>OZ024749.1:11910341-11972841 GCA_964016885.1 Eledone cirrhosa | reverse complement strand
GAGCACCCTCCACCACTGCTGATTTTGTCACCCAGGTAACAGAAAGTGTCCACTATTTCTATAGAACCATCTGGGCAGTAGAAGGAGCTAGTATCCTGTGGACACTTGCTACTTATTACACCTGAGCATTGGCCGCATGTAAAAGCTACATTCTTAGATAGCTTGCCTGTGATCCCACTACATTTTTTATGTACTCATAGTTTGCATTTGGGGCATAGAATGGAATTTCTATCTACTCCTTTCCACCACACTGAGCATGGTAATTTCCCAGAGGGCACCTGTGCCCTATTTTTCTTTCTACAAACTAGAACTTTAGTCTTAGACAAGTTAACTTTACAGGCTTTTGATTCTAGACCATGCTTCCATGTTTGGGATTTCTTCTCTAGTTCAGCCATAGATTCAGTTATGAGAGTTAGATCATCTGCATATAGAAGTTCCCATGGGCAGCCGGTCTTAAACCCCTCTGTTATAGCCTGTAGGACAATAATAAACAGGAGGGATCTAAGGACGGAGCCCTGGTGAACCCCTACTATTACACTAAATTCTTCACTATACTCATCATCATCATCATCATCATCATCATTTTACGTCCGCTTTTCCCTGCTTGCAAGGGTGGGACGGGTCTTATTCAGCACAGCATCTCTCCACTCGTCACGGTCCCTCGTCATCTCCACCGTGAGCTTCAATGATCTGAGGTCTGTTCTCACCACCTCCGCCCATGTTTTTCGTGGTCTACCTCTACTACGTCTTCCTTCAACTGGCATTTCCTGGCACTTCTTCACCCATCGGTCATCCTCCATGCGCATCACATGTCCATACCACCTCAGTCTCCTCTCCCGTACACTACATTCTATCCCTCTCAGACACAGTTTCTCTCTCAACACATTTATGCTGGGTCGTTCACGCACATTTACACTGCACATCCAACGGAGCATGCTTGCCTCATTTCTCTCCAGCCGTCGCATATCTTCTGCGGTAGCTGCCCATGTCTCACTACCATGCAGCATCGCGCTCCTCACACAGGCATCATACAACCGGCCTTTCGTACGCAGGGAGAAACCCTTCTTCGTCAACAGAGGAAGCAGCTCCCTAAACTTCTTCCAACCCGTCCTTATTCTAGATACTATGGCCTCGGAACACCCTCCTCCCATGCTAATCTGATCTCCTAGGTACCGGAAGCTATCCACCACTTCTATAGCGCCCTCTCGCATTTGAAAAATGTGTCTATCAGTGCGACTTCTACTGTCTAATTTCCCTGTACATCTACTGCATACATATATATATATATATATATATATATTGTTATACTTTGGGAGAGTCATGCTGCCAATAAGAACACGCGCACCTGTTGGTTTTCACTTCAATTTATTACAAATTTCCAGTTGGTTGGTGAAATAATCAGATGGCTGCAAGCAAATACAAAAACAGTATATATATATATATAGATGTATATACGAGGTGTGTCAGAAAAGTTACAGGACTGATGTCACAAAAGATTTATTTCAAACCCAAACTTCACACTAAGAGTTTTCTCCTTCAAAGTAATCCCCCTGGAGTATGTAACTGTAATCTTAGCTCTCTGCAGCGATCAAACTTTTTTTCTTCATAATTTTATATGTCCCCTGTTTCAGGTCGTCAAGCCTTGAACTTACATTAAGGAATGTAAGTTCAATGGCAAAACATATGCCCTTGAGGAGGGGGCAACCATTGGCATCAACATTGTTAACCTCTTTATGGTATGGTGGCCAGGAGACTTAAGGAATGCTTAGATGAGAATTTTATAACCCTGAATATGTACTGCTGCTACGTAGATGACATCAACATCATTGTGAAAACACCTCCACAGGAGAACGGTCAGGAGTTAGAGAGGATCGCCATGGAAAGCATCCAGCAAATAGCTAACTCCATCCACCAAAGTATTAAAGTTACTATAGACTATATATAATGTATGTTGTGAGAATACATATTTGTATATTTGAGAGTGTATATATGTCTCTGAAACGGGGCATCCTTGAGAGAAACATTTGATTTTTGAAATCTGTGTCCCAAAGAAGTTTTGGGGCACATGAAGTTTCTTAATTCCAAAAAGAATAAAAGAAAAACAAAAAAATAAATAAAATAGTAATACTATGAATCACTTACGATGACAACTGAAGTAGTCTCTCTTTTATTCATCATCTCAGGCATTCCTTAAACACGACCTTCTTCTGTCCATGCAGGGGTCATTGTTTTCGCTATAAGGCAGAGAATTCTCCTCGCAGGAGTCACCCAATGTGTATTTGAAGACACTAATGTACACAACACACCACTGGCACCACTTCAACACACCACTCCAACACACCACTGACACCACTCCAACACACCACTGGCACCACTTCAACACACCACTCCAACACACCACTGGCACCACTCCAACACACCACTTGCACCACTCCAACACACCAGTTGCACCACTCCAACACACCACTTCAACACACCACTGACACCACTTCAACACACCACTGGCACCACTTCAACACACCACTGACACCACTTCAACACACCACTGACACCACTTCAACACACCACTGACACCACTCCAACACACCACTTCAACACACCACTTCACCACACCACTGACACCACTCCAACACACCACTTGCACCACTTCAACACACCACTTGCACCACTCCAACACACCACTGGCACCACTTCAACACACCACTGACACCACTCCAACACACCACTTGCACCACTTCAACACACCACTGGCACCACTTCAACACACCACTGGCACCACTCCAACACACCACTGGCACCACTTCAACACACCACTGACACCACTTCAACACACCACTCCAACACACCACTGACACCACTCCAACACACCACTGGCACCACTCCAACACACCACTGGCACCACTTCAACACACCACTCCAACACACCACTTCAACACACCACTGACACCACTTCAACACACCACTGACACCACTTCAACACACCACTGGCACCACTTCAACACACCACTGACACCACTTCAACACACCACTGACACCACTTCAACACACCACTGACACCACTTCAACACACCACTGACACCACTCCAACACACCACTGGCACCACTTCACCACACCACTGGCACCACTCCAACACACCACTGGCACCACTTCACCACACCACTGGCACCACTTCACACCACTGGCACCACTCCAACACACCACTGGCACCACTTCAACACACCACTGGCACCACTTCAACACACCACTCCAACACACCACTCCAACACACCACTTCAACACACCACTCCAACACACCACTTCAACACACCACTGACACCACTTCAACACACCACTGACACCACTTCAACACACCACTGACACCACTTCAACACACCACTGACACCACTTCAACACACCACTGGCACCACTCCAACACACCACTGGCACCACTTCAACACACCACTGGCACCACTTCAACACACCACTGACACCACTTCAACACACCACTGACACCACTTCAACACACCACTCCAACGCACCACTTCAACACACCACTGACACCACTTCAACACACCACTGGCACCACTTCAACACACCACTCCAACACACCACTGGCACCACTTCAACACACCACTGACACCACTTCAACACACCACTGGCACCACTCCAACACACCACTGACACCACTTCAACACACCACTCCAACACACCACTTCAACACACCACTGGCACCACTTCAACACACCACTGGCACCACTTCAACACACCACTGACACCACTTCAACACACCACTGACACCACTTCAACACACCACTCCAACGCATCACTTCAACACACCACTGACACCACTTCAACACACCACTGGCACCACTTCAACACACCACTGACACCACTTCAACACACCACTGACACCACTTCAACACACCACTCCAACACACCACTGACACCACTTCAACACACCACTCCAACACACCACTGGCACCACTCCAACACACCACTGGCACCACTTCAACACACCACTGACACCACTTCAACACACCACTGGCACCACTTCAACACACCACTGACACCACTTCAACACACCACTGACACCACTTCAACACACCACTCCAACACACCACTGACACCACTTCAACACACCACTCCAACACACCACTGGCACCACTCCAACACACCACTGGCACCACTTCAACACACCACTGGCACCACTTCAACACACCACTGACACCACTTCAACACACCACTGACACCACTTCAACACACCACTCCAACACACCACTGACACCACTTCAACACACCACTCCAACACACCACTGGCACCACTCCAACACACCACTGGCACCACTTCAACACACCACTCCAACACACCACTGGCACCACTCCAACACACCACTGGCACCACTTCAACACACCACTGACACCACTTCAACACACCACTGACACCACTTCAACACACCACTCCAACACACCACTGACACCACTTCAACACACCACTGACACCACTTCAACACACCACTCCAACACACCACTGGCACCACTCCAACACACCACTGGCACCACTTCAACACACCACTCCAACACACCACTGGCACCACTCCAACACACCACTGACACCACTTCAACACACCACTGACACCACTCCAACACACCACTGGCACTACTTCAACACACCACTTCACCACACCACTGACACCACTCCAACACACCACTGGCACCACTTCAACACACCACTGACACCACTTCAACACACCACTGACACCACTTCAACACACCACTGACACCACTTCAACACACCACTGACACCATTTCAACACACCACTGACACCACTTCAACACACCACTCCAACACACCACTGGCACCAATCCAACACACCACTGGCACCAATCCAACACACCACTGGCACCACTTCAACACACCACTGGCACCACTTCAACACACCACTCCAACACACCACTGACACCACTTCAACACACCACTGGCACCACTCCAACACACCACTGACACCACTCCAACACACCACTTCAACACACCACTGACACCACTCCAACACACCACTGACACCACTTCAACACACCACTGACATCACTCCAACACACCACTGGCACCACTTCAACACACCACTGGCACCACTCCAACACACCACTGACACCACTCCAACACACCGCTTGCACCACTTCAACACACCACTGACACCACTCCAACACACCACTGGCACCACTTCAACACACCACTTCAACACACCACTCCAACACACCACTGACACCACTTCAACATACCACTGACACCACTCCAACACACCACTTCAACACACCACTGACACCACTCCAACACACCGCTTGCACCACTTCAACACACCACTGACACCACTCCAACACACCACTGGCACCACTTCAACACACCACTCGAACACACCACTCCAACACACCACTTCAACACACCACTCCAACACACCACTGACACCACTTCAACACACCACTGGCACCACTCCAACACACCACTGACACCACTCCAACACACCACTTCAACACACCACTGACACCACTCCAACACACCACTGACACCACTTCAACACACCACTGACACCACCCCAACACACCACTGGCACCACTTCAACACACCACTGACACCACTCCAACACACCGCTTGCACCACTTCAACACACCACTGACACCACTCCAACACACCACTGGCACCACTTCAACACACCACTCGAACACACCACTTCAACACACCACTGGCACCACTTCAACACACCACTGACACCACTTCAACACACCACTGACACCACTTCAACACACCACTGACACCACTCCAACACACCACTGGCACCACTTCACCACACCACTGGCACCACTCCAACACACCACTGGCACCACTTCAACACACCACTCCAACACACCACTTCAACACACCACTGACACCACTTCAACACACCACTGGCACCACTCCAACACACCACTGGCACCACTTCAACACACCACTGGCACCACTTCAACACACCACTAACACCACTTCAACACACCACTCCAACGCACCACTTCAACACACCACTGACACCACTTCAACACACCACTGGCACCACTTCAACACACCACTGACACCACTTCAACACACCACTGGCACCACTTCAACACACCACTCCAACACACCACTGGCACCACTTCAACACACCACTGACACCACTTCAACACACCACTGGCACCACTCCAACACACCACTGACACCACTTCAACACACCACTAGCACCACTCCAACACACCACTGACACCACTCCAACACACCACTTCAACACACCACTGACACCACTCCAACACACCACTGACACCACTTCAACACACCACTGACATCACTCCAACACACCACTGGCACCACTTCAACACACCACTGGCACCACTCCAACACACCACTGACACCACTCCAACACACCGCTTGCACCACTTCAACACACCACTGACACCACTCCAACACACCACTGGCACCACTTCAACACACCGCTTGCACCACTTCACCACACCACTGACACCACTCCAACACACCACTGGCACCACTTCAACACACCACTGACACCACTCCAACACACCACTGACACCACTCCAACACACCACTGGCACCACTTCAACACACCACTGACACCACTCCAACACACCACTTCAACACACCACTTCACCACACCACTGACACCACTCCAACACACCACTGGCACCACTTCAACACACCACTGACACCACTCCAACACACCACTGGCACCACTTCAACACACCACTGGCACCACTTCAACACACCACTGACACCACTCCAACACACCACTGGCACCGCTTCAACACACCACTGACACCACTTCAACACACCACTGACACCACTTCAACACACCACTGACACCACTTCAACACACCACTCCAACACACCACTGGCACCACTTCAACACACCACTGGCACCACTCCAACACACCACTGGCACCACTTCAACACACCACTGGCACCACTTCAACACACCACTGGCACCACTTCAACACACCACTGACACCACTTCAACACACCACTGACACCACTTCAACACACCACTCCAACGCACCACTTCAACACACCACTGACACCACTTCAACACACCACTTCAACACACCACTCCAACACACCACTGGCACCACTTCAACACACCACTGACACCACTTCAACACACCACTGACACCACTTCAACACACCACTGGCACCACTTCAACACACCACTGGCACCACTTCAACACACCACTGGCACCACTCCAACACACCACTGGCACCACTTCAACACACCACTGGCACCACTTCAACACACCACTGGCACCACTTCAACACACCACTGACACCACTTCAACACACCACTGACACCACTTCAACACACCACTCCAACGCACCACTTCAACACACCACTGACACCACTTCAACACACCACTGGCACCACTTCAAAACACCACTGACACCACTTCAACACACCACTGACACCACTTCAACACACCACTGACACCACTTCAACACACCACTCCAACACACCACTGACACCACTTCAACACACCACTCCAACACACCACTGGCACCACTCCAACACACCACTGGCACCACACCACTGACACCACTTCAACACACCACTCCAACACACCACTGACACCACTTCAACACACCACTCCAACACACCACTGGCACCACTCCAACACACCACTGACACCACTTCAACACACCACTGACACCACTTCAACACACCACTGACACCACTTCAACACACCACTGACACCACTTCAACACACCACTGACACCACTTCAACACACCACTGACACCACTTCAACACAACACTGGCACCACTTCAACACACCACTGACACCACTTCAACACACCACTGACACCATTTCAACACACCACTGACACCACTTCAACACACCACTCCAACACACCACTGGCACCAATCCAACACACCACTGGCACCACTTCAACACACCACTTGCACCACTCCAACACACCACTGGCACCACTTCAACACACCACTGACACCACTTCAACACACCACTGGCACCACTTCAACACACCACTGACACCACTCCAACACACCACTGACACCACTTCAACACACCACTCCAACACACCACTGGCACCAATCCAACAAACCACTGGCACCACTTCAACACACCACTTCAACACACCACTGGCACCACTCCAACACACCACTGACACCACTCCAACACACCACTTCAACACACCACTGACACCACTCCAACACACCACTTCAACACACCACTGACATCACTCCAACACACCACTGGCACCACTTCAACACACCACTGGCACCACTTCAACACACCACTGACACCACTTCACCACTCCAACACACCACTGACACCACTCCAACACACCGCTTGCACCACTTCAACACACCACTGACACCACTCCAACACACCACTGGCACCACTTCAACACACCGCTTGCACCACTTCACCACACCACTGACACCACTCCAACACACCACTGGCACCACTTCAACACACCACTGGCACCACTTCAACACACCACTGACACCACTTCACCACTCCAACACACCACTGACACCACTCCAACACACCACTGGCACCACTTCAACACACCACTGACACCACTCCAACACACCACTGACACCACTTCAACACACCACTGACACCACTCCAACACACCACTGGCACCACTTCAACACACCACTGACACCACTCCAACACACCACTTCAACACACCACTTCACCACACCACTGACACCACTCCAACACACCACTGGCACCACTTCAACACACCACTACAACACACCACTGGCACCACTTCAACACACCACTGGCACCACTTCAACACACCACTGACACCACTCCAACACACCACTGACACCACTTCAACACACCACTGGCACCACTTCAACACACCACTGACACCACTCCAACACACCACTGGCACCACTTCAACACACCACTCCAACACACCACTGGCACCACTTCAACACACCACTCCAACACACCACTGGCACCACTTCAACACACCACTGGCACCACTTCAACACACCACTGGCACCACTTCAACACACCACTGACACCACTCCAACAAACCACTGGCACCACTTCAACACACCACTGGCACCACTTCAACACACCACTGACACCACTTCAACACACCACTGGCACCACTTCAACACACCACTGACACCACTTCAACACACCACTGACACCACTCCAACACACTACTGACACCACTTCAACACACCACTGACACCACTCCAACACACCACAGGCACCACTCCAACACACCACAGGCACCACTTCAACACACCACTGGCACCACTCCAACACACCACAGGCACCACTCCAACACACCACTGACACCACTCCAACACACCACAGGCACCACTCCAACACACCACAGGCACCACTCCAACACACCACAGGCACCACTCCAACACACCACTGACACCACTCCAACACACCACTGGCACCACTTCAACACACCACTGACACCACTTCAACACACCACTGACACCACTTCAACACACCACTGGCACCACTTCAACACACCACTGGCACCACTTCAACACACCACTGGCACCACTCCAACACACCACTGGCACCACTTCAACACACCACTGGCACCACTTCAACACACCACTGGCACCACTTCAACACACCACTGACACCACTTCAACACACCACTGACACCACTTCAACACACCACTCCAACGCACCACTTCAACACACCACTGACACCACTTCAACACACCACTGGCACCACTTCAAAACACCACTGACACCACTTCAACACACCACTGACACCACTTCAACACACCACTGACACCACTTCAACACACCACTCCAACACACCACTGACACCACTTCAACACACCACTCCAACACACCACTGGCACCACTCCAACACACCACTGGCACCACACCACTGACACCACTTCAACACACCACTCCAACACACCACTGACACCACTTCAACACACCACTCCAACACACCACTGGCACCACTCCAACACACCACTGACACCACTTCAACACACCACTGACACCACTTCAACACACCACTGACACCACTTCAACACACCACTGACACCACTTCAACACACCACTGACACCACTTCAACACACCACTGACACCACTTCAACACAACACTGGCACCACTTCAACACACCACTGACACCACTTCAACACACCACTGACACCATTTCAACACACCACTGACACCACTTCAACACACCACTCCAACACACCACTGGCACCAATCCAACACACCACTGGCACCACTTCAACACACCACTTGCACCACTCCAACACACCACTGGCACCACTTCAACACACCACTGACACCACTTCAACACACCACTGGCACCACTTCAACACACCACTGACACCACTCCAACACACCACTGACACCACTTCAACACACCACTCCAACACACCACTGGCACCAATCCAACAAACCACTGGCACCACTTCAACACACCACTTCAACACACCACTGGCACCACTCCAACACACCACTGACACCACTCCAACACACCACTTCAACACACCACTGACACCACTCCAACACACCACTTCAACACACCACTGACATCACTCCAACACACCACTGGCACCACTTCAACACACCACTGGCACCACTTCAACACACCACTGACACCACTTCACCACTCCAACACACCACTGACACCACTCCAACACACCGCTTGCACCACTTCAACACACCACTGACACCACTCCAACACACCACTGGCACCACTTCAACACACCGCTTGCACCACTTCACCACACCACTGACACCACTCCAACACACCACTGGCACCACTTCAACACACCACTGGCACCACTTCAACACACCACTGACACCACTTCACCACTCCAACACACCACTGACACCACTCCAACACACCACTGGCACCACTTCAACACACCACTGACACCACTCCAACACACCACTGACACCACTTCAACACACCACTGACACCACTCCAACACACCACTGGCACCACTTCAACACACCACTGACACCACTCCAACACACCACTTCAACACACCACTTCACCACACCACTGACACCACTCCAACACACCACTGGCACCACTTCAACACACCACTACAACACACCACTGGCACCACTTCAACACACCACTGGCACCACTTCAACACACCACTGACACCACTCCAACACACCACTGACACCACTTCAACACACCACTGGCACCACTTCAACACACCACTGACACCACTCCAACACACCACTGGCACCACTTCAACACACCACTGGCACCACTTCAACACACCACTCCAACACACCACTGGCACCACTTCAACACACCACTGGCACCACTTCAACACACCACTGGCACCACTTCAACACACCACTGACACCACTCCAACAAACCACTGGCACCACTTCAACACACCACTGGCACCACTTCAACACACCACTGACACCACTTCAACACACCACTGGCACCACTTCAACACACCACTGACACCACTTCAACACACCACTGACACCACTCCAACACACTACTGACACCACTTCAACACACCACTGACACCACTCCAACACACCACAGGCACCACTCCAACACACCACAGGCACCACTTCAACACACCACTGGCACCACTCCAACACACCACTGGCACCACTTCAACACACCACTGTCACCACTTCAACACACCACTGGCACCACTCCAACACACCACTGGCACCACTTCAACACACCACTTCACCACACCACTCCAACACACCACTGGCACCACTTCAACACACCACTGACACCACTCCAACACACCACTGGCACCACTTCAACACACCACTGGCACCACTTCAACACACCACTGACACCACTCCAACACACCACTGGCACCGCTTCAACACACCACTGACACCACTTCAACACACCACTGACACCACTTCAACACACCACTGACACCACTTCAACACACCACTCCAACACACCACTGGCACCACTTCAACACACCACTGGCACCACTCCAACACACCACTGGCACCACTTCAACACACCACTGGCACCACTTCAACACACCACTGGCACCACTTCAACACACCACTGACACCACTTCAACACACCACTGACACCACTTCAACACACCACTCCAACGCACCACTTCAACACACCACTGACACCACTTCAACACACCACTTCAACACACCACTCCAACACACCACTGGCACCACTTCAACACACCACTGACACCACTTCAACACACCACTGACACCACTTCAACACACCACTGGCACCACTTCAACACACCACTGGCACCACTTCAACACACCACTGGCACCACTCCAACACACCACTGGCACCACTTCAACACACCACTGGCACCACTTCAACACACCACTGGCACCACTTCAACACACCACTGACACCACTTCAACACACCACTGACACCACTTCAACACACCACTCCAACGCACCACTTCAACACACCACTGACACCACTTCAACACACCACTGGCACCACTTCAAAACACCACTGACACCACTTCAACACACCACTGACACCACTTCAACACACCACTGACACCACTTCAACACACCACTCCAACACACCACTGACACCACTTCAACACACCACTCCAACACACCACTGGCACCACTCCAACACACCACTGGCACCACACCACTGACACCACTTCAACACACCACTCCAACACACCACTGACACCACTTCAACACACCACTCCAACACACCACTGGCACCACTCCAACACACCACTGACACCACTTCAACACACCACTGACACCACTTCAACACACCACTGACACCACTTCAACACACCACTGACACCACTTCAACACACCACTGACACCACTTCAACACACCACTGACACCACTTCAACACAACACTGGCACCACTTCAACACACCACTGACACCACTTCAACACACCACTGACACCATTTCAACACACCACTGACACCACTTCAACACACCACTCCAACACACCACTGGCACCAATCCAACACACCACTGGCACCACTTCAACACACCACTTGCACCACTCCAACACACCACTGGCACCACTTCAACACACCACTGACACCACTTCAACACACCACTGGCACCACTTCAACACACCACTGACACCACTCCAACACACCACTGACACCACTTCAACACACCACTCCAACACACCACTGGCACCAATCCAACAAACCACTGGCACCACTTCAACACACCACTTCAACACACCACTGGCACCACTCCAACACACCACTGACACCACTCCAACACACCACTTCAACACACCACTGACACCACTCCAACACACCACTTCAACACACCACTGACATCACTCCAACACACCACTGGCACCACTTCAACACACCACTGGCACCACTTCAACACACCACTGACACCACTTCACCACTCCAACACACCACTGACACCACTCCAACACACCGCTTGCACCACTTCAACACACCACTGACACCACTCCAACACACCACTGGCACCACTTCAACACACCGCTTGCACCACTTCACCACACCACTGACACCACTCCAACACACCACTGGCACCACTTCAACACACCACTGGCACCACTTCAACACACCACTGACACCACTTCACCACTCCAACACACCACTGACACCACTCCAACACACCACTGGCACCACTTCAACACACCACTGACACCACTCCAACACACCACTGACACCACTTCAACACACCACTGACACCACTCCAACACACCACTGGCACCACTCCAACACACCACTGGCACCACTTCAACACACCACTGACACCACTCCAACACACCACTTCAACACACCACTTCACCACACCACTGACACCACTCCAACACACCACTGGCACCACTTCAACACACCACTACAACACACCACTGGCACCACTTCAACACACCACTGGCACCACTTCAACACACCACTGACACCACTCCAACACACCACTGACACCACTTCAACACACCACTGGCACCACTTCAACACACCACTGACACCACTCCAACACACCACTGGCACCACTTCAACACACCACTCCAACACACCACTGGCACCACTTCAACACACCACTCCAACACACCACTGGCACCACTTCAACACACCACTGGCACCACTTCAACACACCACTGGCACCACTTCAACACACCACTGACACCACTCCAACAAACCACTGGCACCACTTCAACACACCACTGGCACCACTTCAACACACCACTGACACCACTTCAACACACCACTGGCACCACTTCAACACACCACTGACACCACTTCAACACACCACTGACACCACTCCAACACACTACTGACACCACTTCAACACACCACTGACACCACTCCAACACACCACAGGCACCACTCCAACACACCACAGGCACCACTTCAACACACCACTGGCACCACTCCAACACACCACTGGCACCACTTCAACACACCACTGTCACCACTTCAACACACCACTGGCACCACTCCAACACACCACTGGCACCACTTCAACACACCACTTCAACACACCACAGGCACCACTCCAACACACCACTGGCACCACTCCAACACACCACTGGCACCACTTCAACACACCACTGACACCACTCCAACACACCACAGGCACCACTCCAACACACCACTGACACCACTCCAACACACTACTGACACCACTGACACCACTCCAACACACCACAGGCAACACACCACTGACACCACTCCAACACACTACTGACACCACTTCAACACACCACTGACACCACTCCAACACACCACAGGCACCACTCCAACACACCACAGGCACCACTCCAACACACCACTGACACCACTCCAACACACCACAGGCACCACTCCAACACACCACAGGCACCACTCCAACACACCACAGGCACCACTCCAACACACCACTGACACCACTCCAACACACCACAGGCACCACTCCAACACACCACAGGCACCACTCCAACACACCACTGACACCACTCCAACACACCACTGACACCACTTCAACACACCACTCCAAAACACCACTGACACCACTTCAACACACCACTTGCACCACTCCAACACACCACTGGCACCACTCCAACACACCACTGACATCACTCCAACACACCACTGGCACCACTCCAACACACCACTGACACCACTCCAACACACCACTTGCACCACTCCAACACACCACTGTTACCACTCCAACACACCACTCCAACACACCACTGACACCACTTCAACACACCACTCCAAAACACCACTGACACCACTTCAACACACCACTTGCACCACTCCAACACACCACTGGCACCACTCCAACACACCACTGACATCACTCCAACACACCACTGACATCACTCCAACACACCACTGGCACCACTCCAACACACCACTCCAACACACCACTGACACCACTTCAACACACCACTCCAAAACACCACTGACACCACTTCAACACACCACTTGCACCACTCCAACACACCACTGGCACCACTCCAACACACCACTGACATCACTCCAACACACCACTGGCACCACTCCAACACACCACTGACACCACTCCAACACACCACTTGCACCACTCCAACACACCACTGGCACCACTCCAACACACCACTGACACCACTCCAACACACCACTCCAACACACCACTTGCACCACTCCAACACACCACTGTTATCACTTCAACACACCACTGGCACCACTCCAACACACCACTGACACCACTCCAACACACCACAGGCACCACTTCAACACACCACTGGCACCACTCCAACACACCACTTCAACACACCACTGACACCACTTCAACACACCACTGGCACCACTTCAACACACCACTGGCACCACTCCAACACACCACAGGCACCACTTCAACACACCACTGGCACCACTCCAACACACCACTGACACCACTCCAACACACCACTGACACCACTTCAACACACCACTACAACACACCACTGGCACCACTTCAACACACCACTGGCACCACTTCAACACACCACTGACACCACTCCAACACACCACTGACACCACTTCAACACACCACTGGCACCACTTCAACACACCACTGACACCACTCCAACACACCACTGGCACCACTTCAACACACCACTCCAACACACCACTGGCACCACTTCAACACACCACTCCAACACACCACTGGCACCACTTCAACACACCACTGGCACCACTTCAACACACCACTGGCACCACTTCAACACACCACTGACACCACTCCAACAAACCACTGGCACCACTTCAACACACCACTGGCACCACTTCAACACACCACTGACACCACTTCAACACACCACTGGCACCACTTCAACACACCACTGACACCACTTCAACACACCACTGACACCACTCCAACACACTACTGACACCACTTCAACACACCACTGACACCACTCCAACACACCACAGGCACCACTCCAACACACCACAGGCACCACTTCAACACACCACTGGCACCACTCCAACACACCACTGGCACCACTTCAACACACCACTGTCACCACTTCAACACACCACTGGCACCACTCCAACACACCACTGGCACCACTTCAACACACCACTTCACCACACCACTCCAACACACCACTGGCACCACTTCAACACACCACTGACACCACTCCAACACACCACTGGCACCACTTCAACACACCACTGGCACCACTTCAACACACCACTGACACCACTCCAACACACCACTGGCACCGCTTCAACACACCACTGACACCACTTCAACACACCACTGACACCACTTCAACACACCACTGACACCACTTCAACACACCACTCCAACACACCACTGGCACCACTTCAACACACCACTGGCACCACTCCAACACACCACTGGCACCACTTCAACACACCACTGGCACCACTTCAACACACCACTGGCACCACTTCAACACACCACTGACACCACTTCAACACACCACTGACACCACTTCAACACACCACTCCAACGCACCACTTCAACACACCACTGACACCACTTCAACACACCACTTCAACACACCACTCCAACACACCACTGGCACCACTTCAACACACCACTGACACCACTTCAACACACCACTGACACCACTTCAACACACCACTGGCACCACTTCAACACACCACTGGCACCACTTCAACACACCACTGGCACCACTCCAACACACCACTGGCACCACTTCAACACACCACTGGCACCACTTCAACACACCACTGGCACCACTTCAACACACCACTGACACCACTTCAACACACCACTGACACCACTTCAACACACCACTCCAACGCACCACTTCAACACACCACTGACACCACTTCAACACACCACTGGCACCACTTCAAAACACCACTGACACCACTTCAACACACCACTGACACCACTTCAACACACCACTGACACCACTTCAACACACCACTCCAACACACCACTGACACCACTTCAACACACCACTCCAACACACCACTGGCACCACTCCAACACACCACTGGCACCACACCACTGACACCACTTCAACACACCACTCCAACACACCACTGACACCACTTCAACACACCACTCCAACACACCACTGGCACCACTCCAACACACCACTGACACCACTTCAACACACCACTGACACCACTTCAACACACCACTGACACCACTTCAACACACCACTGACACCACTTCAACACACCACTGACACCACTTCAACACACCACTGACACCACTTCAACACAACACTGGCACCACTTCAACACACCACTGACACCACTTCAACACACCACTGACACCATTTCAACACACCACTGACACCACTTCAACACACCACTCCAACACACCACTGGCACCAATCCAACACACCACTGGCACCACTTCAACACACCACTTGCACCACTCCAACACACCACTGGCACCACTTCAACACACCACTGACACCACTTCAACACACCACTGGCACCACTTCAACACACCACTGACACCACTCCAACACACCACTGACACCACTTCAACACACCACTCCAACACACCACTGGCACCAATCCAACAAACCACTGGCACCACTTCAACACACCACTTCAACACACCACTGGCACCACTCCAACACACCACTGACACCACTCCAACACACCACTTCAACACACCACTGACACCACTCCAACACACCACTTCAACACACCACTGACATCACTCCAACACACCACTGGCACCACTTCAACACACCACTGGCACCACTTCAACACACCACTGACACCACTTCAACACACCACTGGCACCACTTCAACACACCACTGACACCACTTCAACACACCACTGACACCACTCCAACACACTACTGACACCACTTCAACACACCACTGACACCACTCCAACGCACCACAGGCACCACTCCAACACACCACAGGCACCACTTCAACACACCACTGGCACCACTCCAACACACCACTGGAACCACTTCAACACACCACTGTCACCACTTCAACACACCACTGGCACCACTCCAACACACCACTGGCACCACTTCAACACACCACTTCAACACACCACAGGCACCACTCCAACACACCACTGGCACCACTCCAACACACCACTGGCACCACTTCAACACACCACTGACACCACTCCAACACACCACAGGCACCACTCCAACACACCACTGACACCACTCCAACACACTACTGACACCACTGACACCACTCCAACACACCACAGGCAACACACCACTGACACCACTCCAACACACTACTGACACCACTTCAACACACCACTGACACCACTCCAACACACCACAGGCACCACTCCAACACACCACAGGCACCACTCCAACACACCACTGACACCACTCCAACACACCACAGGCACCACTCCAACACACCACAGGCACCACTCCAACACACCACAGGCACCACTCCAACACACCACTGACACCACTCCAACACACCACAGGCACCACTCCAACACACCACAGGCACCACTCCAACACACCACTGACACCACTCCAACACACCACTGACACCACTTCAACACACCACTCCAAAACACCACTGACACCACTTCAACACACCACTTGCACCACTCCAACACACCACTGGCACCACTCCAACACACCACTGACATCACTCCAACACACCACTGGCACCACTCCAACACACCACTGACACCACTCCAACACACCACTTGCACCACTCCAACACACCACTGTTACCACTCCAACACACCACTCCAACACACCACTGACACCACTTCAACACACCACTCCAAAACACCACTGACACCACTTCAACACACCACTTGCACCACTCCAACACACCACTGGCACCACTCCAACACACCACTGACATCACTCCAACACACCACTGACATCACTCCAACACACCACTGGCACCACTCCAACACACCACTCCAACACACCACTGACACCACTTCAACACACCACTCCAAAACACCACTGACACCACTTCAACACACCACTTGCACCACTCCAACACACCACTGGCACCACTCCAACACACCACTGACATCACTCCAACACACCACTGGCACCACTCCAACACACCACTGACACCACTCCAACACACCACTTGCACCACTCCAACACACCACTGGCACCACTCCAACACACCACTGACACCACTCCAACACACCACTCCAACACACCACTTGCACCACTCCAACACACCACTGTTATCACTTCAACACACCACTGGCACCACTCCAACACACCACTGACACCACTCCAACACACCACAGGCACCACTTCAACACACCACTGGCACCACTCCAACACACCACTTCAACACACCACTGACACCACTTCAACACACCACTGGCACCACTTCAACACACCACTGGCACCACTCCAACACACCACTGACACCACTCCAACACACCACAGGCACCACTTCAACACACCACTGGCACCACTCCAACACACCACTGACACCACTCCAACACACCACTGACACCACTTCAACACACCACTACAACACACCACTGGCACCACTTCAACACACCACTGGCACCACTTCAACACACCACTGACACCACTCCAACACACCACTGACACCACTTCAACACACCACTGGCACCACTTCAACACACCACTGACACCACTCCAACACACCACTGGCACCACTTCAACACACCACTCCAACACACCACTGGCACCACTTCAACACACCACTCCAACACACCACTGGCACCACTTCAACACACCACTGGCACCACTTCAACACACCACTGGCACCACTTCAACACACCACTGACACCACTCCAACAAACCACTGGCACCACTTCAACACACCACTGGCACCACTTCAACACACCACTGACACCACTTCAACACACCACTGGCACCACTTCAACACACCACTGACACCACTTCAACACACCACTGACACCACTCCAACACACTACTGACACCACTTCAACACACCACTGACACCACTCCAACACACCACAGGCACCACTCCAACACACCACAGGCACCACTTCAACACACCACTGGCACCACTCCAACACACCACTGGCACCACTTCAACACACCACTGTCACCACTTCAACACACCACTGGCACCACTCCAACACACCACTGGCACCACTTCAACACACCACTTCACCACACCACTCCAACACACCACTGGCACCACTTCAACACACCACTGACACCACTCCAACACACCACTGGCACCACTTCAACACACCACTGGCACCACTTCAACACACCACTGACACCACTCCAACACACCACTGGCACCGCTTCAACACACCACTGACACCACTTCAACACACCACTGACACCACTTCAACACACCACTGACACCACTTCAACACACCACTCCAACACACCACTGGCACCACTTCAACACACCACTGGCACCACTCCAACACACCACTGGCACCACTTCAACACACCACTGGCACCACTTCAACACACCACTGGCACCACTTCAACACACCACTGACACCACTTCAACACACCACTGACACCACTTCAACACACCACTCCAACGCACCACTTCAACACACCACTGACACCACTTCAACACACCACTTCAACACACCACTCCAACACACCACTGGCACCACTTCAACACACCACTGACACCACTTCAACACACCACTGACACCACTTCAACACACCACTGGCACCACTTCAACACACCACTGGCACCACTTCAACACACCACTGGCACCACTCCAACACACCACTGGCACCACTTCAACACACCACTGGCACCACTTCAACACACCACTGGCACCACTTCAACACACCACTGACACCACTTCAACACACCACTGACACCACTTCAACACACCACTCCAACGCACCACTTCAACACACCACTGACACCACTTCAACACACCACTGGCACCACTTCAAAACACCACTGACACCACTTCAACACACCACTGACACCACTTCAACACACCACTGACACCACTTCAACACACCACTCCAACACACCACTGACACCACTTCAACACACCACTCCAACACACCACTGGCACCACTCCAACACACCACTGGCACCACACCACTGACACCACTTCAACACACCACTCCAACACACCACTGACACCACTTCAACACACCACTCCAACACACCACTGGCACCACTCCAACACACCACTGACACCACTTCAACACACCACTGACACCACTTCAACACACCACTGACACCACTTCAACACACCACTGACACCACTTCAACACACCACTGACACCACTTCAACACACCACTGACACCACTTCAACACAACACTGGCACCACTTCAACACACCACTGACACCACTTCAACACACCACTGACACCATTTCAACACACCACTGACACCACTTCAACACACCACTCCAACACACCACTGGCACCAATCCAACACACCACTGGCACCACTTCAACACACCACTTGCACCACTCCAACACACCACTGGCACCACTTCAACACACCACTGACACCACTTCAACACACCACTGGCACCACTTCAACACACCACTGACACCACTCCAACACACCACTGACACCACTTCAACACACCACTCCAACACACCACTGGCACCAATCCAACAAACCACTGGCACCACTTCAACACACCACTTCAACACACCACTGGCACCACTCCAACACACCACTGACACCACTCCAACACACCACTTCAACACACCACTGACACCACTCCAACACACCACTTCAACACACCACTGACATCACTCCAACACACCACTGGCACCACTTCAACACACCACTGGCACCACTTCAACACACCACTGACACCACTTCACCACTCCAACACACCACTGACACCACTCCAACACACCGCTTGCACCACTTCAACACACCACTGACACCACTCCAACACACCACTGGCACCACTTCAACACACCGCTTGCACCACTTCACCACACCACTGACACCACTCCAACACACCACTGGCACCACTTCAACACACCACTGGCACCACTTCAACACACCACTGACACCACTTCACCACTCCAACACACCACTGACACCACTCCAACACACCACTGGCACCACTTCAACACACCACTGACACCACTCCAACACACCACTGACACCACTTCAACACACCACTGACACCACTCCAACACACCACTGGCACCACTTCAACACACCACTGACACCACTCCAACACACCACTTCAACACACCACTTCACCACACCACTAACACCACTCCAACACACCACTGGCACCACTTCAACACACCACTACAACACACCACTGGCACCACTTCAACACACCACTGGCACCACTTCAACACACCACTGACACCACTCCAACACACCACTGACACCACTTCAACACACCACTGGCACCACTTCAACACACCACTGACACCACTCCAACACACCACTGGCACCACTTCAACACACCACTCCAACACACCACTGGCACCACTTCAACACACCACTCCAACACACCACTGGCACCACTTCAACACACCACTGGCACCACTTCAACACACCACTGGCACCACTTCAACACACCACTGACACCACTCCAACAAACCACTGGCACCACTTCAACACACCACTGGCACCACTTCAACACACCACTGACACCACTTCAACACACCACTGGCACCACTTCAACACACCACTGACACCACTTCAACACACCACTGACACCACTCCAACACACTACTGACACCACTTCAACACACCACTGACACCACTCCAACACACCACAGGCACCACTCCAACACACCACAGGCACCACTTCAACACACCACTGGCACCACTCCAACACACCACTGGCACCACTTCAACACACCACTGTCACCACTTCAACACACCACTGGCACCACTCCAACACACCACTGGCACCACTTCAACACACCACTTCAACACACCACAGGCACCACTCCAACACACCACTGGCACCACTCCAACACACCACTGGCACCACTTCAACACACCACTGACACCACTCCAACACACCACAGGCACCACTCCAACACACCACTGACACCACTCCAACACACTACTGACACCACTGACACCACTCCAACACACCACAGGCAACACACCACTGACACCACTCCAACACACTACTGACACCACTTCAACACACCACTGACACCACTCCAACACACCACAGGCACCACTCCAACACACCACAGGCACCACTCCAACACACCACTGACACCACTCCAACACACCACAGGCACCACTCCAACACACCACAGGCACCACTCCAACACACCACAGGCACCACTCCAACACACCACTGACACCACTCCAACACACCACAGGCACCACTCCAACACACCACAGGCACCACTCCAACACACCACTGACACCACTCCAACACACCACTGACACCACTTCAACACACCACTCCAAAACACCACTGACACCACTTCAACACACCACTTGCACCACTCCAACACACCACTGGCACCACTCCAACACACCACTGACATCACTCCAACACACCACTGGCACCACTCCAACACACCACTGACACCACTCCAACACACCACTTGCACCACTCCAACACACCACTGTTACCACTCCAACACACCACTCCAACACACCACTGACACCACTTCAACACACCACTCCAAAACACCACTGACACCACTTCAACACACCACTTGCACCACTCCAACACACCACTGGCACCACTCCAACACACCACTGACATCACTCCAACACACCACTGACATCACTCCAACACACCACTGGCACCACTCCAACACACCACTCCAACACACCACTGACACCACTTCAACACACCACTCCAAAACACCACTGACACCACTTCAACACACCACTTGCACCACTCCAACACACCACTGGCACCACTCCAACACACCACTGACATCACTCCAACACACCACTGGCACCACTCCAACACACCACTGACACCACTCCAACACACCACTTGCACCACTCCAACACACCACTGGCACCACTCCAACACACCACTGACACCACTCCAACACACCACTCCAACACACCACTTGCACCACTCCAACACACCACTGTTATCACTTCAACACACCACTGGCACCACTCCAACACACCACTGACACCACTCCAACACACCACAGGCACCACTTCAACACACCACTGGCACCACTCCAACACACCACTTCAACACACCACTGACACCACTTCAACACACCACTGGCACCACTTCAACACACCACTGGCACCACTCCAACACACCACTGACACCACTCCAACACACCACAGGCACCACTTCAACACACCACTGGCACCACTCCAACACACCACTGACACCACTCCAACACACCACTGACACCACTTCAACACACCACTGACACCACTTCAACACACCACTGGCACCACTTCAACACACCACTGGCACCACTCCAACACACCACTGGCACCACTCCAACACACCACTGACACCACTTCAACACACCACTGGCACCACTTCAACACACCACTGGCACCACTTCAACATACCACTGACATCACTCCAACATACCACTGACATCACTCCAACACACCACTGGCACCACTCCAACACACCACTGGCACCACTTCAACATACCACTGACATCACTCCAACACACCACTGACACCACTTATGGAATATAGTTTGTATTGTTGTCATGAAGTGTTGAAAATGTGTCGGTGTCTTTTGCGGTGATGTTGTCGCTTCATATTTGCTTCCAGATCTTTTTCCAGTTAGCCTTGTAGAAGTTAAGGCTGGACATATACTGTATATATCATCATCATCATCATCACCGTTTTACGTCCGTTCTTCCACGCTAGCATGGGTTAGACGGGTTGTCCTGTTGTGGGCAGTGTCTGGTCGGCTGACCATGCCTTGCTCATACAGGAACTGATCTGGCTTGATTTCTACAGCTGGATGCCCTTCCTAACACCAACCTCATTTACAGTGAGTGCTGGGTGCTTTTTCGTGGCGCCTACACGTCCACTTTACAGTGTGGGCTGGGTGCTTTTTTGCTGTGGCACCTCCACGACCACCTTGCGGTGGGGGGAGTGGGGGCATATTGTTTATATGCTTCAGCATGTACCCATGGGAGGTCGGGTACCCTGTATTACTGCGTGACGCCAGAAGTCACGGTCGTGTGTCATTGTCTTTGAGAGGTGTAGTTGGGTAAGGTCGGCTTTTATCACCTCATCCCAAGTCATCTTGGGTCTCCCCACGCCGCGGTTTCCATCAACTTCTAGTGCTCTGCACCTTTTTATGCAGCTGTCATCCTTCATACGCATCACATGTCCATACCAGCGTAACCGCCTCTCCTGCACGCAGCATTTGATTCCTCTTATGCTCAGTCTCTCTCTCAATTCCTTTATGCTTTGTCGTTCACGTATATTACTGTTACACATCCATCGGAGCATGCAGGCTACGTAAGTCTTCCACCTTCAGCGCCCAGGTCTCACTACCATGCAACATCGCTGTTCGGATACACGCATCATACAGTCTGCCTTTCATTCTGAGGGAGAAGCCTTTTGCAGCTAGCAGTGGTAGTAGTTCCCTAAACTTCTTCCATCCCGTTCTTACCCTAGTTATAGTACTTTCTGAACACCCACCTCCGTTGCTAATTCTGTCACCTAGGTAGCAGAAGCTGTCTACTGTTTCTACAGGGCCCTCCCAGAGATTGGTGGTACTTGTTTCCTGTGGCTGTTTGCTTGCTGTTTCAGCACAGCTGCTGCATGTGAATCCTACATTCTTAATTAAGCTTCCTGAGATCCCGCTACATCTCTTGTGTACCCATTGTTTGCATTTGGGGCAGAGAATGGAGTTCCTACCTACACCTTTCCTACATACTGAGCAAGGCCATTTCCCTGAGGGGATCTGGGTTCTGTTATTACTATATATATACCTATATATATAGTAATAACAATATATATATAAATATATATAGTAATAACAATATATATATAAATGTATACTGTATATATATATAGTGTATATATAAATGTATACTGGATATATATATAGTGTATATATAAATATATACTCTATATATGTGTGTGTAGCGTCAAAGCAACGTCGTTTATTTCCTGTTATCAATTAAGGTGCGATTGTTGAATTAACCTGTATAGGTGGCAGCACAGGTAAGTAAATAAAAAACAAACCACTTATCTTCCTGTCTTTATCCGATGAAGGTAAATTGACCTGATTAGATACAAAGATGGCGCCACACCTGTTGGACTTGCGATGGTTTACACTTTCTATATTTCTTTTATTAACCTTCACCTCGTTAAGATGTAACGCAAGTAAGTAGTTCGAATTAACACTAAATTAAAAGTATTTTTTGGTCTAAATAATTTCTCCCGAACCCTCTCCAGTTATTTATTATTCAATGTTATTTCCTGTTCAATCTTTATTTAGCCATTTCATTAACCACTCATGTGTTTTCTTCAATATATAAAAGGAGGGAATCTATTTTCATTTTTCTTATAAACTTACCGAAGACTTTGTTGTTTTATAAATATTTCGGTCAAACCATTTGGTAGAGTTTTAACATTTTATTTCGTTTCTTTAATGTTTTATTAACGTATAAAGGTAGTATTACCGCACACATTGACAATAAATTACAGGTACACATTGACAATAATTTAGCTTCTCCCTTTCTTCCTCTTCTATTTAATCTTATATATTTGTTAATTATTATATTATATTTGTGTCTATTTTCATTCTGTAAGAATTATAAATAATTTGTAATGTTATACAATTGTAAATAAATTATAAATCTATCTATAAATATGTCCTTCAAGGCGGCCCTAACCACAGCACCTGTCTCAGATCTATAATTTCACAAGTTTTTTCTCCCTTGTAACACAACTTTCCAAACACGTTTCAGTAATAAATATCTTCAGTTTTCATCTTATTTGCTAGAAACCTTGCTTTTCATCAGGGAACTAGCAAATTCCTAAAGCAAACACAAATCTTTAACTCTCATTTTTATAACAAATAATCCAACGGTGATTTGACAGAAATGCACTAACGCCCTTTCAACCACGATTTCTAGTTTTGAGGTTAATTTTAGGATTGAAAATTGTATTCCCAGTTGGTAAACCTTAAGTTTCACGTCGGAAATGAAATTTATTTTCATTTTGTGTGTGTTGAAACAAAAAAATAACACATTGAAACGTTTATTGCACCATATAAATTGCTCCAATGCAGTTTATCATCTCGCCAAACTTGTTGGCACCAACTCTCTGCCACCAAAGAAATTCTGCAATATACGATTGAAATAAAGCAGCGCTGGTACCATGCTGGCGACGAAGCTTCTTTTTTGCACGCATCCACGTGTTCTCTATTAGCTGGGTGTGTACTTCAGGGTCCGCAGGATCTATAAAGTTCCGTCCGTGCACAACAACATCATGAACGTAAATCCCACCTTCAATTTGATCCAGTTCAGCATACGAAGCCCAACCGTCGGAGATGATGCGGCTGCCTCGCCGTCTCGCCAGCCACTGTAACACGGACATATTGTCACAGTGTATCGCAGGTATAAGAGTAAGAAGTGTAATATTCTCATTAAGGATGTCATTTGTATCCATAACATCATCAACTAACGTAGTGCGAGCACGTAGTCGTCCAACCATTTTTTGTATTCAGATAAACAATATTTTTTAATGAATCGAAAATGAAAATAAATTTCATTTCCGACGTGAAACCTAAAGTTTACCAGTTGGACCGCTGACAGTGAAGTTCTTGTCATCGCTGGCGGCTCGCTTTACTGAGGTGTCTAGTAAGGGTTCTTGGTTGTTTCAGCGCCTCAGCCTCGCCATCACCGTGCTGCAAGTGTGTTGGCTTGTCTCAAAGTGTTCCAATTCATCCCAAGATTAAAATAATTCGACTATATTATTTTTGTTTCTTTTCAAACCGATCTTTTGCCTAGTTTAGCTAAATCTTTCTCGACTGGATACTTCGATTATGAGTCATTTTAATAAGTTCGTGACACAATTTCAATTTTTTTTAACATACTTAACGGGGGAAAATTCTACTGAAAGTAGACGAAGTTTTATTTATTAGTTCTTCCAGAGTAGAAATATATCTTCAACCCTATTTTTGATCAGTCCGATCAATATTTAAAGTATCACTTATATTTTGCATTGAGTTGATGCTTTATCTACGTTGAACATTGGTGGTTCATTTTGTCCACATCTGTTCTGCCTCGCCATCGTTCTCAGAGTCGGGACTGATGTATGCAACGGATTGAAGTATCAATTGTAGCAATTCTGTAGGGCCTTTAAGGATCACTCAATGCACCAGGTTGAAGTTAGCCACAGCCGATGTCCCCCTCAATTCTGGAGTCATTTTGATTGTGCAAGATCAAAGGGAAGAAGCCCAACCTTTTTACTCATTGCTCTTGACTCTTTTGCACCATCACACATCCTAGATCAGTGGTTCTCAAACTCAAGGCCTCAGAAGGGCCATTATGTCCAATTGTGGGATGGGGTGGGGCTGCTTTCCACCTATTATATGGATTGGCAGTATCGGTAGAGGGTCTGACGCCATGCTTTGCAGCATAGAGTTACGGCCCTTTATGGTCTGAGTTCAAATCCCGTCGAGGTTAACTTTGCCTTTCATCTTTACGGGGTCGATGAAATAAAGTACCAGTAATACACTGGGATAATTGCTGGCCTTGTGCCAAAAGTAGAAAAAATTATTAAATTATAATGCTAATCTAGCTGATAAGCTCCTATTTCTTCTTATCAGTGGAATACTTGAATTAGTACAAAACGTAGGGGATAAATTTTCCTTTATTCTTTCTCTTGTTTTCCCTCTTATTCCTGGGAGTGTCATGGGTCCTCAAGCACGTCTTCCTATCTTCAATTTATCCGGCTGTATCCCTAAACGAGACCAGCTGAGCTCATGGATGTTATCTAACCATCTTGCTCGAGGTCTACTCCTGTCGGTTGGTCTTGCTCGTAAAATCTGACCAGTGATTCTTTCCTAGACCGACTATTGCAACAACCTGATCTCCAAGCTATGCACTCTATCAAGTAACATTACTCCAAAGACCCTTTGAAGGAACTCCATTTTGGCTGCTGGAAATTGCCATCATATTCTGGTCATTACCCAAGGCATGAATTTGACTTTTACACCTATCCCCTTTGTATTGATTATTGAATGCCAAAGCTTGCGCATTACTGCATCAGCTTCTGCAATTCTTTTACTTAATTCAGCCTCCTACATTCCATCACTTGTCAACACAACCATAACATATGGATAGAGAGACTAAGCATTCTACCTGACGTTTTAACAACCCTGATAATTCAGCCCTTTCAAATACTGAGATAACCATAACCCTTTAGCATTTAAACCAGTTGTATCCGGCCAGAATTTTCTCACCTCTTTTTTTTTTCAAACAGCCATAACTGGCCACTCATACTGATGTTATGGTATTGTTCTCAAAATAAATAATGTCAAAATCTCATAGATTCGATATTATGAGAGGTAAAGTACCACAGACGCTCTTTTCCTTGTACAACAACTACAAGCTAAAAGTAAACCCCTCTACTTAGCTTTTGTAGACCTGGAAAAAGCCTTTGACAGAGTCCCCTGCTCCATTATCTGGTGGGCTCTTAGAAAACTAGGTGTAGATGAATGGCTTGTGAGATCTATGTATAATGAAACAGTCAGTAAGGTTAGAATTAACAATGAATATTGTGAAGAATTTAGTGTAAAAGTTGGTGTTCACCAAGGCTATGTCCTTAGCCCCCTCCTATTTATTATTGCCCTTCAGGCTATAACAGAGGAGTTCAAGACCAGCTGCCCATCGGAACTCCTATATGCAGATGATCTAACGCTCATAGCTGAATCAATGGCTGAACTAGAAAAGAAATTCCAAACATGGAAGCATGGCCTAGAATCAAAAGGCCTTAAAGTTAACTTGTCTAAGACTAAAGTCCTAGTTTGTAGAAAGGAAAATAAGACACAGGTACCTTCAGGGAAATGGCCATGCTCAGTGTGTAGGAAAGGAGTAGGCAGAAATGCAATTTTATGTCCCAAATGCAAAGTATGGGTACATAAAAGATGTAGTGGGATCACAGGTAAACTATCTAAGAACATAGACTTTATATGTGGCCGATGCTCAGGTGCAATAGGTAGCAAATGTCCACAGGATACTAGCCCCTTCTATTGCCCAGATGGTTCTATAGAAATAGTAGACACTTTCCGTTACCTGGGTGATGAAATCAGCAGTGGTGGAGGGTGTTCTGAAAGTACAGTAGCTAGAGTCAGAACGGGATGGAAAAAGTTCAGAGAGCTTATACCACTATTGGCTGCTAAAGGTATCTCTCTAAAAATGAAAGGCAGATTGTATGATGCCTGTATATGAACAGCAATGATACATGGCAGTGAGACTTGGGCATTACGTGCAGAGGACCTGTGTAGACGAAAGGAACGAAGCATGCATGCTCCATTGGATGTGTAATAGTAATATACGTGAATGGCAAAGCATAAATGAACTAAGTGAGAAATTAGGAATAAGAGGGATCAGATGCTGTTTACTCGAGAGAAGACTATGTTGGTATGGCCACGTGATGCGCATGAAAGACGACAGCTTTATAAAAAACGTGCAGGGCGATCAAAATTGATGGAAGTTACGGAGTAGGTAGACCCAGAAAAACCTGGGACGAGCTGATAAATTCCGACCTTACACACTTACACCTCTCCAAGACAATGTCACTGGACCGAGATCTTTGGCGCTACGCAGTAATACAGAAGACCCGCTTTGCCTATGTATAAAGCGAAACCTACAGTCAGTAGGCACCTCTTAACCAAATATACACCCCCAATCCACTACCCCTACCCTATCCTCCCACTCCCACCAACACCACCCTCTCTCTGTAAAGTTGATACCACAACATCCAGTCCAAATAAATGAGATAATGAGATCAAGGTCGTGTAGGTGTCACGACAAAATAAACACAGTCCACGCTGTAATGTGGTCATGTAGGTAACACGGTAAAAACCTCCCAGCCCACACTGTAAATGTAGTTGGTGTTAGGAAGGGCAACCAGCCGTAGAAAACCTGCCAGATAGTCCTATATGAGCAAGACACGGTCACCCGACCAACTTTGCCTCAAGTGGGACAACTCCCGTCTAACCCATGCTAACGTAGAAAATGGCCATTAAACGATGATGATGATGATGATGAAAGCCTTTACCATGAAAATACAATTATGATGTAAATGCTAAAGGGTTAACATGGACATCATTATCTTCACCGTTTTATCTCTACTTTCCCATGCTTACATTTTGAAATATGATTTTGAATTTTGTTTCTGAAAGTTTATTATTTTTCATTGTTGCAGACTGTATTTTTCCAACGTGGTATCATGGAGAATATTACGGATCAGATGGTACAAAGTCTCTCAACATTAATGATCAGAACTGGGGATCCAACACCTGTGAAGATATCAGAGTGTTTAACGAAACTACTAATAAAGCTAATGCAGCCAAGACTACAATTATTTTGGTGAAATCTCAGTTAGTTACATGTTCTTCATTATTTTTATTGTTTTATTCTTTTACCAGTTTCCGTCATTAGACAGTGGCCATGCTGGGACACTGTCTGACAAAGACTTAGTCAATCATATCAACTCCAATACATGTCTTCTTTTTTTTTTAATCTGGTACTTATTTTACCAGTCTCTGTTTATGAAACCACTGGGTTTGAAACATAAACACACACACACAAATATATGGAGTACTTTCATACACTTTCTATCTACAAAATTTGGTACAAAACAAGGTATTGGTCATATTGTGGTTGTAATAGGAGACACTTGATGAAAGTGTTACCACAGTGTAACTGAATCTAAAATCACCTGAATGATAAGTTAGCAACATTTACCTGTACCTATATAGTTAACTTTGGAAATTAAGTCTATGTATTTCTGTTTTATGATTTAAGGATATCTTTACCATTGTTATCTGATCAAGACAAGTGTTATTTGATAGCAGAGAAGTTATTTTGTTTGTAATAGAGGTATTAACCCTTTTGAAACCCCCTGAAACTGCTCCTTGTTCTATGATACCAAACCCCCAGAAACCACCCCTGGTTCTGTGATGCTTATTTTAAAGTGTTTATACCTGTTTATATACCTTCATAATTTCATGTAGAAACCTTTGTTCCAAACTGCAGATAAACAATAAAAACTCTGTTATATTAATAAACTAGCTGGCCCGGCTACCATTGGCCTGTTCTATGGCATCCAGATATAGCTGGTGTACCTAGCTTCGTTTGGATAAACAGACGATAAGCCGTCTGTGTAGTATAGTATTACTGTTGAAAATATATAGTACAGTACAGTATTACTGTTGAAAATATATAGTATAGTATTACTGTTGAAAATATATAGTACAGTATTACTGTTGAAAATATATAGTATAGTATTACTGTTGAAAATATATAGTACAGTATTACTGTTGAAAATATATAGTACAGTATTACTGTTGAAAATATATAGTATAGTATTACTGTTGAAAATATATAGTATAGTATTACTGTTGAAAATATATAGTATAGTATTACTGTTGAAAATATATAGTACAGTATTACTGTTGAAAATATATAGTATAGTATGACTGTTGAAAATATATAGTACAGTATTACTGTTGAAAATATATAGTATAGTATTACTGTTGAAAATATATAGTATAGTATTACTGTTGAAAATATATAGTACAGTACAGTATTACTGTTGAAAATATATAGTACAGTATTACTGTTGAAAATATATAGTATAGTATTACTGTTGAAAATATATAGTACAGTATTACTGTTGAAAATATATAGTATAGTATGACTGTTGAAAATATATAGTACAGTATTACTGTTGAAAATATATAGTACAGTATTACTGTTGAAAATATATAGTACAGTATTACTGTTGAAAATATATAGTACAGTATTACTGTTGAAAATATATAGTATAGTATTACTGTTGAAAATATATAGTACAGTATTACTGTTGAAAATATATAGTATAGTATGACTGTTGAAAATATATAGTACAGTATTACTGTTGAAAATATATAGTACAGTATTACTGTTGAAAATATATAGTACAGTATTACTGTTGAAAATATATAGTACAGTATTACTGTTGAAAATATATAGTATAGTATTACTGTTGAAAATAAAGAAGTGAATATTTAAAAAATATCTTTAATCTTTTAACAAAATTTAGTAGACAAAAATACCCTCACTTTCTTGTAAAAAGTTGCAAGTTTGGTTCAGCCGTTTGGCAAAAAGTTTGTTACTTACATACGGCCGTCAGCTTTATTTGTATAGATGCATAAAAATTCTGGATTATTTTCAGAATTTATTTAAAAATCATAGACATTAGAAATCTCTCTCTCCCCCTCTCTATCGTTATTTATAAGGAGTATTAGATATCTTTCTGAGTTTGTCATGGCTTACCAATTTTGCATGGACATTTAAATTGATTAAATAAATAAAGTTAAGGAGATAGTAGTGGGTGCAATGAAACAGTTTCTTACAATATAAAGTGGTTGACATTGGGAGGGGCATCCAGTTGTAGAAAACCAAGCCAAAATTGGGATATATGAGCAGGACATGGTCACCTGATGACCTAGCAGCCTCGGAGCAGGACAACCTGTTTCACTTAGCATGGAAAATATCAGTTTTGGGCTCAAAAGTTCAATCCCACCCCACCAACCCCTCTTTATACATTTTAAAGGAGATATTTTAAAGTCATCTATTTTTTTCTCCCCACTAATTTCTAATCACTGTTTTCTTTGTTGCAGGAATTGTTTCCGTTGTTTGTATGTGTTTTTCAGAACACCAAACATACTTCAGTTCAAAAGTAGCTGTAAGTTATTAAAAACATTATTTCAACTTTTATTGAATGAAATAATATATTAACATCTTGTGACAATTTAACAGAAAATATTTAAAAATGGGTTTGTTAATTCAAATGTTTGTAGTATCTTTACTAGTGAACAGATTGTTGAGAAATTTTTTAGTAAAGACTTTAATTTTTAACCCTTTACCATTTACATTACGCTATATATATATATACATTGAATTTTTGTGGTAAAGGCTTTATCTTACATAATATCGAATCTACAAGATTTTGAAGTTGTTTATTTTGAGAACAATATCTTAACATAAGTATGAGAGGCTGGTTACAGCTGGTTTGAACTGAAAGAGGTGAGATATGACCGGTTTAGATACTAAAGGGTTGATGTGATACAATCATAGTGCTGTTTTATACTGTTCAGTTTGTTGTAAACATTTTCAGTATTAGAGTAATGGCTTTAAGTTTTGATGTGATGTAGTTATAATGCTGTTTTGGTACAGTATATTACTAGTATAACTGATTACTACAAGTTATGCAGGAATGGTTTTGTATTTGAAGAGTTTATTTTGTAACGGCACAGTCCTCAGTCGTTATTATATCAGCACCTGGGCCACCTACTTTAGCCTCAGCTGGACCAATGTTCTATATGAGTGAAAGTTTGTAGACAGAATCTATGTAGATGCCCATTAGATGCTTTGAGGTTGGAGAAGAAGTGTATATATTGAATGAATTTAGAAGTTGGAGTGTATATTATACATGTGTAAATTGAAAAGAGAAAATATAGTTGTGACTGAGATAGAAAACTTAAGAATATGAGGGAGTCCCTGAGCAGTCTAGATGGTAAATACACATACAATATTAGGGGATAGTCCCTGTGCAGTCTAGATAGTAAATACAGTGTGAGGGAGTCCCTGAGCAATCTAGATATTAAATACAGTGTGAGGGAGTCCCTGAACAGTCTAGATAGTAAATACAGTATGAGGGAGTCCCTGTGCAGTCTAGATAGTAACTACAGTATGAGGGAGTCCTTGTGCAGTCTAGTTAGTAAATACAGTATGAGGGAGTCCCTGAGTAGTCTAGATAGTAAATACACATACAAGCTCCATTTGGCTGAAAATGAGGAACTTGTTTTGGTCATATTAGTCTTCAGCAAAGAATATTCTCTTGAGGTGCTAAGAATATGTGTGTGTTTGCTAGTTGCTGCAAAATATCAACACCATTTATAAAAATGGTCAGTTGTAACTGAGTAACAGTTCAACAACAGTTAAGTATTGGTTGGCATCGGGAAGGACATTCAACCATAGAAAACCTCTCAAGAAAGTCTGTCCCAAACCATCCAAATATGGAAAAAGTAGCGTAAAAATGACGATTCTTGATCTGTCGTCTAGATTTATTGAACTGTTGTTCATACTTTATTGATGTATAGGTGTGTGGCTTAGTGGTTAGGGTGTTGGACTGATCATCATAAGTTCATGGGTTCGATTCCTAGACTAGGTAGCACATTATATTCTTGAGAAAGACACATTATTTCACACTGCTTTTCATGATAGGACTGGGTTGTTATCATCAGCCGAGAAACTGCCTACGAGATAGAAGTTCATAGAAAGACAGCTAAATGTGTATCAATGTAATCAGTAAGGTTTATTTTAATTTGAATTTCATTCAAGAATCATTGTTGACTTATTTCTTGTCCGTCTTATTCAGCTTCCTGCTCTACCACACCTTTTAAAATTGGAGATAGTAATTACTGCCCTATACGCTGGTCCATCCCACCATCAGAGTTAATAACTTTATACTGTAAGTTTAATTTATTCTATTTTATTGTTGCTTCTAAACATAACATTCCAACAGAGTTACTATTCAACCATTTTCATACTAAACTCACACTCATTCTATGATAGAAAATTGTTTTACAGCCATGGAAACATGGGTGCATTCTTTACTCTGTCATGGTGTTTTTAGCATAGCTGGTTACAACTTATTTCGCAAAGACTGCATTAATCGTGGTGGTGTGACAGTCTACGTTCGTTCAGATTTTCCAGCAATTCCTTGTGATAATTTGAACCAATCACAAGAAGTATTTTTCTGCAATATACGTTTGGCCATCTCAAGACTTCTACCATCAGGACACAGTTTTTTATATCCTCAGAACTGCTGACAGCCACTTATGTTTTTATTGCAGGCGACTTCAATTGCCCTGAGATTGATAGGGAAACCTTTTGTTAGCCACAACGTGTAAGTGATTTCCTTGAGCTGGTGCTGGATTCAAACTGGTGCGACATAGTCACCTCCCCAACAAGGGGTAACAACACCTTGGATCTCCTCTTTACCACTACTCCTGAAAGGGTTATTAGTGTCGCTACTGAGGAACCTTTAGGTGATCATGCTATCATCATTGCCAATCTATTTCTTATGGCCAGTAACAAAAACTACAACTATCTTCAAACTGCTCACTTTGACTGGAATAAAGCAGACTGGAACTCTTACTGCACTGAGCTACAACGCCCAAACTGGCTTGAATTTTACGACTCTGGAGATGTGAACACTATACTTCAGAACATCTTGAAATCAATATGGACAGCATGTGCAGCATCAGTACCATGTAAGCACAAAAAACATCCCAAAGTGCAATTTGGGAGACTGCAGCAGTCCAACTTGCCAGGAAAAAACATTGCTGAATGGGAATACTAACTACATAGATCAGAGGTTTATAGAAAAAGCGCAATGTACCATCTCTGACATCAAATTCTATAGCAACTATGGAATTTACACCTGCAGCACCACCTCATGAATATGCGCAACTATGCCTCTCCTGGTTTTGGTGTTATGTACCTGCTTTTCACACATGGTGGGTACTTCCTTCTGCACCAACTTTCAATTCTGTCTTAACAGTGGTGTTACTCCAGAGCAGTGTGCATATTGATATTATATGCATGTAGATATGATACGTGAAATAAAATCGTAATTGACATTATGCACAGAAATTGATGAGAGACTGTTACACTCTCTTTTGTAAGTAAAGTAATCCATGATACATTTAAAAAATATATTATATATAAACTACATTATGGTGAAATGTAATGAAAACGAAAAAGGAGAAAATTAGCGACGGAAATATAAACATTATGATATAAGTATGCAAATATATGATTATTTATATTAGCGATGTGATACAGCGTCCATTATATCATAACTGGAAGTATTGACATTTGAAAATTTTAAAAGAAGTGAATCTTGAAATAAGCAATCATTAAATATAAGAATAAAATGAGGCCTCACTCTCCAGTTGGTCCTCTTCGCAATCCCCACACAAGCCAGGTTACTGACGACCCCAAGGAATGCGCAGAGCTCATTGCTGAATGCTATGCAGGCATTTTCACCATTGAAGACCAGAGTGTACCATCTCCACCACCTATGACACCGGACTCTATTACAACCATGGAATTTACACCTGCAATGCTGCGACGTCACCTAAAAAATAAACGCAACCATGCCTCTCCTGGTCTTGATGGTGTTACGTAAATGTGGTGGGTACTTCCTTCTACACCAGTTATCACGCTTCTTCCAATTCTGTCTGAACAACAGTGCTACTCCAGAACAGTGGAAAACTGCCAGTGTCATTCCTCTGTTCAAAAAGGGTGACCGCACATCACCTGTGAACTATCGTCCAGTCAGTCTTACTAGTTACATCGCCAAACTGATGGAATCCTGTGTCAGAGAAACACTTTGGAACTTCTGGAGCTCTCACAGTCTTATCCGGCCCTCGCAATTTGGATTTATCCCCAACTCCAGCTGCTGTGATCAACTTATAGAGTTTCTTGAGGACATCACCCGGATCACTGATGGCGGCTCATGGGTGGATGTTGTTTACTTTGACTTTGCGAAGGCCTTCAATTCTGTGCCACACAAAAGGCTTATGGCAAAACTCTCTGCAATGGGTGTGAAGGATGATCTTTTTAACTGGTTGAAGTCCTTCATTCTCAGTCGAAGAGAGGTAGTCACGGTTCTGGGACAGCATTCCTCACCATATGAGATGTCATCTGGTGTACCATAGGGATCTGTTCTTGGCCCCCTTTTGTTTGTGGCATATATTAATGACATAGATGCCAACTTAAGGAATGCCACAGTACTAAAGTACGCAGAAGACATCAAGCTGTACCTTGAGATAAAAAGGACAGATCCTGAACACTATAGATCTTGCTTGCAGTCTGACCTGGACACAATGCAACAGTGGATCTCAGACTGGCAACTCAAGCTAACTGTGGACAAGTGCACCACCATGCATTTTGGGAGTAAAAACCCAGCGTCCACATACTCCCTCCACAGCACTAATATCAAGAAGTCTTCCTGTGAACGTGACCTGGGCATTACGGTCAGCAGCGATTTGCGTTGGACGAGGCACGTCTCTAAAATTGTCAAGAGGGCCGAGGGTGTCTTAGCATCAGTCAGCAAAACCTTTGTCAGCCGCTCTCCAGATATCTATTTAAGGCTGTATACAGCTATGGTGCGACCACACTTAGAATTTGCATCACCAGTCTGGAACCCCTATCTTGCTCAGGACATTGACCGCCTGGAAACTGTTCAGAGACGTGCAACCAAGCGAATACCCTCCATCAGGCATCTACCATACTCTGAGCGCCTTGCTTCCCTGGGCATGGATTCATTGAAGCTCCGACGCCTGGCAACTGACTTGGTAAACACCCACAAAATTGTTAACCATGTTGCCAACAACAACCCTGAGTGCCTTTTCGATTTCCATGTGTCTAACACACGTGGACATGCCCACAAAGTAAGAAAACAGCACAGTTCCCATGACTTTCGGAAACATTTTTTCACGCTCAGAGTTGCTGAAGCATGGAACAAACTACCTGCATCAGTTGTTAGCTGTCGAGACACTGCATCCTTTAAGGCCTCCATGCTTCCCGAGATCCGCCAACACTACAGCTAACACATACAAACATGTACTTCCCTGACATTTGTGTATTATTCTATGTACTATATTGACGAGTTGTAGTGCACCTGAGCACTTTACACAATAATTTCATTATTATTATTAATATTTATGTTAAATCAACAGCTACGAAATTTAGTACATAAATTATGTAATATTCATTCAAAGTAATCCATTTTACTAACGGGGTAAAAAAATATTCAGGACACAATCCTGCACTCCTCCCTTTATTATATTATGATGGTAATGAAAGGGTTAATGACATAGGTAGTGTGTTTCATTAGAAATATGGTAATGAAAGGGTTAATGACATAGGCAGTGTCTTTCATTAGAAATATGGTAATGAAAGGGTTAATGACATAGACAGTGTCTTTCATTAGAAATATGGTAATGAAAGGGTTAATGACATAGACAGTGTCTTTCATTAGAAATATGGTAATGAAAGGGTCAAAGACATAGACAGTGTCTTTCATTAGAAATATGGTAATGAAAGGGTTAATGATATAAACAGTGTCTTTCATTAGAAATATGTTAATGAAAGGGTTAATGATATAAACAGTGTCTTTCATTAGAAATATGGTAATGAAATTGTTAATGATATAAACAGTGTCTTTCATTAGAAATATGGTAATGAAAGGGTTAATGACATAGACAGTGTTTTTCATTAGAAATATGGGAATGAAAGGGTTAAAGACATAGACAGTGTCTTTCATTAGAAATATGGTAATGACAGGGTTAATGACATAGGTAGTGTGTTTCATTAGAAATATGGTAATGAAAGGGTTAATGACATAGGCAGTGTCTTTCATTAGAAATATGGTAATGAAAGGGTTAATGACATAGACAGTGTCTTTCATTAGAAATATGGTAATGAAAGGGTTAATGACATAGACAGTGTCTTTCATTAGAAATATGGCAATGAAAGGGTCAAAGACATAGACAGTGTCTTTCATTAGAAATATGGTAATGAAAGGGTTAATGATATAAACAGTGTCTTTCATTAGAAATATGGTAATGAAAGGGTTAATGATATAAACTGTGTCTTTCATTAGAAATATGTTAATGAAAGGGTTAATGATATAAACAGTGTCTTTCATTAGAAATATGGGAATGAAAGGGTTAAAGACATAGACAGTGTCTTTCATTAGAAATATGGTAATGACAGGGTTAATGACATAGACAGTGTCTTTCATTAGAAATATGGTAATGAAAGGGTTAATGACATAGACAGTGTCTTTCATTAGAAATATGGTAAAGAAAGGATTAATGACATAGACAGTGTCTTTCATTAGAAATATGGCAATGACAGAGTTAATGACATAGACAGTGTCTTTCATTAGAAATATGGTAATGAAAGGGTTAATGACATAGGCAGTGTCTTTCATTAGAAATATGGTAATGAAAGGGTTAATGTCATAGACAGTGTCTTTCATTAGAAATATGTTAATGAAAGGTTTAATGACATAGACCGTGTCTTTCATTAGAAATATGGTAATGAAAGGGTTAATGACATAGACAGTATCTTTCATTAGAAATATGGCAATGACAGAGTTAATGACATAGACAGTGTCTTTCATTAGAAATATGGTAATGAAAGGGTTAATGACATAGGCAGTGTCTTTCATTAGAAATATGGTAATGAAAGGGTTAAAGGCATAGACAGTGTCTTTCATTAGAAATATGGTAAAGAAAGGGTCAAAGACATAGACAGTGTCTTTCATTAGAAATATGGTAATGAAAGGGTTAATGACATAGACAGTGTCTTTCATTAGAAATATGGTAATGAAAGGGTTAATGACATAGACAGTGTCTTTCATTAGAAATATGGTAATGAAAGGGTTAATGACATAGACAGTATCTTTCATTAGAAATATGGTAATGAAAGGGTTAATGACATAGACAGTGTCTTTCATTAGAAATATGGTAATGAAAGGGTTAATGACATAGACAGTATCTTTCATTAGAAATATGGTAATGAAAGGGTTAATGACATAGACAGTGTCTTTCATTAGAAATATGGTAATGAAAGGGTTAATGACATAGACAGTATCTTTCATTAGAAATATGGTAATGAAAGGGTTAATGACATAGACAGTGTCTTTCATTAGAAATATGGTAATGAAAGGGTTAATGACATAGACAGTATCTTTCATTAGAAATATGGTAATGAAAGGGTTAATGACATAGACAGTGTCTTTCATTAGAAATATGGTAATGAAAGGGTTAATGACATAGACAGTATCTTTCATTAGAAATATGGTAATGAAAGGGTTAATGACATAGACAGTATCTTTCATTAGAAATATGGTAATGAAAGGGTTAATGACATAGACAGTATCTTTCATTAGAAATATGGTAATGAAAGGGTTAATGACATAGACAGTATCTTTCATTAGAAATATGGTAATGAAAGGGTTAATGACATAGACAGTGTCTTTCATTAGAAATATGGTAATGAAAGGGTTAATGACATAGACTGTCTTTCATTAGAAATATGGTAATGACAGGGTTAATGACAGGATTGACATGTGCAACCGGGCTGGAAATGGTATCACAACTGGTGGGTGTAAAATCAGTCGACTTGAATTTGCAGACATGGTGTTATTTAACACAACAGAAGATGATCTCCAACTTGCATAAGATAGGTTTGATGCCGAGTGCTGCATGGCTGGAATGAAAATCAGTGCTGCAAAAACTGAGACATTTGTCCTCTCAAGGAAGCCTGTGCAGTGCACTCTATATGTAAATGGAGTTCCACTGAAGCAGGTAGAGAAGTTCAAGTATCTTGGGGCTGTGTGCACAAGTGATGGAAGGCAGGAGGCTGAATTAAGTGCAAGAATTGCAGGAGCTGGTGCAGTAATGCACCAGCTTCAGCATCCAGTAATCAGAAGAAGGGAGGTAGGCGTAAAAGCCAAGCTTGTTGTCTTTCAGTATTAATGCCAGCCCTTACGTTAAGTAATGACTGAAAGAAAATGATCGCGAATACAAGCAGCTGAAATGGGGTTCCTCCAAAGGGTCTTTGGAGTAGCTCAGAGATGAGAGAGTCACTCCAGGTAGAGTTGCTACTTCTCCAAATTGAGAAATTACAGCTCCGAAACAATAGGCATGTTGTTAGAATGTCTCAGGAACGAATCGCTGGACAGATTTTAAGGGTAATACCAACTGGCGAGAGAGCCAGATGTAGACCTCAAGCAAGATGGTTGGATATCCATGAGCTTGGCTAGTCTCACTTGGGGATCTAGCTGGATCAGTTGGAGACAGTTGCTTCTAACAGGACTTGCTGGAAAGGAGTGTTTAAGGACTCCACCCCCACAACCCTCTAAGAAATAAGTGGGAAAAGAAGAACCTTTTGTAAGTTATTTTCCGAACACCAGCTTACTGACAAAACAGTTATTCTATTAAATTCCTCCAAATTTTTATTTTCAAAATTAAATGATGCACATTGTTGACCTGTTGTCCTAACAGGGCACAGGATGGCACTCCCCCACCTTTTCTTTTCCCCAAAACTTTTCAATGGCGCACTCCCAGATTTAGAAAATTGAATTTATAAAAAAAAATTACCTGAAATATATTCCTTGAAGACTTTACCAACTTTTCTTTTGAAAAACCTCAAAAATAAAAGAACAAAAAAAAATGTTTTTAAAAGGCACAAAAAAAAGTTAACCAAAACAGTGGTTAAAAGATTCTGTAGAGGGCCCAGCCAGAATGTTTGGAGGGACCCTGCCAGAATGTTGGGAGGGCCCAGCCAGAATGTTGGGAGGGCCCAGCCAGAATGTTGGGAGGGCCTAGCCAGAATGTTTGGAAGGACCCTGCCAGAATGACCTGGCATATACTAACAAAACCATTGTTAAATTTCTTATAGAGTTTTATTTTTTCAAAACTATCATTTTAAAATTTCTATTTTATTTTTGGAAGTGAAGAATCCTAAGACTGTAAGTTGTAAAAATACATTTGAAGGAATCTTCCACTTCACTTACGAGAAAGATACAGGGGCCGGTGGCATTTGTGATAATCCCAAGAATATTATCAAGGCTTGCCAAGAACCTGGTTCGTCCTATGTTGATAATGAGGTTTTCCTCATAACTTATGGCAGATGTCAGGACAATGTCTATACACAAGATGAACGTAAGTATTCTTTATAATTATTGATCCTGACTAATCATGTCAGCTTCAATCACTGTTAGACTGTTGAAATGTTGTCTCTGACTTTGTTCTAAATAATTTCATAGTAATTGTTCTGATGAGCTTTTCACTTTTTTGCCACATCTTCACAAATTTAAACGGAATACCAGATTTACAGTTGAACTTCCTAAATCACAAATTCTATTCTGATAGTCTCTCACATCTCACCTATGTAATTCTCTTCCAGTCTCTCCCCCTCTCACATCTCACTTATGTAATTCGCTTCCAGTCTCTCCCTCTCTCACATCTCACCTATGTAATTCTCTCCCAGTCTCTCCCCTCTCACATACACCTATGTAATTCTCTTCCAGTCTCTCCCCCTCTCACATCTCACCTATGTAATTCTCTCCCAGACTCTCCCCTCTCACATACACCGATGTAATTCTCTTCCAGTCTCTCCCCTCTCACATCTCACCTATGTAATTCTCTCCCAGTCTCTCCCCTTCACATCTCACCTATGTAATTCTCTCCCAGTCTCTCCCCTCTCACATCTCACCTATGTAATTCGCTCCCCTCTCACATCTCACCTATGTAATTCTCTTCCAGTCTCTCCTCTCTCACATCTCACCTATGTAATTCTCTCCCAGTCTCTCCTCTCTCACATCTCACCTATGTAATTCTCTCCCAGTCTCTCCCCTCCCACGTCTCACCTATGTAATTCTCTTCCAGTCTCTCCTCTCTCACATCTCACCTATGTAATTCTCTCCCAGTCTCTCCCCTCTCACATCTCACCTATGTAATTCTCTTCCAGTCTCTCCCCTCTCACATCTCACCTATGTAATTCTCTCCCAGTCTCTCTCCTCTCACATCTCACCTATGTAATTCTCTCCCAGTCTCTCCCCTCTCACATCTCACCTATGTAATTCTCTTCCAGTCTCTCCCCTCTCACATCTCACCTATGTAATTCTCTCCCCTCTCACATCTCACCTATGTAATTCTCTTCCAGTCTCTCCCCTCTCACATCTCATCTATGTAATTCTCTTCCAGTCTCTCCCCTCTCACATCTCACCTATCTAATTCTCTCCCAGTCTCTCCCCTCTCACATCTCACCTATGTAATTCTCTCCCCTCTCACATCTCACCTATGTAATTCTCTTCCAGTCTCTCCCCTCTCACATCTCACCTATGTAATTCTCTCCCAGTCTCTCCCCTCTCACATCTCACCTATGTAATTCTCTCCCAGTCTCTCCCCTCTCACATCTCACCTATGGAATTCTCTCCCCTCTCACATCTCACCTATGTAATTCTCTTCCAGTCTCGCCCCTCTCACATCTCACCTATGTAATTCTCTCCCAGTCTCTCCCCTCTCACATCTCACCTATGTAATTCTCTTCCAGTCTCTCACATCTCACCTATGTAATTCTCTTCCAGTCTCTCACATCTCGCCTATGTAATTCTCTTCCAGTCTCTCACATCTCACCTATGTAATTCTCTCCCCTCTCACATCTCACCTATGTAATTCTCTTCCAGTCTCTCCCCTCTCACATCTCACCTATGTAATTCTCTCCCAGTCTCTCCCCTCTCACATCTCACCTATGTAATTCTCTTCCAGTCTCTCACATCTCACCTATGTAATTCTCTTCCAGTCTCTCACATCTCACCTATGTAATTCTCTTCCAGTCTCTCACATCTCACCTATGTAATTCTCTCCCAGTCTCTCCCCTCTCACATCTCACCTATGTAATTCTCTCCCCTCTCATATCTCACCTATGTAATTCTCTCCCAGTCTTTCCTCTCTCGCATCTCACCTATGTAATTCTCTCCCCTCTCACATCTCACCTTTGTAATTCTCTTCCAGTCTCTCCCCTCTCACATCTCACCTATGTAATTCTCTTCCAGTCTCTCCCCTCTCACATCTCACCTATGTAATTCTCTCCCAGTCTCTCCCCTCTCACATATGTAATTCTCTCCCAGTCTCTCCCCCTCTCACATCTCACCTATGTAATTCTCTCCCAGTCTCTCCCGTCTCACATCTCACCTATGTAATTCTCTTCCAGTCTCTCCCCTCTCACATCTCACCTGTGTAATTCTCTCCCCTCTCACATCTCACCTATGTAATTCTCTCCCAGTCTCTCCCCTCTCACATCTCACCTATGTAATTCTCTCCCAGTCTCTCCCCTCTCACATCTCACCTATGTAATTCTCTTCCAGTCTCTCCCCTCTCACATCTCACCTATGTAATTCTCTCCCAGTCTCTCCCCTCTCACATCTCACCTATGTAATCCTCTTCCAGTCTCTCCCCTCTCACATCTCACCTATGTAATTCTCTCCCAGTCTCTCACATCTCACCTATGTTATTCTCTCCCAGTCTTTCCTCTCTCACATCTCACCTATGTAATTCTCTCCCCTCTCACATCTCACCTATGTAATTCTCTTTCAGTCTCTCCCCTCTCACATCTCACCTATGTAATTCTCTTTCAGTCTCTCCCCTCTCACATCTCACCTATGTAATTCTCTTCCAGTCTCTCCCCTCTCACATCTCACCTATGTAATTCTCTCCCAGTCTCTCCCCTCTCACATCTCACCTATGTAATTCTCTCCCCTCTCACATCTCACCTATCTAATTCTCTTCCAGTCTCTCCCCTCTCACATCTCACCTATGTAATTCTCTCCCAGTCTCTCCCCTCTCACATATGTAATTCTCTCCCAGTCTCTCCCCCTCTCAGATATGTAATTCTCTCCCAGTCTCTCCCCCTCTCACATCTCACCTATGTAATTCTCTCCCAGTCTCTCCCATCTCACATCTCACCTATGTAATTCTCTTCCAGTCTCTCCCCTCTCACATCCCACCTGTGTAATTCTCTCCCCTCTCACATCTCACCTATGTAATTCTCTCCCAGTCTCTCCCCTCTCACATCTCACCTATGTAATTCTCTTCCAGTCTCTCCCCTCTCACATCTCTCCTATGTAATTCTCTCCCAGTCTCTCCCCTCTCACATCTCACCTATGTAATTCTCTTCCAGTCTCTCCCCTCTCACATCTCACCTACGTAATTCTCTTCCAGTCTCTCCCCTCTCACATACACCTATGTAATTCTCTTCCAGTCTCTCCTCCTCTCACATCTCACCTATGTAATTCTCTCCCAGTCACTCCCCTCTCACATACACCTATGTAATTCTCTCCCAGTCTCTCCCTTCTCACATCTCACCTATGTAATTCTCTTCCAGTCTCTCCCCTCTTACATCTCACCTATGTAATTCTCTCCCAGTCTCTCCCCTCTCACATCTCACCTATGTAATTCTCTTCCAGTCTCTCCCCTCTCACATACACCTATGTAATTCTCTTCCAGTCTCTCCTCCTCTCACATCTCACCTATGTAATTCTCTCCCAGTCTCTCCTCTCTCACATACACCTATGTAATTCTCTCCCAGTCTCTCCCCTCTCACATCTCACCTATGTAATTCTCTCCCAGTCTCTCCCCCTCTCACATCTCACCTATGTAATTCTCTCCCAGTCTCTCCCCTCTCACATCTCACCTATGTAATTTTCTCCCAGTCTCTCCCCTCTCACATCTCACCTATGTAATTCTCTCCCAGTCTCTCCCCTCTCACATATGTAATTCTCTCCCAGTCTCTCCCTCTCTCACATCTCACCTATGTAATTCTCTCCCAGTCTCTCCCCTCTCACATCTCACATATGTAATTCTCTCCCCTCTCACATCTCACCTATGTAATTCTCTTCCAGTCTCTCCCCTCTCACATCTCACCTATGTAATTCTCTTCCAGTCTCTCCCCTCTCACATCTCACCTATGTAATTCTCTCCCAGTCTCTCCCGTCTCACATCTCACCTATGTAATTCTCTTCCAGTCTCTCCCCTCTCACATCTCACCTATGTAATTCTCTTTCAGTCTCTCCCCTCTCACATCTCACCTATGTAATTCTCTCCCCTCTCACATCTCACCTATGTAATTCTCTCCCAGTCTCTCCCCTCTCACATCTCACCTATGTAATTCTCTCCCCTCTCACATCTCACCTATGTAATTCTCTCCCAGTCTCTCCCCTCTCACATCTCACCTATGTAATTCTCTCCCCTCTCACATCTCACCTCTGTAATTCTCTTCCAGTCTCTCCCCTCTCACATCTCACCTATGTAATTCTCTTCCAGTCTCTCCCCTCTCAAATCTCACCTATGTAATTCTCTTCCAGTCTCTCACATCTCACCTATGTAATTCTCTCCCAGTCTCTCCCCTCTCACATCTCACCTATGTAATTCTCTCCCAGTCTTTCCCCTCTCACATCTCACCTATGCAATTCTCTTCCAGTCTCTCCCCTCTCACATCTCACCTATGTAATTCTCTTCCAGTCTCTCCCCTCTCACATCTCACCTATGTAATTCTCTCCCAGTCTCTCCCCTCTCACATCTCACCTATGTAATTCTCTCCCAGTCTCTCCCCTCTCACATCTCACCTATGTAATTCTCTCCCAGTCTTTCCCCTCTCACATCTCACCTATGTAATTCTCTTCCAGTCTCTCCCCTCTCACATCTCACCTATGTAATTCTCTTCCAGTCTCTCCCCTCTCACATCTCACCTATGTAATTCTCTCCCAGTCTCTCCCCTCTCACATCTCACCTATGTAATTCTCTCCCAGTCTCTCCCCTCTCACATCTCACCTATGTAATTCTCTCCCAGTCTCTCCCCTCTCACATATGTAATTCTCTCCCAGTCTCTCCCCCTCTCACATCTCACCTATGTAATTCTCTCCCAGTCTCTCCCCTCTCACATCTCACCTATGTAATTCTCTCCCAGTCTCTCCCCTCTCACATATGTAATTCTCTCCCAGTCTCTCCCCCTCTCACATCTCACCTATGTAATTCTCTCCCAGTCTCTCACATCTCACCTATGTAATTCTCTCCCAGTCTCTCCCCTCTCACATCTCACCTATGTAATTCTCTCCCAGTCTCTCCCCTCTCACATCTCACCTATGTAATTCTCTCCCCCTCTCACATCTCACCTATGTAATTCTCTCCCAGTCTCTCCCCTCTAACATCTCACCTATGTAATTCTCTCCCAGTCTCTCCCCTCTCACATCTCACCTATGTAATTCTCTCCCAGTCTCTCCCCTCTCACATATGTAATTCTCTCCCAGTCTCTCCCCCTCTCACATCTCACCTATGTAATTCTCTCCCAGTCTCTCCCCTCTCACATCTCACCTATGTAATTCTCTCCCCTCTCACATCTCACCTATGTAATTCTCTCCCCCTCTCACATCTCACCTATGTAATTCTCTCCCAGTCTCTCCCCTCTAACATCTCACCTATGTAATTCTCTCCCCTCTCACATCTCACCTATGTAATTCTCTCCCAGTCTCTCCCCTCTCACATATGTAATTCTCTCCCAGTCTCTCCCCCTCTCACATCTCACCTATGTAATTCTCTCCCAGTCTCTCCCCTCTCACATCTCACCTATGTAATTCTCTCCCCTCTCACATCTCACCTATGTAATTCTCTCCCCTCTCACATCTCACCTATGTAATTCTCTCCCCTCTAACATCTCACCTATGTAATTCTCTCCCAGTCTCTCCCCTCTCACATCTCACCTATGTAATTCTCTCCCAGTCTCTCCCCTCTCACATATGTAATTCTCTCCCAGTCTCTCCCCCTCTCACATCTCACCTATGTAATTCTCTCCCAGTCTCTCACATCTCACCTATGTAATTCTCTTCCAGTCTCTCCCCTCTCACATCTCACCTATGTAATTCTCTTCCAGTCTCTCCCCTCTCACATCTCACCTATGTAATTCTCTCCCAGTCTCTCCCCTCTCACATCTCATCTATGTAATTCTCTTCCAGTCTCTCCCCTCTCACATCTCACCTATGTAATTCTCTCCCCTCTCACATCTCACCTATGTAATTCTCTCCCAGTCTCTCCCTTCTCACATCTCACCTATGTAATTCTCTCCCAGTCTCTCCCCTCTCACATATGTAATTATCTCCCAGTCCCTCCCCTCTCACATCTCACCTATGTAATTCTCTCCCAGTCTCTCCCGTCTCACATCTCACCTATGTAATTTTCTCCCAGTCTCTCCCCTCTCACATCTCACCTATGTTATTCTCTTCCAGTCTCTCCCCTCTCACATCTCACCTATGTAATTCTCTCCCAGTCTCTCACATCTCACCTATGTAATTCTCTCCCAGTCTCTCCCCTCTCACATCTCACCTATGTAATTCTCTCCCAGTCTCTCCCCCTCTCACATCTCACCTATGTAATTCTCTCCCAGTCTCTCCCCTCTCACATCTCACCTATGTAATTCTCTTCCAGTCTCTCCCCTCTCACATCTCACCTATGTAATTCTCTTCCAGTCTCTCCCCTCTCACATCTCACCTATGTAATTCTCTTCCAGTCTCTCCCCTCTCACATCTCACGTATGTAATTCTCTCCCAGGCTCTCCCCTCTCACATCTCACCTATGTAATTCTCTTCCAGTCTCTCCCCTCTCACATCTCACCTCTGTAATTCTCTTCCAGTCACTCCCCTCTCACATCTCACCTATGTAATTCTCTTCCAGTCTCTCCCCTCTCACATATGTAATTCTCTCCCAGTCTCTCCCCTCTCACATCTCACCTATGTAATTCTCTCCCAGTCTCTCCCCTCTCACATCTCACCTCTGTAATTCTCTCCCCTCTCACATCTCACCTATGTAATTCTCTTCCAGTCTCTCCCCTCTCACATCTCACCTATGTAATTCTCTCCCAGTCTCTCCCCTCTCACATCTCACCTATGTAATTCTCTCCCAGTCTCTCCCCCTCTCACATCTCACCTATGTAATTCTCTCCCAGTCTCTCCCCTCTCACATCTCACCTATGTAATTCCCTCCCAGTCTCTCCCCTCTCACATCTCACTTATGTAATTCTCTCCCAGTCTCTCCCCTCTCACATCTCACTTATGTAATTCTCTCCCAGTCTCTCCCCTCTCACATCTCACCTATGTAATTCTCTCCCAGTCTCTCCCCTCTCACATCTCACTTATGTAATTCTCTCCCAGTCTCTCCCCTCTCACATCTCACCTATGTAATTCTCTTCCAGTCTCTCCCCTCTCACATCTCACCTATGTAATTCTCTCCAAGTCTCTCCCCTCTCACATCTCACCTATGTAATTCTCTCCCAGTCTCTCCCCTCTCACATCTCACCTATGTAATTCTCTCCGAGTCTCTCTCTTCTCACATCTCACCTATGTAATTCTCTCCCAGTCTCTCCCGTCTCACATCTCACCTATGTAATTTTCTCCCAGTCTCTCCCCTCTCACATCTCACCTATGTAATTCTCTCCCAGTCTCTCCCCCTCTCACATCTCACCTATGTAATTCTCTCCCAGTCTCTCCCCTCTCACATCTCACCTATGTAATTCTCTCCCAGTCTCTCCTCTCTCACATCTCACCTATGTAATTCTCTCCCCTCTCACATCTCACCTATGTAATTCTCTCCAAGTCTCTCCCCTCTCACATCTCACCTATGTAATTCTCTCCAAGTCTCTCCCCCTCTCACATCTCACCTATGTAATTCTCTCCCAGTCTCTCCCCTCTCACATCTCACCTATGTAATTCTCTCCCAGTCTCTCCCCTCTCACATCTCACTTATGTAATTCTCTCCCAGTCTCTCCCCTCTCACATCTCACTTATGTAATTCTCTCCCAGCCTCTCCCCTCTCACCTATGTAATTCTCTTCCAGTCTCTCCCCTCTCACATCTCACCTATGTAATTCTCTCCAAGTCTCTCACATCTCACCTATGTAATTCTCTCCCAGTCTCTCCCCTCTCACATCTCACTTATGTAATTCTCTCCCAGTCTCTCCCCTCTCACATCTCACCTATGTAATTCTCTTCCAGTCTCTCCCCTCTCACATCTCACCTATGTAATTCTCTCCAAGTCTCTCCCCTCTCACATCTCACCTATGTAATTCTCTCCCAGTCTCTCACATCTCACCTATGTAATTCTCTCCGAGTCTCTCTCTTCTCACATCTCACCTATGTAATTCTCTCCCCTCTCACATATGTAATTCTCTCCCAGTCTCTCCCCCTCTCACATCTCACCTATGTAATTTTTTCCCAGTCTCTCTCCTCTCACATCTCACCTATGTAATTCTCTTCCAGTCTCTCCCCTCTCACATCTCACCTATGTAATTCTCTTCCAGTCTCTCCCCCCTCACATCTCACCTATGTAATTCTCTCCCAGTCTCTCCCGTCTCACATCTCACCTATGTAATTCTCTTCCAGTCTCTCCCCTCTCACATCTCACCTATGTAATTCTCTTCCAGTCTTTCCCCTCTCACATCTCACCTATGTAATTCTCTCCCCTCTCACATCTCACCTATGTAATTCTCTCCCAGTCTCTCCCCTCTCACATCTCACCTATGTAATTCTCTCCCAGTCTCTCCCTTCTCACATATGTAATTCTCTCCCAGGCTCTCCCCTCTCACATCTCACCTATGTAATTCTCTCCCAGTCTCTCCCGTCTCACATCTCACCTATGTAATTTTCTCCCAGTCTCTCCCCTCTCACATCTCACCTATGTAATTCTCTTCCAGTCTCTCCCCTCTCACATCTCACCTATGTAATTCTCTCCCAGTCTCTCACATCTCACCTATGTAATTCTCTCCCAGTCTCTCCTCTCTCACATCTCACCTATGTAATTCTCTCCCAGTCTCTCCCCTCTCACATCTCACCTATGTAATTCTCTCCAAGTCTCTCCCCTCTCACATCTCACCTATGTAATTCTCTCCAAGTCTCTCACATCTCACCTATGTAATTCTCTCCAAGTCTCTCACATCTCACCTATGTAATTCTCTCCAAGTCTCTCACATCTCACCTATGTAATTCTCTCCAAGTCTCTCACATCTCACCTATGTAATTCTCTCCAAGTCTCTCCCCTCTCACATCTCACCTATGTAATTCTCTCCAAGTCTCTCCCCTCTCACATCTCACTTATGTAATTCTCTCCCAGTCTCTCCCCTCTCACATCTCACCTATGTAATTCTCTCCAAGTCTCTCCCCTCTCACATCTCACCTATGTAATTCTCTCCAAGTCTCTCCCCTCTCACATCTCACCTATGTAATTCTCTCCAAGTCTCTCCCCTCTCACATCTCACCTATGTCATTCTCTCCCAGTCTCTCCCCTCTCACATCTCACCTATGTAATTCTCTCCAAGTCTCTCCCCTCTCACATCTCACCTATGTAATTCTCTCCAAGTCTCTCACATCTCACCTATGTAATTCTCTCCAAGTCTCTCCCCTCTCACATCTCACCTATGTAATTCTCTCCAAGTCTCTCCCCTCTCACATCTCACCTATGTAATTCTCTCCCAGTCTCTCCCCTCTCACATATGTAATTCTCTCCCAGTCTCTCCCCCTCTCACATCTCACCTATGTAATTCTCTCCCAGTCTCTCCCCTCTCACATCTCACCTATGTAATTCTCTCCCCTCTCACATCTCACCTATGTAATTCTCTCCCCTCTCACATCTCACCTATGTAATTCTCTCCCAGTCTCTCCCCTCTAACATCTCACCTATGTAATTCTCTCCCAGTCTCTCCCCTCTCACATCTCACCTATGTAATTCTCTCCCAGTCTCTCCCCTCTCACATATGTAATTCTCTCCCAGTCTCTCCCCCTCTCACATCTCACCTATGTAATTCTCTCCCAGTCTCTCACATCTCACCTATGTAATTCTCTTCCAGTCTCTCCCCTCTCACATCTCACCTATGTAATTCTCTTCCAGTCTCTCCCCTCTCACATCTCACCTATGTAATTCTCTCCCAGTCTCTCCCCTCTCACATCTCATCTATGTAATTCTCTTCCAGTCTCTCCCCTCTCACATCTCACCTATGTAATTCTCTCCCCTCTCACATCTCACCTATGTAATTCTCTCCCAGTCTCTCCCTTCTCACATCTCACCTATGTAATTCTCTCCCAGTCTCTCCCCTCTCACATATGTAATTATCTCCCAGTCCCTCCCCTCTCACATCTCACCTATGTAATTCTCTCCCAGTCTCTCCCGTCTCACATCTCACCTATGTAATTTTCTCCCAGTCTCTCCCCTCTCACATCTCACCTATGTTATTCTCTTCCAGTCTCTCCCCTCTCACATCTCACCTATGTAATTCTCTCCCAGTCTCTCACATCTCACCTATGTAATTCTCTCCCAGTCTCTCCCCTCTCACATCTCACCTATGTAATTCTCTCCCAGTCTCTCCCCCTCTCACATCTCACCTATGTAATTCTCTCCCAGTCTCTCCCCTCTCACATCTCACCTATGTAATTCTCTTCCAGTCTCTCCCCTCTCACATCTCACCTATGTAATTCTCTTCCAGTCTCTCCCCTCTCACATCTCACCTATGTAATTCTCTTCCAGTCTCTCCCCTCTCACATCTCACCTATGTAATTCTCTCCCAGGCTCTCCCCTCTCACATCTCACCTATGTAATTCTCTTCCAGTCTCTCCCCTCTCACATCTCACCTCTGTAATTCTCTTCCAGTCACTCCCCTCTCACATCTCACCTATGTAATTCTCTTCCAGTCTCTCCCCTCTCACATATGTAATTCTCTCCCAGTCTCTCCCCTCTCACATCTCACCTATGTAATTCTCTCCCAGTCTCTCCCCTCTCACATCTCACCTATGTAATCCTCTTCCAGTCTCTCCCCTCTCACATCTCACCTATGTAATTCTCTCCCAGTCTCTCCCCTCTCACATCTCACCTCTGTAATTCTCTCCCCTCTCACATCTCACCTATGTAATTCTCTTCCAGTCTCTCCCCTCTCACATCTCACCTATGTAATTCTCTCCCCTCTCACATCTCACCTATGTAATTCTCTCCCAGTCTCTCCCCCTCTCACATCTCACCTATGTAATTCTCTCCCAGTCTCTCCCCTCTCACATCTCACCTATGTAATTCCCTCCCAGTCTCTCCCCTCTCACATCTCACTTATGTAATTCTCTCCCAGTCTCTCCCCTCTCACATCTCACTTATGTAATTCTCTCCCAGTCTCTCCCCTCTCACATCTCACCTATGTAATTCTCTCCCAGTCTCTCCCCTCTCACATCTCACTTATGTAATTCTCTCCCAGTCTCTCCCCTCTCACATCTCACCTATGTAATTCTCTTCCAGTCTCTCCCCTCTCACATCTCACCTATGTAATTCTCTCCAAGTCTCTCCCCTCTCACATCTCACCTATGTAATTCTCTCCCAGTCTCTCCCCTCTCACATCTCACCTATGTAATTCTCTCCGAGTCTCTCTCTTCTCACATCTCACCTATGTAATTCTCTCCCAGTCTCTCCCGTCTCACATCTCACCTATGTAATTTTCTCCCAGTCTCTCCCCTCTCACATCTCACCTATGTAATTCTCTCCCAGTCTCTCCCCCTCTCACATCTCACCTATGTAATTCTCTCCCAGTCTCTCCCCTCTCACATCTCACCTATGTAATTCTCTCCCAGTCTCTCCTCTCTCACATCTCACCTATGTAATTCTCTCCCAGTCTCTCCCCTCTCACATCTCACCTATGTAATTCTCTCCAAGTCTCTCCCCTCTCACATCTCACCTATGTAATTCTCTCCAAGTCTCTCCCCCTCTCACATCTCACCTATGTAATTCTCTCCCAGTCTCTCCCCTCTCACATCTCACCTATGTAATTCTCTCCCAGTCTCTCCCCTCTCACATCTCACTTATGTAATTCTCTCCCAGTCTCTCCCCTCTCACATCTCACTTATGTAATTCTCTCCCAGCCTCTCCCCTCTCACCTATGTTATTCTCTTCCAGTCTCTCCCCTCTCACATCTCACCTATGTAATTCTCTCCAAGTCTCTCACATCTCACCTATGTAATTCTCTCCCAGTCTCTCCCCTCTCACATCTCACTTATGTAATTCTCTCCCAGTCTCTCCCCTCTCACATCTCACCTATGTAATTCTCTTCCAGTCTCTCCCCTCTCACATCTCACCTATGTAATTCTCTCCAAGTCTCTCCCCTCTCACATCTCACCTATGTAATTCTCTCCCAGTCTCTCCCCTCTCACATCTCACCTATGTAATTCTCTCCGAGTCTCTCTCTTCTCACATCTCACCTATGTAATTCTCTCCCCTCTCACATATGTAATTCTCTCCCAGTCTCTCCCCCTCTCACATCTCACCTATGTAATTTTTTCCCAGTCTCTCTCCTCTCACATCTCACCTATGTAATTCTCTTCCAGTCTCTCCCCTCTCACATCTCACCTATGTAATTCTCTTCCAGTCTCTCCCCCCTCACATCTCACCTATGTAATTCTCTCCCAGTCTCTCCCGTCTCACATCTCACCTATGTAATTCTCTTCCAGTCTCTCCCCTCTCACATCTCACCTATGTAATTCTCTTCCAGTCTTTCCCCTCTCACATCTCACCTATGTAATTCTCTCCCCTCTCACATCTCACCTATGTAATTCTCTCCCAGTCTCTCCCCTCTCACATCTCACCTATGTAATTCTCTCCCAGTCTCTCCCTTCTCACATATGTAATTCTCTCCCAGGCTCTCCCCTCTCACATCTCACCTATGTAATTCTCTCCCAGTCTCTCCCGTCTCACATCTCACCTATGTAATTTTCTCCCAGTCTCTCCCCTCTCACATCTCACCTATGTAATTCTCTTCCAGTCTCTCCCCTCTCACATCTCACCTATGTAATTCTCTCCCAGTCTCTCACATCTCACCTATGTAATTCTCTCCCAGTCTCTCCTCTCTCACATCTCACCTATGTAATTCTCTCCCAGTCTCTCCCCTCTCACATCTCACCTATGTAATTCTCTCCAAGTCTCTCCCCTCTCACATCTCACCTATGTAATTCTCTCCAAGTCTCTCACATCTCACCTATGTAATTCTCTCCAAGTCTCTCACATCTCACCTATGTAATTCTCTCCAAGTCTCTCACATCTCACCTATGTAATTCTCTCCAAGTCTCTCACATCTCACCTATGTAATTCTCTCCAAGTCTCTCCCCTCTCACATCTCACCTATGTAATTCTCTCCAAGTCTCTCCCCTCTCACATCTCACTTATGTAATTCTCTCCCAGTCTCTCCCCTCTCACATCTCACCTATGTAATTCTCTCCAAGTCTCTCCCCTCTCACATCTCACCTATGTAATTCTCTCCAAGTCTCTCCCCTCTCACATCTCACCTATGTAATTCTCTCCAAGTCTCTCCCCTCTCACATCTCACCTATGTCATTCTCTCCCAGTCTCTCCCCTCTCACATCTCACCTATGTAATTCTCTCCAAGTCTCTCCCCTCTCACATCTCACCTATGTAATTCTCTCCAAGTCTCTCACATCTCACCTATGTAATTCTCTCCAAGTCTCTCCCCTCTCACATCTCACCTATGTAATTCTCTCCAAGTCTCTCCCCTCTCACATCTCACCTATGTAATTCTCTCCCAGTCTCTCCCCTCTCACATATGTAATTCTCTCCCAGTCTCTCCCCCTCTCACATCTCACCTATGTAATTCTCTCCCAGTCTCTCCCCTCTCACATCTCACCTATGTAATTCTCTCCCCTCTCACATCTCACCTATGTAATTCTCTCCCCTCTCACATCTCACCTATGTAATTCTCTCCCAGTCTCTCCCCTCTAACATCTCACCTATGTAATTCTCTCCCAGTCTCTCCCCTCTCACATCTCACCTATGTAATTCTCTCCCAGTCTCTCCCCTCTCACATATGTAATTCTCTCCCAGTCTCTCCCCCTCTCACATCTCACCTATGTAATTCTCTCCCAGTCTCTCACATCTCACCTATGTAATTCTCTTCCAGTCTCTCCCCTCTCACATCTCACCTATGTAATTCTCTTCCAGTCTCTCCCCTCTCACATCTCACCTATGTAATTCTCTCCCAGTCTCTCCCCTCTCACATCTCATCTATGTAATTCTCTTCCAGTCTCTCCCCTCTCACATCTCACCTATGTAATTCTCTCCCCTCTCACATCTCACCTATGTAATTCTCTCCCAGTCTCTCCCTTCTCACATCTCACCTATGTAATTCTCTCCCAGTCTCTCCCCTCTCACATATGTAATTATCTCCCAGTCCCTCCCCTCTCACATCTCACCTATGTAATTCTCTCCCAGTCTCTCCCGTCTCACATCTCACCTATGTAATTTTCTCCCAGTCTCTCCCCTCTCACATCTCACCTATGTTATTCTCTTCCAGTCTCTCCCCTCTCACATCTCACCTATGTAATTCTCTCCCAGTCTCTCACATCTCACCTATGTAATTCTCTCCCAGTCTCTCCCCTCTCACATCTCACCTATGTAATTCTCTCCCAGTCTCTCCCCCTCTCACATCTCACCTATGTAATTCTCTCCCAGTCTCTCCCCTCTCACATCTCACCTATGTAATTCTCTTCCAGTCTCTCCCCTCTCACATCTCACCTATGTAATTCTCTTCCAGTCTCTCCCCTCTCACATCTCACCTATGTAATTCTCTTCCAGTCTCTCCCCTCTCACATCTCACCTATGTAATTCTCTCCCAGGCTCTCCCCTCTCACATCTCACCTATGTAATTCTCTTCCAGTCTCTCCCCTCTCACATCTCACCTCTGTAATTCTCTTCCAGTCACTCCCCTCTCACATCTCACCTATGTAATTCTCTTCCAGTCTCTCCCCTCTCACATATGTAATTCTCTCCCAGTCTCTCCCCTCTCACATCTCACCTATGTAATTCTCTCCCAGTCTCTCCCCTCTCACATCTCACCTATGTAATCCTCTTCCAGTCTCTCCCCTCTCACATCTCACCTATGTAATTCTCTCCCAGTCTCTCCCCTCTCACATCTCACCTCTGTAATTCTCTCCCCTCTCACATCTCACCTATGTAATTCTCTTCCAGTCTCTCCCCTCTCACATCTCACCTATGTAATTCTCTCCCAGTCTCTCCCCTCTCACATCTCACCTATGTAATTCTCTCCCAGTCTCTCCCCCTCTCACATCTCACCTATGTAATTCTCTCCCAGTCTCTCCCCTCTCACATCTCACCTATGTAATTCCCTCCCAGTCTCTCCCCTCTCACATCTCACTTATGTAATTCTCTCCCAGTCTCTCCCCTCTCACATCTCACTTATGTAATTCTCTCCCAGTCTCTCCCCTCTCACATCTCACCTATGTAATTCTCTCCCAGTCTCTCCCCTCTCACATCTCACTTATGTAATTCTCTCCCAGTCTCTCCCCTCTCACATCTCGCCTATGTAATTCTCTTCCAGTCTCTCCCCTCTCACATCTCACCTATGTAATTCTCTCCAAGTCTCTCCCCTCTCACATCTCACCTATGTAATTCTCTCCCAGTCTCTCCCCTCTCACATCTCACCTATGTAATTCTCTCCGAGTCTCTCTCTTCTCACATCTCACCTATGTAATTCTCTCCCAGTCTCTCCCGTCTCACATCTCACCTATGTAATTTTCTCCCAGTCTCTCCCCTCTCACATCTCACCTATGTAATTCTCTCCCAGTCTCTCCCCCTCTCACATCTCACCTATGTAATTCTCTCCCAGTCTCTCCCCTCTCACATCTCACCTATGTAATTCTCTCCCAGTCTCTCCTCTCTCACATCTCACCTATGTAATTCTCTCCCAGTCTCTCCCCTCTCACATCTCACCTATGTAATTCTCTCCAAGTCTCTCCCCTCTCACATCTCACCTATGTAATTCTCTCCAAGTCTCTCCCCCTCTCACATCTCACCTATGTAATTCTCTCCCAGTCTCTCCCCTCTCACATCTCACCTATGTAATTCTCTCCCAGTCTCTCCCCTCTCACATCTCACTTATGTAATTCTCTCCCAGTCTCTCCCCTCTCACATCTCACTTATGTAATTCTCTCCCAGCCTCTCCCCTCTCACCTATGTAATTCTCTTCCAGTCTCTCCCCTCTCACATCTCACCTATGTAATTCTCTCCAAGTCTCTCACATCTCACCTATGTAATTCTCTCCCAGTCTCTCCCCTCTCACATCTCACTTATGTAATTCTCTCCCAGTCTCTCCCCTCTCACATCTCACCTATGTAATTCTCTTCCAGTCTCTCCCCTCTCACATCTCACCTATGTAATTCTCTCCAAGTCTCTCCCCTCTCACATCTCACCTATGTAATTCTCTCCCAGTCTCTCCCCTCTCACATCTCACCTATGTAATTCTCTCCGAGTCTCTCTCTTCTCACATCTCACCTATGTAATTCTCTCCCCTCTCACATATGTAATTCTCTCCCAGTCTCTCCCCCTCTCACATCTCACCTATGTAATTTTTTCCCAGTCTCTCTCCTCTCACATCTCACCTATGTAATTCTCTCCAGTCTCTCCCCTCTCACATCTCACCTATGTAATTCTCTTCCAGTCTCTCCCCCCTCACATCTCACCTATGTAATTCTCTCCCAGTCTCTCCCGTCTCACATCTCACCTATGTAATTCTCTTCCAGTCTCTCCCCTCTCACATCTCACCTATGTAATTCTCTTCCAGTCTTCCCCTCTCACATCTCACCTATGTAATTCTCCCTCTCCCCTCTCACATCTCACCTATGTAATTCTCTCCCAGTCTCTCCCCTCTCACATCTCACCTCTGTAATTCTCTCCCAGTCTCTCCCTTCTCACATATGTAATTCTCTCCCAGGCTCTCCCCTCTCACATCTCACCTATGTAATTCTCTCCCAGTCTCTCCCGTCTCACATCTCACCTATGTAATTCTCTCCCAGTCTCTCCCCTCTCACATCTCACCTATGTAATTCTCTTCCAGTCTCTCCCCTCTCACATCTCACCTATGTAATTCTCTCCCAGTCTCCTCTCACATCTCACCTATGTAATTCTCTCCCAGTCTCTCCTCTCTCACATCTCACCTATGTAATTCTCTCCCAGTCTCTCCCCTCTCACATCTCACCTATGTAATTCTCTCCAAGTCTCTCCCCTCTCACATCTCACCTATGTAATTCTCTCAGTCTCAGTCTCACATCTCACCTATGTAATTCTCTCCAAGTCTCTCCCCTCTCACATCTCACCTATGTAATTCTCTCCCAGTCTCTCCCCTCTCACATCTCACCTATGTAATTCTCTCCAAGTCCCCTCTCACATCTCACCTATGTAATTCTCTCCAAGTCTCTCCCCTCTCACATCTCACCTATGTAATTCTCTCCAAGTCTCTCCCCTCTCACATCTCACCTATGTAATTCTCTCCAAGTCTCTCCCCTCTCACATCTCACCTATGTAATTCTCTCCAAGTCTCTCCCCTCTCACATCTCACCTATGTAATTCTCTCCAAGTCTCTCCCCTCTCACATCTCACCTATGTAATTCTCTCCAAGTCTCTCCCCTCTCACATCTCACCTATGTAATTCTCTCCAAGTCTCTCCCCTCTCACATCTCACCTATGTAATTCTCTCCAAGTCTCCCCCTCTCACATCTCACCTATGTAATTCTCTCCAAGTCTCTCCCCTCTCACATCTCACCTATGTAATTCTCTCCAAGTCTCTCCCCTCTCACATCTCACCTATGTAATTCTCTCCAAGTCCTCTCCCCTCTCACATCTCACCTATGTAATTCTCTCCAAGTCTCTCCCCTCTCACATCTCACCTATGTAATTCATCTCCAGTCTCTCACATCTCACCTATGTAATTCTCTTCCCAAGTCTCTCCCCTCTCACATCTCACCTATGTAATTCTCTCCAAGCTCTCTATGTAATTCTCTCCAAGTCTCTCCCCTCTCACATCTCACCTATGTAATTCTCTCCAAGTCTCTCCCCTCTCACATCTCACCTATGTAATTCTCTCCCAAGTCTCTCCCCTCTCACATCTCACCTATGTAATTCTCTCCAAGTCTCTCCCCTCTCACATCTCACCTATGTAATTCTCTCCAGTCTCTCCCCTCTCACATCTCACCTATGTAATTCTCTCTCCAGTCTCTCACATCTCACCTATGTAATTCTCTCCAAGTCTCTCCCCTCTCACATCTCACCTATGTAATTCTCTCCAAGTCTCTCCCCTCTCACATCTCACCTATGTAATTCTCTCCAAGTCTCTCCCCTCTCACATCTCACCTATGTAATTCTCTCCCAGTCTCTCACATCTCACCTATGTAATTCTCTCCAAGTCTCTCCCCTCTCACATCTCACCTATGTAATTCTCTCCAGTCTCTCCCCTCTCACATCTCACCTATGTAATTCTCTCCCAGTCTCTCCCCTCTCACATCTCACCTATGTAATTCTCTCCAGTCTCTCCCCTCTCACATCTCACCTATGTAATTCTCTCCAGTCTCTCCCCTCTCACATCTCACCTATGTAATTCTCTCCCAGTCCTCTCCCCTCTCACATCTCACCTATGTAATTCTCTCCCAGTCCTCTCCCCTCTCACATCTCACCTATGTAATTCTCTCCCAGTCTCTCCCCTCTCACATCTCACCTATGTAATTCTCTCCAGTCTCTCCCTCTCACATCTCACCTATGTAATTCTCTCCCAGTCTCTCCCCTCTCACATCTCACCTATGTAATTCTCTCCAGTCTCTCCCCTCTCACATCTCACCTATGTAATTCTCTCCCAGTCTCTCCCCTCTCACATCTCACCTATGTAATTCTCTCCCAGTCTCTCCCCTCTCACATCTCACCTATGTAATTCTCTCCCAGTCTCTCCCCTCTCACATCTCACCTATGTAATTCTCTCCAGTCCTCCTCTCCCTCTCACAATCTCACCTATGTAATTCTCTCCCAGTCTCTCCCCTCTCACATCTCACCTATGTAATTCTCTCCCAGTCTCTCCCCCTCTCACATCTCACCTATGTAATTCTCTCCCAGTCTCTCCCCTCTCAACATCTCACCTATGTAATTCCTCTCCCAGTCCTCTCCCCTCTCACATCTCACCTATGTAATTCTCTCCCAGTCTCTCCCCTCTCACATCTCACCTATGTAATTCTCTCCCAGTCTCTCCCCTCTCACATCTCACCTATGTAATTCTCTTCCAGTCTCTCCCCTCTCACATCTCACCTATGTAATTCTCTCCAGTCCCCTCTCACATCTCACCTATGTAATTCTCTTCCAGTCTCTCCCCTCTCACATCTCACCTATGTAATTCTCTTCCAGTCCTCTCCCCTCTCACATCTCACCTATGTAATTCTCTCCCAGTCTCTCCCCTCTCACAT
>OZ024749.1:11877857-11910141 GCA_964016885.1 Eledone cirrhosa | reverse complement strand
CAAGTCTCTCACATCTCACCTATGTAATTCTCTCCAAGTCTCTCCCCTCTCACATCTCACCTATGTAATTCTCTCCAAGTCTCTCCCCTCTCACATCTCACCTATGTAATTCTCTCCAAGTCTCTCCCCTCTCACATCTCACCTATGTAATTCTCTCCAAGTCTCTCCCCTCTCACATCTCACCTATGTAATTCTCTCCAAGTCTCTCCCCTCTCACATCTCACCTATGTAATTCTCTCCAAGTCTCTCCCTCTCACATCTCACCTATGTAATTCTCTCCAAGTCTCTCCCCTCTCACATCTCACCTATGTAATTCTCTCCAAGTCTCTCACATCTCACCTATGTAATTCTCTCCAAGTCTCTCCCCTCTCACATCTCACCTATGTAATTCTCTCCAAGTCTCTCCCTCTCACATCTCACCTATGTAATTCTCTCCAAGTCTCTCCCCTCTCACATCTCACCTATGTAATTCTCTCCAAGTCTCTCACATCTCACCTATGTAATTCTCTCCAAGTCTCTCCCCTCTCACATCTCACCTATGTAATTCTCTCCAAGTCTCTCCCCTCTCACATCTCACCTATGTAATTCTCTCCAAGTCTCTCCCCTCTCACATCTCACCTATGTAATTCTCTCCAAGTCTCTCCCCTCTCACATCTCACCTATGTAATTCTCTCCAAGTCTCTCCCTCTCACATCTCACCTATGTAATTCTCTCCAAGTCTCTCCCCTCTCACATCTCACCTATGTAATTCTCTCCAAGTCTCTCCCTCTCACATCTCACCTATGTAATTCTCTCCAAGTCTCTCACATCTCACCTATGTAATTCTCTCCAAGTCTCTCCCCTCTCACATCTCACCTATGTAATTCTCTCCAAGTCTCTCCCCTCTCACATCTCACCTATGTAATTCTCTCCAAGTCTCTCCCCTCTCACATCTCACCTATGTAATTCTCTCCCAGTCTCTCACATCTCACCTATGTAATTCTCTCCAAGTCTCTCCCCTCTCACATCTCACCTATGTAATTCTCTCCAAGTCTCTCCCCTCTCACATCTCACCTATGTAATTCTCTCCAAGTCTCTCCCCTCTCACATCTCACCTATGTAATTCTCTCCAAGTCTCTCCCCTCTCACATCTCACCTATGTAATTCTCTCCAAGTCTTTCCCCTCTCACATCTCACCTATGTAATTCTCTCCCAGTCCCTCCCCTCTCACATCTCACCTATGTAATTCTCTCCAGTCTCTCCCCTCTCACATCTCACCTATGTAATTCTCTTCCAGTCTCTCCCCTCTCACATCTCACCTATGTAATTCTCTCCCCTCTCACATCTCACCTATGTAATTCTCTCCCAGTCCCTCCCCTCTCACATCTCACCTATGTAATTCTCTCCCAGTCTCTCCCCTCTCACATCTCGCCTATGTAATTCTCTCCCAGTCTCTCCCCTCTCACATATGTAATTCTCTCCCAGTCTCTCCCCTCTCACATCTCACCTATGTAATTCTCTCCAGTCTCTCCCCTCTCACATCTCACCTATGTAATTCTCTCCCAGTCTCCTCTCACATCTCACCTATGTAATTCTCTCCCAGTCTCTCCCCTCTCACATCTCACCTATGTAATTCTCTCCCAGTCTCTCCCCTCTCACATCTCACCTATGTAATTCTCTCCCAGTCTCTCCCCTCTAACATTTCACCTATGTAATTCTCTCCAGTCTCTCCCCTCTCACATCTCACCTATGTAATTCTCTCCCAGTCTCTCCCCTCTCACATATGTAATTCTCTCCCAGTCTCTCCCCCTCTCACATCTCACCTATGTAATTCTCTCCAGTCTCTCCCCTCTCACATCTCTCCTATGTAATTCTCTCCCCTCTCACATCTCACCTATGTAATTCTCTTCCAGTCTCTCCCCTCTCACATCTCACCTATGTAATTCTCTTCCAGTCTCTCCCCTCTCACATCTCACCTATGTAATTCTCTCCCAGTCTCTCCCCTCTCACATCTCATCTATGTAATTCTCTTCCAGTCTCTCCCCTCTCACATCTCACCTATGTAATTCTCTCCCCTCTCACATCTCACCTATGTAATTCTCTCCAGTCTCTCCCTTCTCACATCTCACCTATGTAATTCTCTCCCAGTCTCTCCCGTCTCACGTCTCACCTATGTAATTCTCTTCCAGTCTCTCCCCTCTCACATCTCACCTATGTAATTCTCTCCCAGTCTCTCACATCTCACCTATGTAAATCTCTCCCAGTCTCTCCCCTCTCACATCTTACCTATGTAATTCTCTCCCAGTCTCTCCCCTCTCACATCTCACCCATGTAATTCTCTCCCAGTCTCTCCCCCTCTCACATCTCACCTATGTAATTCTCCCCGAGTCTCTCCCCTCTCACATCTCACCTATGTAATTCTCTCCCAGTCTCTCCTCCTCTCACATCTCACCTATGTAATTTTCTCCCAGTCTCTCCCCTCTCACATCTCACCTATGTAATTCTCTCCAGTCTCTCCCCTCTCACATCTCACCTATGTAATTCTCTCCAAGTCTCTCCCCTCTCACATCTCACCTATGTAATTCTCTCCCAGTCTCTCCCCTCTCACATCTCACCTATGTAATTCTCTCCAAGTCTCTCCCCTCTCACATCTCACCTATGTAATTCTCTCCAAGTCTCTCCCCTCTCACATCTCACCTATGTAATTCTCTCCCAGTCTCTCCCCTCTCACATCTCACCTATGTAATTCTCTCCCCTCTCACATCTCACCTATGTAATTCTCTCCCCTCTCACATCTCACCTATGTAATTCTCTCCAAGTCTCTCCCCTCTCACATCTCACCTATGTAATTCTCTCCAAGTCTCTCCCCTCTCACATCTCACCTATGTAATTCTCTCCCAGTCTCTCCCCTCTCACATCTCACCTATGTAATTCTCTCCAAGTCTCTCCCCTCTCACATCTCACCTATGTAATTCTCTCCAAGTCTCTCCCCTCTCACATCTCACCTATGTAATTCTCTCCCAGTCTCTCCCCTCTCACATCTCACCTATGTAATTCTCTCCAAGTCTCTCCCCTCTCACATCTCACCTATGTAATTCTCTCCCAGTCTCTCCCCTCTCACATCTCACCTATGTAATTCTCTCCAAGTCTCTCCCCTCTCACATCTCACCTATGTAATTCTCTCCAAGTCTCTCCCCTCTCACATCTCACCTATGTAATTCTCTCCCAGTCTCTCCCCTCTCACATCTCACCTATGTAATTCTCTCCCCTCTCACATCTCACCTATGTAATTCTCTCCAAGTCTCTCCCCTCTCACATCTCACCTATGTAATTCTCTCCAAGTCTCTCCCCTCTCACATCTCACCTATGTAATTCTCTCCCAGTCTCTCCCCTCTCACATCTCACCTATGTAATTCTCTCCAAGTCTCTCCCCTCTCACATCTCACCTATGTAATTCTCTCCAAGTCTCTCCCCTCTCACATCTCACCTATGTAATTCTCTCCAAGTCTCTCCCCTCTCACATCTCACCTATGTAATTCTCTCCAAGCCTCTCCCCTCTCACATCTCACCTATGTAATTCTCTCCAAGTCTCTCCCCTCTCACATCTCACCTATGTAATTCTCTCCAGTCTCTCACATCTCACCTATGTAATTCTCTCCAAGTCTCTCACATCTCACCTATGTAATTCTCTCCCAGTCTCTCACATCTCACCTATGTAATTCTCTCCAAGTCTCTCCCCTCTCACATCTCACCTATGTAATTCTCTCCAAGTCTCTCCCCTCTCACATCTCACCTATGTAATTCTCTCCAAGCTCTCCCCTCTCACATCTCACCTATGTAATTCTCTCCAAGTCTCTCCCCTCTCACATCTCACCTATGTAATTCTCTCCAAGTCTCTCCCCTCTCACATCTCACCTATGTAATTCTCTCCAAGTCTCTCCCCTCTCACATCTCACCTATGTAATTCTCTCCAAGTCTCTCCCTCTCACATCTCACCTATGTAATTCTCTCCCAGTCTCTCACATCTCACCTATGTAATTCTCTCCAAGTCTCTCCCCTCTCACATCTCACCTATGTAATTCTCTCCCAGTCTCTCCCCTCTCACATCTCACCTATGTAATTCTCTCCAAGTCTCTCCCCTCTCACATCTCGCCTATGTAATTCTCTCCAAGTCTCTCCCCTCTCACATCTCACCTATGTAATTCTCTCCCAGTCTCTCCCCCCCTCTCACATCTCACCTATGTAATTCTCTCCAAGTCTCTCCCCTCTCACATCTCACCTATGTAATTCTCTCCCAGTCTCTCCCCTCTCACATCTCACCTATGTAATTCTCTCCAAGTCTCTCCCCTCTCACATCTCACCTATGTAATTCTCTCCCAGTCTCTCCCCTCTCACATCTCACCTATGTAATTCTCTCCAAGTCTCTCCCCTCTCACATCTCACCTATGTAATTCTCTCCAAGTCTCTCCCCTCTCACATCTCACCTATGTAATTCTCTCCAAGTCTCTCCCCTCTCACATCTCACCTATGTAATTCTCTCCAAGTCTCTCCCCTCTCACATCTCACCTATGTAATTCTCTCCAAGTCTCTCCCCTCTCACATCTCACCTATGTAATTCTCTCCAAGTCTCTCCCCTCTCACATCTCACCTATGTAATTCTCTCCCAGTCTCTCCCCTCTCACATCTCACCTATGTAATTCTCTCCAAGTCTCTCCCCTCTCACATCTCACCTATGTAATTCTCTCCAAGTCTCTCCCCTCTCACATCTCACCTATGTAATTCTCTCCCAGTCTCTCCCCTCTCACATCTCACCTATGTAATTCTCTCCAAGTCTCTCACATCTCACCTATGTAATTCTCTCCAAGTCTCTCCCCTCTCACATCTCACCTATGTAATTCTCTCCAAGTCTCTCCCCTCTCACATCTCACCTATGTAATTCTCTCCAAGTCTCTCCCCTCTCACATCTCACCTATGTAATTCTCTCCCAGTCTCTCCCCTCTCACATCTCACCTATGTAATTCTCTCCAAGTCTCTCCCCTCTCACATCTCACCTATGTAATTCTCTCCAAGTCTCTCCCCTCTCACATCTCACCTATGTAATTCTCTCCCAGTCTCTCCCCTCTCACATCTCACCTATGTAATTCTCTCCAAGTCTCTCCCCTCTCACATCTCACCTATGTAATTCTCTCCAAGTCTCTCCCCTCTCACATCTCACCTATGTAATTCTCTCCCAGTCTCTCCCCTCTCACATCTCACCTATGTAATTCTCTCCCCTCTCACATCTCACCTATGTAATTCTCTCCAAGTCTCTCCCCTCTCACATCTCACCTATGTAATTCTCTCCAAGTCTCTCCCCTCTCACATCTCACCTATGTAATTCTCTCCCAGTCTCTCCCCTCTCACATCTCACCTATGTAATTCTCTCCCAGTCTCTCCCCTCTCACATCTCACCTATGTAATTCTATTATGACTTCTTTCCTACAACTTGAAAAAATTCAAAAACAACAACAATCATCTTCTGTTTCCTAGAGTTATGTTCTCTGTCTTTTGTGTGACCCCTTACATTTTAGTGGCTCTATTGCCTTACTTGGGCTGAACAAAAAAAACAACAAATTCAGGTAAATCCTCTTGATACTGCCCCCAGTTCTATGATACTGCCCCCAGTTCTATGATACTGTCTCCAGTTCTATGATACTGCCTCCAGTAATATGATACTGCCTCCAGTTCTATGATACTGCCCCCAGTTCTATGATACTGCCCCCAGTTCTATGATACTGCCCCAGTTCTATGATACTGCCTCCAGTTCTATGATACTGCCCCCAGTTCTATGATACTGCCCCCAGTTCTATGATACTGCTTCCAGTTCTATGATACTGCCCCCAGTTCTATGATACTGCCCCTAATTCTATGATACTGCCCCCAGTTCTATGATACTGCCCCCAGTTCTATGATACTGCCCCCAGTTCTATGATACTGCCTCCAGTTCTATGATACTGCCCCCAGTTCTATGATACTGCCCCTAGTTCTATGATACTGCCCCCAGTTCTATGATACTGCCTTCAGTTCTATGATACTGCCCCTAATTCTATGATACTGCCCCCAGTTCTATGATACTGCCTCCAGTTCTATGATACTGCCCCTAGTTCTATGATACTGCCTCCAGTTCTATGATATTGCCCCTAGTTCTATGATATTGCCCCCAGTTCTATGATACTGCCCCAGTTCTATGATACTGCCCCTAGTTCTATGATATTGCCCCTAGTTCTATGATACTGCCCCCAGTTCTATGATACTGCCCCAGTTCTATGATACTGCCCCAGTTCTATGATACTGCCCCTAGTTCTATGATACTGCCCCTAGTTCTATGATATTGCCCCCAGTTCTATGATACTGCCCCAGTTCTATGATACTGCCCCCAGTTCTATGATACTGCCCCTAGTTCTATGATACTGCCCCTAGTTCTATGATACTGCCCCCAGTTCTATGATACTGCCCCCAGTTCTATGATACTGCCGCCAGTTCTATGATATTGCCCCTAGTTCTATGATACTGCCCCTAGTTCTATGATACTGCCCCTAGTTCTATGATACTGCCCCCAGTTCTATGATATTGCCCCTAGTTCTATGATACAAAACTGCCTCTATTAAGGCCCTCCAACATTATTTCATATAAGAACCTTTTCTTAAGCAATATTCTTATCAGTTTAATAATGAAAAAAGTTATTTATTTTACTAGATTCCTCAAAATTTATGATTGTTTTCAAAATTAAATGTATCACATTGCATTTCATCCTTCTGAGATTGAATACTAGAAATAAAATACCAGTTAAATACTGGGATCAATTTGACTTTCTACTGCTCCCAAATTGCTGGCTTTGTGCCAAAATTAGAAACCCTTATACATAATAAATAATGTATTTCAGAAATTCGCTACCAGTGTATGGGAAGCTGGGAGGATGACAATGGCTATACATATGCTGGGATTTCTAATGTTGTGGCCAATGAAGAGAGAGAACGATTCAAATGTCTGGTAAGAAAAACATTCCTCTTCTTTGAGTTTTTAACTCTTTTAATACCCAACTTCTTGAAACTATCCCTGGGTCTATGATGTATTTATGGATCTGTAACTCATTTAAAATCTGGTGGAACCAATCCCTCTCAAGGTGTGAACACAGTTGGTTTTTTCCAGAAAAGGAGAGAATGATTGAGAGGAAAACATTTAACCCTTTAGCATTTACATTACTCTATTATATACTAATGTATTTTCACAGTAAAGGCTTTATCTCATAATATCTAATCTATGAAATTTTGATGTTATTTATTTTGAGAACAATACCTTAACATCAATTTGAGTGGCTGGTTACAGCCAGTTTGAACAGAAAGGGGTGAGAGATTTCTAGTTGAATATGGCCGGTTTAAATGCTAAAGGGTTAAGGGAAGGATCAACCTTGAAAAGATGAAAGGCAAAATTGACTTTAACAGGATTTAAACTTAGTAGACAGAGCTGGAACACTACAATATTCTGCCATTCAGGAACCTCAACAGCTCCCTGCTAGCAACGGTTGGACGTTAAAGTCCAAGTTAGTATTTAATCAGAGTTACTGACCTCACAGATGAGCTGGGGACCCACATCTCACATCCATTTCTGTATTCTACTGAGGGAAAATGTAATGTTTTCCTGACCTTTTGTTTACAAGGTTTTTTACAGCTGGATCCCCTTCCTGTCACCAACTATTTTATAGATTCTACTGGGTGTATTTATCATGTAGATCACCGACACAAGAGAAATTATGATCTTGATACAACTGAAAAGTTCTATCAACTCTATTTTGGCACAGTTTCTACAGCTGTATGCCCTTTCCTATCACCAACCACCTTACAAGGTTAACAGTTTTCATAGAACCAGCACTAGAGAGATTGTCATGTTGTGCCTGGAGGTCCCGCTCAACACTTTTTTGGTATGATGCCTATGACCGGAAGCCATTCCTAGACCACACACTTTACAGAGTGTGCTGGGTGCATTTTTATCATAGAACCAGCCCTAGGGAGGTTGTTAGCCTTCCCTACTCTATGTGGAGGAGAATAGGATGAAGAGGGTGAGAAACGACAGAATATCAATCTTCTCATAATTTTATGTAAGAACATTTAAGTTATGCTCCAAACCCCAAATGAATAATGAAAATTAGTTATATTACTAAATTCTAGATTATTTCCAAAAAGATTTCATTTCATTAGAAATAAAATGACTAATCCTTTTGATACCAAACCCCCTGAAACACTGCCTGTTTCTACAATACAAGTATGTTTATTTTAAAGTGTTTATATTTATCTTAAAACCATCCAACATAATTTATGTAAGAACCTTTAAGTTATACTCCAAACACCAGCTTAACAATGAGAAAATTAGTTATATTACTAAATTCCTCTAAATCCTTAACTATTTTCAAAATTTAATATACTTAGAAATATGGTAAGGAAGAGATTTGAAGGACATCAGACAAAATTCCTTCTGATATTTAGTCACAGTTTTTTTAGATTTTCAGTTCAAGTTTCAACAATACCATCCTTGTCTTTTATTCATTTTTGCTCAATAAAATAAAGTACCAGTAACATACTGGGATCAATAAAATAATGTACCTCTCAAGTACTGGGGGTCAGTTTAATTTTATAAGTGTACCCAAAAGTCGTGTAGGTGTCACGACAAAAAGCACCCAGCCCACACTGTAAAGTGGTTGTGTAGGTAACATGACAAAAAGCACCCAGTACACACTGTAAAGTTGTCATAGGTGACAACAAAAAGCACCCAGTATATATAGTAAAGTGGTCGTGCTGGTGACATGACAAAAAAAAAGCGCCCAGTATTCATTGTAAATGAGGTTGGCGTTAGGAAGGGCATCCAGCTGTAGAAACCAAGCAAAATTAGTTCTGTAAGCGCAAGATATGGTCACCTGCCTTGCCCACAACAGGACAACCCATCTAACCTATGCTAGAGTGGAAAAATTGACGTAAAACGGGGATGATGATGATAACAAATGTGAATAGAATTATGGCAGAAGACTTTACAAGCTTTCCTCGTCTCTGGTATCTAATGTTCTCAATAATTATGTAATTATCATAATTATTATTATTATTTACAATAAGACTGCAGATATATATAGTATTTTTTAATAAAGGAAGAGAAAAGACCCATTTATTCAATCACAATAAGAAATGCTGGAGCTTCCCTCTAATAATATTTTAGGTAAACCAATATACATGCAGCATTGCTACTGTTGGTGGTGTGACTAAGTTGCAGTGTTAGCCAAGTACCATTACTGGGAATATCACCTGATACATTGATATGGTGGTGTGACTAAGTTGCTGTAATAGCAAAGTACCGTTACTGAGAATATCACCTGATACTTTGATGAGCTGCCAATGATAAGAACTTCATTGTCAACAAACCAACTCCTACAGAGGCCACAGGCTGGAAAAAATAGTTTGTCGATTATTTTTTAAATAGTTTCTTAACCCTTTAGCATTTACATTACTCTATCTATACTATTGTATAGTGAGGTAAAGACTTTACCTCACATAATTATCTCACATAACATTCACATTACTCTATCTATACTATTGTATTTTAATGGTAAAGACTTTACCTCACATAATTATCTCACATAACATACACATTACTCTATATTATTATATTTTCATGGTAAAGACTTTACCTCACATAACATTCACATTACTCTATCTATACTATTGTATTTTAATGGTAAAGACTTTACCTCACATAATATCGAATCTATGAGATTTTGAAAGTATTTATTTTGAGAACAATACCTTAACATCAGTTTGAGCGACCAGTTACAGCCAGTTTTAACAGAAAGAGGTAGAGAATTCTGACCGGTTTTGTCCAGTTTGAACACTAAAGGCTTAAAACAACTTTCAAAATAGTTTCTAAAAATTATTTTTAATGATCTAATTTCAAGTATCTCTTCTTTTTAGCTGACCAATAAAGATCAGAAAGCACAAAAAAATAAAATCAAATGGACGAGAACCCGTTTCTCTGATTGCAGTAAATTAACGAGTATTTACAGTGGACACGAACGTTTGGAGCTGACACCTAGTAAGTGGATTATTTTATTATTTGGCCCTTTGTTCTGAGTTCAAATCCCGCCGGGGTTAGCTTTGCCTTTCGTCCTTACGGTGTCGATAAAATAAAGTACCAGTAATGCACGGGGGTTGATTTAATCAACTTTCCTTCTCTCCTTCAAATTGCTGGCCTTGTGCCTAAAGTAGAAACAGTTATTTTACTGATGTCGAGGGCGGTGGATTGGCAGCATGTGTAGGGTGTTGGACAACGTGCTTTGTGGCATAGTTATGGCCCTTTACGTTTTGAGTTCAAATCCTGCTGAGGATAGCTTTGCCTTTCATCTTTCTGAGGTTGATAAAATAAAGTACCAGTAATGTACCAGTGTCTATTTAGTCGACTTGCCCTCCCCAAAATTGTTGGCCTTGTGCCTTAATCATAATACATTATTTTACTGATGTCGGTCATTAGACTGCAACAATTCTGCGGCACTGGCGTATGGGGAATTTAGTTGATCACATCAACTTATGATTTCTGTGTCTTTTCAGTACCTCCAGCTACCAGTTTAGTTCAACCATCTTGTAACTTACCCAGGAATTTGACAGGGACATGGTTTCATGTGAGTGAATTTCAAAGTGATGTGAAAATCAACGACACACACATTTACTTAAAGACTTACATTGATAAATTCACTTATGAAGAACATTATTACTCCTGCCAACAAACTCTTGGCACTCGATATTTGATGTCAAAAATTGTTGTTGGAAAATGGTGAGTAGTTTTCTTAATTTTTAATGTCCTAAAACTACATTAAATATTCCTAGCTGAAGGGCGATTTTCTGCTAGCATATGTAGTGTGCATATTGATATACACAAATATATATGCATATAGATATGATATGTAAATTGAAAAGTAAATTGACAATATGCACATAAACTGATAAATTTAAAAAAAAAAGCGATAATGAAGATGGAAAAGCAATGAAACTGATGGAAAATGTTCATGAATCTCCTCTTGAGAATGTCGATGGGAAGCTTCAAGCAGTGAATTTGAAAATAGATGCTGTTGGTGTGAATGAATGAATTACATTTACCAATATAATAAAGAATGCCACGGTACTGAAATATGCTGATGACATCAAGCTGTTCCTTGAAATCAAAGGGACTGATCCTGAAATTTACAACTCTTTCCTACAATCAGACCTGGACACAATGCAGCAATGGATCACAGACTGGCAACTGAAGCTGGCTGTGGACAAGTGTACCACCATGCATTTTGGGAGGAAAAATCTAGCGTCCACATACTCCCTCCACAACACTGATATCAAGAAGTCCTCTTGTGAACGTGACCTGGGCATTACTGTCGGCAGCGATTTGCGTTGGACAAAGCATGTCTCTAAGATTGTCAAGAAGGCCGAGGGTGTCTTGGCATCACTCAGCAAGACCTTTGTTAGCCACTCTCCAGCCATCTATTTAAAGCTGTATACAGCTATGGTACGACCACATTTGGAATTCGCATCATCAGTCTGGAACTCCTATCTTGCTCAGAACATTGACCTCCTGGAAACTGTTCAGAGACGTGCAACCAAGCGCATACCCTCCATCAGACACCTACCATACTCTGAACGCCTTGCTTCCCTGGGCATGGATTCATTGAAGCTCTGACGTCTGGCAATGGACTTGGTAAACACCCACAAAGTTATTAACCATCTCGCCAACAACAACCCTGAGCACCTTTTTGATCTCCATGTGTCTAACACATGTGGACATGCCTACAAAATCAGAAAACAGCACAGCTCCCATGACTTTCGTAAACATTTTTTCACGCTCAGAGTTGCTGAAGCATGGAACAAACTGCCTGCATCAATTGTTAGCTGCATCCTTTAAAACCCTCATGCTTCCCGAAATTCGCCAAAACTACACCTGATGTCCCCCTTCCATACACATGCACACGTGTATATCATGACTCATGCACTGTTCATTTTCCTGACGTTTGTACATTACCCTATGTACTATACATACACTTTTGATGAGTTGTAGTGCACCTGAGCACTGTACACAATATTTCATTATTATTATTATTAATATGAAGAGTTGACCTTCGCTATATTGTTTTACTGTATTCACATATAGACTTCTTAAGTTTTTGTAGTGTCCCTTTTCTAGCAGTTAAAAAGAAACTGAAATGCATTTCAACTAAAAGAGAGTGATAGCTGTTTCACATCACTGTAGAATTTCTTTGTAGACACAGTTGTCAGCAAACTTTTTTTGTAACTCATGATAATGCAACATACATCTGACCATGTGAGAAGAATTGTGTTGGTAGATATACACCTATCTTTTTAAATGTCTGCCCTTGTGCCTTGTTGCATGTAAGGGCAAAGGCTGGTTTGACGGGAAATTGCTTGCGAGTAAAGGTGAAAGGGAACTCAAGCTCTTGAGATACATGTGGTATCCTTGGGATTAACAACCTTGTTACAGCATTGGGACCCAATGCCACATGATTATGTAAACTGATGATGATGTAGTGTGTATCATTGCAATGCCTGTTTAGAGGATACAGATTTCTCAAAAGCATGATACAACTGCCTTTCTTCAGCTTAAGTATGTGTGTTGGGAAGCCTGATGGGTAAATTTGTTGATGAACTCAATTGGATATTGCAGTTCATTATCTACTGTATCGGAACTTCTGTAGATTATTTCATGACCAGGGAACTTGTTGACCATGAACTCATTCACCAATCTTGTTGTATTTATTGGAGTGATAATGGCTCTATTTGCCAGCCATAGTGGGTTTGTGTAGTTTCCTGGGATATTTATATACAAAAAAAATCACAGTCCAGACATATTACCATATTCCAGACAAAGTTCATTTGGCAGAATAATTGTGAATGCACCTTGTGGAAGGGTTTAAGAAATTAGACAGTAGAAGTCACATTGATAGACACATTTTTCAAATACAGGTGGGTTCTATAGAAGTGGTTGATAGCTTCCGGTACCTTGGTGATCAGATTAGCATGGGGGGGGGGGGTTCCGAGGCCATAGTATCTAGAATAAGGATGGGTTGGAAGAAGTTTAGGGAGCTGCTTCCTCTGTTGACAAAGAAGGGTTTCTCCCTGCATACGAAAGGCCGGTTATATGATGCCTATGTGAGATGTGTGATGCTGCAAGGTAGTGAGACATGGGCAACAACTACAGAGGATATGCGACAGCTGGAGAGAAATGAAGCAAGCATGCTCCTTTGGATGTGCAACGTCAATGTGTGTGAACGACCAAACATAGATGAGAGAGAAGCTGGGTATAATAGGGATAAGTTGTGGTGTGCTGGAGAGAAGACTGCGATGGTATGGACATGTGATGTGCATGGAGGATGACCGCTGGGTAAAGAAGTGCTAAGAAACCCCAGTAGAAGAAAGATGCAGTAGAGGAAGACCATGAAAAACATGGGCGGAGGTAGTGAGAGCAGACCTCTGATCGCTGAAACTCACGGAGGAGATGACAAAGGGCCGTGACAAGTGGAGAGATGCTTTGCTGAATAGGACCCATCCCACCCTTGCAAGCAGGGAAAAGCGGACGTAAAATGATGATGATGATTCATCATTTCATCATCATCATTTCATTTTACGTCCACTTTTCCCTGCTTGCAAGGGTGGGACGGGAACTGATTCTGGCTTCATTTCTACAGCTGGATGGCCTTCCTAACACCAACCTCATTTACAGTGAGTGCTGGGTGCTTTTTTGCCGTGGCACCGCCACGACCACTTTGCAGTGGAATGATAGGGACCCCAGTCCCTATCATCTCATTTCTACAGCTGAGTAAACTGGAGCAATGTGAAATAAAGTGTCTTGCTCAAGGAAACAACACATCACCCGGTCTGAGAATTGAACTCACAACCTTTCGATTGCAAGCCCAATGCTCTAACCACTAAGCCATGTGCCTCCATATATTATATATATATATATATTATCATCATCATCACCACCGTTTTACGTCCGTTCTTCCACTCTAGCATGGGTTAGACGGGTTGTCCTGTTGGGGCAGTGTCCAGTTGGCTGACCTTGTCTTGCTCATATGGGAATTGATTCTGGCTTGATTTCTACAGCTGGATGCCCTTCCTAACACCAACCTCATTTACAGTATGGGCTGGGTGCTTTTTTGCCGTGGAACCTCCATGACCACTTTGCAGTGGAATGATAGGGACCCAAGTCCTATCATCGCATTTCTACAGCTGGAGCCATATGAAATAAAGTGTCTTGCTCAAGGAAACAACACATCACCTGGTCTGAGAATTGAACTCACAACCTTTCGATTGCAAGCCCAATGCTCTGTCCACTAAGCCATGTGCTTTACACATATATATATATATACACACGCACACAACGCCCATTTTCCACACTGTTCAAATCGTAAGGGACCAGATTCGCTAGGGTGAAAAGTATACTAACTAAGAACAACACGGTTTGCCAGCCTCAATTTAAAAGAATAAATTAAGAAAAAATACAAACCTATATCATCATCATCATCATCATCATCATCATCAACGTTTAACGGGGTGTATTTTGTTAGAGATGCCTACTGGCTGGAGCAGGTTTTACTATATATTTAGGTAAGGCAGGTCTTCTCTGTTACTGAGTACCGCCAAAGGTCTCGGTCCAGTGACATTGTCTTGGAGAGGTGTAAGTGTGTGAGGTCGGAGTTTATCAGCTCGTCCCAGGTTTTTCTAGGTCTGCCTATTCCGTGACTACCGTCTATCTTTATTGCCCTGCACTTTGTTATACAGCTATCGACTTTCATGCGCATCACGTGTCCATACCAATGTAGCCTTCTCTCGAGTAAACATCTGATCCCTCTTATCTCTAATTTTTTCCTTAGTTCGTTTATGCTTTGCCGTTCACGTATATTACTGTTACACATCCAGCGGAGCATGCAAGCTTCGTTCCTCTCTAGTCTGCGTATATCCTCTGCACACAATGCCCAGGTCTCACTGCCATGCAGCATTGCTGTTCGTATGCAGGCATCGTACAACCTGCCTTTCATTTTTAGGGAGAACCCTCTAGCGGCTAATAGTGGTATAAGCTCTCTGAACTTTTTCCAACCAGTTCTGACTCTAGCTACAGTACTTTCAGAGCACCCTCCCCCACTGCTGATTTTATCGCCCAGGTAACGGAAGCTGTCCACTATTTCTATAGAACCCTCTGCGCAATTGAAAGAGCTAGTATTTTGTGGGCACTTGCTGCTACTTATTGCACCAGAACACCGGCCACATGTAAAATCTATGTTCTTAGTTAGCTTACCTGTGATCCCACTACATCTTTTATGCACCCATACTTTGCATTTAGGACATAAAATGGAGTTTCTACCTACGCCTTTCCTACACACCGAGCACGACCATTTCCCAAAAGGGACCGCCGCCTTGTTTTCTTTCCTACAAACTAGTACTTTGGTCTTAGCCAGGTTAATTTTAAGTCCTTTTGACTCTAGGCCGTGCTTCCATGTTTGGAATTTCTTCTCTAGCTCGGCCATTGATTCCGCTATGAGTGTCAGGTCGTCTGCGTATAGGAGTTCCCATGGGCAGCCTGTCTTGAACTCCTCTGTTATAGCCTGAAGGGCAATAATAAATAGTAGGGGGCTGAGAACAGAGCCCTGATGGACGCCAACTTTTACGCTAAACTCTTCACTATATTCGTTGTTAATTCTAACCTTGCTGACTGTTTCTTTATACATGGCTTGTATAGCCCTCACAAGCCATTCGTCAACGCCTAGTTTTCTAAGAGCCCACCAGATAATGGAGTGGGGGACTCTGTCGAAGGCTTTCTCCAAGTTGACAAAAGCTAAGTAGAGGGGTTTACCTTTAGCTAGGTACTTCTCCTGTAGTTGTCGTACTATGAAAAGAGCGTCTGTGGTACTTTTGCCTGACACAAACCCGAACTGCATTTCATCTAGGTCAATTCTCTCTCTGATTAGTTGCGCTATTACTTTTTCCGTGACCTTCATGACCTGGTCGATTAATTTAATGCTTCTATAGTTACTCCTATCTAGGGCATCTCCTTTACCCTTATAACAGTTAACGATGATGCTGCTATGCCAGTCCTTCGGAACAACCCCATTCTGTACGACTTGGTTAACTATGCGGGTGACCATGGTGTGTCCCACCGTGCCAGATGCCTTCAGCATCTCAGCAACTATTTCCGAAGGCCCAGCCGCCTTACCCGTCTTCATATCCTTGATTGCTTTACTTATTATACTCCCCTCGACTAACACTGCTGGTCCCTCTATTGGGTCGATGTGGGGGGAGACTGTCTTTCTCCCATTTATTCTCCTCATTTAGTAGCCTTTCATAGTGACACTTCCAAGCTACCTTCTTATCAGCGTCGGTGATGGCAAGTGTGCCATCGTCGTTTAGTACACACTTCTCCCCGACAATATCACGGTTTTCCTTGACGCATTGCCTAGCAATCCTGAACACCTCACGTTTTTGGTCATCGCGTTGTAGAACATGCTTGAACTTTCTTTCCTCAGCTTCCCTTCTTGCTAAGTACACTTGTCTCCTAGCTTCCCTCCTGGCCACTTGATAGTCTTCTCTACTTCCCCCATCCCGCCATACTTTCCAAGCCTGCTTTTTGGCCTTAATTGACCCCTCCACCTTACTGTTCCACCACCATGTTACTCTCCTCCTGCCTACAGGCCTGCTCCAGCCACAGACTTCGTCTGTCGCCAACAGCAGGTTTGCTTTCAGAAATTCCCACTGTCCCTCTATATTGTCCGACTCTAAATGTTCTTCCTTACTGTCGAAAGCATCAAGTAATATGCTTTGAAATTTATTTCTGGCTGTGGGGTCCTTTAGCTTCCATATTTTTCTCCTGAGGATAGTCCTCTTCTGCTGTCGAGTACGTCTCGTCCTGACTATGAGGTCGCTAATTATCAGTCTATGTTGGGAGGTGCATTCTTCATGGGGGAGGGATTTAGTGTTTACAACAGACACTCTGTCACGTCTTCTGGTAAGGATATAATCTACCTGGCTTGTGTGTTCCCCGGATCTATAGGTGATCAGGTGATTGTCACGTTTTTTGAAGTTAGATAGTTAGGTTATTTGCATCACAGAATTCCAGGATTCTGGAGCCTTCCTCATTTCTAGTACCAAACCCATAGCCTCCATGGATTTCGTCGTAGCCGTCACAATGTTGTCCGTGACCATTTAGGTCGCCTGCGATAATTATATAGTCACTGTCGGATATTTGGGAGGTAGTTAGCATCAGTGTCTCATAGAATCTGTCTTTTATAGTGCCGGGCAGTCCGGATTGGGGTGCGTACGCAGATATTACTGTCACTGTAGTTCTATTGAGGACAAGTCGTATTTTAATTATTCTGTCGTTCACTCTATTTACGTCTATTATCTTATCTGCCCACTTTTCTGCTACCATGATTCCTACTCCACCCAGCCCATCGTCGTTTCCCACCCAGAAAAGCTTATAACATCGTTTTTTACCCTCAATGAACCTAGCAGACCCACCCCTCCACCTGGTCTCTTGAATACAACAAACATCGACCTCCTTACGTTCAAACATTTCTACAACCTCGTTAGCGCGACCCTTTAGGGTGCCTACATTTATGGTACCAGCTCTGAAGTTTTGGATTGCGTTTGGGGGCGGTGGAGGGCGGGGGTCGATGGGGTTATGTTAGCCGTCCGCGGTCGAAACAATGAGGAGTGCTCGCATTCTCGTCCAAGAGGTGAATTTGTCTTTATCTTTGGCATTGTCGCTGAGCGTCCAGATTTTTCTCTCTCTCTCCTTCACTCTCCAGGATTCCGCAGTCCATCCATCCATCATATATCGAAAGGCAACCAGGCAAGCGATAGTATAGGCCTCTGGCTTCTGATTGGTCCGCGTAATAATACTGGTGATGCGTGGGGGCTCTGGCTTATGATTGGTCCACGTAATAGCAATGGTGGTGCGTGGGGGCGGGAGGGAGGGGTGTTGGGTAGCTAGATAGAAGGTAATGATTGAATGGGGTCCTTGCATTTAACAAGCGATTAACAAAAATACAAAATTTGTTCTGTTCAATACGACCAAAAACTTTCGTATTTAACAATTAATAAATACAAAAAATGTAGATTGTTTTAGCGATAGATTGGCTATTTGGACTTGATACGAAATATGGATTGTTTTGAAAATACGCTAGAATTAGGAAATGGGGAAATTAGGATTTGTGGAGGTAGAGATGAAGGAAAATCATTACGTTACATGAATATCGTGGGGTAGACAGCAAAGCAATGAAATTTGGCGAAGTGAATTCCTATCATATATATATATAGAGAGAGAGAGAGAGAGAGAGAGGGGGGTGGCCGCATGATGGTTGTGTGTGTTAGGCGTTTGACCGCCCCATGCCTTCGAAGTAGCGGGTGGGGGGGGGGGGGGTCGAGTGTAAGCGGGAGTTTCGAAATATATATATATATATATACACATATATATATATGTATATATATATATATATATATATATTAATAAAAGGAATTCCAACTTTGTCTGATTTACTCGTTTTATTTACAATCCTTTAAAATTTATAATGGTATTAGAATGAAATAGTATGGTAGAATATTAAATGTTAAGTGTTAATTGAACAAGTTGACTGTCACCACACAATATGAACCTGAAGATTGCGAAAGCATGAAAGTACTTGTTCAATTAACACTTAACATTTAATATTCTACCATACTATTTCATTCTAATACCATTATAAATTTTAAAGGATTGTAAATAAAACGAGTAAATCAGACAAAGTTGGAATTCCTTTTATTAATATAATCTTCTATACACAATCATACACACCCGTGTATATTTATCTATCTATATACATATATGGAGGCGCATGGCTTAGTGGTTAGAGCATTGGCCTTGCAATCGAAAGGTTGTGAGTTCAATTCTCAGACCAGGTGATGTGTTGTTTCCTTGAGCAAGATACTTTATTTCCCATTGCTCCAGTATACTCAGCTGTAGAAATGAGATGATAGGGACTGGGGTCCCTATCATTCCACTGCAAAGTGGTCGTGGAGGTGCCACGGCAAAAAAACACCCAGCACTCACAGTAAATGAGGTTGGTGTTAGGAAGGGCATCCAGCTGTAGAAATCAAGCCAGAATCAGTTCCCGTCCCACCCTTGCAAGCAGGGAAAAGCGGACGTAAGATGATGATGATGATGATGATATATATATGCATATATGTCATCATCACCATTAAATGTCCATTTTCCATTCTACCACGTGTATAATTGAGTCTTGTTCATATAGAACTGTTTCTAGCAAGGTTTCTCTGACTGGATGCCCTTCCTAACACCAACCACATTTACACTGTGGACTGGGTGCTTTTTACTGTGGAACTAAAATGACCAACTAATAGGGTGGACTGGGTGTTTCTTGTTGTCACCAACAAGACCGCCTTACAGGGTCAGTGGTGTCCTCTTTCATCATCATGAGTACCTTACATGGAGAGATATATGTATATCATCATCATCATCATCATTTCATTTTTGCGTCTGCTTTTCCCTGCTTGCAGGGGTGGGACAGGAACTGATATATGTATATATATTTCAGGTGCATTCAAAAAGTATCTGACTTTATTTTTTCCCTACCAAAATCACCTTTCCTCTGCACGCATGAACATTTTTGTGCCAGACGTGTAGTGCACACTTGTTGGATTTTCGTTTTCATGCAAGATGACTGAATGCATTGAGCAGAAATACTGGATCAAGTTTTGGCAAAAGCTTGGTGATACTGAAGCTCAAACCATTCAGAAGATTCAGCAGGCCTTTGGTGATGATACCTTGGGCAAAACTCAGATAAAGTAGATCCTCTTCAAACATGGCCGCACCTCAGTGGCGAGGGAGACACACTCAGGCAGGCCATCCGCAACCCAAAACAAGGAGCTGATTGAGAAAGTTTAGAAAATAGTCATGGAAGACCATCATATAGCAATCCAGGAAATTGTTCACGAAGTGAGAATAAGCACAGGAGCAGTGTATTCCAGTTTAACAGGGGATTTGTGCATGTGGAAAGTGTCAGTGAAATCATCCCCAAGGTGCTGGCAGAGCAACAGAATCAACTTCACATGGAAATCACTTAGGACATGCTGGACTGTGCAAACTACAACACAGACTTCATAAAGATCTTTATCACTGATGATGAGACATGGGTTTATGGTTATGGCTCTTGCAACTTACTGCACAGGTGCAGTAAATAGCAAGAGCCAACAGCATGCTAGCTCCTTCAAATGCCCAGAGGGCTCTATAGAAATAGTCAACAGTTTCTGTTCCCTAGGCGACCAAATCAGCAGTGGAAGAATGTGTTTCAAAAGTACAGTAGAGAACGGGATGGAGAAAGTTCAGGGAGCTAACTCCGCTGTTAGTTACAAAAGGTTTTTACTTGCTTTCCCATGCATATGGACTGAAGCATACATCTAGTATGCACCTCTTAACCCCTGTCTCCCTTCCATACACCTCCCACGCCCTAACAACCACTCACTCACTTCTGTTCACACCAACCTTACACTGTAATGTCATGTAGGTGTCATGACAAAAAGCACCCAATACACACTGTAAATGTGGTTGGTGTTAGAAAGGGCATCCAGCTGTAGAAACCAAGTCAGAATCAGTTCTATATGAGCAAGGCACAGTCACCTGACCCAACCTGCTTCAAATGGGACAACCCGTCTAACCCATGCCAGCGTGGAAAATGGACATTAAATGATGATGATGATGTATAGTAAGTCATGTGTATCCAGTTTAGAATATGTACACTATTTCTGCCGTAAGAAGTAACTGAAAGGGTTGTCAGGAGGGGCATCTAGGTGCCTCACACCATTCCATCCAACCCATGCCAAAATAAAAACGATGATGATGATGATTTCATTTCTTTTCTTTTAGTGAAATTGATTTTGTCTGTTTTGACATTCAACCGAGACATCACAGTATTGTGAGATTTAGAATTGGTAAGTTTCATATTCCATATTTATTGCCCAGAATTTGAGAAATTGTTTGCTATTAAAAACTATTAGCAACCCATTGGAAGGCAGGGATAGAGTTGAGTAATGACTCCCTATATTCTGAGTTCAAATCCTGCTGAAGTTAGTTATACCTCTCATTCTTACGGGGTCGATAAAATAAAACACTAGTAACGTTACAGGGGTTGATTTAATCGACTTCGCCATCCCCCACCCCCAATTACTGGCCTTGTGCCTATATAAGAAACCATTAAGGGCGGTGGATTAGCAGTATCTGCAGAGGGTCGGACGCCATAGTTTGTAACAAAGAGTTACGTCCCTTTATGACCTGAGTTCAAATCCCACTGAGGTTAACTTTGCCTTTCATCTTTACAGGGTTGATAAAATAAAGTACCAGTCACGCACTGGGGTCGATTTCATTGACTTTTCCCTCCGCCAGAATTGCTGGCCTTGAGCCTATGTAAGAAACAATTATTAATTAAGATAGTCATTAGAGTTTCAGACAAAATACTTTGAGGTATTTAGTTATGACTATGTTCTGAGTTCAAATCCTATCAATTTCACCTTTCATCCTTTCAAGATTGATAAAATAAAGTACCAGTAAGGTATTGGTGTTGATATAATCAAATTTGCCCTTCCTTAACCCTTTAGCATTCGCATTAATTTTCAAATGTCATGCTTATCTGTTCACATTATTTTGAGTTAATCATTTAGAGTTCAAATCCCGCCGAGGTTAACTTTGCCTTTCATCCTTACGGGGTCCATAAAATAAAGTACCAGTAATGTACTGGGTAATTGCTGGCCTTGTGCCTAAAGTAGAAACAATTATTTTGAGTTAATCATACTCAAGAGGGTTATCAATTTTATTTGTTTGTAATTTTCTTAATTTTCTATGTGCAGGCTTAAAATTTTGTCAGATGTTTAAATATCAATAATTTACAATTATATAATTTTACCTGATTTATGAATAGAAAATATAATTGTTACTACAAGGCCAGCAATTACCCAGTATAGAAAATATAATGATGAAAGAACAGTAAAGTATTGGTGGATTGGCAGTATCGGTAGAGGGTTGGACGCCATGCTTTCCAGCATAGTTATGTCCCTTTACGGTCTGAGTTCAAATCCCGCCGAGGTTGACTTTGCCTTTCGTCCTTACGGGGTCGATAAAATAAAGTACCAGTAATGTACTGGGTAATTGCTGGCCTTGTGCCTAAAGTAGAAACAATTATGAAATATAAGATATAAAGTAGAAACAATTATGAAATATAAATTATGGTTTTATCATCTTTATTTTATGCTACTTCCACCATTATATTTCTTTCTCTTAGGGAAACCAAACCGACTAACCCTTGGTGAAAAGCAAGAAGCAAACTTTCTTATGAAGAAATTCCGTTCGTCTTGCACTTGGCAAGCATTTGTTATGAATAGAGATGACTTTAACTGGAAATATGACTATTTTATATGTAAGTTCTACTTCATGGAATTATGAAATGAGAATCAGTCTCCCATGCTTACCTCCCTTACTACACTTTGGCTGTCATCTACTCACTTCACCAACAACCAGTATGTAGCTCTCACTTCCCGCCCTGAGTATCTAGACCCACCTTAGCCTTCTTAATTCCCACTAAGGATCAAGTCTTATTAAATCAAGGTTGCCCCACACATATCTCAGAGCAAGACAGCCCCACTCCCCAATCCATCTCTTAAAAAGAATAACCACAAAGAATTTGAAGAGGACTCTTCAGTCATGCCAAAGATGTGTCAACCACTTCAGTATTTTCTATACAGGAGTTGCCGTTAGGAAAGGTATCCAGTTATAGAAACTATGGTATGTATTTCAATGAGAAGCCCCTGACCTGTTAATAAGGACAGTAGCCCCAATTAAATACTGACATAGAAAAGCAGACATGGTGCCATTGCTATTCTAGAGAAGTTCTCTAAGAATCACAATTCATTTGAAGATCACATTACATCACATATTGTATCATGAGGAATGTTTTTAAAAATGTTATTTGAATTTTGGACATAGTGTTATATAATGTTCTGACATGACAAGAGACTGACGTGATTTGAATCCCAGCTGACAGTGCCTAAAATGAGCCCCTCTCCAGAGCTATTGACACACACCCATAACCATGTGTACCCAGTTTAGAATAGGTGCACTGTATTCCTGCATGTAATAAGAAGCATCTAAAAGGGTTGGTGGTCAGGAAGGGTGTTTGATTGTTAACCCGTTAGCATTCACATTACTCTATATATACTATTATATTTTCAAGGTAAAGGCTTTACCTCACATAATTATCTCACATAACATTCACATTACTCTATATATACTATTATATTTTCATGGTAAAGGCTTTATCTCACATAATTATCTCACATAACATTCACATTACTCTATATATACTATTATATTTTCATGGTAAAGGCTTTACCTCACATAACATTCACATTACTCTATATATACTATTATATTTTCATGGTAAAGGCTTTATCTCACATAATTATCTCACATAATATCGAATCTATGAGATTTTGAAAGTATTTATTTTGAGAACAATACCTTAACATCAGTTTGAGTGACCAGTTACAGCCAGTTTCAACAGAAAGAGGTAGAGAATTCTGGCCGGTTTGAACATTAAAGGGTTAAACATTGCCTCAACAGGTCCCAGCCAACCCATGCCAGTGTGGAAAAAAAGTCAACATAAAAATGATGATTAATTTGTAACATTTTGTTTTTATAATGATTTTAATTACTTTCAGTTAATCCACCCAGTCCTGTTGCATGCCCTATCGGAGGACGCTACACATTTATACAAAACGGGTATCCTGGTGAATTCTATGCCACTCGTATCAGGGGTATCACAGACAAACCTCGTGTACAAGTGGACTGTCGCAATGTGATGAGTGAAGCAAAGTCTTGTATCCAAGATATGACAAAAATGGAGATTGATGTAGAATATTGTGAAACAGTTGATTATCGTGGAAGACCTATTGGAGAATATGGTAAGATTTAACCCTTTCCATAGTTTAGCAATAAGATATAATAGATATTTCACCAAGACTTTAGCATGTTTTTACATAATTTATTAACAAAGGTTAAGAGGTGGATTAAGCTGGCATGCCAAAAGAAATGAAATAAACGAATTAAGATTGCAAGAGAAGGTACGGTTGACTGGCTGAGGTGTTGGCCAGGCCTGTAGTAATGTTTTGTCGTTACATATTGTTCGTGCTTGCAGAGCAAAAGAAGAATTGTTGTTTACCTTAGCAAGGTCAAGCTGCAAGAGAGAGAGAGAGGCGCCAGAACAATCCCTTATATTCGGGAAGTAGCTCCAATTAGTTTTGTTCCCTGGACAAAGGTGACGCTAGTCACTACAATAGCATATTTCTCATGAAAGACACAGAAAAGAAGACTTTATACAGATTTTTTACTATAATGAACATTCTCATTATTAAGCTGGTATTTCAAACATAGCTCTTTAAATTTCACCTTCATTTTAATCCTTTTCTTTACCCTAATTTTTAAAGTAATCAACAATTTGGCAGGATGTGGTAATATGATTAAACTGGTGTTTAGTATTGGTAGAGTATCAGATAACGTGCTTTGCAGCACATACTTACAACCCTTTACATTCTGAGTTCAAATCTCACCAAGGTTAGCTTTGCCTTTCATTCTTACATGGTTGATAAAATGAAGTACCAGTAATGCACTGGGGTAAATTTAATTGAATTTTCCTTTTCTTTCAAATTACTGACCTTGTGCCAAATCATCATCATCATGTAGAAACAATTATTAAGCTGGTGTTTGAAACTTTACAAATGTTTTTTAAATTATGATGAAAGGTTTTTAGATAAATATGAACCCTATAAAGGGTTGTTATTTAAGAGAAATGGGGGATGTTTCAGTCAGTTTGGTATCAAAAAAGCTAAAGATTAAGATAGAACATAATTAAACCTTTTACTATTATTAAAATAGAGAAGAGCAGTGGTGATGACTCATTTTGGGGCCTTCAAGACTAGTAGGAGCTGGAGAAGAGCAGAAGGTGTCCCCTATTGAGATATACTAAAGTCTTAGGCTGACCAATGGTAAATAGAAACTGTACTGAAACCTGTTTGATGCATGGTCTAGTGGTTAGGGTGTTGCATTAACAATAATAATGTCATGAGTTTGATTCCTGAACCATGTTGTGTTCTTGGGCAATACTTCATGTCACGTTCTTTCAGTATACCCAGCTCCGGCAATAGCTGGGGTTTTAACTTTGCTTATACTCTGTCACTTAACACCAAGGAAATCAGAATAATCACAGGCCTGATGAGTCTCTGGGCTTGAGACACTAACTTTATATGTGTATGTGTGCCCATCTTTACAGATTGATAAAATAGTACCAGACTTTAAAAGTAAGTACTGGAGTCAATATGATCAACTCAATTCCTTGAAGACTCTGCCCCAGCATGGTCACAGTCTAATAACTGTGACCAGTAAAAGAATAAAATAATAAAAATATTTTGATTTTAAATCGGCTAGTATAATAATAATGTTTCTATTTTTGGCACAAGGCCAGCAATTACCCAGTACATTACTGGTACTTCATTTTATCGACCCTGTAAGGATGAAAGGCAAAGTTAACCTCAATAATAATAATAATAACAAACACAATACCAGGAATTTGGGGGAAAGGAAAGTTGATAAAGTACCAGTCATATACAGAGGGAAAATAGAGTTAAAAAAGGCTAAAATATCTGAGCGGCTAAGTAGTAGTTGAGATAACATAAAGAGCTGCATTCAATGCCAGAAATATAGGGTCTCAGTCCCTTCAGTGGGGCTCTATGTTGCTCTCTGGAAATAGTTAAACATTTTGTGTATATTTAATATAGATATAGCGGACAACATTCTGAAATGTGTTGGTTATTGGATGGAAGACTTAAGATCCTACCTGATCACATATGATGATGAAGATGCTGTGTCTAATTTCAGATGCTGGGTTTGTATATAACTATTATATATGTGTGTGTGTGTGTGTGTGTGTGTGTGTGTACAGGAGAGAAGAGCATACTGGTAGAGAAATGTGATGTAAATGGGTGATTGTTGGGTGAAGAAGTGCCAAAAACATCTCAGTAGGAGGGGGTGGTTAGGGCTAGGGCAGAGGAGGAGGAGGGGTGGTGAGGGCTAGGGCAGAGGAGGGGTGGTGAGAGCTAGGGCAGAGGAGGAGGGGTGGTGGAGGAGGAGGTGGTGAGGGCTGAGGTGGCAGAGGAAGGGGTGGTGAGGGCTGAGGTGGCAGTGGTGGTGAGGGCTGATCTGAAATCTCAGAGGTGACAATCCATCATGATGCTGTGTGACATGTTTGTCCAGGCACCCAATGCCAGGTTTTAGGGCATAACTAAAGCTAGTGGGCTTTCTATTTCACAAGGAACATGTTTGAGGACATATTTTATAAACTTGTGTCAATTGCTCCCCCCCCCCCCTTTACGGACAAACTTGTTAATTGCCCCCCCCCCCCCCTAGTGACAAACATGCGTCAATTACCCCCCCCCCCCCCCCAGTGATAAACGTGTTAATTGCTCCCCCCCCTTAGTGACAAGCCTTTGTCAATTACTCTCCCCTGCCAGTGTGTGTTAACTGTTGCAAGTAACACCATTTAAAACCTGCATCAACAGTTATGTCACCCATCAACAATACATCTGGCAGCATTGTGGGTTCTTAAATTAGTTCCATATTTAACCCTTTACCATTTACATTACTCTATATATACTATTGTATTTTCAAATCTATATATACTATTGTATTTTCAAATTTATGAGATTTTGATATTATTTATTTTGAGAACAATACTTTAACATGAGTAAGAGCAGCTGGTTATGGCCAGTTTGAACAGAAAAAGGTGAGAGAATTCTGGCCGGATATAGCTGCTTTAAATGCTAAAGGTTTAATGTCTATTTTCCATTTTTGCATAGGTTATGCTCCATTTTTTTTTACTTGATTTCTATGGCTTAATTTCTATTAACAGTGTGTATGAAGGCTGGCTTTAAAAAAAAAAACTGCCTAAAAAAAGTTTCTTCCAAGCGATGCCCATATGGAAAGGTAGATGTAAAAATGAAGGTAGTATAGCTTTTAAGCTATATAAATAATAAAGTTGAGGAACTGTGATTTCTTAGATTATTATATAGACATAAGGGAAAAACTATTTCTAGAGTCTATATTATATCATAAGACCTAGGAATCGTTTCTACTGCACAGTTAAATACCAAGTCTACAATGAATGGACACAACAGAATATACAATCACATCCTTTATAAGTTCTCATAGATGATATTCTTATTTAGATGTCATAAATTTGAAACCATTTCCTGTATAAATTCTCCATATTTTAGGTTTATGAACGTCTATCTTGGACAAGTTTAATCATGACACGAGCTGCAAATGCCAAATGTCGACGAGAACAGACAGCTCATTCTGTCTTCAGTGATGGGGCAACTCTGAAGCTGGAATTGTTTGAAAATGAAAGACTTTGTAAGTTTGTTGTTTGTGTATTTATTTCCTTTTGTTTGAAATATTCAAAATAGAACAGCTTCATCTTGAGCTAAAATAGAACAGCTTCATCTTGAGTTAAAATATCTCACATTAAATATTTGGAACCAGCATTTTATTTTAGATATTAAATATACACCATAGCGTCATATCAATTTCACTTGGCAGGTCACATTTTGTACCTGTTAACCACATTCAAGGGTTGTAATGACATGTGCCAGATCAACTATGCTGGCAGAACCTTGCTGCATTGTACACTTTAAGATGTGGGAAAACCTAAGTTTATATATATGTAGATACTGAGTTAAATCAGGGTAAATAAGGTACTCAAGTGTAAACATCAATATTTAATATAGAAATGACTTCTACAGAACTAAAATTGTTTCATTCATATGAAATAATCAGGAATCCCCATTTCTGATGATTTTTATACAAATGAAGCAGTTCTAGTCCTGTAGAAGCCATTGATATATATATATATTAAAATAACAGATTAAAGTTTAAGCAAAGAATCGCTGCTTTCACCCTTAACGGGATCTTCTGAAACTAACAAAGTCAATCTGTGAACGCAGAAGTAAATATTTCAAAAAAACGTTGCAACCGGAGGAAGACAGGAAGACGATACTTTGGTTCGTGGAAACGTTCCCTGGCAAAGAACAGGAAAAAACGAATATAATACGTCATTATTTGGAGCGGTGAAAAACAATTACACGCAAAGACAAAACCACGTTTATGGTATAAAAGAAGTCATAGACTAATATTCTATTAGGTGTTTCATAGAGACATTCTCTGGCAATGAACGGAAAAAACGAAGATAATACGTCATATATATATATATTATTAGATGGGTAACTTGTAGTTACTAGTGGTGACGCTGGTCGAAGTACTGTTACTGAGTCCCTTTCATTGTGTTGTGCTCCAGGTTTAAGGCGGCTGTATTTTGCAGATTATATATAAAGTAACAATAAGAATTGCAGCTTTTTGTAAACTTTATTTCATATTACAAATTGTTTCTATATCGATCAGCTCGGGTTTGCTCATGTGATCGGATCCCGACTCTTAATCGACACTTCTTCCGATATGTGAGTTTACATGGGTGGTCTCATCCAAACTGTTGACATGGATGAGACCAACCATGTAAACTCTCATAAAGTATCGATTAAGAGTCGGGATCCAATCACATGATCAAACCCGAGCTGATCGATATAGAAACAATTGTAATATGTAATAAAGTTTACAAAAAGCTGCAATTCTTATTGTTACTTTATATATATATATATATATATATATATATATATATATATATATATATGTGTGTGTGTTAACAATCTGTATAACCCCAGCTGGCCTACTACTCACTCTCAGAGTGTCCACACTAAGGTGTTTGTAATGGGGATGTCTGTATGTGGATCATGGTAAATGTTATACCAATAATTCCTGTACTAAAGTTTCTGCAACTATGAACTGATCCTACATATACAGCTGTACCTGTCCTTCACAGGTGCAGCTGTCATTCATAGCTGCAGCTGTCGTTCTCAGTGGTTGTACTGGCCATAAACTATACATTTTATATCACTTGATATATACAGGTTCGGGATAAATTTCATAGCCTAATTTTTAAATTTTATTTTCAAATATTCCCTTATATCTGTGAAAAGTGAACAGCATTGTGAAACCTAATCATGACAGTTTTAAAGATGTCAAAGTTGACTGAAATGGACAAGAGGAAACCACCTAAATATTGGAAAAGGGTAACCTGCATGATGATGATTCGTGCCTTTGAACACTGTGAGAGCAATAAGACATCAAATGAAGAACTGCAACGGAGGAAGCCATGGCTTGTAAGAAAGAACGCAGCAAATGTTCTGATAGCCTCCATACACCAGAATTTATCCAACAACTACAGGAGAAAGTGATGAAACACACAGGCAAGGGAATGTGAGCTTTAGCGTGGGAAATGGGTGTTGCAGCTTCCACCATGAAGCTGGCCTTAAATGAGGACCTCTGCTACCACTCATACAAGAGGCATAAAGGCCAACTTCTTACAGAAAAGGCTCAAGTTAACCGCCTGACAAAGGCAAAGAAACTCCTGAAAAAAGTGAAACATCCTGTTGAACCAAGGATAATCTGGTTTCTTCTCTGATGAAAAGAATTTTTGTCAGGACTGGGTTCACAACACCCAGAACAACAGATGGCTTACCTACAATTCATATAATGTCCCTCGTGTCATGAAGACCAAACTGTAATGGTTTTTGGATAAGTCTCCAGTGAAGGTGATGTCATGCCACCGCACATCTTTGAACAGAGTCTCAAGCTCAATTCAGCTGGCTATGTGGAGTTGCTGATTACCATAGTTAAGTCTTAGTTGGAGAGGGTGGCTTCTGGAAGACTATATATGTGTGAGAGCTGGTTTCAGTGCCCTGTCACACCTCTCATTAGACACAAGTGGTTGTCAGAGAATTTTTAAGACTTCACCTTCCCCAACCTTTGGCCCCTTAACTCCCCTCATTGCAATCCTATGGATTATTATGTGTGGGGCGTGGTTGAGAAAGACACCAACCACACTGCCTGTAACCCCAAGACCCAGCTGATCGACAGGATTGAGGAGGTATTTGAGGCCCTCCCTAGGGACACCGTGAAGGCCACTTATGCCATATTCCAGAGCCTGATTGAGGCCGTGGTGGATGCTGAGGGTGGCTTCTTTCAGTAAATTTTTTCTTTTGATTGTTTTAATCTTTATGCTACTTTCAATTTTTCCAATAAATTTATTTTTGTTAAAAAAAAACTGTCAAATTTAGCCTGGACACCCTGTAAAAAGTCATGTCATGGATATGACAACCTCTCTGGAGTTGGTGCCATGATAAAATACACACAGTACACTCTGTAAGATGAATTACGAGGCGTGTCAGAAAAGAAATATGACGGGGACCACAAAAAAATATTTCAAATCCAAACTTTTCCTCTTTGAAATAATCCCCCTTGAGCCTGACACACTTACCCATCCTTTTCCACCATGCCTCCATGTACTCCTGGAAGGATTCTCCACAACTGTCATCATGGACCTCTTGATGGCTTCCGTGACTGGAAAAGGGTCCTCTTGAGGAAAAGGAAAAAAATCACATGGGGTTAGGTCAGTTGAGTAGGAAGGTTGCTCCTACATGGCAATGTTGGTTTCTGCCAGGAACTGCTGGATGGTGGGGGTGTTGCCGTGGTGAAGCAGGCATAACTCTCACCTCTTCTCACACAATTAACAAAACAAATGCTGCAGGATCCCTTTGTAGACATGTTGGTTGATTATCTGGCCCTGTGGCAATAACTCTGTTGATCACCCTCACATTGAAGAATGTGATCAACAAGAGTTTGTCTTTAAACTTTGGCTGTTCTTCTCACCAACTCCAGACTCATCCACTGGAAGACTCTGGGACTTGGTCCCTGTGTCATACTAGAAGATTCATCACTGCTGATGACTCTCCCCAGCAAGACTCAGTTTCAAGACATTCAAGGATGTCCTGACATATATGTGCTGCTCCTTCTAGTCATTGTTCAGCAGCTTCAGTACTCAACATTGTCCTTCCTCGTCTTTCACATCCTCACATCCCTCTTTGAACCTTTTCTGTCACTTAAAACCCCATAAACGTGACATTGTCTCCATACACTTGCTGCAGTATTCTGAGAGCTTCTGCTTGAGTTTTCTCTAGCCGGGACAGACACTTCAGGTTGGTTCGTTGCTCAGTTGTCTAAAATTGAGGAGCTGTTGACAAAAACATGAAAAATTATACAATGGCTGCAGAGAGCTGAGATCCCGGTTATATATTCCTTAGATATTATGTAACATGGTAAAACAACCCACTTATCTCTACCCCTCATGGCTCAACAGCACACTAAGTTCTGTTACTGACACACTTCATACATTACGAAGGTCATCCAGTAACTATGCCAGAACTGGAACAAGAGAGACGTGTTACCCCAATCAGTATCTCTAGTAGTGATATGGTGACAACCTGTCCAAACTATACCAATAGAGAAAATGATGATAATGACAAAATTTCAAATATCAAAATTTTAAATGAGTACTTGAAACAACCTTTTAAAATAATTTGAATTTTGACAAGCAAGTTTGTTTTGAAACAGCGAGCAAGATTGAAAATAGAAATAGAAGATTTCGCCGTATTTTTGACTAAAGGAATGTTAGCCTTTAAGGAATGGAAAAAGATGAGTATACATCAATACTCATCTTTTTCCATTTCTTAAAGGGTTCTTAAACCCCACTGTCAGGCTAAAATTCCTTTAGTCAAAAATATGGAGAAAGCTTCCATTTCAATTTGAATTTTGTTTTATATTGTAAGTCCAATGAATAAACTTAAAACATATTTTTCAGATGATGACTGTCCACAACGTTTTGACCATGGCTTTGACCCTTACAGAAAACCAAATACTATTTATATTTTAAACAGTAGTGTTAAGAATAGAGCAACCATCTTTGCTGTTTTGTTGTCTTGTAGTAGCATCTTCATAAACCTTTTTATTTTCTGAAATATTTCATTTTTTGTTTAGTTTTCCTAAAATAGATTCAAAACATTTTTTTTCTACGAAAAAAATCTCAAACTTGTACAACTTTTCCCTCATTTAGAAGTCTATGGCTCTAAATTTAAAATTCAAAATTTAAACATTTATAATTTTTTTATCTATATAGAAACAGTATATATTTTTA
>OZ024749.1:11867857-11872857 GCA_964016885.1 Eledone cirrhosa | reverse complement strand
TATATATATATATATATATGTATATATGCATAGTGTATATATATATGTGTGTGTTTGGGTGGGTGTATACATATAATGAAAGTGTGTTTTAAAGTGGAATTAGAAAATGGTAAAATAGACCAATGAGCATCGTTAGTTTTCAGTCTGGTTTGGCCTCTGCGGGACTGGGGGTAAAAATAGAAAAACGTTTGCAACATTTTACATCAAAACCATGTTTAAAATGTAAAAAACTCTACTTACTATGTTCTGTTAACTCTTAATGTCTGGTACCATATGAAACAGGAGCAGGACATTCTTGATAAAGTACAAAACAACATCAAATCCCGCCGAGGTTAACTTTTCCTTCTATTCCTACGGCGTCAATATAATAAAAGTACCAGTAATGCACTGAGGTAATTGCTGGCCTTGTGCCAAAATTAGAAACAATTATTATTACATGACAGTAACAAAGTCTTTAGTTTACTGCAAAGTTTCACAGCAATCTGTTTACTAGTTAAAATACTACAAATATTAGAATGACCAAATTCTTTCTTGCATTTTAAAGAATATTAAGAGCTATGATAGCAAGCAAGGAAAGACAGTGGATAACTGAATTCAGATATGAAGGGGGCCACTATTTCCTTTGGTTTATCATGCATGCTATTTAAAGTAGGGGTGCCAACAATGTCTGGCCCCACAAGGAGGCTGAAATGGGTGTTGAAGATTTCATTAGAACCTTTTGAGAGGCTTCTCCTTGTATGTGATAATATTTTGTCTTTCAAGACACTGTAGCCTTAGTATGGAGCCTTAAAATGATATTGATATTAAAACCCTACAGCCCCTCTCACACACCCTACATGGAAACTCCACTTTCATAATCTTTCTCATTTCAAGACATTTTTTTTTTTTTTGTGAATGTTATTTTTATATTCTTTGTAATTTAACAATCTAATTTTGAAAATAAAATTTGTATCATTTTCTTATTTCTGTAAACATTTCTTTCAACAAACATTAATTTATGCACACTTTCATATACTGCATATATAGCACACATACACTGTGTGTGTGTGTATATATTTATTCTGCATACATACATCATATGTACACATTCACACCATATATATTCCTGTATTTACTGCATATATGCATATACTCTATATATACACATACACCATATATACTTGTGTATGTCACACTGGAAGATAAGTTGTACCCAGGGTCATATTATTCACAATGAAGCCTAGGGTCCCCATAATTTATTATTTTATATCATAGTGGAGTGAAAGATTGAAGTGCCAGTGTGTGTCTCTGAAATAGTTGGAAATTTAGAACTCTGGCCACAATTTAACACATCCCAGTTGTCGACCTACAGTTTACATCATTCTTGGATCAGTACTTAATTAACATGTTGCAGGAGCATTAGATATGTCAGAATAGATGTCACTGTGGATATGTCACACAAGTTGTCACAGGACATATGTCAGTAGATATGTCACAGGAGATATCACAGAGGATATGTCACAGAAGATGTTATAGTACATATGTCACAGACCTGTCGCAGTAGACATCAAAGTAGGAATGTCACAGGAGATATGAAACAGGAAATATATCTCACAGATGGTCTGAACCCTTTGCTGTTACAAATTGTACGCAGCAGGGTTGTGCCATGGCTCCTGTCTTCTTTGCTCTGTTCTTTTCTGTAATGCTCCAGCATGACATTTGGTCATTGGTATCAGATTTGAGTTCCGTACATTGGGTGGGCTATTCAACCATTAGCGCTTTAAAACTAAAACACTCACATGAACAAGTATCATTGGCTGATGATGCTGTACTTGTAGCATCCCTCAAAGAAGCACAGACATTGATGAACCGTTTTCCACTTGCCTGTAAGGCTTTTGATCTAACAATCAGCATTAAGAAGACTAAGCTGGTACATCAACCAAACCCATCTCCCAGGCATGTAGGAGGTGTTAAACAGATGCGGACATATCAAGGGCATCCTATTGCACCCATCACTATTGATGGCAAAGGTCTGAAATTTACTTACCTTGGCAGCAAGGTGGACAACTCTGCATCTCTGGATGATGAGATTGTTAATTGCCTTTCCAAAGCAACTGATGCCTTTGGCAAAGTACTTCACATTCTTTGGAGTGTCAGAGAGCCCTTTCACAAGCCCTTTCTAAAACACTCATTAACATTACCTCTAGGGAACAAATCTGGCCATCATATCCAGCTCCCTCACCCCAAAACCTCCCAACTTCACTCTCAATCAGTCATCTTGCTTTTACTATTCACTATATGTATGTGTGTATATATATATATACACATACACACACACATGTATATATATATATATATAGTGAGAGAATATGCTCCAAAATCATTACACGTGTCCGTCGAACCTGCGTGTCCAGACTCAGACAGATCCACACAACGATCGCGTCTCGAGCTATCTGCCGGCGAAAATAAATTGAGTTCAGATGCATCACTGATTTTTCATTTTATAATATATCATACTCAACCGCCATACCACCTATGGAAGCATCTTAGCTACCATCCAACACACACATATATATATAAGTATATATATATATATAAAGGTAATGAATACAAAGAGTTTAAAACCATTAGAACATGTTTATATAATAGTGCGTGTATGTACGTTTCGCCCGGAATGGGCTTATCAAGGGCTAGGAAAGCAAAATAATGATCAATATAGGACCCGGGAGGGAATTCACGGTTAAATTAACATCATCGTTCATTTTTACCCTCTGTGCATGTTTTTATTATCACAGCATATATATATGTATATATATACATATATATATATATACATATATATACGATGGCGTACTTGCCATCACCGACGCTGATAAGAAGGTAGCTTGGAAGTGTCACTATGAAAGGCTACTAAATGAGGAGATTAAATGGGAGAAAGACAGTCTCCCCCACATCGACCCAATAGAGGGACCAGCAGTGTTAGTCGAAGGGAGTATAATAAGTAAGGCAATCAAGGATATGAAGACAGGTAAGGCGGCTGGGCCTTCGGAAATAGTTGCTGAGATGCTGAAGGCATCTGGCACGGTGGGACACACCATGGTCACCCGCATAGTTAACCAAGTCGTACAGAATGGGGTTGTTCCGAAGGACTGGCATAACAGCATCATCGTTAACTGTTATAAGGGTAAAGGAGATGCCCTAGATAGGAGTAACTATAGAGGCATTAAATTAATCGACCAGGTCATGAAGGTCACGGAAAAAGTAATAGCGCAACTAATCAGAGAGAGAATTGACCTAGATGAAATGCAGTTCGGGTTTGTGTCAGGCAAAAGTACCATAGACGCTCTTTTCATTGTACGACAACTACAGGAGAAGTACCTAGCTAAAGGTAAACCCCTCTACTTAGCTTTTGTCGACTTGGAGAAAGCTTTCGACAGAGTCCCCCGCTCCATTATCTGGTGGGCTCTTAGAAAACTAGGTGTTGACGAATGGCTTGTGAGAGCTATACAAGCATTGTATAAAGAAACAGTCAGCAAGGTTAGAATTAACAACGAATATAGTGAAGAGTTTAGCGAAAAAGTTGGCGTCCATCAGGGCTCTGTTCTCAGCCCCCTACTATTTATTATTGCCCTTCAGGCTATAACAGAGGAGTTCAAGACCGGCTGCCCATGGGAACTCCTATACGCAGATGACCTGACACTCATAGCTGAATCAATGGCCGAGTTAGAGAAGAAATTCCAAACATGGAAGCAAGGCCTAGAATCAAAAGGACTTAAAATTAACCTGGCTAAGACCAAAGTTCTAGTTTGTAGGAAAGAAAATAAGGCGGCGGTCCCTTCTGGGAAATGGTCATGTTCAGTGTGTAGGAAAGGCGTAGGTAGAAACTCCATTTTATGTCCCAAATGCAAAGTATGGGTGCATAAAAGATGTAGTGGGATCACAGGTAAGCTAACTAAGAACATAGATTTTACATGTGGCCGGTGCTCTGGTGCAATAAGTAGCAGCAAGTGCCCACAAAATACTAGCTCTTTCAATTGCGCAGAGGGTTCTATAGAAATAGTGGACAGCTTCCGTTACCTGGGCGATAAAATCAGCAGTGGGGGAGGGTGCTCTGAAAGTACAGTAGCTAGAGTCAGAACTGGTTGGAAAAAGTTCAGAGAGCTTATACTACTATTAGCTGCTAAAGGGTTCTCCCTAAAAATGAAAGGCAGGTTGTATGATGCCTGCATACGAACAGCAATGTTGCATGGCAGTGAGACCTGGGCATTGTGTGCAGAGAATATACGCAGACTAGAGAGGAACGAAGCTTGCATGCTCCGCTGGATGTGTAACAGTAATATACGTGAACAGCAAAGCATAAACGAACTAAGGAAAAAATTAGAAATAAGAGGGATCCGATGTTGTTTACTCGAGAGAAGGCTACGTTGGTATGGACACGTGATGCGCATGAAAGTCGATAGCTGTATAACAAAGTGCAGGGCAATAAAGATAGACGGTAGCCACGGAATAGGCAGACCTAGAAAAACCTGGGATGAGCTGATAAACTCCGACCTCACACACTTACACCTCTCCAAGACAATGTCACTGGACCGAGACCTTTGGCGGTACTCAGTAACAGAGAAGACCCGCCTTACCTAAATACATAGTAAAACCTACTACAGCCAGTAGGCATCTCTAACAAAATACACCCCATCCCACCACCCCCACCCCATCCACACCACCCTGTTCTATGTAAAGTTATGTTGGTGCCGCGCCATCCAGGCCGAAACAAATGAGATCGTGTAGGTGTCACGACAAAAAAACACACAGTCCACGCTGTAATGTGGCCGTGTAGGCAACACGGTAAAAACCTCCCAGACCCACACTGTAAATGTGGTTGGTGTTAGGAAGGGCATCCAACTGTAGAAAACCTGCCAGACAGTCCTATGCGAGCAAGACAATCACTCTTGCCTCAAGTGGGAATACCCCCGTCCAAACCCATGCAAGCGTGGAACACGGACGTTAAACGTTGATGATGATGA
>OZ024749.1:11587857-11855357 GCA_964016885.1 Eledone cirrhosa | reverse complement strand
AATTTTGACCCTCAACCGTAACACCCTCTCGCTGGTGTGTCAGCATTGGTGGCCAAATTACTGCTCATTATCGCCATACGTTGCGAACCTTTCTCCCTCACTCCTACAAAAGTTCTTGAAATTTGGTCTTCCTGTGACGAACTCCTACAGAGATTTGAGAGTGATCCTGGGCAGGCGATGATCCTTCATCCTAGAGACGTGACCTGCCCAGCGTATTTGGGAGTTCAGCTTCGTATTTAATCTTCCACACGTTAGTACATCCTACCAAAATCACTGCTCACCTTTGCCCAGTCTGTTGCTTGATTTACCTGTCGATCTTGGCATCCGATATGATGGTGCACCCCAGGTAGGTGAAATAACGTCCCTGGTATACAGTTCAGTCTCGCCAATGTTGATATAGGGAGGGTGGTACTCTTCCTGGGGTGCAGGCTAGTGGAATACTTTCATCTTCTTGAAGCTTACAGTCCAGAGAGCAGCAAGACTCTTTCTCTGTGGTAAAAGAATGGGCCTGTCTTTTAATGTCCCTCATATACAGTATATTGTGGTAGCTGTTACATCTAATGTAAGGATGTGTCTGTCTTTTAACGTCCCTCATATACAGTATATTGTGGTAGCTGTCTCTTAATACGGCAGCTGTTACATCTAATGTAAGGATGTGTCTGTCTTTTAACGTCCCTGATATACAGTATATTGTGGTAGCTGTCTCTTAATACGGCAGCTGTTACATCTAATGTAAGGATGTGTCTGTCTTTTAACGTCCCTGATATACAGTATATTGTGGTAGCTGTCTCTTAATACGGCAGCTGTTACATCTAATGTAAGGATGTGTCTGTCTTTTAACGTCCCTCATATACAGTATATTGTGGTAGCTGTCCCTCTATACGGCAGCTGTTACATCTAATGTAAGGCTAGGTCTGTCTTATATACAGTGTATTGTGGTAGCTTCCCCTTTATACGACCCATAATTACATCTGTCCCTCACTCCACACGGCCCACAGTTGCAGCTTATAAAAAGGTGAACCTGTCTTTTAATGTCCCTGATATACAGTTGCAGCAGCCCCTCTGTATATCCCACAATTACATCTGATATACAGTATATTTTAATAGCTACCCTTCCATACGGTCTATAGTTACATCTAAAGATGGGCCTGTATTTTAACGTCCCTGATATACAGTATATTGTGGTAGCTGTCCCTCCACACGGCTCACTGTTATATCTAATATAATGTTGGGTCTGTCTATACTTACAACCCACAATTACATTTAATGTAAGGATGTGTCTGTCTTTTAACGTCCCTGTTATATAGTATATTGTAATAGCTACCCCTCCATACGGTCTATAGTTATAACTCTAGATGGGTCTGTCTTTTAACACCTGATATACAGTATATTGTGGTAGGTGTCCCTTCTAATATAAGGGTGTGTTTGTCTTTTAACGTCCCAGATATAGAGTATATTGCCGTAGCTGTCCCTCCACACATCAGCTGTAACATCTAATATTAGGCCTGTTTGTCTCTCTCTTTTAACGTCCCTCATATATAGTATATTGGGTTAGCTGCACCTCTCTACATCCCACAGTTACAGCTATGGGTGGGCTTCTCTTTTAACATCACTGTTATACAGTGTTAGCTGTCGCCCCAGTTACATGTAATATAACAATGCCCCTGATATATATTGCGGTAGCTGTCCCTCCATACGGCAGCTTATAAAAGGTTAGGCCTGTCTCTTAACATCCCAAGAACTGGGGTCTTCTGTCAATGGTACAATTTACCTCTTCCCTGTGGCCACACCCTTAATCCCGGAGTCCATCAAGGTACGTATTAGTCACATTTGTATCTATATTTTTAATTATTTGTTGACAAAATAATATATGTAAACGGCATAAATGGAAGTAATTCAGGTGTGAATATATTTTTCATTAGAAAATTGTGTACGATTGCTAACTGGGCCTGGGACTATTCGGGGCCGGCACATAGATGCAAGGCCCGACCACCGTGGAGAATTCTTTTTCAAAATTTCTTCTAATATGCAAATGAGTTTCAAGTTCATTCTTGAAGTTTCATTTACATATCTAATATGCAAATGAGATTGGATTTGAACCTTAACTTAGTTTCTATATATATATATATAAGGAGACTATTTAGATTCTTAGAACCCACAATTTTACTTACATTCTTGAATGACAGTTGGATTCGAACCTTCTTAACTTATATTCTTAGAACCCTTGAAAGTTACTTTACATTCTTGGAAGACAGTTGGATTCGAACCTTAGATTTCTTCTTACTACATTCTAAACTTGACTCTTAGATTTCTAACCCTTGATACTTCTTACTACATTCTTGACTTACTTAGATTAGAACCTTTAATACTTGAAGGTTCTTATTACATTTTTGATACTTAGAACCCTTGATGTAACTACGTTCTTAGACGACTGTTTTTTTCTTTCCTTAGATTCGAACCATTGAAGACACCGTCTACATTGTTTATTGGACAACCATTTTTGGAGCGAATGTTGGATTCGAAACCTTGATGAGGCTGTTTAAAATATGTTTTACCTTCATACTAGGAATAAATAAATAACACAATAAAGTATGATACAACTGTTTTATTACAAACTTAGTTCATTCTACAGAACACTTATGTGGCTGGACATCTGTAAAGAAAGAACATAAGAGAAGAATTAAACAATATTTCTCGTGTATTTTAATACATTTTTGTCAATAAAAACACATTGAATTGAATTTTACGAAGTTTATTTATTATTGATGAAACAACAATAAAAGATATTTATATGTATGTGTCGTACATATATCATTGTTTTAGCGGGATATTAACCACGGGTGTCTGAATTTGGTTTATGTACGTTCTAACGAGGAGCAAGACAAGAAGATAAAACAGCTGGACTTATTGTGTGTACTTCGTTCGATTGCTAAGTGGGACTATTCTAGACCTGCCCAGACCACCGTAAAGCACAGTGGAGCAAATCATACAAGGAAGAGCAACAAACCTGGATTCAACAGCAATGAACTTAATCGAGACCATAAAGAAAGGCAAACATAGATGGGCTGGCCTCGTCTCATCAGAGACAATAGGTAAGCTATTAGAGTGGACACCAAGGTAGTGGAAAAGAACCAGTGTGTATGTATTACCAACAAGTAAAAATGGTCCAGTGTCTGACAAAATAATCAACACTTCTTGGGCTAATAAGACCAGAACAAATGGTTACGGCACCAGTCTATGGCAGGGTTAAACCCCAAGATACTGCTGATACTCAGTGGAATTAAGTGTTTTTCTCAAGAACACAACACAATCCAGGAATGGAAGTTCCAACAGTGTCACCACTATGGGAAGAATTACTGAAGTTTCACACACAGTTAAGATGAAAACAAAACAGGTGTATAGAATTAAATACGGGAGAGTCAAATGGGAGAAAGAGGGTTTAAAACATAGATGGTGACCAGCTGGATTTATTGCGTGTACCTCAGAAAGATTACAAGCGGTGGGCAGCTTTTGGAAAAGTCAACAATCGAAACTACCATGTTCGATTGCTGTTAGTGAGTTAGATCTTGAGAGGAAGACAACCACGCAGTGATAGGGAGAATTAGTCGACAGAAGGATTTGATAAAGACAAAGGACTACCCCAGGAAGAAGTAGGAACAATTTTTAAACTACACTAGATACATATTTATTAAGAAAAAATATAAATTTAAAATACTGTATATTCGCAATGTATTGAAACAGGTGAGTGAGTATTTAATTAAGAATACGTTAACAAGAGAACAACTAGGCAGGTGTAAATAGTAGATCATACGAAGGAGACTAAGAGGGAAAGATTTACAAAAATATCTCAACGTAATATAAAAATCTACATTACCTTTCAGAAAGCTGCTATTGTCCATTGTTAAACCATTTAGCAAGAGTTTCTGTAAAGCTTGTAACATTCTACAAACTGACGGCCATTTTTTTTTTTCTTGTTTTGGATGGAGTTGAATGCGCAAGCGCGATATTCACCAAGTATCCTGGCCATGCTACAGCACCTTGGATGTGGAGGTGGGGTTTAAGGCAACAAGACAATCGCCGACTAATTAACAATATTAAATGGTGATTACAGTTTCAGAAAATATTTAGCACTGCTGAAGAATTGAATCAACAATTTACGGTCTTTGATCTCAATCTTGAAAGAAACATTTAAATACACCGAAAGATTTGCTAAAGATAACAGAGATGCTACAGGGAAAACTAGGAAGAGTTTGAAAACAAAATATACTAAATATATTTGTGGATAAAAAAGAAATATGTTGAATTTTATTATTAAATCCATGCATTTTGTTGTTTATTTTCAACATTAATTTTGCTTCATTTTTTTAATTAATTTTGTGACTAAAACACATAGGTTTTCATTTTTTGTGAATAAATAACAAACACATAGGTTTTTCATTTTTTATTAAAATAACAATAGTGTTTAAATGAATATATTCTACATGCCCCCACCATAGATGAAACTTAAGGGTCTTGTGGTTCTGGAGCTAGGGAGGAAGGCAAGGGAGACATACTGAAACAGCCACTGCGCCTCACGGGCACACTGGGCTGGTCACTGAATACACAATGTTGTCACTTGAGAAATTGTCACAACGTATGACATCCTAGCCTTACGGAGCGGGAAGGTTGTCATGCCGTTAATCGATACCTATCTGTTAACAGCTATGATTACGAGAATGACAGACATACAGGAGAGAGAAAGTTCTTTAAAAAGTAGGTTTCCCTGTCACAGTCCTCACCCCACAGGCTGGAGGGAGAGGGTTGGGAGAAATATCTGCCTACAATCTCATGAAATATCTCTGAGTAACTGGGTGGAACAGGACCAAAGTACTAAAGACAATAGCAGAGGAATTCCAGCTGGATCTGGTAGAGGAAGAACAACAAAGGTGATCTCCATCCAGATTAAGTGACCCACACACAACAGGTTAACGATAGCCAGGTGGTTTTATTATTAAATTCCTTCACGGCGGTGGATTGGCAGTAATCGGTAGAGCGTCGGACAATATGATTTACAGCACAGAGTTACGGCCCTTTGCAGTCTGAATTCAAATCTCGCCGGTTAGCTTTGCCTTTCATCCTTATGTGGTCGATAAATAAAGTACCAGTAATGTACTGAGGTTCATTTAATCGACTTCCCCCACACCCCAAATTATTAGCCTTGTACCTAAAGTAGAAATCATTAAATTATTCAATATTTCCAATATTGAGGCACATAGGCTGTGTATTCCATTAGAAATACGGTACCCCGAGGGGTGGTGTCTGAAAAAAAAAAGGCTGTTCAAATGGTTGATGATATCTAAAGTCTGTCCCAAGCTCGGAGGCTCATCACGCTGGTCCTTACCCCGGTTTCCATGGCATGAAACATCTAAGAATATAAGACTACCCCCTGGACCGGGCGCTAGTTCATCGCAGGGTTAAACCCCCAGCTACAGCTGAGTATACTGGAGCATCGTGAAATAAAATGTTTTCTCAAGAACACAACCCAGTCCAGGAATTGAACCCACATACCTCTAATGACGATATTATGAAGGGAACTAAAAATAAGTTGTTAACCCAGAATACATCAACATAAACTAAGATTCCACGTTATAATGGCCTGATCCACCTGATTATTTAAGACTAGTTTATATATAAATATAGATGTTATTGTGTGTGGAGGGGTAGTGTTGGTGATTAACCAGACTGCCGACCCTTTTATTAAAACACCTGACAAACCTCAAATGTGACGCACCCCCCCCCCCCCCAGTAGAACGAACATGCCGAGGGTTAAAGTGCTTTAAAAACTGAAATCAATTTACATCACTTTTAGATATTTAGCAACAATTATCTAAGACCAATTTATTTATATATATACACGCACACATCTATATATCTATATGAGAAATAGTGATAATGGTAATAATACTAGCGATAGACAGAACAACAACAACCACAATAATAATAATAATAGAAACGTTAACCACAGACACAGCAACAGTGACCACAGTAGTAATAACGGTAACAATACGAACAACAACAACAACAATAACCACAGTGGTAATAATGGAAATAGTACATGTAGCAACATCAACAAAAACAAGAAACATAATAATAGTAACAACCACAATGGTAGAAATAGCAGTAACAACAACAACAATAACGGTGAAGTAAACAACAATACATCTAGCAATCATAACAATAATAATATTAATGCTAAGGATAGAAACAACAACAACCACCATGATAACAATAATAGCAACACACACAACTATGACGATAGAAATAACGACAACCCCTTAGAGAAACTATTTTTCAACCCAGCTGACAAAACATATAAGATGGGTAATATCTATCCTACGAGGTTACCCTTTAATAAAAGAGTTTGCATACCACAACAAATAGATGACGAGACGGAGGCACAGTTCACCATAGCTAGAAATAAGATTAGACAAGTAGTAGACAGGTACACTATGAGACAGAGCAGACCAGAGGCCCAACAACTTGGGATAAAACCTGTAGAAGGCTTGGTTAGCCTCAAGCAGCGCACAAGGGATGGTGAGGTAGTGTGTCTACCCACAGATAAGTCTGGTAGGATGTCAATAGATAGCATGCCGAACTACATCGAGGCAATGCAACCCCACATCACCAACACGAGCGAAGTTGCACAACTAACACACGATGGGAGAGAAAAAATCCTCAACGCTCACATGATGATGTGGACTGACATCCTAAAGCCAAGCAGACGCACTGCCAACAACTTCCAGGCGTCTAACAATGGCATACCACCCTTGTATGGGCTCCGCAAAGACCACAAGACAGTCGACGACCCGACAATAGGACCACCAACAAGACCTGTATGCGGAGCTAATATAGCTAGCAACTACAGGATCTCCTACTTCCTCTCAATGGTTATACGCCCCATAATCAAGATGTCCCCAGATGTATGTGAAAGTACAGAGGACCTCCTCAGCAGAATCAGTGAGTGCAACAAAAACAGGAGCCTATCCAACTGCATAATAGGCAGCATGGATGTGGTGTCACTGTACCCATCCATTAACATTGATTTTGCTGTGAAAAGATGTGTGGAGATGATCATTGAGAGTGAGGTGGAGTTCTGCGACGTCGACACAGACGAACTGGGCCTCCTACTTAGACTTACCTACGACACTGACTACCTAGACAGCCATGACCTTAGATGTTTCTGCCCTAGTAGACCTATAAGAGGTAGACCCCCCACCATAACCTCAATGGCTAAAAAGACTCCCATAGGAAGGTGGATTGGGTGGACCAAAGCTATACGGACCCCCCAAAACACTGATCAGGTAAGAAAAATGGTCGCACATGCAATAGGGGCTAGTATCAAAACTACCCTAAAGGGCCACATATTTAAGTTCAATGAGAAAATCTACACCCAAAATGAGGGAGCAGCCATCGGCGTCAGCATAGCTGGCGATGTTGCCAACCTTTTCATGGTATGGTGGGAAAGGAGACTTAAAGATCTCCTTAATGAAAGCTCCATAGACCTCATCATGTACTCTCGTTATGTAGACGATATCAATATAGTTATAAGAACACCCCCACTAGAGAGCACTAACAAGTTTGATTTAGAACGTAGCACGATGGAAAGCATCCAGCAGATAGCTAATTCCATACACCAGAGTATAACTGTAACTATAGACTTCCCTTCCAAACACCCTAACAATAGACTACCTGTATTAGACACAGAACTCTGGATTAACACTATAGACGAGAGAGCCCAAATTCTCCACTCACACTATGCTAAACCCATGGCCTCCAAATACCTGATACTCAAAAACTCAGCAATGTCCAGTAGTGCTAAGTTTAATATTCTGATCGCAGATTTGGTACGAGTGATGAAGAATGTGTCCAGCATGTGCGACCCAACAGAAATGGAAGGACACATCCAACACTTCATCAACCGCATGCAGTTCTCTGGCTACAACCAAAGAGACAGAGTCAGAGTATACGAAGGAGCCATGGAAAAGTATAAGACCCTCATAGAACTGGACATGAAAGGAATTTGCCCACTATACAGGAGCAAATCATGGAATAGCTTAGATAGGGCTAGACATAAGATAGGGAAGGCCACATCATGGTACGACAACCAGAGATATCAGAGTGTCATGTTTGTGGACGCCACCCCTGGAGGGAAATTAGCTAACCAGTGTAGAAAGGCCCTGAGAAAGACCCACTTAAAAATAAAGGTGGTAGAAAAGCCAGGAACCACCATAAAATCCCTGATCAGCAAAACCTACCCTTTTAAGAAAACCCACTGTACCAATAGGAAATGTATCATATGTAAGGTGAACCCCCGGATAAACTGTAAAACTAGAAACGTAGTCTATAGCATAAGATGTACAGAGGGTACTTGCAGAAACACGACAACAACATACATAGGTGAGACAGCTCGTAGCATAGGTGAAAGGATAGACCAACACTGGGGGGAACTAAAAGGACGAAAAAACGGGTCAGTACTATACGAACATGCTAGACAACATCATGACGGTAACATAGACAACATAGAAATTAGAATAATATCTAAACATAGGAATGACCCAGCAGATAGGCAAATCAGAGAGGCCAGTGAAATAGAAATTAGAAGACCAAAGCTAAACAGAAAGAATGAGTGGAACAACAACAACACCCAAACAAACAACACCCAAACAAACAACACTGACCTAAGAGAAGTATAAATAAATAAGTAAATTAAATAAAATAAAATAAGATAAATAAATACATACACAAGCACATAAACACACACTAGTCACCCAGCAGACACAACACTATACACACTAGTCACACATCACACATAACACTATACACACACGCAAACGCATGCGCAAAGAAGACAAAATAAAATAAGATAAACAAACAAGCAAATAAATAAATAAATAAATATATAGACAGACTGAACAAAAAAAATGGCGTAGACATACAACACAACAGGAGGAACAATGAATATAACACCACTGACGATGTTGCAGATGTGCAACGAAAGATTTATGTAAACTATATATATATGTGTTTGTCTATATTGTATCTGTATTATTTTTGACCGCCGGTCAGTCAATGGCAACATTGAGGACCGAGTAAGTTAGATCGCAGATATATATATATAAAAGACAGCGAGAAGCGAAAACCAACCAAACAGTGAGTGTGTTCTGTTATTAATTCTGGCAATATTACGCAAATATGACCCTCCCCAAATATAACAACATCTATATATCTATTTACATATATATCTATATGTATATATAGATATCCATAAAATAACTCTTGGACCCGCTGGCAGAAGTGTTTGAGGAGTCTGCTTCCACGACCCTCCCAGGAGACATGGGCATTGTGTGCAGAGGAGCTGCACAGATTGGAAAGGAACGAAGCATGCATGTGTAATAGTAATATACGTGAACGGCAAAACATAAACGAACTAAGTGAGAAATTAGGAATAAGAGGGATCTGGAATATCTATGGACAAACAAAACGGCTTCGTTAGTCTGACATGAGACAGAGAAATGACTTTCTGAGAAAATGATTCCACCCGGGACCACAAAAACACACCATAAAGCTAAGATACATGTCATTAAAGACCGTAGACAAATACCACCACATGGATGTGTTGAGAGAGAAACTGTGTCTGAGAGGATAGATTGTAGTGTGCGAGAGAGGAGACTGCGATGGTATGGACATGTGATGTGCATGGAGGGTGATCGATGGGTGAAGAAGTGCCAGGAAATGCCAGTTGAAGGAAGACGTGGGCGGAGGTGGTGAGAGCAGACCTCAGATCGCTGAAGCTTACGGTGGAGAGAGGCTGTGCTGATTAGGACCCATCCCACCCTTGCAAACAGGAAAAAGCGGACGTAAAATGATGATGATGATATATATATATATACTAGCTGAGGTACCCTGTAATACCCGGGAGCAGGGGTATCCCCAGTTCCCATTAAAATGCCCAATGTGTCTCTGACCAAAAATGAAATCAAAATATAGGACAGATAATGATAAGATAAATTCATTCACGAAACAATAATACAAACAAATATTGTTGATTGCATTGGTCAGGTGAAAAAATGTTTGTCAGAGAAGTTGAGTGTTGCTATAAGGAAAAAAATAGAACCCCCATTAGGGTGTCTTAATATTATTGAAATTTTGTGAATAGGCATCATATCTTGTCATTTACCTATGGTTTAAATTTCATAGAAATCGGAGGGTAAAAATGTTCAGCAGTGGTTTGTGCCCCCACAGGGAAACCCTTTGATTAAAATGAAATATACTTATCCAAGTACCCTGGGCAATGTAGTTTTAGAATGTTATTTATGTATATATTTAAAACATATTTGTTATGTTATTCTACTGTAAATTTATTTATATGCTCTGTTTATATTTTCATTCTGAAGGAACTTATCCACTTGTGTTGATATAAGTGATTTTATGACTTTCCTGTAAGCATTGTGTCATTATATATGTTATTATAAACGTAAATAAATTTAAAGTTATGGGGGTCTATCTCCAAAACCATAGGAGTTCGTGAACAAACAGACAGGAACTACAACTTTATATAATATTCTTTTTATTTTATTTATTTATCAGTTTCAATTCCACTCAGAATTATTTAACTTTAAAAAAAGCAATTTTCAAACTAAGTATATTCTGCAAACTTTATCAAAAAGTAATTAATAAATAACTTGTGCAAAAGTAATGAGGTATTCAAAAATATCTTTATACAAAAATGATACTTTTTTTTTGTTTTTTGTGGGGTTAGGGTCGAAGAAGTTTACTCAAATGTCAGTTTTGTTTGGCCTCCTGTATTCATGGGGTTTCTTTTGTAGGTCAGTTTATGTATTTTGGCTTCATGGGCTGCATTACCTACAGGAAAAAAAAACGTTTACGTATAAACGGGTATAATTATATATATTTATATATATATACATACACATATACGAGGACAATCCCAAAAGTAAGGTCTCCTTCCGATATTGCAACTTTTCCGTTAAAATCCTGTGAATGGTGCTTCGGAACACCTCAGGAACCAAAATACAGAGAGCATCCAGAGTGATCCGCCGATCTTTACGCATGTTTTCCTCGGAAGGAGACCTTACTTTTGGGATTTCCCTCGTATATAATAACTGCGCGAAATTCGCACTTGGCTGTAGCGTTCAACGGGAGCTCCATTCTCAACAGCTGCCAAGCCAAGATTGAGCATCCCAGCGAAGCGCGCGCATGCTTGTTTGGGAGTGAAGGAAGCACCAATCACAACAGTGTTGCCAACAGACTTACGAACAGTTTCTCTACGTCCCCATCGCTTTGGAGACCTTACTTTTGGGATTACCCTCGTATATATATATATATGAATAAAGTTAGTCCTTCATCAGTGATCTTCCAACCATCATTGGTATTTCATCGCTTTAAAGACCATATACCTCCGGTTGGTGCGAGCAACGGCTAAAAAAAGTCGTTGCGACACGTAAATAAAGGGGACACGAGAGTGTAAACAAACAAAGATGGCGAAGCAACGAAAAGTGAGGAAGAACGAGTCAAGTCCAAAATTTCCATGAATATAAGTTCGGTGAAATCGTGAACGAGAGAGAATAAAGACCATCAAACCTGGTTGGAATGTAAGCAAGGAAGGAATTTCGCACAGGTCTAACGGGAGGAAGAAGGGATCTAGTCTGTGATTTCGGTGAACGTAAGTTCTGTGAAATCGTAGACGAGAGAGAGAAAAAAGGCGAACCAGCCTGACCAAGGGTGCGAAAGAAAAGAATTACACACAGGTCAAACGGGAAGGAGGAGGAGAGGTAGTAACAAAGAATGAGTGAGTGAAGGGTGAGGAAGAGGCTAACAGAGAGAGAGTGACTGTTAGAGTGGGTAAAGATACAGAGAAAGAGGAAGCAGTAAGAACGAAATAGACGGGTCACAGTGGGGGAAAAAATATGTGTAAATATGAGAATATATATATATTGGAAAAGTAAATAACAACATCAAGGAGTACAGTTACAAAATGTGTTAGGTATTAGGTTCACGCTTGAGATTGGGGGTGGGGAACAACGTTTCGGGCATAAGCTCTTCATCAGGAGAATGGTGGGAAAGAGGAATTCCGAGAGGATTTGAGGGAGCAATGGTGGAAAAACATTAAAATAACAGGAAAAAAATTAAAATGAAAATAACATGAGTGGGACAATGAGTTGAAAACAAGTGGTGAAAGGGTGTGAGGCGTGTAGAGATGGTGGTGGGTGGGTGGGTGGATGGAGGGGGACGGAGAGGGGAGAAGGAAATTGGGGGTCTGAGCAGGGAGGGCGAAAGGTGGGGGTGTGTGTGTAGGTGTGTGTGTGTGCGTGGATGTGAGTGTTAGAGTTTGGGGGAGAACGAAGTTCCATGCTTGGGTTTTAAGAAAACATGGGGTGGAGTGTAAGTCTGTGTGTGCATGTGGATGGAGGAGGGTGGGAAGGGGTAGGGCAGAGGGAGTGTGTATGTATACATATACATATATATTTATTAAAATAACAGATTAAAGTTTAAGCAAAGAATCGCTGCTTTCACCCTTAACGGGATCTTCTGAAACTAACAAAATCAATCTGTGAATGCAGAAGTAAATATTTCAAAAAACGTTGCAACCGTCGTGGAAACATTCCCTGGCAAAGAACGGATAAAAACGAAGATAATACGTCATTAATTGGAGCGGTGAAAACAATTACATGCAAAGGCAAAACCACATATATGGTATAACTGAAGTCATAGACTAAAATTCTATTTAGGAAACCGAATGATTCTCGGCTTCAGAGTTAAGAATAAAGTAAATATATTACAGAGGTAATTGAAATTCAATATATACATACACGCATCCATATACGTACATACACAAGCATACGCGAAAACACCCGCAATGGGTATGCAAATATAAGCACGTACACAAAGAAAAACAAAATACACGCATGCACATACGCACGCCTGATATCTATATGTATATATGTATGTATAAGAATTTTGTATCTCAAAAGAAATACAGTTTTAGGAAATATATGTATAGGGACCGTGACGAGTGGAGAGATGCTGTGCTGAATAAGACCCGTCCCACCCTTGCAAGCAGGGAAAAGTGGACGTAAAATGATGATGATGTATATATATGTATATACAATATGTTGAAAAGGTAACACACTAGAGAGAGATAGTGCGCCATCAATAAAACAGGGATGGCACACTATCTCTCTCTAGTGAGTTACCTTTTCAACATATTGTATTTTAAAGAGCTCGGGATTCCTTTTCCTTTGAGCAAATTATTGACAGGGAATAGCAGGTGTCTATGGCTCCGTTAATTTATTGTGATATATCATCATCATCATCATCATCGTTTAACGTCCATATTCCACGCTTGCATGGGTTTGGACGGGAGTTTTCCCACTTGAGGCAAGAGTGGTTGTCTTGCTTGCATAGGACTGTCTGGCGGGTTTTCTACGGCTGGATGCCCTTCCTAACACCAACCACCTTTACAGTGTGGGACTGGGAGGTTTTTACCGTGTTGCCTACACGGCCACATTACAGCGTGGACTGTGTGTTTTTTTGTCGTGACACCTACACGACCTCGTTTGTTTCGGGCTGGATGTTGTGACACCAACATAACTTTACATTGAAAGGGGTGGTGTGGGTAGTGGGACGGGGGTGTATTTTGTTAGAGGTGCCTACTGACTGTAGTAGGTTTCACTTTGTACTTAGGTAAGGCGGGTCTTCTCTATTACTGTGTACCGCCAAAGCTCTTGGTCCAGTGACATTGTCTTGGAGAGGTGTAAGTGTGTGAGGTCGGAATTGATCAAGTCGTCCCAGGTTTTTCTGGGTCTGCCTACTCCGTGGCTACCGTCTATTTTTATTGCCCTGCACTTTTTTATACAGCTGTCGTCTTTCATGCCCATCACGTGACCATACCAACGTAGTCTTCTCTCGAGTAAACAACATCTGATCCCTCTTATTCCTAATTTCTCCCTTAGTTCGTTTATGCTTTGCCGTTCACATATATTACTATTACACATCCAGCGGAGCATGCAAGCTTCGTTTCTCTCCAGTCTGCGTATATCCTTTGCACACAATGCCCAGGTCTCACTGCCATGTAACATTGCTGTTCGTATGCAGGCATCATACAGCCTGCCTTTCATTTTTAGAGAGAACCCTTTAGCGGCCAATAGTGGTATAAGCTCTCTGAACTTTTTCCATCCCGTTCTGACTCTAGCTACTGTACTTTCAGAGCACCCCCCCCCCCCCCCACTGCTGATTTTATGACCCAGGTAACGGAAACTGTCCACTATTTCTATAGAGCCATCTGTGCAATGGAATGAGTTAGTATTCTGTGGGCACTTGCTACTTATTGCACCAGAACACCGGCCACATATAAAATCTATATTCTTAGTTAGCTTACCTGTGATCCCACTACATCTTTTATGTACCCATACTTTGCATTTGGGACATAAAATGGAGTTTCTACCTACTCCTTTCCTACACACTGAGCATGGCCATTTTCCAGATGGGACCGGTGCCTTATTTTCCTTCCTACAAACTAGAACTTTAGTCTTAGACAAGTTAACTTTAAGGCCTTTTGATTCTAGGCCATGCTTCCATGTTTGGAATTTCTTCTCTAGTTCAGCCATTGATTCAGCTATGAGCATTAGATCATCTGCATATAGGAGTTCCCATGGGCAGCCGGTCTTGAACTCCTCTGTTATAGCCTAAAGGGCAATAATAAATAGTAGGGGGCTAAGGACGGAGCCCTGATGAACACCAACTTTTACGCTAAACTCTTCACTATATTCGTTGTTAATTCTAACCTTGCTGACTGTTTCTTTATACATGGCTTGTATAGCTCTCACAAGCCATTCATCAACACCTAGTTTTCTAAGGGCTCACCAGATAATCGAGCGGGGTACTCTGTCAAAGGCTTTCTCCAAGTCAACAAAAGCTAAGTATAGGGGTTTACTTTTAGCTAGGTACTTCTCCTGTAGTTGTCGTACAATGAAAAGAGCGTCTGTTGTACTTTTTCCTGACACAAACCCGAACTGCATTTCATCTAGATCAATTCTCTCTCTGATTAGTTGCGCTATTACTTTTTCTGTGACCTTCATGACCTGGTCAATTAATTTAATGCCTCTATAATTTCCCCTATCTAGGGCATCACCTTTACCCTTGTAGCAGTTAATGATGATGCTGCTGCGCCAGTCCTTCGGAACGACCCCATTCTGCATGACTTGGTTTACTATCCGGGTGACCATAGTATGTCCCACCGTTCCAGATGCTTTCAGCATTTCGGCAACTATTTCCGAAGGCCCGGCCGCCTTGCCCGTCTTCATGTCTTTGATCGCCTTACTTATTATACTACCTTCAACTAGCACTGCTGGTCCCTCTATTGGGTCAATGTGGGGGAGACTGTCTTTCTCCCAATTATTCTCCTCATTTAGTAGCCTTTCGTAGTGACACTTCCAAGCTACCTTCTTATCAGCGTCAGTACACCATCATCATTTAGGACACACTTCTCCCTGACAATATCACTGTTTTCCTTGACACATTGCCTAGCAATCCTTAACACCTCACGTTTTTGGTCCTCGTGTTGTAGAACATGCTTGAACTTTCTTTCCTCTGCTTCCCTTCTTGCGAAGTACACTTGTCTCCTAGCTTCCCTCCTGGCCACTTGATAGTCTTCTCTACTTCCCCCATCCCGCCATGCTTTCCAATATATATATATATATATATATATATATATGTATATGTATATATATATATCTATATATATATATATAAAATATGTAGTTTAGAAAGCCACAACAATGCAGATGGGAAATCTCGAGGTAAGAAGTGAGTGAGAAATAGGAGAAAAGTGAAAATGAAAATGAAAACAAAACAAAGGTAGAAGGGTTACCGTAGAGGAGATTTAATCCCAATATTTCGGGCTCACGCCCATCAACGGGGGAAAAGTTGCTTTCTAAACTACATATTTTACACATTTCACAATGCTTCAAGCAAACTTTAACACCCTCTTATATATATATATATATATGTATATATATATATATCATATATATATCAGATATATATATAAATATGATATATTTGAAAATCATAGGCAGTGTTTTTCATTAATATATGGAAAAGAGAGAGTTAAGGTTACATTTTAAACACCAAAATATCAAGTATACCAACCATTCTTTTGGAAGTTGGACTTGAAACGTTGGGCAAGATCATCAGTCACATGTTTCATTCTCTGCTTTAAAAGTTTGACTTCATCAAGATAATGAGCTTTAGAAGAAACCTTATTAGGGAATTCAAAGTATCTGCTGTTATTATTGTTGTTATTATTATTTAAAGTCAGTATGTGGCCATTTTCATTAACTGGAGCCATCTGAGGTGTTTTCTGAAATGGTTGGTAAAAAGTGTTCTGATTAGATATATTAAAATATCCAGAAGAAAGTTTGCCTTCAGATTCTAAGACAGGTGAAACCTTTTGCTTAGGATAAACAATATTTGTAGGATTGGGTCTCTTGAACATACTTTGTTCCATTAAATCAAAGTATTTATTTGAAGAATCTTTTGAAGGAATAGGTGTGGTCTTTTGTATATCTTGATGAGTAAAACTGCTTGGTTTGAGAGAAATATTATCAATTAATTTGTCTCTTGTTAACCACATTTGCTTTTGTTTTGGGATTGAAGGTGATTTCAAGTGTGATGTTTGGATATCAAGTGAAAGATTTAATTCTTTAGTATTTAGATTAAGCATATCATTTGGAGAGCTTTTGAGTTGTAAATTATGCTGATGAGGAGTAAGAGGAGAAAGTGGAGAAAAAGACAAGGGTTTTGAGTATTTCCAGTCGTGTTTACATTTCTCAGATAAAATAATTTTCTTCTGTCTTTTAGCTTTAATTAAAAGTTCTTCATTAATCTCAGAATCTTGCAATCTTTTAATTGATGAAAATCCACAGTTATTATCATTAGTTTCTTGGCTGTCATTGCTTTCTTTAATGAAGTGTAAATCTTTATATTGGCTGTTATAATTATGTGAGTCATTATTTTGGGGAATATCATAGTTATGTCTTGTTAAATATTCCCTTCTTAGAGGCAAGATGGCTTTACTTTCATATCTCATCGTATTCTCATTATATTTCAAACAGTCGCTGTTTAAATTATTATTTTTACCAGTATTTTTTTCAACAGATTTACAAGGGTTAGAAATTGATCCCATCCATATATTTTTTATATTATCCTTCCAGTTTATTTCAAAAGATCTGCTACCTGTTGTCATCAGTTCAGGTATGAAACTACTGTCAAAATCCTCATTAGGTTTTGGTAAAAAGGTGTGATATGGCTGAAAAAGGCAATCTTCTTCTTCTTTTTGATCTTCCTTTACTGGTAATATCATCAAAGGAGAATCTGTTTGACTTGTGTTTTGAATATCTTCTTTTTCTTCTTGGTTTGGTGACCAAAGATGTATGAACGGTTTAGTCTCTAGAATCTCAGGACTATCTTCAATAGACACAACAACATCAGAGTCTAGGTTTATGCTGTTATTGTCAGATAGTAAGAATTTATCTTCACTTTGTTGCTGGCTATAGATGTTCGATAACTTTAAGCTGTTGTCTTCATTTGCAATAGTTTGAAACACCTATATAAAATATAATGCCATATTATATATGTATATATATATATATATATATGTATATATATATATATATATATATATATATATACACCACACACACACAGGTATATATGTATATATATATATATATACGATCATCATCATCCTTTAACGTCCATTTTTCTATGCTGTTTAAGCTGTTTTCTTCATTTGCAATAGTTTGAAACACCTATATAAAATCTAATATATATATATACACCACACACACTGATATATATATATACATATGTATACAGACATACACACGGAGTAGGTAGACCCAGAAAAACCTGGGATGACACGATAAAGTCCGACCTTACACACTTACACCTCGCAATGTCAATGTCACTGGATCGAGATCTCTGGCGTCACGCAGTAATACAGAAGACCCACCTTTCCTACGTGCAAAGTTAACCTACAGTCAGTAGGCCCCTCCAAACCAAACATACACCCCAATCCACTACCCCACTCTATCCTCCCACTCCCACCAACAGCACCCTTTCTCTATAAAGTTATGTTGGTCCCACAACATCCAGTCCAAACTAATGAGATCGTGTAGGTGTCACGACAAAAAAATACAGTCCACGCTGTAATGTGGTCATGTAGGTAACACGGTAAAAAGTTCCCAGTCCACACTGTAAATGTGGTTGTAAGAGCATCCAGCCGTAGAAAACCTACCAGATAGTCCTATACGAGCAAGACACAGTCACCCGACCAATCTTGCCTCAAGTGGGACAACTCTCGTCTAACCCATGCTAGTGTGGAAGATAGACGTCAAACGATGATGATAACAATGATGATGAGGGTGATTGCTTCATCTTTACAGATGATTGCCATCTCCCTGTGCACCCCCATCAACCATCAACAACTCCAAACTTACGTTCATAGTCTCTTTGGTGGCTTTTAAGTCTAGCTTTAAATTTGCATGGTCTACAGCAAATGAGACAGACAAAAGATGTGCCCTCTATTGGATTGATTGGGTCAGTTTGTGGTATGTCATCCTTATGTACCTTCATATACCTTTTAAGATCAGAAATTGATTTGCAGATTTTTTGCAACCACACATGTTGTCTCACCTAGCATTGGAGGAATAGAGCTTTTTATGTGATTTTAAATGAGTGATGTACCCAGAGAGCAGTAAACGACCACACACCTCATAAATCCAGCTCCCTATGTTGTTATTGAGGCCTTTTCGAAGCTGACGTTTAAGTTTTTCATGGTCAATACATCTCTCTTCAAACATTCTGCAGCCTTCCTTCACACGTCCTCTCCATTCTTTTAAACCCTCTTTAAAGCAAGCACTTCCCAGTTCTGAACTTCAAACTGTCAATTATACATACATACATACATACATATATATAATCATCATCATCACCATTTAACATCCATTTTTCCATGCTAGCATGGGTTAGACGAGTTGCCCCATTTTTGAGACAGGCCAGATCTGATGACCATATCTTGCTCACACAGGACAGGTATTGGCTTCATGTCTACAGCTGGATGCCCTTCCTAATGCCAACCACAGTGTAGGCTAGGAGCTTTTTGTCATAACACCTACACAACCACATTTACAGTGTGAGCTGGGTGTTTTTTGTTGTGACACCTACACGACTGGTTTACAGTGTGGGCCAGGTTCTTTTTGTCGTGACACCTACACAACCACTTTACAGTGTGGGATGGGTGCTTTTTATCATGCCACCTACACGAATGATGATACAGGATTACCCAAATCCAAGTTGAACTTTTTACTCCATTTATTATAGTTAGATTTTATTAATTCTTTGCAGTTTCTGTCTTTGCTTTTTACTCAGAAGCCCTGGTCGAGTGCTTCTTGGTTCATTTTTTCTTTGTTCATTTTGAAAAAATATACCGTGATTTTTTTATATAGTACGTACCTGATTAGCTCCCTTTCACAGTCACATGACACAGAGAGTGGAGACAAAAACTACTGTAATGGCAATATCTAATCAAGACAGTAGGCAGACACTAAACTGTTCCAAACTTCCCAGACTAATTAATTTCCACTACTCCATCTGCTGGCATTTACAGAAAAATAGCCTCTTTGTATGAATATATATATATATGTATATATATATATCCTTCCCTGGTGAGGAATGCACCTCCCAACATAACCAAGTAACTTCACTGTTCAAGCTAGATGAACTTTAAGACAGAAGGGCAACTTGGAGGAGATGGATGTGGAAACTGAAAGCACCCTCAGCCAGTAACAGATTTAGAGATATTTTGCTCAACATTATGACAGTAAAGAAGAACAGAAAAAGGCACTCAATACAGAAGAGCATTGGGAAGTGACAGATGAGATCTGTGGATGGAACAGAGCTACATAGAGAAGTGTGACTTGGTAATGGAACAATAACGTAGGTGAAATGATTTAGGCCAAGAGACATGCATGAAACAATGGAAGAAAGGGAGAAGCAGGGTACACTACATAGGGGCCAGAAGGAAAGCTAGATGACAAGTATACTTGGCAAGGAGGGATGCAGAGGATAAAAAATTCAAGCATGTTTTGCAGTGTGATGACCAGTGGCATGAAGTGTTCAGGATTGTGAGGCAGTGTGTTAGAGAAAATTGTGATGTCATTGGTGAGAAGTGTGGCCATGACGATAAAGACACACTTGCCTCACAGGCGCCAAAAAGAAAGCTGTGTGGCAGAGCCATTATAAAAGATTACTGAATGAGGAAAATGCATGGGAGAAAGAGGCCCTACTCCAAGTGGACCCTACAGAGGCTCCAGCCATACAAGTCAGCAGCAGTGTAGTAAGTAAGGCAATTAAGGATATGAAGACAGGGAAAGCAACCAGCCCATCGGGTATAGTTGTTGAGATGCTGAAAGCACCTCAATATATATTGTTAACCAAGTAATACTAAATGGTGTTATACCAAATGATTAGCACAGCAGCATCACTGTCAACAGCTACAAGGGTAAAGGAGATGCATTAGATAGAGGAAACTATAGAGGCATTAAGTTGTTGGACCAGGTCATGAAAGTAACAGAAAGAGTTATAGCACAGCTGATTAAGGACTGGATAAATCTAGATGAGATGCAGTTCAGATTTGTACCAGGTAAAAGCACCACAGATGCTCACTTCCTGGTGAAGCAGCTACAGAAGTACCTAACTAAAAGTAAGCTGCTTTATCTGGCATTTGTTGATCTGCAGAAAGCTTTTGACAGAGTGCCCTGTGCCATAATCTGGTGGGCTTTTAGGAGAAGATGAGTGGCTTGTGAAGGCCGTACAGATCAAGTATAAAGGACACAGTCAACAAGGTTAGAATTAACAATGACTTTAGTGAAGAATTTAGTGTGTAGGTAGGTATCCATCAGGGCTCCATCCTTAGCCCTTTTCAGTTTATTATCATCCTGCATGCTATAACAGAAGAGTTTAAGATTCGTTACCCATGGGAACTTCTATATGTAGATGATCTAACCCTTATAGCTGAATCTATGGCAGGATTAGAGAAGAAATTCCAAACCTGGAAGCATGGCCTAGAATCAAAGGGTTTTAAAGTTAACTTGTCAAAGACTAAAGTTTTAGTATGTAGAAAGGAAAACAGGGCTCAGATTCCCACAGGGAAATGGACCTCCTGAGTGTGCAGGAAAAGAGTAGGTAGAAATCCCATCCTATGCTCCAAATGCAAGCTATGGGTATACAAGAGATGTAGTGGAATCACAGACAAGCTATCAAAGAATGCAGGTTTTACATGTGGCTGATGCACACGTGCAGTTAGTAGCAAGAACTAGCTAGCTCTCTCAAATGCCCAGAGGGCTCTGTAGAAGTAGTTGACAGGTTCTGTTCCCTAGGTGACCAAATTTGCAGTGGAGGAGGATGTTCTGAAAGTACAACAGCCGGAGTGTGAATGGGATGGATAAAGTTCAGGGTGCTACTACTGCTTTTAGCTACAAAAGGTCTTTCCCTAAAAATGAAGAACACATTGTATGATACCTGTATACGAACAGAAATGTTGCATTGAAATGAGACCTTGGTCCTGTGTGCAGAGCACCTGTGAAGATTGGAAAGAAATGAAGCCTGTATGCTGTATAAAAAGATGCAGAGAGATCAAAGTTGATGGAAGCTATGGAGTAAGGAGACCTAGGAAGACATGGGATGTGGTGATTTTGCACAATTCCACCTCTGAAAGGCGATAACACAGGATCGAGATCTTTGGCATTATGCAGTAATACAAAAGACACACCTTCCCATGTGCACAGATTAAAGCATATATTCTAGTAGGGATCACTTATCCCCTACCCTCCCTCTCTCCTTCCATACACCTTGGATGCCCTAACACCCCATCCTTTACCCATGTCTTTACCCCCCCCCCATCCCAGCCCTAGTCCACACAATAAAGTGGTCATGTATGTGCCACAATAAAAGTCACACAATCCTCACTGTAAATGTGGTTGGTATTAGGAAGGGCATCCAGCCATAGAAACAGTTCTATATGAGCAAGACACAGTCACCTGACCTGACATGTTTCAAATGGAACAACTTGTCTAACCCATGCTAGCATGAAAAATAGACATTAAACGATGATGATGATGATGATATGTATAATCAGTTCTGTATGAGCAAGACATGGTCACCTGACCTGACATTACTCACAACAGGACAACTAACCCTTACTAGCATGGAAAAATGGATGACAAACGGTAATGATGGTGATGATGTACACACATATATGGTACATATCTACTTACATGGAAAACATTTGGAGATATGTTGCTGAATTTAACTTTGAAGTCTTCTGAAGACATCTTCATAAAGTCTTTGAGTGAAATGGATTTCAAAATTAATTGAGCACTAATGAAAAAAAATTAATTAATGGAATTTTAGGTTTTAGTGCAATAGTATTAATAATAATGTTTCTGGCACAAGGCCAGCAATTACCCAGTGCATTACTGGTACTTTATTTTATCGACCCCGTAAGGATGAAAGGCAAAGTTAACCTCGGTGGGATTTGAACTCAGATCTTGATCAACATATCGGATTCTTATGATTTTCTGAAATGCAAAGGGACATAACTCTATGCTGGAAATAATTGTTTCTACTTTTGGCACAAGGCCAGCAAATACCCAGTACATTACAGGTACTTTATTTTGTCGACCCCCGTAAGGATGAAAGGCAAAGGTGACCTCAGCGGGATTTGAACTCAGAATGGAAAGGGCCGTAACTCTATGCATCAAAGCATGACGTCCGACCCTCTACCAATACTGCCAATCCACCCCTATGCTGGAAATAATGGTTTCTTATATAGAAACAAGGCCAGTCATTTGGGGGGGGGGAGTCGATTAAATTGACCCCAGTGTGTGACTAGTACTTTATTTTATCGACCCCTTAAAGATGAAAGGCAAAGTTAACCTCGGTGGGATTTGAACTCAGACCGTAAAGGACCATAACTCTATGCTGCAAAGCATGGTGTCCGACTCTCCATCGGTACTGCCAATCACTGTCCACCACTTATGAGCTATTAACCTCTATTCTCATGGAGAAAGCATATGTGTTTTTAGAAGAGAACAATCTTTTCCCCATTAAACAAAAAGGGCACCGACGAGGTTCATATGGTTGTAAAGATCAACTCTTGATTAATCGTATGATCCTTGAGAATTGTCATAATAAATGCAGAAATCTCAGTTCCTCATGGATTGACTTCAAAAAAGTTTTTGACAGCATACCGCACTCATGGATTCTGAAATTACTGGACATCTTCAAACTCTCACCTGTGATTTCAAACTTTCTGAAACACAATATGTCATTGTGGAACACAAATCTCCAATTATATCATTACAATAGAGTACTAAGTTCTAACAATATAATCATGAACTGTGGCATTTTCCACTCATTTTCACCCTTATTTTTTTGCATAGCTTACATCCGAACTTAATAGAACAAGTTACAGTTATAAAATTGAAAATAAGCCACCTATTTTATGGATGATTTAAAGCTATATTGCAAAGACAATGACAAGCTGGAAGGCCTTTTGTGGACAGTAAAAACATTTAGTGATGACATCAGGATGGAGTTTGGACTTGATAAGTGTGCCAAAGCCACTTTCAAGAAGGGGGAGCTTATTAACTCAAACTCAGTTGAATTAGATGCTGAAACAGTCATAAAGGAACTTGAGCAGGAACAAATCTATAAATACTTAGGGATTAATGAGGGCTCTGGCATTCAGCATGCAAGTATGAAAGAGAGGATAAGGAAGGACTGTTTCAGGAGAGTACGCTCAGTTCTGAAATCAGAATTAAAGGCTCATAACCAGGTGTTAGCCATAAATTCCTTGGCAGTTCCAGTTATCACTTATAGTGTTGGTGTGTTGAACTGGAATATGAGTGAAATTAAAAGAATCAACACCAAACTCCGTAAGTTATTGACTTGTAATAGGATGCACCACCCGAAAGCAGATGTGGATCATCTTTACCTTCCTAGAACTCAAGGTGGCCGTGGCCTGATCTAATTTAAACTTACCTATAAGACCACCACTATTGGACTGGCCAAATACCTTGAAACAACAAGTGACTGTATGCTGAAACTTGTTGAAAAACATGAGAGAAGTAAGGAGCTTCATTCTATCTTGAAGGAAAGCAAAAAATATGCTACTGATCTCATGCTTGATCCCCAGGCTGGACAGACTGAGGAAACTGTTGCAATTGTTGCTGCTAAGCATATAAAATTAATGGCAAAACCAAAAAGGCAAGATCAATTAGCATCAAAGTGAGAGCAGAAACCTCTGCATGACAAATATGTAGCCCATAGCAAACAAGCTGATGTTGACCAAAAGCACACCCATCAGCTACATAGCTCAGGGCTAAAAGCAGAGAGCGAAGGCTTCATCTTAGCTGCCCAAGATCAAAGCTTACTGACATGGAATTACCAGGCCAATGGGATGAGAAATGGAGTAAATCCAGTGTTGATTCTGCAATGTTGAGGTTGAAACAGTGGACCATCTAGTTTCTGGATGTAAAGTGTTAGCCCCAGTAGAGTACAAATATAGTTATGACAGAGTTGGCCAATATCTACACTGGGTAATATGTCAGCATTTTATAATCAAAGCTGCTGACAAGTGGTACAATCATCACCCTGAGGCTGTAACTGAAGGAGAAAAAGTAACAATTCTTTGGGACTTTCCTGTACATACTGACCAGACCATAAAAGCTAATAGACCAGATATCAGTGTAAAAGACCAACATAGCAAGGTCTGTTTACTGAGTGATATGAACATCCCATATAATTACAATATTGTGGCAAAAGAATTTGACAAACTAAGAAAATATAAAGATCTTCTTATTGAAATTGAAAAAATTTACAATGTCTACTAGTGAAAATGCTACAAACAATTAAATTAACTAACTTACTTTTAGATATTTTCTGTTAAATCTTTTCAGGCACACAGGTAAGTAGATAAATGGTTAATTACCGAAGTAGGTAGGTATGAATTTACTTATGTAGGTAGCTGTGTAGCTATCTAGGTAGGTATGTATATGTAGGTAAGTATCTGGGTAGGTAGGTATGTAGGTAGGTAGCTCTGTAGGTAAGAAGGTAGATAGATACTTACTTGAAGAGATTAATACATGGCCAACAAATGAGATGCCTTTCTTGCTGTAATAATAATAATAATAATAATAATAATAATAATGCTTCAATTTACAGGCACATACTCAGAGTAAGCCCATAATAACAATAATAATAATATTGAGAAGGACCATAAAAAGAAAACATGTTTCTTAAATGACATGAACATTCCATCAGATCGTAACATCTCCTCAAAAGAGTTAGGAAAGCTCAGTAAGTATAAAGATCTATCAATTGAAATTGAGAAAATGTGCCATCTTCAGGCCTGTACAATACCAATGAAAGTCGATGCACTTGAAATGATAAAAAAGGGAACTGAAAAATATTTGGACCAGATACCTGCAAGAAATACAGAAAATAGTGCTGACTGGTACTGCCCATTTCCTGAGAAGGGCAGCATTACCAATTCAAAACTTGTCAAGGACATTTGCTGTTGTTTGTATTCTTGTGGCATCTTTTGTGTAACAATTGAATGTAAATTGTGCCAGGTTGACATTCGGCTTGATTTGGGAAAGAAGCAGAATTCAAAGGAAGTCTCAAATAATAATAATTGTTTCTACTTTAGGCACAAGGCCATCAATTACCCAATGCATTACTGGTACTTTATTTTATCGACCCCATAAGGATGAAAGGCAAAGTCAACCTCGTCTGGATTTGAACTCAGATAGTAAAGGGACGTAACTATGCTGGAAAGCATGGCGTCCGACTCTCTAGCGATACTGCCAATCCATCGCCCTCAAAGTCTCAAATAATAATAATGATAATTGTTTCTTCTTTTGGCACAAGGCCAGCAATTCCCTCCAGTGCATTACTGGTATTTTATTTTATTGACCCCATAAGGATGAAAAGCTAAGTTAACCTCAGCGGGATTTGAATTCAGACCGTAAAGGGCCGTAACTCTATGCTACAAATCATGGCGTCCGACCCTCTACCGATACTACCAATCCACTTTATTTATATATAATACCCTATAATATTCGAGCACTTTGATCAATACCAAAATAAATTTACAGCTATTTGAAAATGTTTGATAGCATTCAGTGCTTCAAAGTACTAATACTACTACTGCCTGTCATGCCCACTCTAGCATGTAGGGCAGCAACAAAGGTCCTCAACTCCTGTCTGTCCTGGGACAGCTTCTGGATGGTACCCTATGTGTGTTGCCAGGTCTTCTGCTCTCCTTCAATTGTTCTTTGACCTTCCTCGTTTTCCCTTGCCTTCTGCTGTCCAGTGAAGGGCTGTTCTTAGGATGCTACCATCCTCTCTTCTGAGAACATACCCTATCCACTTCCATCTTCTTCTGAGAAGGATTGCTGACATTTTCTCCTATTGGCATCTACCCAGCAATTCCTCACTGGAGATCTTTTCAGGTCAAAAAATGTTAAGGATTCTTCTAAGATTCTTTGTGTGAAAGACTGACTGTTTAGTCAGGTCATTATCTGTCATTCACCAGCATTCTGAGCTGTACATAAGGGTGGAAACAACACAGCTCTGATATATTCTCAATTGAGATCTCCATACATTGTTGAGCATTTTGATGGCATTTCTGGCTTTGCGGAGTCGGGTTTTAATGTCCTTACCTGCCCTTTCATCATTTGTAACAGTGCTACCCATGAAAGTATTAGTAGATGTTGTCCATTTACTTGAATAGGTAAGGGGTTAGCGGTGTTCATGGTGATGACTTCTGGCTGATCTTTGGCTTCCTCTATTGGTTGAGATGAGGTGTTTTCTCTTGCATGTGTTGAGGCATATGAAACATTAGAGCCAGAACATTTGCAAAATAAAAATCATCCAATGTTGAAGTTCCAGCAGATGTTCAATCACCCAGTCGATAGCAAAGTTGAAGAGGAATGCTAACATCACACATCCTTGCCTCACTCCTGTTTTCACTTTGAAGCTAGAGTCACTGTTCCCTACTCTACAGGTGAAGTTGTTGTAGAAACTCTTGATGAGAAGAACAGTATGTTTATATAGATTAAATAATAAATAATTTTGGTGGAGGGGAAATTTTATTAAATCAGCCCAGTATTTTACTGGTACATTATTTTATTGACCCTCACAATGATGAAAGGCAAAGATGACCTTGGTGTGATTTAAACTCAGAATGAAAAGGGCCCTAACTAAATGCCAATCCACTGCCCTTTTATATTAAATAAGGGGCAGGTTGAAGAAATCTGCTTCACAACCATGTGGTTTGGGGTTCAATGTGATACCTTGAATAAGTGTCTTTGAATATAGCTTCAGTTTGACCAATGCATTAGGAGTGAAATTTGGTAGATGGAAACTATGCAGAAGCCCAACATATATATGCGTGCATATATATGTTGCCTGTGTGCATGTGTGTGCGTGTGTGTATGTTACTGTGTCTGTTTATTTATGCAATATATCTCGGCAGTTCAACAAAACGAGATTGATAAAATAATTAGCAGCCTTGAAGAAATTAACTAGCCAGGATCAATATGATTGACTCAATCCCTTCAAGGTGGTGCCCTAGCATGGTTGCAGTCAGATGACTGAAAAAAATAAAAGAAAAAGTTTTTATTTTTTAAATGTCTAATTGTTAATGTTTATTATACACCTGTGAAATATCTTCCTACAATCAATGTTATATACCTGTGAAATATCTTCCTACAATCAATGTTATATACCTGTGAAATATCTTCCTACAATCAATGTTATACACCTGTGAAATATCTTCCTACAATCAATGTTATACACCTGTGAAATATCTTCTTACAATCAATGTTATATACCTGTGAAATATCTTCCTACAATCAATGTTATATACCTGTGAAATATCTTCCTACAATCAATGAATGTTATATACCTGTGAAATATCTTCCTACAATCAATGTTATATACCTGTGAAATATCTTCCTACAATCAATGTTATACACCTGTGAAATATCTTCCTACAATCAATGAATGTTATACACCTGTGAAATATCTTCCTACAATCAATGAATGTTATATACCTGTGAAATATCTTCCTACAATCAATGTTATATACCTGTGAAATATCTTCCTACAATCAATGTTATACACCTGTGAAATATCTTCCTACAATCAATGAATGTTATACACCTGTGAAATATCTTCCTACAATCAATGAATGTTATATACCTGTGAAATATCTTCCTACAATCAATGTTATACACCTGTAAAATATCTTCCTACAATCAATGTTAAATACCTGTGAAATATCTTCCTACAATCAATGAATGTTATACACCTGTGAAATATCTTCCTACAATCAATGTTATATACCTGTGAAATATCTTCCTACAATCAATGTTATATACCTGTGAAATATCTTCCTACAATCAATGTTATATACCTGTGAAATATCTTCCTACAATCAATGTTATGTACCTGTGAAATATCTTCCTACAATCAATGTTATGTACCTGTGAAATATCTTCCTACAATCAATGAATGTTATATACCTGTGAAATATCTTCCTACAATCAATGTTATATACCTGTGAAATATCTTCCTACAATCAATGTTATATACCTGTGAAATATCTTCTTACAATCAATGTTATACACCTGTGAAATATCTTCCTACAATCAATGTTATATACCTGTGAAATATCTTCCTACAATTAATGTTATATACCTGTGAAATATCTTCCTACAATCAATGAATGTTATATACCTGTGAAATATCTTCCTACAATCAATGTTATATACCTGTGAAATATCTTCCTACAATCAATGTTATATACCTGTGAAATATCTTCCTACAATCAATGTTATATACCTGTGAAATATCTTCCTACAATCAATGAATGTTATACACCTGTGAAATATCTTCCTACAATCAATGTTATATACCTGTGAAATATCTTCCTACAATCAATCAATGTTATATACCTGTGAAATATCTTCCTACAATCAATGAATGTTATATACCTGTGAAATATCTTCCTACAATCAATGTTATATACCTGTGAAATATCTTCCTACAATCAATGAATGTTATACACCTGTGAAATATCTTCCTACAATCAATGAATGTTATACACCTGTGAAATATCTTCCTACAATCAATGAATGTTATACACCTGTGAAATATCTTCCTACAATCAATGAATGTTATACACTTGTGAAATATCTTCCTACAATCAATGTTATATACCTGTGAAATATCTTCCTACAATCAATGTTATACACCTGTGAAATATCTTCCTACAATCAATGAATGTTATATACCTGTGAAATATCTTCCTACAATCAATGTTATATACCTGTGAAATATCTTCCTACAATCAATGAATGTTATACACCTGTGAAATATCTTCCTACAATCAATGTTATAAACCTATGAAATATCTTCCTACAATCAATGTTATATACCTGTGAAATATCTTCCTACAATCAATGTTATATACCTGTGAAATATCTTCCTACAATCAATCAATGTTATACACCTGTGAAATATCTTCCTACAATCAATGTTATACACCTGTGAAATATCTTCCTACAATCAAAGAATGTTATACACCTTTGAAATATCTTCCTACAATCAATGAATGTTATACACCTGTGAAATATCTTCCTACAATCAATGAATGTTATATACCTGTGAAATATCTTCCTACAATCAATGAATGTTATATACCTGTGAAATATCTTCCTACAATCAATGTTATATACCTGTGAAATATCTTGCTACAATCAATGAATGCTATATATGAATGCTATATACCTGTGAAATATCTTCCTACAATCAATCAATGTTATATACCTGTGAAATATCTTCCTACAATCAATGTTATATACCTGTGAAATATCTTCCTACAATCAATGTTATACACCTGTGAAATATCTTCCTACAATCAATGTTATACACCTGTGAAATATCTTCCTACAATCAATGTTATACACCTGTGAAATATCTTCCTACAATCAATGTTATATACCTGTGAAATATCTTCCTACAATCAATGAATGTTATACACCTGTGAAATATCTTCCTACAATCAATGTTATATACCTGTGAAATATCTTCCTACAATCAATGAATGTTATACACCTGTTAAATATCTTCCTACAATCAATGTTATATACCTGTGAAATATCTTCCTACAATCAATGTTATATACCTGTGAAATATCTTCCCACAATCAATATTATACACCTGTGAAATATCTTCCTACAATCAATGTTATACACCTGTGAAATATCTTCTTACAATCAATGTTATATACCTGTGAAATATCTTCCTACAATCAATGTTATATACCTGTGAAATATCTTCCTACAATCAATGAATGTTATATACCTGTGAAATATCTTCCTACAATCAATGTTATATACCTGTGAAATATCTTCCTACAATCAATGTTATACACCTGTGAAATATCTTCCTACAATCAATGAATGTTATACACCTGTGAAATATCTTCCTACAATCAATGAATGTTATATACCTGTGAAATATCTTCCTACAATCAATGTTATATACCTGTGAAATATCTTCCTACAATCAATGTTATACACCTGTGAAATATCTTCCTACAATCAATGAATGTTATACACCTGTGAAATATCTTCCTACAATCAATGAATGTTATATACCTGTGAAATATCTTCCTACAATCAATGTTATACACCTGTAAAATATCTTCCTACAATCAATGTTATATACCTGTGAAATATCTTCCTACAATCAATGAATGTTATACACCTGTGAAATATCTTCCTACAATCAATGTTATATACCTGTGAAATATCTTCCTACAATCAATGTTATATACCTGTGAAATATCTTCCTACAATCAATGTTATATACCTGTGAAATATCTTCCTACAATCAATGTTATGTACCTGTGAAATATCTTCCTACAATCAATGTTATGTACCTGTGAAATATCTTCCTACAATCAATGAATGTTATATACCTGTGAAATATCTTCCTACAATCAATGTTATATACCTGTGAAATATCTTCCTACAATCAATGTTATATACCTGTGAAATATCTTCTTACAATCAATGTTATACACCTGTGAAATATCTTCCTACAATCAATGTTATATACCTGTGAAATATCTTCCTACAATTAATGTTATATACCTGTGAAATATCTTCCTACAATCAATGTTATATACCTGTGAAATATCTTCCTACAATCAATGTTATATACCTGTGAAATATCTTCCTACAATCAATGAATGTTATATACCTGTGAAATATCTTCCTACAATCAATGTTATATACCTGTGAAATATCTTCCTACAATCAATGTTATATACCTGTGAAATATCTTCCTACAATCAATGAATGTTATACACCTGTGAAATATCTTCCTACAATCAATGTTATATACCTGTGAAATATCTTCCTACAATCAATCAATGTTATATACCTGTGAAATATCTTCCTACAATCAATGAATGTTATATACCTTTGAAATATCTTCCTACAATCAATGTTATATACCTGTGAAATATCTTCCTACAATCAATGAATGTTATACACCTGTGAAATATCTTCCTACAATCAATGAATGTTATACACCTGTGAAATATCTTCCTACAATCAATGAATGTTATACACCTGTGAAATATCTTCCTACAATCAATGAATGTTATACACCTGTGAAATATCTTCCTACAATCAATGTTATATACCTGTGAAATATCTTCCTACAATCAATGTTATACACCTGTGAAATATCTTCCTACAATCAATGAATGTTATATACCTGTGAAATATCTTCCTACAATCAATGTTATATACCTGTGAAATATCTTCCTACAATCAATGAATGTTATACACCTGTGAAATATCTTCCTACAATCAATGTTATAAACCTATGAAATATCTTCCTACAATCAATGTTATATACCTGTGAAATATCTTCCTACAATCAATGTTATATACCTGTGAAATATCTTCCTACAATCAATCAATGTTATACACCTGTGAAATATCTTCCTACAATCAATGTTATACACCTGTGAAATATCTTCCTACAATCAATGAATGTTATACACCTTTGAAATATCTTCCTACAATCAATGAATGTTATACACCTGTGAAATATCTTCCTACAATCAATGAATGTTATATACCTGTGAAATATCTTCCTACAATCAATGAATGTTATATACCTGTGAAATATCTTCCTACAATCAATGTTATATACCTGTGAAATATCTTCCTACAATCAATGAATGCTATATATGAATGCTATATACCTGTGAAATATCTTCATACAATCAATCAATGTTATATACCTGTGAAATATCTTCCTACAATCAATGTTATATACCTGTGAAATATCTTCCTACAATCAATGTTATACACCTGTGAAATATCTTCCTACAATCAGTGTTATATACCTGTGAAATATCTTCCTACAATCAATGTTATACACCTGTGAAATATCTTCCTACAATCAATGTTATACACCTGTGAAATATCTTCCTACAATCAATGTTATATACCTGTGAAATATCTTCCTACAATCAATGAATGTTATACACCTGTGAAATATCTTCCTACAATCAATGTTATATACCTGTGAAATATCTTCCTACAATCAATGAATGTTATACACCTGTGAAATATCTTCCTACAATCAATGTTATATACCTGTGAAATATCTTCCTACAATCAATGAATGTTATACACCTGTGAAATATCTTCCTACAATCAATGTTATATACCTGTGAAATATCTTCCTACAATCAATGTTATATACCTGTGAAATATCTTCCTACTATCAATCAATGTTATATACCTGTGAAATATCTTCCTACAATCAATCAATGTTATATACCTGTGAAATATCTTCCTACAATCAATGAATGTTATATACCTGTGAAATATCTTCCTACAATCAATGTTATACACCTGTGAAATATCTTCCTACAATCAATGTTATATACCTGTGAAATATCTTCCTACAATCAATGAATGTTATATACCTGTGAAATATCTTCCTACAATCAATCAATGTTATATACCTGTGAAATATCTTCCTACAATCAATGTTATATACCTGTGAAATATCTTCCTACAATCAATGAATGTTATACACCTGTGAAATATCTTCCTACAATCAATCAATGTTATATACCTGTGAAATATCTTCCTACAATCAATGTTATATACCTGTGAAATATCTTCCTACAATCAATGTTATACACCTGTGAAATATCTTCCTACAATCAATGTTATATACCTGTGAAATATCTTCCTACAATCAATGTTATATACCTGTGAAATATCTTCCTACAATCAATCAATGTTATATACCTGTGAAATATCTTCCTACAATCAATGTTATATACCTGTGAAATATCTTCCTACAATCAATGTTATATACCTGTGAAATATCTTCCTACAATCAATGTTATACACCTGTGAAATATCTTCCTACAATCAATGTTATACACCTGTGAAATATCTTCCTACAATCAATGTTATACACCTGTGAAATATCTTCCTACAATCAATGTTATATACCTGTGAAATATCTTCCTACAATCAATCAATGTTATATACCTGTGAAATATCTTCCTACAATCAATGTTATATACCTGTGAAATATCTTCCTACAATCAATGTTATATACCTGTGAAATATCTTCCTACAATCAATCAATGTTATATACCTGTGAAATATCTTCCTACAATAAATGTTATACACCTGTGAAATATCTTCCTACAATCAATGTTATACACCTGTGAAATATCTTCCTACAATCAATGAATGTTATACACCTGTGAAATATCTTCCTACAATCAATGTTATATACCTGTGAAATATCTTCCTACAATCAATGTTATATACCTGTGAAATATCTTCCTACAATCAATGTTATATACCTGTGAAATATCTTCCTACAATCAATGAATGTTATACACCTGTGAAATATCTTCCTACAATCAATGTTATATACCTGTGAAATATCTTCCTACAATCAATCAATGTTATATACCTGTGAAATATCTTCCTACAATCAATGTTATATACCTGTGAAATATCTTCCTACAATCAATGAATGTTATACACCTGTGAAATATCTTCCTACAATCAATGTTATATACCTGTGAAATATCTTCCTACAATCAATGTTATACACCTGTGAAATATCTTCCTACAATCAATGTTATATACCTGTGAAATATCTTCCTACAATCAATGTTATATACCTGTGAAATATCTTCCTACAATCAATGTTATACACCTGTGAAATATCTTCCTACAATCAATGTTATATACCTGTGAAATATCTTCCTACAATCAATGAATGTTATATACCTGTGAAATATCTTCCTACAATCAATGAATGTTATACACCTGTGAAATATCTTCCTACAATCAATGTTATATACCTGTGAAATATCTTCCTACAATCAATGAATGTTATACACCTGTGAAATATCTTCCTACAATCAATGTTATATACCTGTGAAATATATTCCTATAATCAATGAATGTTATATACCTGTGAAATATCTTCCTACAATCAATCAATGTTATATACCTGTGAAATATCTTCCTACAATCAATGTTATATACCTGTGAAATATCTTCCTACAATCAATGAATGTTATACACCTGTGAAATATCTTCCTACAATCAATCAATGTTATATACCTGTGAAATATCTTCCCACAATCAATGTTATATACCTGTGAAATATCTTCCTACAATCAATGTTATACACCTGTGAAATATCTTCCTACAATCAATGTTATATACCTGTGAAATATCTTCCTACAATCAATGTTATACACCTGTGAAATATCTTCCTACAATCAATGAATGTTATACACCTGTGAAATATCTTCCTACAATCAATGTTATATACCTGTGAAATATCTTCCTACAATCAATGTTATACACCTGTGAAATATCTTCCTACAATCAATGTTATATACCTGTGAAATATCTTCCTACAATCAATGTTATATACCTGTGAAATATCTTCCTACAATCAATGTTATACACCTGTGAAATATCTTCCTACAATTAATGTTATATACCTGTGAAATATCTTCCTACAATCAATGAATGTTATATACCTGTGAAATATCTTCCTACAATCAATGAATGTTATACACCTGTGAAATATCTTCCTACAATCAATGTTATATACCTGTGAAATATCTTCCTACAATCAATGAATGTTATACACCTGTGAAATATCTTCCTACAATCAATGTTATATACCTGTGAAATATCTTCCTACAATCAATGAATGTTATACACCTGTGAAATATCTTCCTACAATCAATGTTATATACCTGTGAAATATCTTCCTACAATCAATGAATGTTATACACCTGTGAAATATCTTCCTACAATCAATGTTATATACCTGTGAAATATCTTCCTACAATCAATGTTATATACCTGTGAAATATCTTCCTACTATCAATCAATGTTATATACCTGTGAAATATCTTCCTACAATCAATCAATGTTATATACCTGTGAAATATCTTCCTACAATCAATGAATGTTATATACCTGTGAAATATCTTCCTACAATCAATGTTATACACCTGTGAAATATCTTCCTACAATCAATGTTATATACCTGTGAAATATCTTCCTACAATCAATGAATGTTATATACCTGTGAAATATCTTCCTACAATCAATCAATGTTATATACCTGTGAAATATCTTCCTACAATCAATGTTATATACCTGTGAAATATCTTCCTACAATCAATGAATGTTATACACCTGTGAAATATCTTCCTACAATCAATCAATGTTATATACCTGTGAAATATCTTCCTACAATCAATGTTATATACCTGTGAAATATCTTCCTACAATCAATGTTATACACCTGTGAAATATCTTCCTACAATCAATGTTATATACCTGTGAAATATCTTCCTACAATCAATGTTATATACCTGTGAAATATCTTCCTACAATCAATCAATGTTATATACCTGTGAAATATCTTCCTACAATCAATGTTATATACCTGTGAAATATCTTCCTACAATCAATGTTATATACCTGTGAAATATCTTCCTACAATCAATGTTATACACCTGTGAAATATCTTCCTACAATCAATGTTATACACCTGTGAAATATCTTCCTACAATCAATGTTATACACCTGTGAAATATCTTCCTACAATCAATGTTATATACCTGTGAAATATCTTCCTACAATCAATCAATGTTATATACCTGTGAAATATCTTCCTACAATCAATGTTATATACCTGTGAAATATCTTCCTACAATCAATCAATGTTATATACCTGTGAAATATCTTCCTACAATAAATGTTATACACCTGTGAAATATCTTCCTACAATCAATGTTATACACCTGTGAAATATCTTCCTACAATCAATGAATGTTATACACCTGTGAAATATCTTCCTACAATCAATGTTATATACCTGTGAAATATCTTCCTACAATCAATGTTATATACCTGTGAAATATCTTCCTACAATCAATGTTATATACCTGTGAAATATCTTCCTACAATCAATGAATGTTATACACCTGTGAAATATCTTCCTACAATCAATGTTATATACCTGTGAAATATCTTCCTACAATCAATCAATGTTATATACCTGTGAAATATCTTCCTACAATCAATGTTATATACCTGTGAAATATCTTCCTACAATCAATGAATGTTATACACCTGTGAAATATCTTCCTACAATCAATGTTATATACCTGTGAAATATCTTCCTACAATCAATGTTATACACCTGTGAAATATCTTCCTACAATCAATGTTATATACCTGTGAAATATCTTCCTACAATCAATGTTATATACCTGTGAAATATCTTCCTACAATCAATGTTATACACCTGTGAAATATCTTCCTACAATCAATGTTATATACCTGTGAAATATCTTCCTACAATCAATGAATGTTATATACCTGTGAAATATCTTCCTACAATCAATGAATGTTATACACCTGTGAAATATCTTCCTACAATCAATGTTATATACCTGTGAAATATCTTCCTACAATCAATGAATGTTATACACCTGTGAAATATCTTCCTACAATCAATGTTATATACCTGTGAAATATATTCCTATAATCAATGAATGTTATATACCTGTGAAATATCTTCCTACAATCAATCAATGTTATATACCTGTGAAATATCTTCCTACAATCAATGTTATATACCTGTGAAATATCTTCCTACAATCAATGAATGTTATACACCTGTGAAATATCTTCCTACAATCAATCAATGTTATATACCTGTGAAATATCTTCCCACAATCAATGTTATATACCTGTGAAATATCTTCCTACAATCAATGAATGTTATACACCTGTGAAATATCTTCCTACAATCAATCAATGTTATATACCTGTGAAATATCTTCCTACAATCAATGTTATATACCTGTGAAATATCTTCCTACAATCAATGTTATACACCTGTGAAATATCTTCCTACAATCAATGTTATATACCTGTGAAATATCTTCCTACAATCAATGTTATACACCTGTGAAATATCTTCCTACAATCAATGTTATACACCTGTGAAATATCTTCCTACAATCAATGTTATATACCTGTGAAATATCTTCCTACAATCAATGTTATACACCTGTGAAATATCTTCCTACAATCAATGTTATACACCTGTGAAATATCTTCCTACAATCAATGTTATACACCTGTGAAATATCTTCCTACAATCAATGTTATATACCTGTGAAATATCTTCCTACAATCAATGTTATATACCTGTGAAATATCTTCCTACAATCAATGTTATACACCTGTGAAATATCTTCCTACAATCAATGTTATATACCTGTGAAATATCTTCCTACAATCAATGAATGTTATATACCTGTGAAATATCTTCCTACAATCAATGAATGTTATACACCTGTGAAATATCTTCCTACAATCAATGTTATATACCTGTGAAATATCTTCCTACAATCAAAGAATGTTATACACCTGTGAAATATCTTCCTACAATCAATGTTATATACCTGTGAAATATCTTCCTACAATCAATGAATGTTATACACCTGTGAAATATCTTCCTACAATCAATGTTATATACCTGTGAAATATCTTCCTACAATCAATGAATGTTATACACCTGTGAAATATCTTCCTACAATCAATGTTATATACCTGTGAAATATCTTCCTACAATCAATGTTATATACCTGTGAAATATCTTCCTACTATCAATCAATGTTATATACCTGTGAAATATCTTCCTACAATCAATCAATGTTATATACCTGTGAAATATCTTCCTACAAACAATGAATGTTATATACCTGTGAAATATCTTCCTACAATCAATGTTATACACCTGTGAAATATCTTCCTACAATCAATGTTATATACCTGTGAAATATCTTCCTACAATCAATGAATGTTATATACCTGTGAAATATCTTCCTACAATCAATCAATGTTATATACCTGTGAAATATCTTCCTACAATCAATGTTATATACCTGTGAAATATCTTCCTACAATCAATGAATGTTATACACCTGTGAAATATCTTCCTACAATCAATCAATGTTATATACCTGTGAAATATCTTCCTACAATCAATGTTATATACCTGTGAAATATCTTCCTACAATCAATGTTATACACCTGTGAAATATCTTCCTACAATCAATGTTATATACCTGTGAAATATCTTCCTACAATCAATGTTATATACCTGTGAAATATCTTCCTACAATCAATGTTATACACCTGTGAAATATCTTCCTACAATCAATGTTATACACCTGTGAAATATCTTCCTACAATCAATGTTATATACCTGTGAAATATCTTCCTACAATCAATCAATGTTAAATACCTGTGAAATATCTTCCTACAATCAATGTTATATACCTGTGAAATATCTTCCTACAATCAATGTTATATACCTGTGAAATATCTTCCTACAATCAATCAATGTTATATACCTGTGAAATATCTTCCTACAATAAATGTTATACACCTGTGAAATATCTTCCTACAATCAATGTTATACACCTGTGAAATATCTTCCTACAATCAATGAATGTTATACACCTGTGAAATATCTTCCTACAATCAATGTTATATACCTGTGAAATATCTTCCTACAATCAATGTTATATACCTGTGAAATATCTTCCTACAATCAATGTTATATACCTGTGAAATATCTTCCTACAATCAATGAATGTTATACACCTGTGAAATATCTTCCTACAATCAATGTTATATACCTGTGAAATATCTTCCTACAATCAATCAATGTTATATACCTGTGAAATATCTTCCTACAATCAATGTTATATACCTGTGAAATATCTTCCTACAATCAATGAATGTTATACACCTGTGAAATATCTTCCTACAATCAATGTTATATACCTGTGAAATATCTTCCTACAATCAATGTTATATACCTGTGAAATATCTTCCTACTATCAATCAATGTTATATACCTGTGAAATATCTTCCTACAATCAATCAATGTTATATACCTGTGAAATATCTTCCTACAATCAATGAATGTTATATACCTGTGAAATATCTTCCTACAATCAATGTTATACACCTGTGAAATATCTTCCTACAATCAATGTTATATACCTGTGAAATATCTTCCTACAATCAATGAATGTTATATACCTGTGAAATATCTTCCTACAATCAATCAATGTTATATACCTGTGAAATATCTTCCTACAATCAATGTTATATACCTGTGAAATATCTTCCTACAATCAATGAATGTTATACACCTGTGAAATATCTTCCTACAATCAATCAATGTTATATACCTGTGAAATATCTTCCTACAATCAATGTTATATACCTGTGAAATATCTTCCTACAATCAATGTTATACACCTGTGAAATATCTTCCTACAATCAATGTTATATACCTGTGAAATATCTTCCTACAATCAATGTTATATACCTGTGAAATATCTTCCTACAATCAATCAATGTTATATACCTGTGAAATATCTTCCTACAATCAATGTTATATACCTGTGAAATATCTTCCTACAATCAATGTTATATACCTGTGAAATATCTTCCTACAATCAATGTTATACACCTGTGAAATATCTTCCTACAATCAATGTTATACACCTGTGAAATATCTTCCTACAATCAATGTTATACACCTGTGAAATATCTTCCTACAATCAATGTTATATACCTGTGAAATATCTTCCTACAATCAATCAATGTTATATACCTGTGAAATATCTTCCTACAATCAATGTTATATACCTGTGAAATATCTTCCTACAATCAATGTTATATACCTGTGAAATATCTTCCTACAATCAATCAATGTTATATACCTGTGAAATATCTTCCTACAATAAATGTTATACACCTGTGAAATATCTTCCTACAATCAATGTTATACACCTGTGAAATATCTTCCTACAATCAATGAATGTTATACACCTGTGAAATATCTTCCTACAATCAATGTTATATACCTGTGAAATATCTTCCTACAATCAATGTTATATACCTGTGAAATATCTTCCTACAATCAATGTTATATACCTGTGAAATATCTTCCTACAATCAATGAATGTTATACACCTGTGAAATATCTTCCTACAATCAATGTTATATACCTGTGAAATATCTTCCTACAATCAATCAATGTTATATACCTGTGAAATATCTTCCTACAATCAATGTTATATACCTGTGAAATATCTTCCTACAATCAATGAATGTTATACACCTGTGAAATATCTTCCTACAATCAATGTTATATACCTGTGAAATATCTTCCTACAATCAATGTTATACACCTGTGAAATATCTTCCTACAATCAATGTTATATACCTGTGAAATATCTTCCTACAATCAATGTTATATACCTGTGAAATATCTTCCTACAATCAATGTTATACACCTGTGAAATATCTTCCTACAATCAATGTTATATACCTGTGAAATATCTTCCTACAATCAATGAATGTTATATACCTGTGAAATATCTTCCTACAATCAATGAATGTTATACACCTGTGAAATATCTTCCTACAATCAATGTTATATACCTGTGAAATATCTTCCTACAATCAATGAATGTTATACACCTGTGAAATATCTTCCTACAATCAATGTTATATACCTGTGAAATATATTCCTATAATCAATGAATGTTATATACCTGTGAAATATCTTCCTACAATCAATCAATGTTATATACCTGTGAAATATCTTCCTACAATCAATGTTATATACCTGTGAAATATCTTCCTACAATCAATGAATGTTATACACCTGTGAAATATCTTCCTACAATCAATCAATGTTATATACCTGTGAAATATCTTCCCACAATCAATGTTATATACCTGTGAAATATCTTCCTACAATCAATGAATGTTATACACCTGTGAAATATCTTCCTACAATCAATCAATGTTATATACCTGTGAAATATCTTCCTACAATCAATGTTATATACCTGTGAAATATCTTCCTACAATCAATGTTATACACCTGTGAAATATCTTCCTACAATCAATGTTATATACCTGTGAAATATCTTCCTACAATCAATGTTATACACCTGTGAAATATCTTCCTACAATCAATGTTATACACCTGTGAAATATCTTCCTACAATCAATGTTATATACCTGTGAAATATCTTCCTACAATCAATGTTATACACCTGTGAAATATCTTCCTACAATCAATGTTATACACCTGTGAAATATCTTCCTACAATCAATGTTATACACCTGTGAAATATCTTCCTACAATCAATGTTATATACCTGTGAAATATCTTCCTACAATCAATCAATGTTATATACCTGTGAAATATCTTCCTACAATCAATGTTATATACCTGTGAAATATCTTCCTACAATCAATGAATGTTATATACCTGTGAAATATCTTCCTACAATCAATGAATGTTATACACCTGTGAAATATCTTCCTACAATCAATGTTATATACCTGTGAAATATCTTCCTACAATCAATGAATGTTATACACCTGTGAAATATCTTCCTACAATCAATGTTATATACCTGTGAAATATCTTCCTACAATCAATGAATGTTATACACCTGTGAAATATCTTCCTACAATCAATGTTATATACCTGTGAAATATCTTCCTACAATCAATGAATGTTATACACCTGTGAAATATCTTCCTACAATCAATGTTATATACCTGTGAAATATCTTCCTACAATCAATGTTATATACCTGTGAAATATCTTCCTACTATCAATCAATGTTATATACCTGTGAAATATCTTCCTACAATCAATCAATGTTATATACCTGTGAAATATCTTCCTACAATCAATGAATGTTATATACCTGTGAAATATCTTCCTACAATCAATGTTATACACCTGTGAAATATCTTCCTACAATCAATGTTATATACCTGTGAAATATCTTCCTACAATCAATGAATGTTATATACCTGTGAAATATCTTCCTACAATCAATCAATGTTATATACCTGTGAAATATCTTCCTACAATCAATGTTATATACCTGTGAAATATCTTCCTACAATCAATGAATGTTATACACCTGTGAAATATCTTCCTACAATCAATCAATGTTATATACCTGTGAAATATCTTCCTACAATCAATGTTATATATCTGTGAAATATCTTCCTACAATCAATGTTATACACCTGTGAAATATCTTCCTACAATCAATGTTATATACCTGTGAAATATCTTCCTACAATCAATGTTATATACCTGTGAAATATCTTCCTACAATCAATCAATGTTATATACCTGTGAAATATCTTCCTACAATCAATGTTATATACCTGTGAAATATCTTCCTACAATCAATGTTATATACCTGTGAAATATCTTCCTACAATCAATGTTATACACCTGTGAAATATCTTCCTACAATCAATGTTATACACCTGTGAAATATCTTCCTACAATCAATGTTATACACCTGTGAAATATCTTCCTACAATCAATGTTATATACCTGTGAAATATCTTCCTACAATCAATCAATGTTATATACCTGTGAAATATCTTCCTACAATCAATGTTATATACCTGTGAAATATCTTCCTACAATCAATGTTATATACCTGTGAAATATCTTCCTACAATCAATCAATGTTATATACCTGTGAAATATCTTCCTACAATAAATGTTATACACCTGTGAAATATCTTCCTACAATCAATGTTATACACCTGTGAAATATCTTCCTACAATCAATGAATGTTATACACCTGTGAAATATCTTCCTACAATCAATGTTATATACCTGTGAAATATCTTCCTACAATCAATGTTATATACCTGTGAAATATCTTCCTACAATCAATGTTATATACCTGTGAAATATCTTCCTACAATCAATGAATGTTATACACCTGTGAAATATCTTCCTACAATCAATGTTATATACCTGTGAAATATCTTCCTACAATCAATCAATGTTATATACCTGTGAAATATCTTCCTACAATCAATGTTATATACCTGTGAAATATCTTCCTACAATCAATGAATGTTATACACCTGTGAAATATCTTCCTACAATCAATGTTATATACCTGTGAAATATCTTCCTACAATCAATGTTATACACCTGTGAAATATCTTCCTACAATCAATGTTATATACCTGTGAAATATCTTCCTACAATCAATGTTATATACCTGTGAAATATCTTCCTACAATCAATGTTATACACCTGTGAAATATCTTCCTACAATCAATGTTATATACCTGTGAAATATCTTCCTACAATCAATGAATGTTATATACCTGTGAAATATCTTCCTACAATCAATGAATGTTATACACCTGTGAAATATCTTCCTACAATCAATGTTATATACCTGTGAAATATCTTCCTACAATCAATGAATGTTATACACCGGTGAAATATCTTCCTACAATCAATGTTATATACCTGTGAAATATATTCCTATAATCAATGAATGTTATATACCTGTGAAATATCTTCCTACAATCAATCAATGTTATATACCTGTGAAATATCTTCCTACAATCAATGTTATATACCTGTGAAATATCTTCCTACAATCAATGAATGTTATACACCTGTGAAATATCTTCCTACAATCAATCAATGTTATATACCTGTGAAATATCTTCCCACAATCAATGTTATATACCTGTGAAATATCTTCCTACAATCAATGAATGTTATACACCTGTGAAATATCTTCCTACAATCAATCAATGTTATATACCTGTGAAATATCTTCCTACAATCAATGTTATATACCTGTGAAATATCTTCCTACAATCAATGTTATACACCTGTGAAATATCTTCCTACAATCAATGTTATATACCTGTGAAATATCTTCCTACAATCAATGTTATACACCTGTGAAATATCTTCCTACAATCAATGTTATACACCTGTGAAATATCTTCCTACAATCAATGTTATATACCTGTGAAATATCTTCCTACAATCAATGTTATACACCTGTGAAATATCTTCCTACAATCAATGTTATACACCTGTGAAATATCTTCCTACAATCAATGTTATACACCTGTGAAATATCTTCCTACAATCAATGTTATATACCTGTGAAATATCTTCCTACAATCAATGTTATATACCTGTGAAATATCTTCCTACAATCAATGTTATACACCTGTGAAATATCTTCCTACAATCAATGTTATATACCTGTGAAATATCTTCCTACAATCAATGAATGTTATATACCTGTGAAATATCTTCCTACAATCAATGAATGTTATACACCTGTGAAATATCTTCCTACAATCAATGTTATATACCTGTGAAATATCTTCCTACAATCAATGAATGTTATACACCTGTGAAATATCTTCCTACAATCAATGTTATATACCTGTGAAATATATTCCTATAATCAATGAATGTTATATACCTGTGAAATATCTTCCTACAATCAATCAATGTTATATACCTGTGAAATATCTTCCTACAATCAATGTTATATACCTGTGAAATATCTTCCTACAATCAATGAATGTTATACACCTGTGAAATATCTTCCTACAATCAATCAATGTTATATACCTGTGAAATATCTTCCCACAATCAATGTTATATACCTGTGAAATATCTTCCTACAATCAATGTTATACACCTGTGAAATATCTTCCTACAATCAATGTTATATACCTGTGAAATATCTTCCTACAATCAATGTTATACACCTGTGAAATATCTTCCTACAATCAATGAATGTTATACACCTGTGAAATATCTTCCTACAATCAATGTTATATACCTGTGAAATATCTTCCTACAATCAATGTTATACACCTGTGAAATATCTTCCTACAATCAATGTTATATACCTGTGAAATATCTTCCTACAATCAATGTTATATACCTGTGAAATATCTTCCTACAATCAATGTTATACACCTGTGAAATATCTTCCTACAATCAATGTTATATACCTGTGAAATATCTTCCTACAATCAATGAATGTTATATACCTGTGAAATATCTTCCTACAATCAATGAATGTTATACACCTGTGAAATATCTTCCTACAATCAATGTTATATACCTGTGAAATATCTTCCTACAATCAAAGAATGTTATACACCTGTGAAATATCTTCCTACAATCAATGTTATATACCTGTGAAATATCTTCCTACAATCAATGAATGTTATACACCTGTGAAATATCTTCCTACAATCAATGTTATATACCTGTGAAATATCTTCCTACAATCAATGAATGTTATACACCTGTGAAATATCTTCCTACAATCAATGTTATATACCTGTGAAATATCTTCCTACAATCAATGTTATATACCTGTGAAATATCTTCCTACTATCAATCAATGTTATATACCTGTGAAATATCTTCCTACAATCAATCAATGTTATATACCTGTGAAATATCTTCCTACAATCAATGAATGTTATATACCTGTGAAATATCTTCCTACAATCAATGTTATACACCTGTGAAATATCTTCCTACAATCAATGTTATATACCTGTGAAATATCTTCCTACAATCAATGAATGTTATATACCTGTGAAATATCTTCCTACAATCAATCAATGTTATATACCTGTGAAATATCTTCCTACAATCAATGTTATATACCTGTGAAATATCTTCCTACAATCAATGAATGTTATACACCTGTGAAATATCTTCCTACAATCAATCAATGTTATATACCTGTGAAATATCTTCCTACAATCAATGTTATATACCTGTGAAATATCTTCCTACAATCAATGTTATACACCTGTGAAATATCTTCCTACAATCAATGTTATATACCTGTGAAATATCTTCCTACAATCAATGTTATATACCTGTGAAATATCTTCCTACAATCAATCAATGTTATATACCTGTGAAATATCTTCCTACAATCAATGTTATATACCTGTGAAATATCTTCCTACAATCAATGTTATATACCTGTGAAATATCTTCCTACAATCAATGTTATACACCTGTGAAATATCTTCCTACAATCAATGTTATACACCTGTGAAATATCTTCCTACAATCAATGTTATACACCTGTGAAATATCTTCCTACAATCAATGTTATATACCTGTGAAATATCTTCCTACAATCAATCAATGTTATATACCTGTGAAATATCTTCCTACAATCAATGTTATATACCTGTGAAATATCTTCCTACAATCAATGTTATATACCTGTGAAATATCTTCCTACAATCAATCAATGTTATATACCTGTGAAATATCTTCCTACAATAAATGTTATACACCTGTGAAATATCTTCCTACAATCAATGTTATACACCTGTGAAATATCTTCCTACAATCAATGAATGTTATACACCTGTGAAATATCTTCCTACAATCAATGTTATATACCTGTGAAATATCTTCCTACAATCAATGTTATATACCTGTGAAATATCTTCCTACAATCAATGTTATATACCTGTGAAATATCTTCCTACAATCAATGAATGTTATACACCTGTGAAATATCTTCCTACAATCAATGTTATATACCTGTGAAATATCTTCCTACAATCAATCAATGTTATATACCTGTGAAATATCTTCCTACAATCAATGTTATATACCTGTGAAATATCTTCCTACAATCAATGAATGTTATACACCTGTGAAATATCTTCCTACAATCAATGTTATATACCTGTGAAATATCTTCCTACAATCAATGTTATACACCTGTGAAATATCTTCCTACAATCAATGTTATATACCTGTGAAATATCTTCCTACAATCAATGTTATATACCTGTGAAATATCTTCCTACAATCAATGTTATACACCTGTGAAATATCTTCCTACAATCAATGTTATATACCTGTGAAATATCTTCCTACAATCAATGAATGTTATATACCTGTGAAATATCTTCCTACAATCAATGAATGTTATACACCTGTGAAATATCTTCCTACAATCAATGTTATATACCTGTGAAATATCTTCCTACAATCAATGAATGTTATACACCTGTGAAATATCTTCCTACAATCAATGTTATATACCTGTGAAATATATTCCTATAATCAATGAATGTTATATACCTGTGAAATATCTTCCTACAATCAATCAATGTTATATACCTGTGAAATATCTTCCTACAATCAATGTTATATACCTGTGAAATATCTTCCTACAATCAATGAATGTTATACACCTGTGAAATATCTTCCTACAATCAATCAATGTTATATACCTGTGAAATATCTTCCCACAATCAATGTTATATACCTGTGAAATATCTTCCTACAATCAATGAATGTTATACACCTGTGAAATATCTTCCTACAATCAATCAATGTTATATACCTGTGAAATATCTTCCTACAATCAATGTTATATACCTGTGAAATATCTTCCTACAATCAATGTTATACACCTGTGAAATATCTTCCTACAATCAATGTTATATACCTGTGAAATATCTTCCTACAATCAATGTTATACACCTGTGAAATATCTTCCTACAATCAATGTTATACACCTGTGAAATATCTTCCTACAATCAATGTTATATACCTGTGAAATATCTTCCTACAATCAATGTTATACACCTGTGAAATATCTTCCTACAATCAATGTTATACACCTGTGAAATATCTTCCTACAATCAATGTTATACACCTGTGAAATATCTTCCTACAATCAATGTTATATACCTGTGAAATATCTTCCTACAATCAATCAATGTTATATACCTGTGAAATATCTTCCTACAATCAATGTTATATACCTGTGAAATATCTTCCTACAATCAATGTTATATACCTGTGAAATATCTTCCTACAATCAATCAATGTTATATACCTGTGAAATATCTTCCTACAATCAATGTTATACACCTGTGAAATATCTTCCTACAATCAATGTTATACACCTGTGAAATATCTTCCTACAATCAATGAATGTTATACACCTGTGAAATATCTTCCTACAATCAATGTTATATACCTGTGAAATATCTTCCTACAATCAATGAATGTTATACACCTGTGAAATATCTTCCTACAATCAATGTTATATACCTGTGAAATATCTTCCTACAATCAATGTTATACACCTGTGAAATATCTTCCTACAATCAATGTTATATACCTGTGAAATATCTTCCTACAATCAATGTTATATACCTGTGAAATATCTTCCTACAATCAATGTTATACACCTGTGAAATATCTTCCTACAATCAATGTTATATACCTGTGAAATATCTTCCTACAATCAATGAATCTTATATACCTGTGAAATATCTTCCTACAATCAATGAATGTTATACACCTGTGAAATATCTTCCTACAATCAATGTTATATACCTGTGAAATATCTTCCTACAATCAATGAATGTTATACACCTGTGAAATATCTTCCTACAATCAATGTTATATACCTGTGAAATATCTTCCTATAATCAATGAATGTTATATACCTGTGAAATATCTTCCTACAATCAATCAATGTTATATACCTGTGAAATATCTTCCTACAATCAATGTTATATACCTGTGAAATATCTTCCTACAATCAATGAATGTTATACACCTGTGAAATATCTTCCTACAATCAATCAATGTTATATACCTGTGAAATATCTTCCTACAATCAATGTTATATACCTGTGAAATATCTTCCTACAATCAATGAATGTTATACACCTGTGAAATATCTTCCTACAATCAATCAATGTTATATACCTGTGAAATATCTTCCTACAATCAATGTTATATACCTGTGAAATATCTTCCTACAATCAATGTTATACACCTGTGAAATATCTTCCTACAATCAATGTTATATACCTGTGAAATATCTTCCTACAATCAATGTTATACACCTGTGAAATATCTTCCTACAATCAATGTTATACACCTGTGAAATATCTTCCTACAATCAATGTTATACACCTGTGAAATATCTTCCTACAATCAATGTTATATACCTGTGAAATATCTTCCTACAATCAATCAATGTTATATACCTGTGAAATATCTTCCTACAATCAATGTTATATACCTGTGAAATATCTTCCTACAATCAATGTTATGAACCTGTTAAATATCTTCCTACAATCAATCAATGTTATATACCTGTGAAATATCTTCCTACAATCAATGTTATACACCTGTGAAATATCTTCCTACAATCAATGTTATACACCTGTGAAATATCTTCCTACAATCAATGAATGTTATACACCTGTGAAATATCTTCCTACAATCAATGTTATACACCTGTGAAATATCTTCCTACAATCAATGTTATACACCTGTGAAATATCTTCCTACAATCAATGTTATATACCTGTGAAATATCTTCCTACAATCAATGTTATATACCTGTGAAATATCTTCCTACAATCAATGTTATATACCTGTGAAATATCTTCCTACAATCAATGTTATATACCTGTGAAATATCTTCCTACAATCAATGTTATATACCTGTGAAATATCTTCCTACAATCAATGTTATATACCTGTGAAATATCTTCCTACAATCAATGTTATATACCTGTGAAATATCTTCCTACAATCAATGTTATATACCTGTGAAATATCTTCCTACAATCAATGTTATATACCTGTGAAATATCTTCCTACAATCAATGTTATATACCTGTGAAATATCTTCCTACAATCAATGTTATACACCTGTGAAATATCTTCCTACAATCAATGAATGTTATACACCTGTGAAATATCTTCCTACAATCAATGAATGTTATATACCTGTGAAATATCTTCCTACAATCAATGTTATACACCTGTAAAATATCTTCCTACAATCAATGTTATATACCTGTGAAATATCTTCCTACAATCAATGAATGTTATACACCTGTGAAATATCTTCCTACAATCAATGTTATATACCTGTGAAATATCTTCCTACAATCAATGTTATATACCTGTGAAATATCTTCCTACAATCAATGTTATATACCTGTGAAATATCTTCCTACAATCAATGTTATGTACCTGTGAAATATCTTCCTACAATCAATGTTATATACCTGTGAAATATCTTCCTACAATCAATGAATGTTATATACCTGTGAAATATCTTCCTACAATCAATGTTATATACCTGTGAAATATCTTCTTACAATCAATGTTATACACCTGTGAAATATCTTCTTACAATCAATGTTATACACCTGTGAAATATCTTCCTACAATCAATGTTATATACCTGTGAAATATCTTCCTACAATTAATGTTATATACCTGTGAAATATCTTCCTACAATCAATGTTATATACCTGTGAAATATCTTCCTACAATCAATGTTATATACCTGTGAAATATCTTCCTACAATCAATGAATGTTATATACCTGTGAAATATCTTCCTACAATCAATGTTATATACCTGTGAAATATCTTCCTACAATCAATGTTATATACCTGTGAAATATCTTCCTACAATCAATGTTATATACCTGTGAAACATCTTCCTACAATCAATGAATGTTATACACCTGTGAAATATCTTCCTACAATCAATGTTATATACCTGTGAAATATCTTCCTACAATCAATCAATGTTATATACCTGTGAAATATCTTCCTACAATCAATGAATGTTATGTTATATACCTGTGAAATATCTTCCTACAATCAATGTTATATACCTGTGAAATATCTTCCTACAATCAATGAATGTTATACACCTGTGAAATATCTTCCTACAATCAATGAATGTTATACACCTGTGAAATATCTTCCTACAATCAATGAATGTTATACACCTGTGAAATATCTTCCTACAATCAATGAATGTTATACACCTGTGAAATATCTTCCTACAATCAATGTTATATACCTGTTAAATATCTTCCTACAATCAATGTTATACACCTGTGAAATATCTTCCTACAATCAATGAATGTTATATACCTGTGAAATATCTTCCTACAATCAATGTTATATACCTGTGAAATATCTTCCTACAATCAATGAATGTTATACACCTGTGAAATATCTTCCTACAATCAATGTTATACACCTATGAAATATCTTCCTACAATCAATGTTATATACCTGTGAAATATCTTCCTACAATCAATGTTATATACCTGTGAAATATCTTCCTACAATCAATCAATGTTATACACCTGTGAAATATCTTCCTACAATCAATGTTATACACCTGTGAAATATCTTCCTACAATCAATGAATGTTATACACCTTTGAAATATCTTCCTACAATCAATGAATGTTATACACCTGTGAAATATCTTCCTACAATCAATGAATGTTATATACCTGTGAAATATCTTCCTACAATCAATGAATGTTATATACCTGTGAAATATCTTCCTACAATCAATGTTATATACCTGTGAAATATCTTTCTACAATCAATGAATGCTATATATGAATGCTATATACCTGTGAAATATCTTCCTACAATCAATCAATGTTATATACCTGTGAAATATCTTCCTACAATCAATGTTATATACCTGTGAAATATCTTCCTACAATCAATGTTATACACCTGTGAAATATCTTCCTACAATCAATGTTATATACCTGTGAAATATCTTCCTACAATCAATGTTATACACCTGTGAAATATCTTCCTACAATCAATGTTATACACCTGTGAAATATCTTCCTACAATCAATGTTATATACCTGTGAAATATCTTCCTACAATCAATGAATGTTATACACCTGTGAAATATCTTCCTACAATCAATGTTATATACCTGTGAAATATCTTCCTACAATCAATGAATGTTATACACCTGTGAAATATCTTCCTACAATCAATGTTATATACCTGTGAAATATCTTCCTACAATCAATGAATGTTATACACCTGTGAAATATCTTCCTACAATCAATGTTATATACCTGTGAAATATCTTCCTACAATCAATGTTATATACCTGTGAAATATCTTCCTACAATCAATCAATGTTATATACCTGTGAAATATCTTCCTACAATCAATCAATGTTATATACCTGTGAAATATCTTCCTACAATCAATGAATGTTATATACCTGTGAAATATCTTCCTACAATCAATGTTATACACCTGTGAAATATCTTCCTACAATCAATGTTATATACCTGTGAAATATCTTCCTACAATCAATGAATGTTATATACCTGTGAAATATCTTCCTACAATCAATCAATGTTATATACCTGTGAAATATCTTCCTACAATCAATGTTATATACCTGTGAAATATCTTCCTACAATCAATGAATGTTATACACCTGTGAAATATCTTCCTACAATCAATCAATGTTATATACCTGTGAAATATCTTCCTACAATCAATGTTATATACCTGTGAAATATCTTCCTACAATCAATGTTATACACCTGTGAAATATCTTCCTACAATCAATGTTATATACCTGTGAAATATCTTCCTACAATCAATGTTATATACCTGTGAAATATCTTCCTACAATCAATCAATGTTATATACCTGTGAAATATCTTCCTACAATCAATGTTATATACCTGTGAAATATCTTCCTACAATCAATGTTATATACCTGTGAAATATCTTCCTACAATCAATGTTATACACCTGTGAAATATCTTCCTACAATCAATGTTATACACCTGTGAAATATCTTCCTACAATCAATGTTATACACCTGTGAAATATCTTCCTACAATCAATGTTATACACCTGTGAAATATCTTCTAACAATCAATGAATGTTATACACCTGTGAAATATCTTCCTACAATCAATGTTATATACCTGTGAAATATCTTCCTACAATCAATGTTATATACCTGTGAAATATCTTCCTACAATCAATGTTATATACCTGTGAAATATCTTCCTACAATCAATGAATGTTATACACCTGTGAAATATCTTCCTACAATCAATGTTATATACCTGTGAAATATCTTCCTACAATCAATCAATGTTATATACCTGTGAAATATCTTCCTACAATCAATGTTATATACCTGTGAAATATCTTCCTACAATCAATGAATGTTATACACCTGTGAAATATCTTCCTACAATCAATGTTATATACCTGTGAAATATCTTCCTACAATCAATGTTATACACCTGTGAAATATCTTCCTACAATCAATGTTATATACCTGTGAAATATCTTCCTACAATCAATGTTATATACCTGTGAAATATCTTCCTACAATCAATGTTATACACCTGTGAAATATCTTCCTACAATCAATGTTATATACCTGTGAAATATCTTCCTACAATCAATGAATGTTATATACCTGTGAAATATCTTCCTACAATCAATGAATGTTATACACCTGTGAAATATCTTCCGACAATCAATGTTATATACCTGTGAAATATCTTCCTACAATCAATGAATGTTATACACCTGTGAAATATCTTCCTACAATCAATGTTATATACCTGTGAAATATCTTCCTATAATCAATGAATGTTATATACCTGTGAAATATCTTCCTACAATCAATCAATGTTATATACCTGTGAAATATCTTCCTACAATCAATGTTGTATACCTGTGAAATATCTTCCTACAATCAATGAATGTTATACACCTGTGAAATATCTTCCTACAATCAATCAATGTTATATACCTGTGAAATATCTTCCTACAATCAATGTTATATACCTGTGAAATATCTTCCTACAATCAATGAATGTTATACACCTGTGAAATATCTTCCTACAATCAATCAATGTTGTATACCTGTGAAATATCTTCCTACAATCAATGTTATATACCTGTGAAATATCTTCCTACAATCAATGTTATATACCTGTGAAATATCTTCCTACAATCAATGTTATACACCTGTGAAATATCTTCCTACAATCAATGTTATATACCTGTGAAATATCTTCCTACAATCAATGTTATACACCTGTGAAATATCTTCCTACAATCAATGTTATACACCTGTGAAATATCTTCCTACAATCAATGTTATATACCTGTGAAATATCTTCCTACAATCAATGTTATACACCTGTGAAATATCTTCCTACAATCAATGTTATACACCTGTGAAATATCTTCCTACAATCAATGTTATACACCTGTGAAATATCTTCCTACAATCAATGTTATATACCTGTGAAATATCTTCCTACAATCAATCAATGTTATATACCTGTGAAATATCTTCCTACAATCAATGTTATATACCTGTGAAATATCTTCCTACAATCAATGTTATATACCTGTGAAATATCTTCCTAAAATCAATCAATGTTATATACCTGTGAAATATCTTCCTACAATCAATGTTATATACCTGTGAAATATCTTCTTACAATCAATGTTATACACCTGTGAAATATCTTCTTACAATCAATGTTATACACCTGTGAAATATCTTCCTACAATCAATGTTATATACCTGTGAAATATCTTCCTACAATTAATGTTATATACCTGTGAAATATCTTCCTACAATCAATGTTATATACCTGTGAAATATCTTCCTACAATCAATCAATGTTATATACCTGTGAAATATCTTCCTACAATCAATGTTATATACCTGTGAAATATCTTCCTACAATCAATGTTATATACCTGTGAAATATCTTCCTAAAATCAATGAATGTTATATACCTGTGAAATATCTTCCTACAATCAATGTTATATACCTGTGAAATATCTTCTTACAATCAATGTTATACACCTGTGAAATATCTTCTTACAATCAATGTTATACACCTGTGAAATATCTTCCTACAATCAATGTTATATACCTGTGAAATATCTTCCTACAATTAATGTTATATACCTGTGAAATATCTTCCTACAATCAATGTTATATACCTGTGAAATATCTTCCTACAATCAATGTTATATACCTGTGAAATATCTTCCTACAATCAATGAATGTTATATACCTGTGAAATATCTTCCTACAATCAATGTTATATACCTGTGAAATATCTTCCTACAATCAATGTTATATACCTGTGAAATATCTTCCTACAATCAATGTTATATACCTGTGAAATATCTTCCTACAATCAATGAATGTTATACACCTGTGAAATATCTTCCTACAATCAATGTTATATACCTGTGAAATATCTTCCTACAATCAATCAATGTTATATACCTGTGAAATATCTTCCTACAATCAATGAATGTTATGTTATATACCTGTGAAATATCTTCCTACAATCAATGTTATATACCTGTGAAATATCTTCCTACAATCAATGAATGTTATACACCTGTGAAATATCTTCCTACAATCAATGAATGTTATACACCTGTGAAATATCTTCCTACAATCAATGAATGTTATACACCTGTGAAATATCTTCCTACAATCAATGAATGTTATACACCTGTGAAATATCTTCCTACAATCAATGTTATATACCTGTTAAATATCTTCCTACAATCAATGTTATACACCTGTGAAATATCTTCCTACAATCAATGAATGTTATATACCTGTGAAATATCTTCCTACAATCAATGTTATATACCTGTGAAATATCTTCCTACAATCAATGAATGTTATACACCTGTGAAATATCTTCCTACAATCAATGTTATACACCTGTGAAATATCTTCCTACAATCAATGTTATATACCTGTGAAATATCTTCCTACAATCAATGTTATATACCTGTGAAATATCTTCCTACAATCAATCAATGTTATACACCTGTGAAATATCTTCCTACAATCAATGTTATACACCTGTGAAATATCTTCCTACAATCAATGAATGTTATACACCTTTGAAATATCTTCCTACAATCAATGAATGTTATACACCTGTGAAATATCTTCCTACAATCAATGAATGTTATATACCTGTGAAATATCTTCCTACAATCAATGAATGTTATATACCTGTGAAATATCTTCCTACAATCAATGTTATATACCTGTGAAATATCTTCCTACAATCAATGAATGCTATATATGAATGCTATATACCTGTGAAATATCTTCCTACAATCAATCAATGTTATATACCTGTGAAATATCTTCCTACAATCAATGTTATATACCTGTGAAATATCTTCCTACAATCAATGTTATACACCTGTGAAATATCTTCCTACAATCAATGTTATATACCTGTGAAATATCTTCCTACAATCAATGTTATACACCTGTGAAATATCTTCCTACAATCAATGTTATACACCTGTGAAATATCTTCCTACAATCAATGTTATATACCTGTGAAATATCTTCCTACAATCAATGAATGTTATACACCTGTGAAATATCTTCCTACAATCAATGTTATATACCTGTGAAATATCTTCCTACAATCAATGAATGTTATACACCTGTGAAATATCTTCCTACAATCAATGTTATATACCTGTGAAATATCTTCCTACAATCAATGAATGTTATACACCTGTGAAATATCTTCCTACAATCAATGTTATATACCTGTGAAATATCTTCCTACAATCAATGTTATATACCTGTGAAATATCTTCCTACAATCAATCAATGTTATATACCTGTGAAATATCTTCCTACAATCAATCAATGTTATATACCTGTGAAATATCTTCCTACAATCAATGAATGTTATATACCTGTGAAATATCTTCCTACAATCAATGTTATACACCTGTGAAATATCTTCCTACAATCAATGTTATATACCTGTGAAATATCTTCCTACAATCAATGAATGTTATATACCTGTGAAATATCTTCCTACAATCAATCAATGTTATATACCTGTGAAATATCTTCCTACAATCAATGTTATATACCTGTGAAATATCTTCCTACAATCAATGAATGTTATACACCTGTGAAATATCTTCCTACAATCAATCAATGTTATATACCTGTGAAATATCTTCCTACAATCAATGTTATATACCTGTGAAATATCTTCCTACAATCAATGTTATACACCTGTGAAATATCTTCCTACAATCAATGTTATATACCTGTGAAATATCTTCCTACAATCAATGTTATATACCTGTGAAATATCTTCCTACAATCAATCAATGTTATATACCTGTGAAATATCTTCCTACAATCAATGTTATATACCTGTGAAATATCTTCCTACAATCAATGTTATATACCTGTGAAATATCTTCCTACAATCAATGTTATACACCTGTGAAATATCTTCCTACAATCAATGTTATACACCTGTGAAATATCTTCCTACAATCAATGTTATACACCTGTGAAATATCTTCCTACAATCAATGTTATACACCTGTGAAATATCTTCTAACAATCAATGAATGTTATACACCTGTGAAATATCTTCCTACAATCAATGTTATATACCTGTGAAATATCTTCCTACAATCAATGTTATATACCTGTGAAATATCTTCCTACAATCAATGTTATATACCTGTGAAATATCTTCCTACAATCAATGAATGTTATACACCTGTGAAATATCTTCCTACAATCAATGTTATATACCTGTGAAATATCTTCCTACAATCAATCAATGTTATATACCTGTGAAATATCTTCCTACAATCAATGTTATATACCTGTGAAATATCTTCCTACAATCAATGAATGTTATACACCTGTGAAATATCTTCCTACAATCAATGTTATATACCTGTGAAATATCTTCCTACAATCAATGTTATACACCTGTGAAATATCTTCCTACAATCAATGTTATATACCTGTGAAATATCTTCCTACAATCAATGTTATATACCTGTGAAATATCTTCCTACAATCAATGTTATACACCTGTGAAATATCTTCCTACAATCAATGTTATATACCTGTGAAATATCTTCCTACAATCAATGAATGTTATATACCTGTGAAATATCTTCCTACAATCAATGAATGTTATACACCTGTGAAATATCTTCCGACAATCAATGTTATATACCTGTGAAATATCTTCCTACAATCAATGAATGTTATACACCTGTGAAATATCTTCCTACAATCAATGTTATATACCTGTGAAATATCTTCCTATAATCAATGAATGTTATATACCTGTGAAATATCTTCCTACAATCAATCAATGTTATATACCTGTGAAATATCTTCCTACAATCAATGTTGTATACCTGTGAAATATCTTCCTACAATCAATGAATGTTATACACCTGTGAAATATCTTCCTACAATCAATCAATGTTATATACCTGTGAAATATCTTCCTACAATCAATGTTATATACCTGTGAAATATCTTCCTACAATCAATGAATGTTATACACCTGTGAAATATCTTCCTACAATCAATCAATGTTGTATACCTGTGAAATATCTTCCTACAATCAATGTTATATACCTGTGAAATATCTTCCTACAATCAATGTTATATACCTGTGAAATATCTTCCTACAATCAATGTTATACACCTGTGAAATATCTTCCTACAATCAATGTTATATACCTGTGAAATATCTTCCTACAATCAATGTTATACACCTGTGAAATATCTTCCTACAATCAATGTTATACACCTGTGAAATATCTTCCTACAATCAATGTTATATACCTGTGAAATATCTTCCTACAATCAATGTTATACACCTGTGAAATATCTTCCTACAATCAATGTTATACACCTGTGAAATATCTTCCTACAATCAATGTTATACACCTGTGAAATATCTTCCTACAATCAATGTTATATACCTGTGAAATATCTTCCTACAATCAATCAATGTTATATACCTGTGAAATATCTTCCTACAATCAATGTTATATACCTGTGAAATATCTTCCTACAATCAATGTTATATACCTGTGAAATATCTTCCTAAAATCAATCAATGTTATATACCTGTGAAATATCTTCCTACAATCAATGTTATACACCTGTGAAATATCTTCCTACAATCAATGTTATACACCTGTGAAATATCTTCCTACAATCAATGAATGTTATACACCAGTGAAATATCTTCCTACAATCAATGTTATACACCTGTGAAATATCTTCCTACAATCAATGTTATATACCTGTGAAATATCTTCCTACAATCAATGTTATATACCTGTGAAATATCTTCCTACAATCAATGTTATATACCTGTGAAATATCTTCCTACAATCAATGTTATATACCTGTGAAATATCTTCCTACAATCAATGTTATATACCTGTGAAATATCTTCCTACAATCAATGTTATATACCTGTGAAATATCTTCCTACAATCAATGTTATATACCTGTGAAATATCTTCCTACAATCGATGTTATATACCTGTGAAATATCTTCCTACAATCAATGTTATATACCTGTGAAATATCTTCCTACAATCAATCAATGTTATATACCTGTTAAATATCTTCCTACAATCAATGTTATACACCTGTGAAATATCTTCCTACAATCAATGTTATACACCTGTGAAATATCTTCCTACAATCAATGAATGTTATACACCTGTGAAATATCTTCCTACAATCAATGTTATACACCTGTGAAATATCTTCCTACAATCAATGTTATATACCTGTGAAATATCTTCCTACAATCAATGTTATATACCTGTGAAATATCTTCCTACAATCAATGTTATATACCTGTGAAATATCTTCCTACAATCAATGTTATATACCTGTGAAATATCTTCCTACAATCAATGTTATATACCTGTGAAATATCTTCCTACAATCAATGTTATATACCTGTGAAATATCTTCCTACAATCAATGTTATATACCTGTGAAATATCTTCCTACAATCAATGAATGTTATACACCTTTGAAATATCTTCCTACAATCAATCAATGTTATATACCTGTGAAATATCTTCCTACAATCAATTTTATATACCTGTGAAATATCTTCCTACAATCAATGAATGCTATACACCTGTGTAATATCTTCCTACAATCAATGTTATATACCTGTGAAATATCTTCCTACAATCAATGTTATATACCTGTGAAATATCTTCCTACAATCAATGTTATATACCTGTGAAATATCTTCCTACAATCAATGAATGCTATACACCTGTGAAATATCTTCCTACAATCAATGTTATATACCTGTGAAATATCTTCCTACAATCAATGAATGTTATACACCTGTGAAATATCTTCCTACAATCAATGTTATATACCTGTGAAATATCTTCCTACAATCAATCAATGTTATATACCTGTGAAATATCTTCCTACAATCAATGAATGTTATATACCTGTGAAATATCTTCCTACAATCAATGTTATATACCTGTGAAATATCTTCCTACAATCAATGAATGTTATACACCTGTGAAATATCTTCCTACAATCAATGAATGTTATACACCTGTGAAATATCTTCCTACAATCAATGAATGTTATACACCTGTGAAATATCTTCCTACAATCAATGAATGTTATACACCTGTGAAATATCTTCCTACAATCAATGTTATATACCTGTGAAATATCTTCCTACAATCAATGTTATACACCTGTGAAATATCTTCCTACAATCAATGAATGTTATATACCTGTGAAATATCTTCCTACAATCAATGTTATATACCTGTGAAATATCTTCCTACAATCAATGAATGTTATACACCTGTGAAATATCTTCCTACAATCAATGTTATACACCTATGAAATATCTTCCTACAATCAATGTTATATACCTGTGAAATATCTTCCTACAATCAATGTTATATACCTGTGAAATATCTTCCTACAATCAATCAATGTTATACACCTGTGAAATATCTTCCTACAATCAATGTTATACACCTGTGAAATATCTTCCTACAATCAATGAATGTTATACACCTTTGAAATATCTTCCTACAATCAATGAATGTTATACACCTGTGAAATATCTTCCTACAATCAATGAATGTTATATACCTGTGAAATATCTTCCTACAATCAATGAATGTTATATACCTGTGAAATATCTTCCTACAATCAATGTTATATACCTGTGAAATATCTTCCTACAATCAATAAATGCTATATATGAATGCTATATACCTGTGAAATATCTTCCTACAATCAATCAATGTTATATACCTGTGAAATATCTTCCTACAATCAATGTTATATACCTGTGAAATATCTTCCTACAATCAATGTTATACACCTGTGAAATATCTTCCTACAATCAATGTTATATACCTGTGAAATATCTTCCTACAATCAATGTTATACACCTGTGAAATATCTTCCTACAATCAATGTTATACACCTGTGAAATATCTTCCTACAATCAATGTTATATACCTGTGAAATATCTTCCTACAATCAATGAATGTTATACACCTGTGAAATATCTTCCTACAATCAATGTTATATACCTGTGAAATATCTTCCTACAATCAATGAATGTTATACAGCTGTGAAATATCTTCCTACAATCAATGTTATATACCTGTGAAATATCTTCCTACAATCAATGTTATATACCTGTGAAATATCTTCCTACAATCAATGAATGTTATACACCTGTGAAATATCTTCCTACAATCAATGTTATATACCTGTGAAATATCTTCCTACAATCAATGTTATATACCTGTGAAATATCTTCCTACAATCAATCAATGTTATATACCTGTGAAATATCTTCCTACAATCAATCAATGTTATATACCTGTGAAATATCTTCCTACAATCAATGAATGTGATATACCTGTGAAATATCTTCCTACAATCAATGTTATACACCTGTGAAATATCTTCCTACAATCAATGTTATATACCTGTGAAATATCTTCCTACAATCAATGAATGTTATATACCTGTGAAATATCTTCCTACAATCAATCAATGTTATATACCTGTGAAATATCTTCCTACAATCAATGTTATATACCTGTGAAATATCTTCCTACAATCAATGAATGTTATACACCTGTGAAATATCTTCCTACAATCAATCAATGTTATATACCTGTGAAATATCTTCCTACAATCAATGTTATATACCTGTGAAATATCTTCCTACAATCAATGTTATACACCTGTGAAATATCTTCCTACAATCAATGTTATATACCTGTGAAATATCTTCCTACAATCAATGTTATATACCTGTGAAATATCTTCCTACAATCAATCAATGTTATATACCTGTGAAATATCTTCCTACAATCAATGTTATATACCTGTGAAATATCTTCCTACAATCAATGTTATATACCTGTGAAATATCTTCCTACAATCAATGTTATACACCTGTGAAATATCTTCCTACAATCAATGTTATACACCTGTGAAATATCTTCCTACAATCAATGTTATATACCTGTGAAATATCTTCCTACAGTCAATCAATGTTATATACCTGTGAAATATCTTCCTACAATCAATGTTATATACCTGTGAAATATCTTCCTACAATCAATGAATGTTATACACCTGTGAAATATCTTCCTACAATCAATCAATGTTATATACCTGTGAAATATCTTCCTACAATCAATGTTATACACCTGTGAAATATCTTCCGACAATCAATGTTATACACCTGTGAAATATCTTCCTACAATCAATGTTATATACCTGTGAAATATCTTCCTACAATCAATGAATGTTATACACCTGTGAAATATCTTCCTACAATCAATGTTATATACCTGTGAAATATCTTCCTACAATCAATGTTATATACCTGTGAAATATCTTCCTACAATCAATGTTATATACCTGTGAAATATCTTCCTACAATCAATGAATGTTATACACCTGTGAAATATCTTCCTACAATCAATCAATGTTATATACCTGTGAAATATCTTCCTACAATCAATGTTATATACCTGTGAAATATCTTCCTACAATCAATGTTATACACCTGTGAAATATCTTCCTACAATCAATGTTATATACCTGTGAAATATCTTCCTACAATCAATGAATGTTATATACCTGTGAAATATCTTCCTACAATCAATGTTATACACCTGTGAAATATCTTCCTACAATCAATGTTATATACCTGTGAAATATCTTCCTACAATCAATGTTATACACCTGTGAAATATCTTCCTACAATCAATGTTATACACCTGTGAAATATCTTCCTACAATCAATGTTATATACCTGTGAAATATCTTCCTACAATCAATGTTATACACCTGTGAAATATCTTCCTACAATCAATGTTATACACCTGTGAAATATCTTCCTACAATCAATGTTATACACCTGTGAAATATCTTCCTACAATCAATGTTATATACCTGTGAAATATCTTCCTACAATCAATCAATGTTATATACCTGTGAAATATCTTCCTACAATCAATGTTATATACCTGTGAAATATCTTCCTACAATCAATGTTATATACCTGTGAAATATCTTCCTACAATCAATCAATGTTATATACCTGTGAAATATCTTCCTACAATCAATGTTATACACCTGTGAAATATCTTCCTACAATCAATGTTATACACCTGTGAAATATCTTCCTACAATCAATGTTATATACCTGTGAAATATCTTCCTACAATCAATGAATGTTATACACCTGTGAAATATCTTCCTACAATCAATGTTATATACCTGTGAAATATCTTCCTACAATCAATGTTATATACCTGTGAAATATCTTCCTACAATCAATGTTATATACCTGTGAAATATCTTCCTACAATCAATGTTATACACCTGTGAAATATCTTCCTACAATCAATGTTATATACCTGTGAAATATCTTCCTACAATCAATGTTATACACCTGTGAAATATCTTCCTACAATCAATGTTATACACCTGTGAAATATCTTCCTACAATCAATGTTATATACCTGTGAAATATCTTCCTACAATCAATGTTATACACCTGTGAAATATCTTCCTACAATCAATGTTATACACCTGTGAAATATCTTCCTACAATCAATGTTATACACATGTGAAATATCTTCCTACAATCAATGTTATATACCTGTGAAATATCTTCCTACAATCAATCAATGTTATATACCTGTGAAATATCTTCCTACAATCAATGTTATATACCTGTGAAATATCTTCCTACAATCAATGTTATATACCTGTGAAATATCTTCCTACAATCAATCAATGTTATATACCTGTGAAATATCTTCCTACAATCAATGTTATATACCTGTGAAATATCTTCCTACAATCAATGAATGTTATACACCTTTGAAATATCTTCCTACAATCAATCAATGTTATATACCTGTGAAATATCTTCCTACAATCAATGTTATATACCTGTGAAATATCTTCCTACAATCAATGAATGCTATACACCTGTGTAATATCTTCCTACAATCAATGTTATATACCTGTGAAATATCTTCCTGCAATCAATGTTATATACCTGTGAAATATCTTCCTACAATCAATGTTATATACCTGTGAAATATCTTCCTACAATCAATGAATGCTATACACCTGTGAAATATCTTCCTACAATCAATGTTATATACCTGTGAAATATCTTCCTACAATCAATGAATGTTATACACCTGTGAAATATCTTCCTACAATCAATGTTATACAGCTGTGAAATATCTTCCTACAATCAATGTTATATACCTGTGAAATATCTTCCTACAATCAATGTTATACACCTGTGAAATATCTTCCTACAATCAATGTTATATACCTGTGAAATATCTTCCTACAATCAATGTTATATACCTGTGAAATATCTTCCTACAATCAATGAATGATATACACCTGTGAAATATCTTCCTACAATCAATGTTATATACCTGTGAAATATCTTCCTACAATCAATATTATATACCTGTGAAATATCTTCCTACAATCAATGTTATATACCTGTGAAATATCTTCCTACAATCAATGTTATATACCTGTGAAATATCTTCCTACAATCAATGTTATACACCTGTGAAATGTCTTCCTACAATCAATGTTATATACCTGTGAAATATCTTCCTACAATCAATGTTATATACCTGTGAAATATCTTCCTACAATCAATGTTATATACCTGTGAAATATCTTCCTACAATCAATCAATGTTATATACCTGTGAAATATCTTCCTACAATCAATGTTATATACCTGTGAAATATCTTCCTACAATCAATGAATGTTATACACCTGTGAAATATCTTCCTACAATCAATGTTATATACCTGTGAAATATCTTCCTACAATCAATGTTATACACCTGTGAAATATCTTCCTACAATCAATGTTATATACCTGTGAAATATCTTCCTACAATCAATGTTATATACCTGTGAAATATCTTCCTACAATCAATGTTATACACCTGTGAAATATCTTCCTACAATCAATGTTATATACCTGTGAAATATCTTCCTACAATCAATGAATGTTATATACCTGTGAAATATCTTCCTACAATCAATGAATGTTATACACCTGTGAAATATCTTCCTACAATCAATGTTATATACCTGTGAAATATCTTCCTACAATCAATGAATGTTATACACCTGTGAAATATCTTCCAACAATCAATGTTATATACCTGTGAAATATCTTCCTACAATCAATGAATGTTATATACCTGTGAAATATCTTCCTACAATCAATGAATGTTATACACCTGTGAAATATCTTCCTACAATCAATGTTATATACCTGTGAAATATCTTCCTATAATCAATGAATGTTATATACCTGTGAAATATCTTCCTACAATCAATCAATGTTATATACCTGTGAAATATCTTCCTACAATCAATGTTGTATACCTGTGAAATATCTTCCTACAATCAATGAATGTTATACACCTGTGAAATATCTTCCTACAATCAATCAATGTTATATACCTGTGAAATATCTTCCTACAATCAATGTTATATACCTGTGAAATATCTTCCTACAATCAATCAATGTTATACACCTGTGAAATATCTTCCTACAATCAATCAATGTTATATACCTGTGAAATATCTTCCTACAATCAATGTTATATACCTGTGAAATATCTTCCTACAATCAATGTTATACACCTGTGAAATATCTTCCTACAATCAATGTTATATACCTGTGAAATATCTTCCTACAATCAATGTTATACACCTGTGAAATATCTTCCTACAATCAATGTTATACACCTGTGAAATATCTTCCTACAATCAATGTTATATACCTGTGAAATATCTTCCTACAATCAATGTTATACACCTGTGAAATATCTTCCTACAATCAATGTTATACACCTGTGAAATATCTTCCTACAATCAATGTTATACACCTGTGAAATATCTTCCTACAATCAATGTTATATACCTGTGAAATATCTTCCTACAATCAATCAATGTTATATACCTGTGAAATATCTTCCTACAATCAATGTTATATACCTGTGAAATATCTTCCTACAATCAATGTTATATACCTGTGAAATATCTTCCTACAATCAATCAATGTTATATACCTGTGAAATATCTTCCTACAATCAATGTTATACACCTGTGAAATATCTTCCTACAATCAATGTTATACACCTGTGAAATATCTTCCTACAATCAATGAATGTTATACACCTGTGAAATATCTTACTACAATCAATGTTATACACCTTTGAAATATCTTCCTACAATCAATGTTATACACCTGTGAAATATCTTCCTACAATCAATGTTATATACCTGTGAAATATCTTCCTACAATCAATGTTATATACCTGTGAAATATCTTCCTACAATCAATGTTATATACCTGTGAAATATCTTCCTACAATCAATGTTATATACCTGTGAAATATCTTCCTACAATCAATGTTATATACCTGTGAAATATCTTCCTACAATCAATGTTATATACCTGTGAAATATCTTCCTACAATCAATGTTATATACCTGTGAAATATCTTCCTACAATCAATGAATGTTATACACCTTTGAAATATCTTCCTACAATCAATCAATGTTATATACCTGTGAAATATCTTCCTACAATCAATGTTATATACCTGTGAAATATCTTCCTACAATCAATGAATGCTATACACCTGTGTAATATCTTCCTACAATCAATGTTATATACCTGTGAAATATCTTCCTACAATCAATGTTATATACCTGTGAAATATCTTCCTACAATCAATGTTATATACCTGTGAAATATCTTCCTACAATCAATGAATGCTATACACCTGTGAAATATCTTCCTACAATCAATGTTATATACCTGTGAAATATCTTCCTACAATCAATGAATGTTATACACCTGTGAAATATCTTCCTACAATCAATGTTATATACCTGTGAAATATCTTCCTACAATCAATCAATGTTATATACCTGTGAAATATCTTCCTACAATCAATGAATGTTATATACCTGTGAAATATCTTCCTACAATCAATGTTATATACCTGTGAAATATCTTCCTACAATCAATGAATGTTATACACCTGTGAAATATCTTCCTACAATCAATGAATGTTATACACCTGTGAAATATCTTCCTACAATCAATGAATGTTATACACCTGTGAAATATCTTCCTACAATCAATGAATGTTATACACCTGTGAAATATCTTCCTACAATCAATGTTATATACCTGTGAAATATCTTCCTACAATCAATGTTATACACCTGTGAAATATCTTCCTACAATTAATGAATGTTATATACCTGTGAAATATCTTCCTACAATCAATGTTATATACCTGTGAAATATCTTCCTACAATCAATGTTATATACCTGTGAAATATCTTCCTACAATCAATGTTATATACCTGTGAAATATCTTCCTACAATCAATCAATGTTATATACCTGTGAAATATCTTCCTACAATCAATGTTATATACCTGTGAAATATCTTCCTACAATCAATGAATGTTATACACCTGTGAAATATCTTCCTACAATCAATGTTATATACCTGTGAAATATCTTCCTACAATCAATGTTATACACCTGTGAAATATCTTCCTACAATCAATGTTATATACCTGTGAAATATCTTCCTACAATCAATGTTATATACCTGTGAAATATCTTCCTACAATCAATGTTATACACCTGTGAAATATCTTCCTACAATCAATGTTATATACCTGTGAAATATCTTCCTACAATCAATGAATGTTATATACCTGTGAAATATCTTCCTACAATCAATGAATGTTATACACCTGTGAAATATCTTCCTACAATCAATGTTATATACCTGTGAAATATCTTCCTACAATCAATGAATGTTATACACCTGTGAAATATCTTCCAACAATCAATGTTATATACCTGTGAAATATCTTCCTACAATCAATGAATGTTATATACCTGTGAAATATCTTCCTACAATCAATGAATGTTATACACCTGTGAAATATCTTCCTACAATCAATGTTATATACCTGTGAAATATCTTCCTATAATCAATGAATGTTATATACCTGTGAAATATCTTCCTACAATCAATCAATGTTATATACCTGTGAAATATCTTCCTACAATCAATGTTGTATACCTGTGAAATATCTTCCTACAATCAATGAATGTTATACACCTGTGAAATATCTTCCTACAATCAATCAATGTTATATACCTGTGAAATATCTTCCTACAATCAATGTTATATACCTGTGAAATATCTTCCTACAATCAATCAATGTTATACACCTGTGAAATATCTTCCTACAATCAATCAATGTTATATACCTGTGAAATATCTTCCTACAATCAATGTTATATACCTGTGAAATATCTTCCTACAATCAATGTTATACACCTGTGAAATATCTTCCTACAATCAATGTTATATACCTGTGAAATATCTTCCTACAATCAATGTTATACACCTGTGAAATATCTTCCTACAATCAATGTTATACACCTGTGAAATATCTTCCTACAATCAATGTTATATACCTGTGAAATATCTTCCTACAATCAATGTTATACACCTGTGAAATATCTTCCTACAATCAATGTTATACACCTGTGAAATATCTTCCTACAATCAATGTTATACACCTGTGAAATATCTTCCTACAATCAATGTTATATACCTGTGAAATATCTTCCTACAATCAATCAATGTTATATACCTGTGAAATATCTTCCTACAATCAATGTTATATACCTGTGAAATATCTTCCTACAATCAATGTTATATACCTGTGAAATATCTTCCTACAATCAATCAATGTTATATACCTGTGAAATATCTTCCTACAATCAATGTTATACACCTGTGAAATATCTTCCTACAATCAATGTTATACACCTGTGAAATATCTTCCTACAATCAATGATTATATACCTGTGAAATATCTTACTACAATCAATGTTATACACCTTTGAAATATCTTCCTACAATCAATGTTATATACCTGTGAAATATCTTCCTACAATCAATGTTATATACCTGTGAAATATCTTCCTACAATCAATGTTATATACCTGTGAAATATCTTCCTACAATCAATGTTATATACCTGTGAAATATCTTCCTACAATCAATGTTATATACCTGTGAAATATCTTCCTACAATCAATGTTATATACCTGTGAAATATCTTCCTACAATCAATGTTATATACCTGTGAAATATCTTCCTACAATCAATGTTATATACCTGTGAAATATCTTCCTACAATTCAATGAATGTTATACACCTTTGAAATATCTTCCTACAATCAATCAATGTTATATACCTGTGAAATATCTTCCTACAATCAATGTTATATACCTGTGAAATATCTTCCTACAATCAATGAATGCTATACACCTGTGAAATATCTTCCTACAATCAATGTTATATACCTGTGAAATATCTTCCTACAATCAATGTTATATACCTGTGAAATATCTTCCTACAATCAATGTTATATACCTGTGAAATATCTTCCTACAATCAATGAATGCTATACTACCTGTGAAATATCTTCCTACAATCAATGTTATATACCCTGTGAAATATCTTCCTACAATCAATGAATGTTATACACCTGTGAAATATCTTCCTACAATCAATGTTATATACACTGTGAAATATCTTCCTACAATCAATCAATGTTATATACCTGTGAAATATCTTCCTACAATCAATGAATGTTATATACCTGTGAAATATCTTCCTACAATCAATGTTATATACCTGTGAAATATCTTCCTACAATCAATGAATGTTATACACCTGTGAAATATCTTCCTACAATCAATGAATGTTATACACCTGTGAAATATCTTCCTACAATCAATGAATGTTATACACCTGTGAAATATCTTCTACAATCAATGAATGTTATACACCTGTGAAATATCTTCCTACAATCAATGTTATATACCTGTGAAATATCTTCCTACAATCAATGTTATACACCTGTGAAATATCTTCCTACAATTAATGAATGTTATATACCTGTGAAATATCTTCCTACAATCAATGTTATATACCTGTGAAATATCTTCCTACAATCAATGAATGTTATACACCTGTGAAATATCTTCCTACAATCAATGTTATACACCTATGAAATATCTTCCTACAATCAATGTTATATACCTGTGAAATATCTTCCTACAATCAATGTTATATACCTGTGAAATATCTTCCTACAATCAATCAATGTTATACATCTGTGAAATATCTTCCTACAATCAATGTTATACACCTGTGAAATATCTTCCTACAATCAATGAATGTTATACACCTTTGAAATATCTTCCTACAATCAATGAATGTTATACACCTGTGAAATATCTTCCTACAATCAATGATTGTTATATACCTGTGAAATATCTTCCTACAATCAATGAATGTTATATACCTGTGAAATATCTTCCTACAATCAATGTTATATACCTGTGAAATATCTTCCTACAATCAATAAATGCTATATATGAATGCTATATACCTGTGAAATATCTTCCTACAATCAATCAATGTTATATACATGTGAAATATCTTCCTACAATCAATGTTATATACCTGTGAAATATCTTCCTACAATCAATGTTATACACCTGTGAAATATCTTCCTACAATCAATGTTATATACCTGTGAAATATCTTCCTACAATCAATGTTATACACCTGTGAAATATCTTCCTACAATCAATGTTATACACCTGTGAAATATCTTCCTACAATCAATGTTATATACCTGTGAAATATCTTCCTACAATCAATGAATGTTATACACCTGTGAAATATCTTCCTACAATCAATGTTATATACCTGTGAAATATCTTCCTACAATCAATGAATGTTATACAGCTGTGAAATATCTTCCTACAATCAATGTTATATACCTGTGAAATATCTTCCTACAATCAATGAATGTTATACACCTGTGAAATATCTTCCTACAATCAATGTTATATACCTGTGAAATATCTTCCTACAATCAATGTTATATACCTGTGAAATATCTTCCTACAATCAATCAATGTTATATACCTGTGAAATATCTTCCTACAATCAATGTTATATACCTGTGAAATATCTTCCTACAATCAATGAATGTTATACACCTGTGAAATATCTTCCTACAATCAATGTTATATACCTGTGAAATATCTTCCTACAATCAATGTTATACACCTGTGAAATATCTTCCTACAATCAATGTTATATACCTGTGAAATATCTTCCTACAATCAATGTTATATACCTGTGAAATATCTTCCTACAATCAATGTTATACACCTGTGAAATATCTTCCTACAATCAATGTTATATACCTGTGAAATATCTTCCTACAATCAATGAATGTTATATACCTGTGAAATATCTTCCTACAATCAATGAATGTTATACACCTGTGAAATATCTTCCTACAATCAATGTTATATACCTGTGAAATATCTTCCTACAATCAATGAATGTTATACACCTGTGAAATATCTTCCAACAATCAATGTTATATACCTGTGAAATATCTTCCTACAATCAATGAATGTTATATACCTGTGAAATATCTTCCTACAATCAATGAATGTTATACACCTGTGAAATATCTTCCTACAATCAATGTTATATACCTGTGAAATATCTTCCTATAATCAATGAATGTTATATACCTGTGAAATATCTTCCTACAATCAATCAATGTTATATACCTGTGAAATATCTTCCTACAATCAATGTTGTATACCTGTGAAATATCTTCCTACAATCAATGAATGTTATACACCTGTGAAATATCTTCCTACAATCAATCAATGTTATATACCTGTGAAATATCTTCCTACAATCAATGTTATATACCTGTGAAATTATCTTCCTACAATCAATCAATGTTATACACCTGTGAAATATCTTCCTACAATCAATCAATGTTATATACCTGTGAAATATCTTCCTACAATCAATGTTATATACCTGTGAAATATCTTCCTACAATCAATGTTATACACCTGTGAAATATCTTCCTACAATCAATGTTATATACCTGTGAAATATCTTCCTACAATCAATGTTATACACCTGTGAAATATCTTCCTACAATCAATGTTATACACCTGTGAAATATCTTCCTACAATCAATGTTATATACCTGTTAAATATCTTCCTACAATCAATGTTATACACCTGTGAAATATCTTCCTACAATCAATGTTATACACCTGTGAAATATCTTCCTACAATCAATGTTATACACCTGTGAAATATCTTCCTACAATCAATGTTATATACCTGTGAAATATCTTCCTACAATCAATCAATGTTATATACCTGTGAAATATCTTCCTACAATCAATGTTATATACCTGTGAAATATCTTCCTACAATCAATGTTATATACCTGTGAAATATCTTCCTACAATCAATCAATGTTATATACCTGTGAAATATCTTCCTACAATCAATGTTATACACCTGTGAAATATCTTCCTACAATCAATGTTATACACCTGTGAAATATCTTCCTACAATCAATGAATGTTATACACCTGTGAAATATCTTACTACAATCAATGTTATACACCTTTGAAATATCTTCCTACAATCAATGTTATACACCTGTGAAATATCTTCCTACAATCAATGTTATATACCTGTGAAATATCTTCCTACAATCAATGTTATATACCTGTGAAATATCTTCCTACAATCAATGTTATATACCTGTGAAATATCTTCCTACAATCAATGTTATATACCTGTGAAATATCTTCCTACAATCAATGTTATATACCTGTGAAATATCTTCCTACAATCAATGTTATATACCTGTGAAATATCTTCCTACAATCAATGTTATATACCTGTGAAATATCTTCCTACAATCAATGAATGTTATACACCTTTGAAATATCTTCCTACAATCAATCAATGTTATATACCTGTGAAATATCTTCCTACAATCAATGTTATATACCTGTGAAATATCTTCCTACAATCAATGAATGCTATACACCTGTGTAATATCTTCCTACAATCAATGTTATATACCTGTGAAATATCTTCCTACAATCAATGTTATATACCTGTGAAATATCTTCCTACAATCAATGTTATATACCTGTGAAATATCTTCCTACAATCAATGAATGCTATACACCTGTGAAATATCTTCCTACAATCAATGTTATATACCTGTGAAATATCTTCCTACAATCAATGAATGTTATACACCTGTGAAATATCTTCCTACAATCAATGTTATATACCTGTGAAATATCTTCCTACAATCAATCAATGTTATATACCTGTGAAATATCTTCCTACAATCAATGAATGTTATATACCTGTGAAATATCTTCCTACAATCAATGTTATATACCTGTGAAATATCTTCCTACAATCAATGAATGTTATACACCTGTGAAATATCTTCCTACAATCAATGAATGTTATACACCTGTGAAATATCTTCCTACAATCAATGAATGTTATACACCTGTGAAATATCTTCCTACAATCAATGAATGTTATACACCTGTGAAATATCTTCCTACAATCAATGTTATATACCTGTGAAATATCTTCCTACAATCAATGTTATACACCTGTGAAATATCTTCCTACAATTAATGAATGTTATATACCTGTGAAATATCTTCCTACAATCAATGTTATATACCTGTGAAATATCTTCCTACAATCAATGAATGTTATACACCTGTGAAATATCTTCCTACAATCAATGTTATACACCTATGAAATATCTTCCTACAATCAATGTTATATACCTGTGAAATATCTTCCTACAATCAATGTTATATACCTGTGAAATATCTTCCTACAATCAATCAATGTTATACACCTGTGAAATATCTTCCTACAATCAATGTTATACACCTGTGAAATATCTTCCTACAATCAATGAATGTTATACACCTTTGAAATATCTTCCTACAATCAATGAATGTTATACACCTGTGAAATATCTTCCTACAATCAATGATTGTTATATACCTGTGAAATATCTTCCTACAATCAATGAATGTTATATACCTGTGAAATATCTTCCTACAATCAATGTTATATACCTGTGAAATATCTTCCTACAATCAATAAATGCTATATATGAATGCTATATACCTGTGAAATATCTTCCTACAATCAATCAATGTTATATACCTGTGAAATATCTTCCTACAATCAATGTTATATACCTGTGAAATATCTTCCTACAATCAATGTTATACACCTGTGAAATATCTTCCTACAATCAATGTTATATACCTGTGAAATATCTTCCTACAATCAATGTTATACACCTGTGAAATATCTTCCTACAATCAATGTTATACACCTGTGAAATATCTTCCTACAATCAATGTTATATACCTGTGAAATATCTTCCTACAATCAATGAATGTTATACACCTGTGAAATATCTTCCTACAATCAATGTTATATACCTGTGAAATATCTTCCTACAATCAATGAATGTTATACAGCTGTGAAATATCTTCCTACAATCAATGTTATATACCTGTGAAATATCTTCCTACAATCAATGAATGTTATACACCTGTGAAATATCTTCCTACAATCAATGTTATATACCTGTGAAATATCTTCCTACAATCAATGTTATATACCTGTGAAATATCTTCCTACAATCAATCAATGTTATATACCTGTGAAATATCTTCCTACAATCAATCAATGTTATATACCTGTGAAATATCTTCCTACAATCAATGAATGTTATATACCTGTGAAATATCTTCCTACAATCAATGTTATACACCTGTGAAATATCTTCCTACAATCAATGTTATATACCTGTGAAATATCTTCCTACAATCAATGAATGTTATATACCTGTGAAATATCTTCCTACAATCAATCAATGTTATATACCTGTGAAATATCTTCCTACAATCAATGTTATATACCTGTGAAATATCTTCCTACAATCAATGTTATACACCTGTGAAATATCTTCCTACAATCAATGTTATATACCTGTGAAATATCTTCCTACAATCAATGTTATATACCTGTGAAATATCTTCCTACAATCAATCAATGTTATATACCTGTGAAATATCTTCCTACAATCAATGTTATATACCTGTGAAATATCTTCCTACAATCAATGTTATATACCTGTGAAATATATTCCTACAATCAATGTTATATACCTGTGAAATATCTTCCTACAATCAATGTTATATACCTGTGAAATATCTTCCTACAATCAATCAATGTTATATACCTGTGAAATATCTTCCTACAATCAATGTTATACACCTGTGAAATATCTTCCTACATTCAATGTTATACACCTGTGAAATATCTTCCTACAATCAATGAATGTTATACACCTGTGAAATATCTTACTACAATCAATGTTATACACCTTTGAAATATCTTCCTACAATCAATGTTATACACCTGTGAAATATCTTCCTACAATCAATGTTATAGACCTGTGAAATATCTTCCTACAATCAATGTTATATACCTGTGAAATATCTTCCTACAATCAATGTTATATACCTGTGAAATATCTTCCTACAATCAATGTTATATACCTGTGAAATATCTTCCTACAATCAATGTTATATACCTGTGAAATATCTTCCTACAATCAATGTTATATACCTGTGAAATATCTTCCTACAATCAATGTTATATACCTGTGAAATATCTTCCTACAATCAATGAATGTTATACACCTTTGAAATATCTTCCTACAATCAATCAATGTTATATACCTGTGAAATATCTTCCTACAATCAATGTTATATACCTGTGAAATATCTTCCTACAATCAATGAATGCTATACACCTGTGTAATATCTTCCTACAATCAATGTTATATACCTGTGAAATATCTTCCTACAATCAATGTTATATACCTGTGAAATATCTTCCTACAATCAATGTTATATACCTGTGAAATATCTTCCTACAATCAATGAATGCTATACACCTGTGAAATATCTTCCTACAATCAATGTTATATACCTGTGAAATATCTTCCTACAATCAATGAATGTTATACACCTGTGAAATATCTTCCTACAATCAATGTTATATACCTGTGAAATATCTTCCTACAATCAATCAATGTTATATACCTGTGAAATATCTTCCTACAATCAATGAATGTTACATACCTGTGAAATATCTTCCTACAATCAATGTTATATACCTGTGAAATATCTTCCTACAATCAATGAATGTTATACACCTGTGAAATATCTTCCTACAATCAATGAATGTTATACACCTGTGAAATATCTTCCTACAATCAATGAATGTTATACACCTGTGAAATATCTTCCTACAATCAATGAATGTTATACACCTGTGAAATATCTTCCTACAATCAATGTTATATACCTGTGAAATATCTTCCTACAATCAATGTTATACACCTGTGAAATATCTTCCTACAATTAATGAATGTTATATACCTGTGAAATATCTTCCTACAATCAATGTTATATACCTGTGAAATATCTTCCTACAATCAATGAATGTTATACACCTGTGAAATATCTTCCTACAATCAATGTTATACACCTATGAAATATCTTCCTACAATCAATGTTATATACCTGTGAAATATCTTCCTACAATCAATGTTATATACCTGTGAAATATCTTCCTACAATCAATCAATGTTATACACCTGTGAAATATCTTCCTACAATCAATGTTATACACCTGTGAAATATCTTCCTACAATCAATGAATGTTATACACCTTTGAAATATCTTCCTACAATCAATGAATGTTATACACCTGTGAAATATCTTCCTACAATCAATGATTGTTATATACCTGTGAAATATCTTCCTACAATCAATGAATGTTATATACCTGTGAAATATCTTCCTACAATCAATGTTATATACCTGTGAAATATCTTCCTACAATCAATAAATGCTATATATGAATGCTATATACCTGTGAAATATCGTCCTACAATCAATCAATGTTATATACCTGTGAAATATCTTCCTACAATCAATGTTATATACCTGTGAAATATCTTCCTACAATCAATGTTATACACCTGTGAAATATCTTCCTACAATCAATGTTATATACCTGTGAAATATCTTCCTACAATCAATGTTATACACCTGTGAAATATCTTCCTACAATCAATGTTATACACCTGTGAAATATCTTCCTACAATCAATGTTATATACCTGTGAAATATCTTCCTACAATCAATGAATGTTATACACCTGTGAAATATCTTCCTACAATCAATGTTATATACCTGTGAAATATCTTCCTACAATCAATGAATGTTATACAGCTGTGAAATATCTTCCTACAATCAATGTTATATACCTGTGAAATATCTTCCTACAATCAATGAATGTTATACACCTGTGAAATATCTTCCTACAATCAATCAATGTTATATACCTGTGAAATATCTTCCTACAATCAATGTTATATACCTGTGAAATATCTTCCTACAATCAATCAATGTTATATACCTGTGAAATATCTTCCTACAATCAATCAATGTTATATACCTGTGAAATATCTTCCTACAATCAATGAATGTTATATACCTGTGAAATATCTTCCTACAATCAATGTTATACACCTGTGAAATATCTTCCTACAATCAATGTTATATACCTGTGAAATATCTTCCTACAATCAATGAATGTTATATACCTGTGAAATATCTTCCTACAATCAATCAATGTTATATACCTGTGAAATATCTTCCTACAATCAATGTTATATACCTGTGAAATATCTTCCTACAATCAATGAATGTTATACACCTGTGAAATATCTTCCTACAATCAATCAATGTTATATACCTGTGAAATATCTTCCTACAATCAATGTTATATACCTGTGAAATATCTTCCTACAATCAATGTTATACACCTGTGAAATATCTTCCTACAATCAATGTTATATACCTGTGAAATATCTTCCTACAATCAATGTTATATACCTGTGAAATATCTTCCTACAATCAATCAATGTTATATACCTGTGAAATATCTTCCTACAATCAATGTTATATACCTGTGAAATATCTTCCTACAATCAATGTTATATACCTGTGAAATATATTCCTACAATCAATGTTATATACCTGTGAAATATCTTCCTACAATCAATGTTATACACCTGTGAAATATCTTCCTACAATCAATGTTATACACCTGTGAAATATCTTCCTACAATCAATGTTATACACCTGTGAAATATCTTCCTACAATCAATGTTATATACCTGTGAAATATCTTCCTACAATCAATGTTATATACCTGTGAAATATCTTCCTACAATCAATGAATGTTATACACCTGTGAAATATCTTCCTACAATCAATGTTATATACCTGTGAAATATCTTCCTACAATCAATCAATGTTATATACCTGTGAAATATCTTCCTACAATCAATGTTATATACCTGTGAAATATCTTCCTACAATCAATGAATGTTATACACCTGTGAAATATCTTCCTACAATCAATGTTATATACCTGTGAAATATCTTCCTACAATCAATGTTATACACCTGTGAAATATCTTCCTACAATCAATGTTATATACCTGTGAAATATCTTCCTACAATCAATGTTATATACCTGTGAAATATCTTCCTACAATCAATGTTATACACCTGTGAAATATCTTCCTACAATCAATGTTATATACCTGTGAAATATCTTCCTACAATCAATGAATGTTATACACCTGTGAAATATCTTCCTACAATCAATGTTATATACCTGTGAAATATCTTCCTATAATCAATGAATGTTATATACCTGTGAAATATCTTCCTACAATCAATGTTATATACCTGTGAAATATCTTCCTACAATCAATGTTATATACCTGTGAAATATCTTCCTACAATCAATGAATGTTATACACCTGTGAAATATCTTCCTACAATCAATCAATGTTATATACCTGTGAAATATCTTCCTACAATCAATGTTATATACCTGTGAAATATCTTCCTACAATCAATGTTATACACCTGTGAAATATCTTCCTACAATCAATGTTATATACCTGTGAAATATCTTCCTACAATCAATGTTATACACCTGTGAAATATCTTCCTACAATCAATGTTATACACCTGTGAAATATCTTCCTACAATCAATGTTATATACCTGTGAAATATCTTCCTACAATCAATGTTATACACCTGTGAAATATCTTCCTACAATCAATGTTATACACCTGTGAAATATCTTCCTACAATCAATGTTATACACCTGTGAAATATCTTCCTACAATCAATGTTATATTCCTGTGAAATATCTTCCTACAATCAATCAATGTTATATACCTGTGAAATATCTTCCTACAATCAATGTTATATACCTGTGAAATATCTTCCTACAATCAATGTTATATACCTGTGAAATATCTTCCTACAATCAATCAATGTTATATACCTGTGAAATATCTTCCTACAATCAATGTTATACACCTGTGAAATATCTTCCTACAATCAATGTTATACACCTGTGAAATATCTTCCTACAATCAATGAATGTTATACACCTGTGAAATATCTTACTACAATCAATGTTATACACCTTTGAAATATCTTCCTACAATCAATGTTATACACCTGTGAAATATCTTCCTACAATCAATGTTATATACCTGTGAAATATCTTCCTACAATCAATGTTATATACCTGTGAAATATCTTCCTACAATCAATGTTATATACCTGTGAAATATCTTCCTACAATCAATGTTATATACCTGTGAAATATCTTCCTACAATCAATGTTATATACCTGTGAAATATCTTCCTACAATCAATGTTATATACCTGTGAAATATCTTCCTACAATCAATGTTATATACCTGTGAAATATCTTCCTACAATCAATGAATGTTATACACCTTTGAAATATCTTCCTACAATCAATCAATGTTATATACCTGTGAAATATCTTCCTACAATCAATGTTATATACCTGTGAAATATCTTCCTACAATCAATGAATGCTATACACCTGTGTAATATCTTCCTACAATCAATGTTATATACCTGTGAAATATCTTCCTACAATCAATGTTATATACCTGTGAAATATCTTCCTACAATCAATGTTATATACCTGTGAAATATCTTCCTACAATCAATGAATGCTATACACCTGTGAAATATCTTCCTACAATCAATGTTATATACCTGTGAAATATCTTCCTACAATCAATGAATGTTATACACCTGTGAAATATCTTCCTACAATCAATGTTATATACCTGTGAAATATCTTCCTACAATCAATCAATGTTATATACCTGTGAAATATCTTCCTACAATCAATGAATGTTATATACCTGTGAAATATCTTCCTACAATCAATGTTATATACCTGTGAAATATCTTCCTACAATCAATGAATGTTATACACCTGTGAAATATCTTCCTACAATCAATGAATGTTATACACCTGTGAAATATCTTCCTACAATCAATGAATGTTATACACCTGTGAAATATCTTCCTACAATCAATGAATGTTATACACCTGTGAAATATCTTCCTACAATCAATGTTATATACCTGTGAAATATCTTCCTACAATCAATGTTATACACCTGTGAAATATCTTCCTACAATTAATGAATGTTATATACCTGTGAAATATCTTCCTACAATCAATGTTATATACCTGTGAAATATCTTCCTACAATCAATGAATGTTATACACCTGTGAAATATCTTCCTACAATCAATGTTATACACCTATGAAATATCTTCCTACAATCAATGTTATATACCTGTGAAATATCTTCCTACAATCAATGTTATATACCTGTGAAATATCTTCCTACAATCAATCAATGTTATACACCTGTGAAATATCTTCCTACAATCAATGTTATACACCTGTGAAATATCTTCCTACAATCAATGAATGTTATACACCTTTGAAATATCTTCCTACAATCAATGAATGTTATACACCTGTGAAATATCTTCCTACAATCAATGAATGTTATATACCTGTGAAATATCTTCCTACAATCAATGAATGTTATATACCTGTGAAATATCTTCCTACAATCAATGTTATATACCTGTGAAATATCTTCCTACAATCAATAAATGCTATATATGAATGCTATATACCTGTGAAATATCTTCCTACAATCAATCAATGTTATATACCTGTGAAATATCTTCCTACAATCAATGTTATATACCTGTGAAATATCTTCCTACAATCAATGTTATACACCTGTGAAATATCTTCCTACAATCAATGTTATATACCTGTGAAATATCTTCCTACAATCAATGTTATACACCTGTGAAATATCTTCCTACAATCAATGTTATACACCTGTGAAATATCTTCCTACAATCAATGTTATATACCTGTGAAATATCTTCCTACAATCAATGAATGTTATACACCTGTGAAATATCTTCCTACAATCAATGTTATATACCTGTGAAATATCTTCCCACAATCAATGAATGTTATACAGCTGTGAAATATCTTCCTACAATCAATGTTATATACCTGTGAAATATCTTCCTACAATCAATGAATGTTATACACCTGTGAAATATCTTCCTACAATCAATGTTATATACCTGTGAAATATCTTCCTACAATCAATGTTATATACCTGTGAAATATCTTCCTACAATCAATCAATGTTATATACCTGTGAAATATCTTCCTACAATCAATCAATGTTATATACCTGTGAAATATCTTCCTACAATCAATGAATGTTATATACCTGTGAAATATCTTCCTACAATCAATGTTATACACCTGTGAAATATCTTCCTACAATCAATGTTATATACCTGTGAAATATCTTCCTACAATCAATGAATGTTATATACCTGTGAAATATCTTCCTACAATCAATCAATGTTATATACCTGTGAAATATCTTCCTACAATCAATGTTATATACCTGTGAAATATCTTCCTACAATCAATGAATGTTATACACCTGTGAAATATCTTCCTACAATCAATCAATGTTATATACCTGTGAAATATCTTCCTACAATCAATGTTATATACCTGTGAAATATCTTCCTACAATCAATGTTATACACCTGTGAAATATCTTCCTACAATCAATGTTATATACCTGTGAAATATCTTCCTACAATCAATGTTATATACCTGTGAAATATCTTCCTACAATCAATCAATGTTATATACCTGTGAAATATCTTCCTACAATCAATGTTATATACCTGTGAAATATATTCCTACAATCAATGTTATATACCTGTGAAATATCTTCCTACAATCAATGTTATACACCTGTGAAATATCTTCCTACAATCAATGTTATACACCTGTGAAATATCTTCCTACAATCAATGTTATACACCTGTGAAATATCTTCCTACAATCAATGTTATATACCTGTGAAATATCTTCCTACAATCAATCAATGTTATATACCTGTGAAATATCTTCCTACAATCAATGTTATATACCTGTGAAATATCTTCCTACAATCAATGTTATATACCTGTGAAATATCTTCCTACAATCAATCAATGTTATATACCTGTGAAATATCTTCCTACAATCAATGTTATACACCTGTGAAATATCTTCCTACAATCAATGTTATACACCTGTGAAATATCTTCCTACAATCAATGAATGTTATACACCTGTGAAATATCTTCCTACAATCAATGTTATATACCTGTGAAATATCTTCCTACAATCAATGTTATATACCTGTGAAATATCTTCCTACAATCAATGTTATATACCTGTGAAATATCTTCCTACAATCAATGAATGTTATACACCTGTGAAATATCTTCCTACAATCAATGTTATATACCTGTGAAATATCTTCCTACAATCAATCAATGTTATATACCTGTGAAATATCTTCCTACAATCAATGTTATATACCTGTGAAATATCTTCCTACAATCAATGAATGTTATACACCTGTGAAATATCTTCCTACAATCAATGTTATATACCTGTGAAATATCTTCCTACAATCAATGTTATACACCTGTGAAATATCTTCCTACAATCAATGTTATATACCTGTGAAATATCTTCCTACAATCAATGTTATATACCTGTGAAATATCTTCCTACAATCAATGTTATACACCTGTGAAATATCTTCCTACAATCAATGTTATATACCTGTGAAATATCTTCCTACAATCAATGTTATACACCTGTGAAATATCTTCCTACAATCAATGTTATATACCTGTGAAATATCTTCCTACAATCAATGTTATACACCTGTGAAATATCTTCCTACAATCAATGTTATACACCTGTGAAATATCTTCCTACAATCAATGTTATATACCTGTGAAATATCTTCCTACAATCAATGAATGTTATACACCTGTGAAATATCTTCCTACAATCAATGTTATATACCTGTGAAATATCTTCCCACAATCAATGAATGTTATACAGCTGTGAAATATCTTCCTACAATCAATGTTATATACCTGTGAAATATCTTCCTACAATCAATGAATGTTATACACCTGTGAAATATCTTCCTACAATCAATGTTATATACCTGTGAAATATCTTCCTACAATCAATGTTATATACCTGTGAAATATCTTCCTACAATCAATCAATGTTATATACCTGTGAAATATCTTCCTACAATCAATCAATGTTATATACCTGTGAAATATCTTCCTACAATCAATGAATGTTATATACCTGTGAAATATCTTCCTACAATCAATGTTATACACCTGTGAAATATCTTCCTACAATCAATGTTATATACCTGTGAAATATCTTCCTACAATCAATGAATGTTATATACCTGTGAAATATCTTCCTACAATCAATCAATGTTATATACCTGTGAAATATCTTCCTACAATCAATGTTATATACCTGTGAAATATCTTCCTACAATCAATGAATGTTATACACCTGTGAAATATCTTCCTACAATCAATCAATGTTATATACCTGTGAAATATCTTCCTACAATCAATGTTATATACCTGTGAAATATCTTCCTACAATCAATGTTATACACCTGTGAAATATCTTCCTACAATCAATGTTATATACCTGTGAAATATCTTCCTACAATCAATGTTATATACCTGTGAAATATCTTCCTACAATCAATCAATGTTATATACCTGTGAAATATCTTCCTACAATCAATGTTATATACCTGTGAAATATATTCCTACAATCAATGTTATATACCTGTGAAATATCTTCCTACAATCAATGTTATATACCTGTGAAATATCTTCCTACAATCAATGTTATACACCTGTGAAATATCTTCCTACAATCAATGTTATACACCTGTGAAATATCTTCCTACAATCAATGTTATATACCTGTGAAATATCTTCCTACAATCAATCAATGTTATATACCTGTGAAATATCTTCCTACAATCAATGTTATATACCTGTGAAATATCTTCCTACAATCAATGTTATATACCTGTGAAATATCTTCCTACAATCAATCAATGTTATATACCTGTGAAATATCTTCCTACAATCAATGTTATACACCTGTGAAATATCTTCCTACAATCAATGTTATACACCTGTGAAATATCTTCCTACAATCAATGAATGTTATACACCTGTGAAATATCTTCCTACAATCAATGTTATATACCTGTGAAATATCTTCCTACAATCAATGTTATATACCTGTGAAATATCTTCCTACAATCAATGGTATATACCTGTGAAATATCTTCCTACAATCAATGAATGTTATACACCTGTGAAATATCTTCCTACAATCAATGTTATATACCTGTGAAATATCTTCCTACAATCAATCAATGTTATATACCTGTGAAATATCTTCCTACAATCAATGTTATATACCTGTGAAATATCTTCCTACAATCAATGAATGTTATACACCTGTGAAATATCTTCCTACAATCAATGTTATATACCTGTGAAATATCTTCCTACAATCAATGTTATACACCTGTGAAATATCTTCCTACAATCAATGTTATATACCTGTGAAATATCTTCCTACAATCAATGTTATATACCTGTGAAATATCTTCCTACAATCAATGTTATACACCTGTGAAATATCTTCCTACAATCAATGTTATATACCTGTGAAATATCTTCCTACAATCAATGAATGTTATATACCTGTGAAATATCTTCCTACAATCAATGTTATACACCTGTGAAATATCTTCCTACAATCAATGTTATATACCTGTGAAATATCTTCCTACAATCAATCAATGTTATATACCTGTGAAATATCTTCCTACAATCAATGTTATATACCTGTGAAATATCTTCCTACAATCAATGAATGTTATACACCTGTGAAATATCTTCCTACAATCAATCAATGTTATATACCTGTGAAATATCTTCCTACAATCAATGTTATATACCTGTGAAATATCTTCCTACAATCAATGTTATATACCTGTGAAATATCTTCCTACAATCAATCAATGTTATATACCTGTGAAATATCTTCCTACAATCAATGTTATATACCTGTGAAATATCTTCCTACAATCAATGTTATACACCTGTGAAATATCTTCCTACAATCAATGTTATACACCTGTGAAATATCTTCCTACAATCAATGTTATACACCTGTGAAATATCTTCCTACAATCAATGTTATATACCTGTGAAATATCTTCCTACAATCAATCAATGTTATATACCTGTGAAATATCTTCCTACAATCAATGTTATATACCTGTGAAATATCTTCCTACAATCAATGTTATATACCTGTGAAATATCTTCCTACAATCAATCAATGTTATATACCTGTGAAATATCTTCCTACAATCAATGTTATATACCTGTGAAATATCTTCCTACAATCAATGAATGTTATACACCTTTGAAATATCTTCCTACAATCAATCAATGTTATATACCTGTGAAATATCTTCCTACAATCAATGTTATATACCTGTGAAATATCTTCCTACAATCAATGAATGCTATACACCTGTGTAATATCTTCCTACAATCAATGTTATATACCTGTGAAATATCTTCCTACAATCAATGTTATATACCTGTGAAATATCTTCCTACAATCAATGTTATATACCTGTGAAATATCTTCCTACAATCAATGAATGCTATACACCTGTGAAATATCTTCCTACAATCAATGTTATATACCTGTGAAATATCTTCCTACAATCAATGAATGTTATACACCTGTGAAATATCTTCCTACAATCAATGTTATACACCTGTGAAATATCTTCCTACAATCAATGTTATATACCTGTGAAATATCTTCCTACAATCAATGTTATACACCTGTGAAATATCTTCCTACAATCAATGTTATATACCTGTGAAATATCTTCCTACAATCAATGTTATATACCTGTGAAATATCTTCCTACAATCAATGAATGATATACACCTGTGAAATATCTTCCTACAATCAATGTTATATACCTGTGAAATATCTTCCTACAATCAATGTTATATACCTGTGAAATATCTTCCTACAATCAATGTTATATACCTGTGAAATATCTTCCTACAATCAATGTTATATACCTGTGAAATATCTTCCTACAATCAATGTTATACACCTGTGAAATATCTTCCTACAATCAATGTTATATACCTGTGAAATATCTTCCTACAATCAATGTTATATACCTGTGAAATATCTTCCTACAATCAATGAATGTTATACACCTGTGAAATATCTTCCTACAATCAATGTTATATACCTGTGAAATATCTTCCTACAATCAATGTTATATACCTGTGAAATATCTTCCTACAATCAATGTTATATACCTGTGAAATATCTTCCTACAATCAATGAATGCTATACACCTGTGAAATATCTTCCTACAATCAATGTTATATACCTGTGAAATATCTTCCTACAATCAATGTTATATACCTGTGAAATATCTTCCTACAATCAATGAATGCTATACACCTGTGAAATATCTTCCTACAATCAATGTTATATACCTGTGAAATATCTTCCTACAATCATTGTTATATACCTGTGAAATATCTTCCTACAATCAATGTTATATACCTGTGAAATATCTTCCTACAATCAATGTTATATACCTGTGAAATATCTTCCTACAATAAATGTTATATACCTGTGAAATATCTTCCTACAATCAATGTTATATACCTGTGAAATATCTTCCTACAATCAATGTTATATACCTGTGAAATATCTTCCTACAATCAATGTTATATACCTGTGAAATATCTTCCTACAATCAATGTTATATACCTGTGAAATATCTTCCTACAATCAATGTTATATACCTGTGAAATATCTTCCTACAATCAATGAATGTTATATACCTGTGAAATATCTTCCTACAATCAATGTTATACACCTGTGAAATATCTTCCTACAATCAATGTTATATACCTGTGAAATATCTTCCTACAATCAATGAATGTTATACACCTGTGAAATATCTTCCTACAATCAATGTTATATACCTGTGAAATATCTTCCTATAATCAATGAATGTTATATACCTGTGAAATATCTTCCTACAATCAATGTTATATACCTGTGAAATATCTTCCTACAATCAATGTTATATACCTGTGAAATATCTTCCTACAATCAATGAATGTTATACACCTGTGAAATATCTTCCTACAATCAATCAATGTTATATACCTGTGAAATATCTTCCTACAATCAATGTTATATACCTGTGAAATATCTTCCTACAATCAATGTTATACACCTGTGAAATATCTTCCTACAATCAATGTTATATACCTGTGAAATATCTTCCTACAATCAATGTTATACACCTGTGAAATATCTTCCTACAATCAATGTTATACACCTGTGAAATATCTTCCTACAATCAATGTTATATACCTGTGAAATATCTTCCTACAATCAATGTTATACACCTGTGAAATATCTTCCTACAATCAATGTTATACACCTGTGAAATATCTTCCTACAATCAATGTTATACACCTGTGAAATATCTTCCTACAATCAATGTTATATACCTGTGAAATATCTTCCTACAATCAATCAATGTTATATACCTGTGAAATATCTTCCTACAATCAATGTTATATACCTGTGAAATATCTTCCTACAATCAATGTTATATACCTGTGAAATATCTTCCTACAATCAATCAATGTTATATACCTGTGAAATATCTTCCTACAATCAATGTTATACACCTGTGAAATATCTTCCTACAATCAATGTTATACACCTGTGAAATATCTTCCTACAATCAATGAATGTTATACACCTGTGAAATATCTTACTACAATCAATGTTATACACCTTTGAAATATCTTCCTACAATCAATGTTATACACCTGTGAAATATCTTCCTACAATCAATGTTATATACCTGTGAAATATCTTCCTACAATCAATGTTATATACCTGTGAAATATCTTCCTACAATCAATGTTATATACCTGTGAAATATCTTCCTACAATCAATGTTATATACCTGTGAAATATCTTCCTACAATCAATGTTATATACCTGTGAAATATCTTCCTACAATCAATGTTATATACCTGTGAAATATCTTCCTACAATCAATGTTATATACCTGTGAAATATCTTCCTACAATCAATGAATGTTATACACCTTTGAAATATCTTCCTACAATCAATCAATGTTATATACCTGTGAAATATCTTCCTACAATCAATGTTATATACCTGTGAAATATCTTCCTACAATCAATGAATGCTATACACCTGTGTAATATCTTCCTACAATCAATGTTATATACCTGTGAAATATCTTCCTACAATCAATGTTATATACCTGTGAAATATCTTCCTACAATCAATGTTATATACCTGTGAAATATCTTCCTACAATCAATGAATGCTATACACCTGTGAAATATCTTCCTACAATCAATGTTATATACCTGTGAAATATCTTCCTACAATCAATGAATGTTATACACCTGTGAAATATCTTCCTACAATCAATGTTATATACCTGTGAAATATCTTCCTACAATCAATCAATGTTATATACCTGTGAAATATCTTCCTACAATCAATGAATGTTATATACCTGTGAAATATCTTCCTACAATCAATGTTATATACCTGTGAAATATCTTCCTACAATCAATGAATGTTATACACCTGTGAAATATCTTCCTACAATCAATGAATGTTATACACCTGTGAAATATCTTCCTACAATCAATGAATGTTATACACCTGTGAAATATCTTCCTACAATCAATGAATGTTATACACCTGTGAAATATCTTCCTACAATCAATGTTATATACCTGTGAAATATCTTCCTACAATCAATGTTATACACCTGTGAAATATCTTCCTACAATTAATGAATGTTATATACCTGTGAAATATCTTCCTACAATCAATGTTATATACCTGTGAAATATCTTCCTACAATCAATGAATGTTATACACCTGTGAAATATCTTCCTACAATCAATGTTATACACCTATGAAATATCTTCCTACAATCAATGTTATATACCTGTGAAATATCTTCCTACAATCAATGTTATATACCTGTGAAATATCTTCCTACAATCAATCAATGTTATACACCTGTGAAATATCTTCCTACAATCAATGTTATACACCTGTGAAATATCTTCCTACAATCAATGAATGTTATACACCTTTGAAATATCTTCCTACAATCAATGAATGTTATACACCTGTGAAATATCTTCCTACAATCAATGAATGTTATATACCTGTGAAATATCTTCCTACAATCAATGAATGTTATATACCTGTGAAATATCTTCCTACAATCAATGTTATATACCTGTGAAATATCTTCCTACAATCAATAAATGCTATATATGAATGCTATATACCTGTGAAATATCTTCCTACAATCAATCAATGTTATATACCTGTGAAATATCTTCCTACAATCAATGTTATATACCTGTGAAATATCTTCCTACAATCAATGTTATACACCTGTGAAATATCTTCCTACAATCAATGTTATATACCTGTGAAATATCTTCCTACAATCAATGTTATACACCTGTGAAATATCTTCCTACAATCAATGTTATACACCTGTGAAATATCTTCCTACAATCAATGTTATATACCTGTGAAATATCTTCCTACAATCAATGAATGTTATACACCTGTGAAATATCTTCCTACAATCAATGTTATATACCTGTGAAATATCTTCCCACAATCAATGAATGTTATACAGCTGTGAAATATCTTCCTACAATCAATGTTATATACCTGTGAAATATCTTCCTACAATCAATGAATGTTATACACCTGTGAAATATCTTCCTACAATCAATGTTATATACCTGTGAAATATCTTCCTACAATCAATGTTATATACCTGTGAAATATCTTCCTACAATCAATCAATGTTATATACCTGTGAAATATCTTCCTACAATCAATCAATGTTATATACCTGTGAAATATCTTCCTACAATCAATGAATGTTATATACCTGTGAAATATCTTCCTACAATCAATGTTATACACCTGTGAAATATCTTCCTACAATCAATGTTATATACCTGTGAAATATCTTCCTACAATCAATGAATGTTATATACCTGTGAAATATCTTCCTACAATCAATCAATGTTATATACCTGTGAAATATCTTCCTACAATCAATGTTATATACCTGTGAAATATCTTCCTACAATCAATGAATGTTATACACCTGTGAAATATCTTCCTACAATCAATCAATGTTATATACCTGTGAAATATCTTCCTACAATCAATGTTATATACCTGTGAAATATCTTCCTACAATCAATGTTATACACCTGTGAAATATCTTCCTACAATCAATGTTATATACCTGTGAAATATCTTCCTACAATCAATGTTATATACCTGTGAAATATCTTCCTACAATCAATCAATGTTATATACCTGTGAAATATCTTCCTACAATCAATGTTATATACCTGTGAAATATATTCCTACAATCAATGTTATATACCTGTGAAATATCTTCCTACAATCAATGTTATACACCTGTGAAATATCTTCCTACAATCAATGTTATACACCTGTGAAATATCTTCCTACAATCAATGTTATACACCTGTGAAATATCTTCCTACAATCAATGTTATATACCTGTGAAATATCTTCCTACAATCAATCAATGTTATATACCTGTGAAATATCTTCCTACAATCAATGTTATATACCTGTGAAATATCTTCCTACAATCAATGTTATATACCTGTGAAATATCTTCCTACAATCAATCAATGTTATATACCTGTGAAATATCTTCCTACAATCAATGTTATACACCTGTGAAATATCTTCCTACAATCAATGTTATACACCTGTGAAATATCTTCCTACAATCAATGAATGTTATACACCTGTGAAATATCTTCCTACAATCAATGTTATATACCTGTGAAATATCTTCCTACAATCAATGTTATATACCTGTGAAATATCTTCCTACAATCAATGTTATATACCTGTGAAATATCTTCCTACAATCAATGAATGTTATACATCTGTGAAATATCTTCCTACAATCAATGTTATATACCTGTGAAATATCTTCCTACAATCAATCAATGTTATATACCTGTGAAATATCTTCCTACAATCAATGTTATATACCTGTGAAATATCTTCCTACAATCAATGAATGTTATACACCTGTGAAATATCTTCCTACAATCAATGTTATATACCTGTGAAATATCTTCCTACAATCAATGTTATACACCTGTGAAATATCTTCCTACAATCAATGTTATATACCTGTGAAATATCTTCCTACAATCAATGTTATATACCTGTGAAATATCTTCCTACAATCAATGTTATACACCTGTGAAATATCTTCCTACAATCAATGTTATATACCTGTGAAATATCTTCCTACAATCAATCAATGTTATATACCTGTGAAATATCTTCCTACAATCAATGTTATACACCTGTGAAATATCTTCCTACAATCAATGTTATATACCTGTGAAATATCTTCCTACAATCAATGAATGTTATACACCTGTGAAATATCTTCCTACAATCAATGTTATATACCTGTGAAATATCTTCCTATAATCAATGAATGTTATATACCTGTGAAATATCTTCCTACAATCAATCAATGTTATATACCTGTGAAATATCTTCCTACAATCAACGTTATATACCTGTGAAATATCTTCCTACAATCAATGAATGTTATACACCTGTGAAATATCTTCCTACAATCAATCAATGTTATATACCTGTGAAATATCTTCCTACAATCAATGTTATATACCTGGGAAATATCTTCCTACAATCAATGAATGTTATACACCTGTGAAATATCTTCCTACAATCAATCAATGTTATATACCTGTGAAATATCTTCCTACAATCAATGTTATATACCTGTGAAATATCTTCCTACAATCAATGTTATACACCTGTGAAATATCTTCCTACAATCAATGTTATATACCTGTGAAATATCTTCCTACAATCAATGTTATACACCTGTGAAATATCTTCCTACAATCAATGTTATACACCTGTGAAATATCTTCCTACAATCAATGTTATATACCTGTGAAATATCTTCCTACAATCAATGTTATACACCTGTGAAATATCTTCCTACAATCAATGTTATACACCTGTGAAATATCTTCCTACAATCAATGTTATACACCTGTGAAATATCTTCCTACAATCAATGTTATATACCTGTGAAATATCTTCCTACAATCAATCAATGTTATATACCTGTGAAATATCTTCCTACAATCAATGTTATATACCTGTGAAATATCTTCCTACAATCAATGTTATATACCTGTGAAATATCTTCCTACAATCAATCAATGTTATATACCTGTGAAATATCTTCCTACAATCAATGTTATATACCTGTGAAATATCTTCCTACAATCAATGAATGTTATACACCTTTGAAATATCTTCCTACAATCAATCAATGTTATATACCTGTGAAATATCTTCCTACAATCAATGTTATATACCTGTGAAATATCTTCCTACAATCAATGAATGCTATACACCTGTGTAATATCTTCCTACAATCAATGTTATATACCTGTGAAATATCTTCCTACAATCAATGTTATATACCTGTGAAATATCTTCCTACAATCAATGTTATATACCTGTGAAATATCTTCCTACAATCAATGAATGCTATACACCTGTGAAATATCTTCCTACAATCAATGTTATATACCTGTGAAATATCTTCCTACAATCAATGAATGTTATACACCTGTGAAATATCTTCCTACAATCAATGTTATACACCTGTGAAATATCTTCCTACAATCAATGTTATATACCTGTGAAATATCTTCCTACAATCAATGTTATACACCTGTGAAATATCTTCCTACAATCAATGTTATATACCTGTGAAATATCTTCCTACAATCAATGTTATATACCTGTGAAATATCTTCCTACAATCAATGAATGATATACACCTGTGAAATATCTTCCTACAATCAATGTTATATACCTGTGAAATATCTTCCTACAATCAATGTTATATACCTGTGAAATATCTTCCTACAATCAATGTTATATACCTGTGAAATATCTTCCTACAATCAATGTTATATACCTGTGAAATATCTTCCTACAATCAATGTTATACACCTGTGAAATATCTTCCTACAATCAATGTTATATACCTGTGAAATATCTTCCTACAATCAATGTTATATACCTGTGAAATATCTTCCTACAATCAATGAATGTTATACACCTGTGAAATATCTTCCTACAATCAATGTTATATACCTGTGAAATATCTTCCTACAATCAATGTTATATACCTGTGAAATATCTTCCTACAATCAATGTTATATACCTGTGAAATATCTTCCTACAATCAATGAATGCTATACACCTGTGAAATATCTTCCTACAATCAATGTTATATACCTGTGAAATATCTTCCTACAATCAATGTTATATACCTGTGAAATATCTTCCTACAATCAATGAATGCTATACACCTGTGAAATATCTTCCTACAATCAATGTTATATACCTGTGAAATATCTTCCTACAATCATTGTTATATACCTGTGAAATATCTTCCTACAATCAATGTTATATACCTGTGAAATATCTTCCTACAATCAATGTTATATACCTGTGAAATATCTTCCTACAATCAATGTTATATACCTGTGAAATATCTTCCTACAATCAATGTTATATACCTGTGAAATATCTTCCTACAATCAATGTTATATACCTGTGAAATATCTTCCTACAATCAATGAATGTTATACACCTGTGAAATATCTTCCTACAATCAATGTTATATACCTGTGAAATATCTTCCTACAATCAATGTTATATACCTGTGAAATATCTTCCTACAATCAATGTTATATACCTGTGAAATATCTTCCTACAATCAATGAATGTTATACACCTGTGAAATATCTTCCTACAATCAATGTTATATACCTGTGAAATATCTTCCTACAATCAATGTTATATACCTGTGAAATATCTTCCTACAATCAATGTTATATACCTGTGAAATATCTTCCTACAATCAATCAATGTTATATACCTGTGAAATATCTTCCTACAATCAATGAATGTTATATACCTGTGAAATATCTTCCTACAATCAATCAATGTTATATACCTGTGAAATATCTTCCTACAATCAATGAATGTTATACACCTGTGAAATATCTTCCTACAATCAATGTTATATACCTGTGAAATATCTTCCTACAATCAATGTTATATACCTGTGAAATATCTTCCTACAATCAATGAATGCTATATATGAATGCTATATACCTGTGAAATATCTTCCTACAATCAATGTTATATACCTGTGAAATATCTTCCTACAATCAATGAATGTTATACACCTGTGAAATATCTTCCTACAATCAATGTTATATACCTGTGAAATATCTTCCTACAATCAATGTTATACACCTGTGAAATATCTTCCTACAATCAATGTTATATACCTGTGAAATATCTTCCTACAATCAATGTTATATACCTGTGAAATATCTTCCTACAATCAATGTTATATACCTGTGAAATATCTTCCTATAATCAATGTTATACACCTGTGAAATATCTTCCTACAATCAATGTTATATACCTGTGAAATATCTTCCTACAATCAATGTTATATACCTGTGAAACATCTTCCTACAATCAATGTTATATACCTGTGAAATATCTTCCTTCAACCAATCACGATCAAGCCATTCCTTCTGGGTATCAGTCATTGATCTCATCAGACAAAGTTCACAGACTTTACGTATAAGTACTGCTGTTTCTTCTATACCATTAGAAATTAAAACCTATAATAACAATAAAAAAAAACATAATAATGGTTTCTGAATTAGGCACAAGACCAAATACTTTGGAGGAGGGGAAAGTCAATTAAATCGATCCAAGTGTTGGTACTCAGTACATTACTTGTACTCTATTTTATCAACCCCGTAAGGATGAAAGGCAAAGTCAACCTCGGCGGGATTTGAACTCAGATCATAAAGGGACTTAACTATGCTGGAAAGCATGGCGTCCGACCTCCACTGACACTGCCAATTCACCGCCAAAGGCGGTGGATGATTTCTAATAATTGTTTCTACTTTAGGCACAAGGACAGCAATTACCCAGTACATTACTGGTACTTTATTTTATCAACCCCGTAAGGATGAAAGGCAATTAATAATACTTTGCAATGTGTCTGGCCTTGCCGTGGTGAGGAAGGAGGGGGCTTGTGTGTTCCGTAAATCTGTATGTTACTATCTGGAGCTTTGCTACTGGTAGGGCCACCCTAGGTAAGTCGGTGACCCGGGGAGGTTCCAAACCAACAGTGACCTGCGCCGTGTTCACTTGCCACCAAGATGGCAGCCCCATCATTATTCTGCAGAGGGCCAACAACCCGTCCAGAAGAGAACACCAATGTTATGAAACAACCAAAAGAAACCAGACTGCCCAACATCAGAACTGACCCCTGCCTGCCCTTCACCAATAAGAAATTGATTTGTGCCATAAAATTTGTGTTGCTACATGGAATATCCTGTCTCTACTTCACCCCGGAGAAGCTACCCTTCTGTCCCAAGAGCTATCCCACTGCAACATCACATTGTCAAGACTTTGCAAGACACACTGGCCTGGCCATGGGGAATTCTTCGCGGGAGACCACTGCCTCATCTGGAGTGACCCTGAGGATAGGACGGGTCTCTGCGACATGGCACTGGCCATGCCCAAGTATGTCTGCAAGTCCCTAGTCAGCTAGAACTCGGAGAGTGACCATGTGCTGTCCGCCTGTTCTCTCCACTGACACGGCAAGATATCTATCGTCATTGCCTATGCCCCTACAGACATCACAGAAGACACTGTCAAGGATGACAACTATGATCACTTTCAACAGGTTTTAGAACAAATCCCACCCCATGACATCATATCATGATCATCTATCATCTCTTCTTCCGCAAGGTTCCCTCCAACCGACCCATTGTAGACTCAGCTCTTTAGCACAACCTTCGCCAACCCCTCCACCAATGACAAAGGTAACCACCTGCTGCTCCTCTGCCATTACAACAACTTCTGTATCGCCGACACCTGGTTCCCCTGTAAACTCATCTATCACTGGACTTGGTACAGTTATACCCAGAAGGCAATCAACTACATCATCATCTCCTCTGCCACTAAAGGTAATTTATCACCAACAGGTCTACAAGGGAGCTTAACTAGGCAATACTGATCATTGGTTGCTGGTTGTGACACTGAGGCTGAAATTGCAAGTGGATCCTGACACTAAGTATCAGCCCAGCCCTGATTCATCTTGTCTCCACGATCCCAACATCACCCCTACATTTGTATTCTCTTTCACCAATTGTTTCAGCGTCCTGACTGAGGATGATACCAACAACTGGGAAGGTCTTTAAACCAAGTATCAACCAGCCTGTGCGCAACATCCTGGTAAACTCAAGACCTCTTCGCAAATGACCCAGGATTTCACCACAGATGCTGGAGATAACTAACTGTTGCCACAAGGCTCACCAGCACGGTGACATAAATGAATACCACTGGCTCAACTGGATACGCAACAAGGCTATCACGGATGACTGGAAGAAGTTTTGGGCGAAAGAAGCTGAGCACCTGGAGACAGTGGCAAGGAACAACAACCTCAGCCAGGTATTCAACATACTCTGCAGAGCCCGTACCAGTGCCCGGTGAAGGATACCAATGGCAACGTCATCACCATTGAGACCACCTGCCTTGAACACTGGAAAGATCACTTCAGCCTTCTTCTACATCACCCATCCGTTCCAATTGATCCCTGCCTAATCCCAACCTCAGACATGGTTGTAGCCAACTCCTGAAGATTCAATCCAGTCGCTCCTGATGAAGTCAGAGCCATCCTGAAGAAGCTAAAAAATCACAAATTACCTGGAATCTGCACTATCACCATGGAGATGTTGAAGGCGGGTGGAGATAACATGATCCAGTGGCTCACTCCTATCATCAACCATGTATGGGTGTCAGAGCAGCTTTCAAATGACTGGACCCGAAGCATTATACTCCCCTTCTAGAAATGGAAGGGTGACAAACTCATCTGCAGCAACCCCAGGCGTATCACTCTTCTTTCCATCCCAAGCAAGATCTTCACCAAGATCCTACTCAACAGTGCTTCCAGCCATCAGAAGTGGATGTCGCCCACAACAAGCTGGATTCATGCCTAATTGATCCAACGCTGACACATTTCTGCCCTTCGCCTCATTATCAGAAAAATCTCAAGAGTTCTGTAGAGATCGCTGCCTTTATGTCACCTTCATCAACCTCAAGGCCACCCAAGATCACCACCTTGTTCCAATGGCTCTATAGCAGTGCTGAGAGCTGCGTGCAGGTGAATGTGAAGGACACCAACTGGTTCCCTATCAGACAGGGCTGCGTGGCTATTGACTATTTGATGACCAATGTCTGTGAGTGAGTTTCTGGCATTACCTTCACGAATTACCACTTTACTAACCTGGAGTACGCAGATGACACCCCACCTCCACCCCTCCCCATTCAGCAACTCCATCAATCAGCTCAGAGATGTACAGACCATACACTGGGAGGAATCATCAAAGCTTGGTCTTCAGGTGAGCTGGGTGAAGACAAAGCTGATGTCAGCAATGGCCCAGGTCCACCTTCGCTTCATATTGGCCTTGACATCATAGAGTTTGTCAGTTCCTTCATTTACCTAGGCTCAACTGTCACCAAGCAATGGAGATCTGACCCCAAACCTCAACTGCAGATGTGGCCTGGCCACTGGGGTCATGCACTCCCTATGGAAGCCCCTTTGGTGCCATTGCTCAATCTCCCAAAAGATGAAACTCCATATTTACAAAGCATTGGTCCTCTCCCTTCTCCTCTATGGAGCAGAAATGTGGCCCCTCACGAAAACCCTGGCAAAGATGATCAATGTAAACATTTGAGCAAAACACCGAAACAATTGTAGATTGTTTTCTCCAGCTACTGCTGGAACAAAAGGATGATGTTGGTCACCTGACACATCCTGTTTATGAGGCTGTTTGCTTGCAAAAAAAAACAATATTGATAGATTGGCAGAATCGGTAGAGTGTCGGATGCCATACTTTGACGTATAGTTACGGCCCTTTCCATTCCGAGTTCAAATCCCGTCGAGGTTAAGTTTGCCTTTCATCCTTACGGGGTCAATAAAATATGTACTGAGTAATTGCTGGCCTTGTGCCAAAAGTAGAAACAATTATTATAGGCGGTGGATTGGCAGTATCGGTAGAGAGTCGGACACCATGCTTTGCAGCATAGAGTTACGGCCCTTTATGCTCTGAGTTCAAATCCCGCTGAGGTTAACTTTGCCTTTCATCCTTACAGGGTTGATAAAATAAAGTACCAGTAATGCATTGGGGTAATGGCTGGCCTTGTGCCAAAACTAGAAACAATTATTATAATATTATTATTCACTCACGAATACATTTAGGTTTCCACCATGTTAGACTGAAAACAAATTTTGTTTATTTATTTATATAAACTCTTACCTTAAACATACATTCTCCATTGATGTTGAAATTGGTCAGAGAAGCCAGCAATTTAGAAATGTTCTTGATAGCAGAATTCCTAAAACATTTGAGGAAAATAAAGTTAAAGTTTCCACATATATAAAGTTTATATATATAAATTTGGAGGAAGGGCAAAGTTGATTAAATCAATGCCAGTACTTTATTTTATTGACCTTGGAAAGATGAAAGGCAAAGTTGATCTCAGTGGGATTTGAACTCAGAATATAAAGAGCCAGATTAGATACTAGGGGATGTCCTGTTTAACAATTCCGTCAATCCACTGTCCCTCAACTTTATTGATCGAATATAGATGAAAGGCAAATTTCAATTCACTAGCTATATTGATTTCTAATTAAGGCACCAGGCCAGCATATTTGGTGGGAAGAGCAAAGTTGAGTAAATCAACCCCAGTACATGACTGGTACATTATTTTATCAATCCTAGAAGGATGAAAGGCAAAGTTAACCATGGCAGAATTTGAATTCCGAATTAAAGAGCCGAAATACTGCAATGGAATTTTATCTGAAACTCTACCAATTATCCCAATACAGCACCCTATATTGAAAAAGATAAACACAAACAACCAAAAATATGAAAGAAAGAAAAAAGACATTGAATGTTAACACTTACAAACTTTCTGTAGAATCAGGTGAAATTGTGATAAGTACATAACATGTGGAATATTTCAAACTGATACCCATCAGTCGAAATACTAAGACTAATAAAGCTTTCTCTTCCAGATGAGATGTAGTACAAAATACAATTGAATTCTTTTCATCAACAATAATATCAACAAATTGAAATATTTTAGATGGTAAAATCTGTTCAAACATCACGCCAATGGTTACAATATTATATCTGGTTATAAAAAAAAAATCAATAACAAAAAAGTATGGATTATTATAAGAAAAAAATATTATTTATATTTATAGAAAATACAACACACAACAGTATAGTATGTGTATCAGGTTTAGAATAGATACACCATATCCTTTCATGTTGTAAAAGGTAACTAAAAGGTTTGGTACCAGGAAGGATATCCAGTCTTAAAACATCGCCTCAAAAAGAACATTTAGTCATCATCATCATTGTTTAATGTCCATTTCTCCACACTAACATAGGTCAGATGAGTTGTTCCCCTGTAAGACAAGTCAGATCAGGTGACCATGTCTTGCTCATACAGAACTACTTCTGGCTTGGTTTCTATGGCCGGATGCCCTTCTCAACACCAACCACATTTACAATATAACATATTAAAAAAAAGGAAAGAAGCCAATCCTGAGCTCAGACCAAAGAAATTCATCTTTCTATTGTTGATACTATCTGTTGATCACAACTCCTGGTTGGAGCAACTTTTTCCACAATAACAGGAAGTGGAATTTGAATTCACAATGCATAGACATGAAATAGATACCACAAAGCACCCACTCCAATGTGTTGATAATTCTTACATGCATTACACATATTAACATGATCAGGTGGACACAACATAGTTAAATTGTTAAGAAGTTTGCTCTGCAATCATAAGTGACTGGTAATTTGTTTTTTATTGATCTTGAAAGAATGAATGGCAAAGTTGACTTCAGTGGGTTTTGAATTCAGAAAACACAGAGAACTGGAATACCATAGAGAACTGGAATACCATAGAGAACTGGAATACCATAGAGAACTGGAATACCACAGAGAACTGGAATACCATAGAGAACTGGAATACCACAGTGAACTGGAATACCACAGAGAACTGGAATACCATAGAGAACTGGAATACCACAAAGCATTCTATGCAACATTTTAACAATTCCCACATTTATTACTGTTTATATTGCTAACTACTTACCTTGTTTCCAATAACTGCAATAGTTGTTTGTTAACTGTAAGACTTTCAGAAATAATGATTTTGATGGTTATATTGCTCAAGCCAGGATTCTTCTCAGAGAACGCAGGCAAGGCTGGGGATAAATAGAAGTTAATAATATTAATTTTCCACCAGTCACGGGTGAAACTTCCCTTCCTTAATAAACCATCACAGATGGAAGGGTGGAACTTCTCTTCCTTACTAAACCATCACAGGTGGAAGGGTGGAACTTCTCTTCCTTATTAAACCATTACAGATGGAAGGGTGGAACTTCTCTTCCTTACTAAACCATCACAGGTGGAAGGGTGGAACTTCTCTTCCTTAATAAACCATCACAGATGGAAGGGAGGAACTTCTCTTCCTTACGAAACCATCACAGATGGAAGGGTGGAACTTCTCTTCCTTACTAAACCATTGACCCTTTTTGTACTACACTTCCTGAAACTGCTCCTCTTTATTTTAAACTATTTATCATCATCATCATGCGATGCTGCATGGTAGTGAGACATGGGCAGCAACTGCAGAAGATATGCGACGGCTGGAGATAAATGAAGCAAGTATGCTCCGTTGGATGTGCAATGTCAATGTGCGTGAACGACCAAACATAGACGAGTTGAGAAAGAAACTGGGTATAAGAGGGATAAGCTGTGGTGTACAGGAGAGAAGGCTGAGATGGTATGGACATGTGATGCGCATGGAGGATGACTTATGGGTGAAGAAGTGCCAGGAAGTCCCAGTAGAGGGAAGACGCAGTAGAGGTAGACCACGAAAAACATGGGCGGAGGTGGTGAGAGCAGACCTCAGATCGCTGAAACTCACGGAGATGACAAAGGACCGTGACAAGTGGAGAGATGCTGCGCTGAATAGGACCCATCCAACCCTTGCAAGCAGGGAAAAGCAGACGTAAAATGATGATGATGATGATGATCACTATTTAACATTTATTTTCCATGCTTGCATGTGTTAGATGGTTTGTCACATACTGAGGTATGACTAGCTAGGGGATCATATCTTGCTTATATATCTGGTTTATGTAGCTGAATGGTCTTCCTAACACCAACCACTTTACAGTGTGTACTCTGAGAAATTTATTGTAACTACAACATTACCACCTGATAGGGTTTACTTGGTACCCTTCATCATGGTACCAGTACGACCACCTTACAGAGGGTATTCTGTAAAATGGTAGTGCTAGTGCCACAAAACCTGTTAGTATTTCGAAGTTGTTCGAAATACTATCTTAATAATGTTGTAGAGGATGTTAAGAGTTAGCCCTTGTCTCCTATAGTGCGGTTGATGGTATGTTTGGTGTCTTATAGTGATGTTGATGGTATGTTTGGTGTCCTATAGTGATGTTGATGGTATGTTTGGTGTCCTATAGTGATGTTCATGGTATGTTTGGTGTCCTATAGTGATGTTCATGGTATGTTTGTTAACTATACATATGTTAATTTATTCACAATTTATCTTAACTTACCACTGTCTTAACTTACCAGTTTTAAGCTACCATTATCTTAACTTACCATTGTCTTAACTTACCACTGTCTTAACCTACCATTGTCTTACTTTATGACTACCTTAACTTACCATTGCCCTAACTTACCATTGTCTTAACCTACCACTGCCCTAACTTACCATTGTCTTAACTTACCATTGGTCTTCTTTAATTCCCTCTCCTGAGTTATTTGGAGAGCAAAAAAGGTAATATTGTGTAGTTGACATATTTTGAAGAAATCATTGGAACTTCTGTTGTATTCATATTGAATTGTTAAAGAAAAGATATGCCATGGGAATTCCTGTGATATCAAATGTTGTTCTATAATGATGATATCACTGTTTGTATTTCGCAATCTAAAATGAAATAAAATTAAGTGTCACATTGTATTGTCTCCTTGTTTCTCTTTCAATATTGATATAACCCTTTTGATACCAAACTACCTGAAACCACCCTCATTCTATCATACAAAACTGCTTGTTTTTAAATTTATATTCCATCATAATTTTATGTAAGAATCTCGCTAAGTTATATTCCAAACATCAGCTATGAATATCGTAGAAGATCTGTTAAAACCATATTTCAGAAAAATTCTTAACCTTCCTCCTCCACTCCCAACTTCTTTTCATTATTGTCTAAACCCTCTTTTTTATATCAATCCCCCTGAACCAGCCCTGAATCTATGATACAAAACTATTTGTTTTAAAGTGTTTATATTTATCTAAAACCATTCTTCTTTTCCCACTGGGTCTCCTGTCAGTTGGTTTTGTCTGTAGAATCTGTCCAACAATTCTTTCCTGAGACATTCTAACCACATGCCCGTAGTATCGGAGCTCTGCTCTCTCAATCCAGAGAAGTAGCAGCTCTATCTGAAGTGACACCCTGATATCTGAGCTACACACTCTGTGCAGTAATATTACTCCAAAGACCCTTTGAAGGGACCCCATTTCGGCTGCTTGTATTTGCAATCGTATTCTTTCAGTCATTACCCAAAATAAGGGTTGGCACAAATACCGAATTGAAGATATCGAGTTTGACATCCAAGCCTACCTCCCTTCATCTGATTATTGAATGTTGAAGCATTACTGCACCAACTCCTGAAATTCTTGTACTTAATTCAGCCTCTTGCCTTCCATCACTCGCTTCAGTGGAACTCCATTCACATGTAGAGTGCACTGCGCAGGTTTCCTTGAGAGGACGAGTGTCTGAGTTTTCACAGCATTGATCTTCATTCCAGCCATGCAACACTCAACATCAAACCTATCAAGTGCAAGTCGAAGATCATCTTCTGCTGAGTTAAGTAATTGTTTCTACATTTGGCGCAAGGGCAGCAATTACCCATTGCATTACTGGTACTTTATTTTATCGACCCCCGTAAAGATGAAAGGCAAAGTTAACCTCGGCGGGATTTGAACTGAGTTAAGTAATACTATATTTTCTGCAAATTCCAGTCAATTGATTTTACACTCATCAGTGATGATACCATTTGCAACCTGGTTGCACATGTCAATCCTGTTCATGAAAATAATGAACAGGAGAGATGACAATGTGAACACTTGGTGGAGTCTAACTCCCACATTGAATGGTTTCGATTTAGCACCATTTATCTAAACACAAATACTTGGACATTCGTATAGACATCAGGGCAACAAGAAGCTGACCATTGATCCCATACTCCTGCATAACATTTCATATCTGCAGTCATATGCCTTTTCAAGGTCAACAAAACAAGAATATGCTACTTGGCAACATTCCCACAATTTCTCAAAGACCTGCCGCAGTGTGAATATTTGCATCGTTGCGCTGCATCCGGGGCAAAAATCACGCTGTTTATCAGCTAGCTTGCACCTTTTGCTACAATGCGTTGCTTCAGTTCCTCTATGATAACACAGTGCTTTTCCCTTAGTTTTATATTTTATTTTCAATCTATCTTTAGTGTCTATGTTTTGTAATGTCCCATTCAGCAAAGACACAAGTTTTCCAATGTCTTTTCTCATTTCCTTGATTTGGCCATTCAGTCGTTTCTTCCACCAAGGCTCTGATCTTTCTTGTTTGTTGTTGTGGGCCCGTCTTAAGAGGCTGGATCACTGCCATAACATCTGCTCTGTGGTAAGAGTGAACGCTATCCCTGAAAGGTCGAGCGGAGGTGGTGATCGTGTACATCGCGTCCATCATCTACTATCACCTGACCGCCATGCCTTGTCCTAAGCCTCGCCTGACTGCGTTGGAGCATTTGGTCTTTTGCTTTTTGTGGAAGGGACGCGTTCCGATGGTCACGCAGTCGATTTGCTGTCAACACCCGCTATGTGGAGGGCTGGGAATGTCATGGCTGATGAGAGGGTGGTTAAAGAATCTGGTACGGGCGGGGCCCTGATCAACTTGGATCAATCTAAGGCATTTGATAGGGTTGACCATCGATACTTGGCGGCGATCCTCGAGGCAGCTGGTTTTGGGCCCATTTTCAGGGGTTGGATCACTGCAATGCATAGGGACATCTGCTCAGTTGTGAGGGTGAACGGTCATCTGTCACAGTCATTCAGCATCATGCGCTCGGTCAGCCAGGGTTGTCCCCTCTCGTCGCTCTTAAACATATTGGCCCTCAAGCCGTTACTGCACAAATTGGTGGTGATGAGAGGCATCCCACATGAACTGGGATGTGGGAGATCCGTATCGACTTATGCCGACGACGTCACCGTGGTGGTGTCAAGCACCGGAGATGTCCAGATGCTCGGCACCGCTCTCAAGGAATATGAAGCAGTGACAGGAGTAAAGTTAAACCAAGAAAAGTCAGTGGGCTTGCAGCTCGGTACCTGGAGAGGCAAGCCATGCCGTCTGACAGCGTCGTGGGGTGCTGGATGGAAGGACTGGTTAAATTGCTAGGGGTCTGGTTCGGGGACATGCTCCCTTGGTCAGACAATCCATCTGCTGTCAGCACCCATTGCAAGGAGGTCTAGGCATGCCGTGGCTGATGATGCGCAAACATGCGCTGAAGCTGTGACATCTCTGGTGCTTCCTCAACAGTGAACAGATGTGGTCACCGTTTGCCAGATGTACTTTTCCCCAGCTCATCTCCTTGATGGATCTGCAGTCCTGGATCAGGAAAAGACCGAAGGATAGCGCTTGGAAGCTGGACTGTCTCCAAGCGCTCAGTGCCCTCTACCAGCTAGGCACTAGTATCGGTGGAACATCCACCTCTGCGTTCTATAGAGGGCTAGTGGAGGGGAAGAGTGGGAGACCCTGGGCATCGAAGACGATCAGCTGTTCGCTCTCCTTGAGAGAACTTTCAGCACGGGGCTATGTCGAACAGTTGCTGTCGCATGTAGAACGGATCCGGTTATCAACTGAGTCCATTGTGCAGATAGCCCCGCCATCCTCCTTTAAAGAGGAGGAAGGGCAGGCAGTTTTCATCTGCCTGGTGGCCATGGCAAAAGAGATTGTGGTGCACTCAGTTGATAACCGGATCCGTTCTACATGCGACAGCAACTGTTCGACATAGCCCCGTGCTGAAAGTTCTCTCAAGGAGAGCGAACAGCTGATCGTCTTCGATGCCCAGGGTCTCCCACTCTTCCCCTCCACTAGCCCTCTATAGAACGCAGAGGTGGATGTTCCACCGATACTAGTGCCTAGCTGGTAGAGGGCACTGAGCGCTTGGAGACAGTCCAGCTTCCAAGCGCTATCCTTCGGTCTTTTCCTGATCCAGGACTGCAGATCCATCAAGGAGATGAGCTGGGGAAAAGTACATTGAAAGGGTTGAAGATGGACACTTTCCTCTCCAGCCAATCCCTGATTAACTTTTTCAAATTTCACTTGAAGAGGAAAATCAGGGTGGAGAGGCAAGTGCTGTCTTCTAGTAAGTTTATTGAAAGGTGGGTGAAAGTAGCGAGTCTGGTCCGAGTGAGTATGGTCCGCTCTGAGTATGTACCTGTAGACTGAGGAGTAGGAAAACTGAGAGAGGGTGCTTGCTCTGGTGGTCAGGGTGGCTGTGGTCTTTTGTGTGGTTTTCGCCACGAGTGACCCTCGGAAGTTTCCCCTCTATTGGGGAATTTTTGTTGTTTGAATTTTTTTTTGATATTTCCATCTTTTTGTTTATAACCTTTTTTTACATGGCCAAAACCCACTTTGTATCATCCTGCACCATTCTGTGCCGTCTGGAATGTTTTTCTTCATGTTAGCCCTTGTGGCTCTCTTCCCAGCATTTTGTTGAAAAAATGGTGAGAGATGCAAGCATGGCCCAAGTGAATGGGCCTACTCTGAGTATGCGTCTGTAAATTGAAGGTCGAAAACTGGGAGAGGGCACTTGCCCTGGTGGTCAGGGTCACCGTGGCTTTTTTAATGGGCTTTCTCCACGAATGTCCCTCGGAAGTCTCCCCCCTATTGGGGAATTTTTCATTGTTTCTTTTTTTGTTACACCTTCCGTTTTTGTTTTTTTACACGCAGAAATGCCCATTTGTACCGTCCTGTACCGTCCTGTACCGTCCTGTATTGTCCTGTACCGTCCTGTATTGTCCTGTACTGTCCTGTATTGTCCTGTACCGTCCTGTATTGTCCTGTACCGTCCTGTACCATCCTGTACCGTCCTGTATTGTCCTGTGTTGTCCTTAATGTTATACTTTGTGTCAACCCTTGTGGTTAATAAAGAAAGCATCATTATTATTATTATTATTTAGTTAGTAATAATACTTACGTATAATAATTATTGTCTTTAGAGGAAGAATGTAGAATTTCAGCCTTCATGTTTGTACCATATATAATTTGGTCTAAAATTGTTAATATCAAGCCAGAAATATCTTTCTCAATAATGATCAGTATCTAGAAAAAGATGAAAATAAATATAAATCTTTTTAGTATCTTTGGATACTTGCCATACCCTAGTTACGCCTCTGGCAACACTGCATCCACAGAGGGTAGAGAAAATAGAATTAGAATAATAAGGTTTATGTTAATATCTAAACAGATGATTGTAATAGGATGATTGCATATATCAGAGGTTCTCAAGTGTTTTGGGTCACCACCCACGTCACGGCAATTTAAGACCTTCAGACCCCCAAACCTATTTCCAGAAAGACCTGCCCACACACAAAGTGTAAATAATATATAATAAATAAAATCGTTAATTTATATATAAAATAATGTAAATAAAAGCTGCAACATCTTTATAATAAAACATTGATAAAGAAAAATAACGAAGTAAAGGTAAGATTAAAACCTAAACTTTGTGAAATTCCGGTTAAAGTATTTGTGTTGATTGGCAGACGATAGTTACATGTGTGTGTGTGTCTATATATGAATATACCTGTAAACATATGTATATATATATATATATGGAGGCACATGGCATAGTGGTTAGAGCATTGGCCTTGCAATCGAAAGGTTGTGAGTTCAATTCTCAGACCAGGTGATGTGTTGTTTCCTTGAGCAAGACACTTTATTTCACATTGCTCCAGTTTACTCAGCTGTAGAAATGAGATGATAGGGACTGGGGTCCCTATCATTCCACTGCAAAGGGGTCGTGGAGGTGTCACGGCAAAAAAGCACCCAGCACTCTGTAAAGTGGATGTGTAGGCGCCACTGAAAAAAGCACCCAGCACTCACTGTAAATGAGGTTGGTGTTAGGAAGGGCATCCAGCTGTAGAAATCAAGCCATAATCAGTTCCCATCCCACCCTTGCAAGCAGGGAAAAGCGGAATTAAAATGATGATGATGATGATGTCTGTATATAAATCTTATTTACAAAAATATTTTTCTAATATTGTGTTTAATATTTCATATTGTGTCATCTGGTTTTCTTCCATTTAATCACAACATAATTCTCGACTCACTCCCCTTCATTTTATATCTCACACTCTCTCTTTCTTTCTCTCTTCTCCTTTTACACAGTCTCTTCTTTCTCTCTCTTTTTGCCAGCTCCTTCTCTCACAGCTTTTTCTCTGTCTCTCTTTCTTTCTGTCGCTGTTTCCATCCAGGTAAAAATATCTTGAACAAAATAAATGAATTAATATAAAAACTGATAATAAAACATCAATGTATCCGCCATAATTCCATTCACAAAATTTATAAGAAAATATTGATAAGGAAAAGTAATGAAGTAAAGGTAAAATCTAAACTTCGTGAAATTCCGGTTAAGTATATGTGTGTGTGTGTGTGTGTGTACTTGCCTTTGTGAGTGTGTGTAAGTATGTTTGCGTGTGTGTTTATCTATCTAGGGTGGGAAAAATTCCCAAGATCCATGGACAAGTTCTCTCCAGCAGTCTGTGTCCTTCATCATCGCCACTATGTCCTGCGTCTCCCAGAGACCTGTGTCTGTCCTTAGGCCATCAACATATGTCAACCTCAGTCTCCCTCTTATAGTGTTTCCATGCAGGGCCTCCCACAGGAGCACTGAGTGCAGTGTCAACTATGAATGTCGGTGAGCATGTCCAACTAACCTCAGTCTCCTCGGTGTCACTTTTGGGAGGCTTCCATACAGCTCTGAGTTCTTCTTCCTCAGTGTATACTGATTAATGTTCAGAGTCATCCTCAGCATTCTCATGTAGCTCCCATCCACCATCTGAGTGAGTTTCTTGATCAGTGTCCAAGTCTCAGATCCGTCACAGCAGCACAGACTCCACTGTAGCAACGAAGAGACAGATCTTCAGGTCTTTACAAAGGTCCGACTTCCACACTGATCTCAAACTGTGACACACTGCCCAGGCTTTGCTCTTCCTCTCAACCACATCATTCTCTGTGTCCCAATCTTTGCTCCCAGATACAGGAAGTCCTCAACCAACTCTAGCGGCTTCCCGCCTACATTCATAATCTTCTCTGGCTTTTTAATGTTCTCTACCAGACACTTCGTCTTAATCTCATTCTTTCTCAGCCCTAAACTCATTGACAGTCTCCACCTCCTACATCCTCTGCTTCCTTCACTGTTTTTTTCACCGGAACTATGTCATCAGCAAATTCAGCATCTGATATCTTTTTCGCCTTAACTCTCCTGCTCTGAGCCAGAGTCTTGGTGTTTCTCCAACACAAGGCATATACAATAGTCCACTGCAATGATAAAAAGGTAGGGAGCCAATGTTTCTCTCTGGAGCTATCTAGCCAATATCTCAAAGAACTCTGTCATCCCATCAGGTGTGTGTGTATATATATACACACACACACCTGATGGGATGACAGTGGTGTGTGGTGGTGGTAATGATGATGGCGATGATGGCGAAGATGATGATGACAACAATGATGACAATGATGATGACAACAATGACAATGATGATGATGATGACGACGATGACACCAAAATGTAAAGAAGCATCTCACCTTGCCATCTATAAAATGCTGAATCAGACATTTTTCAATCTCTTTACATATTGTTGTTATTTTAGGATGGGTTATATTATGTTGCAGGAAATCCTTTTTAACTTTAAACAGTTTACTTCTGAGATTCTCCAAAGATCCTTTTGTAGAAAGATTGGAAGAAAGAACAAGAATAAATCATATATAATTGTTTCTACAAGGTCTGTATATTTGGGGGAAGGGACAGCCGATTACATCAACCCCCTGTGCATTACTGTTACTCTATTTTATAGACCCCGTAAGAATTAAAAACAAAGCTAACCTCGGTGAGATTTGAACTCCGAGCGTAAAGGGACGTAACTTTATGTCATGAAGCATGTTGTCAGTATATAATTGTTTCTGATTTAGGCACAAGGTCAACAATTTAGAGTGGAAAATCGATTCCCCAGTAAAATAATATAAAATAAAGACTGGTACTTAAATTTATTGACCTTCAAAAGGTGAAAGGCAAAGTCGACGTTGGTAGGATTTGAACTCACGGTGTAAAGGGCCATAGCTAAATACTGCACAACATTTAGTCCAACACTAACAATTGTACCAATCCATATATAATTGTTTCTACGTTTGGCACAAGGCCAGCAATTACCCCAGTACATTACTGGTGCTTTATTTTATCGACCCTGTAAGGATGAAAGGCAAAGTTAACCTTGGCAGGATTTGAACTCAGACCATAAAGGGGCGTAACTCTACACTACAAAGCATGGCGTGAAACACTCTACTGATACTGCCAATCTACCAATCCATATATAATGAAACAACACAGCATTTTAGAGCCATTGTCTGACTCTCCGGAAATTATATTTCTAAATCCCTCCAAATTCTTGATTGTTTTCAAAATTATTTGAAAATCACAAGCAGTAATGAAAGGTTAATTTAAAGCTTATTTCATTAGAAATAGGCTAACAAAAGGGTTAATTTAAAGCTTATTTCATTGGGAATAGGCTAACAAAAGGGTTAATTTACATGTTATTTCATTAGAAATAGGCTAACAAAAGAGTTAATTTAAGGGTTATTTCATTAGGAATAGGCTAATGAAAGGGTTAATTTACATGTTATTTCATTAGAAATAGGCTAACAAAAGAGTTAATTTAAGGGTTATTTCATTAGGAATAAGCTAATGAAAGGGTTAATTTACATGTTATTTCATTAGAAATAGGCTAATGAAAGGGTTGATTCAAAATCTTATCTATTGTTATCATGAATAAAATATTGTAGATCTGAAAAACAATAAAAGAAAGAAATGTACCTTTTACACATCTGTATATTTCTATCTGTTCATTGAGATGTACTATAGCAGATTGAAGAGAACAGTTTAGTAAAACATGACAGGCTGATACTAATATATAGACCACAGTTAGAGCTTGTAGTTCATTATTAACATCTGGAAAATAAAAAAGAAAATAACATGAGATTCAAGTTTGGAGAAATTCAAATTAACCCTTTAGCATTCACATTACTCTACATATACTATTATATTTTCATGGTAAAGGCTTTACCTCACATAACATTTACATTACTCTACATATACTATTATATTTTCATGGTAAAGGCTTTACCTCACATAACATTCACATTACTCTATATATACTATTATATTTTCATGGTAAAGGCTTTACCTCACATAACATTCACATTACTCTATATATACTATTATATTTCCATGGTAAAGGCTTTACCTCACATAACATTCACATTACTCTATATATACTATTATATTTCCATGGTAAAGGCTTTACCTCACATAACATTCACATTACTCTACATATACTATTATATTTTCATGATAAAGGCTTTACCTCACATAACATTCACATTACTCTATATATACTATTATATTTTCATGGTAAAGGCTTTATCTCACATAATATCGAATCTATGAGATTTTAAAAGTATTTATTTTGAGAACAATACCTTAACATCAGTTTGAGTGACAAGTTACAGCCAGTTTCAACAGAAAACGGTAGAGAATTCTGGCCGGTTTTTGCCGGTTTGAACATTAAAGAGTTAACTAATATATCTGTTCTCTTTGTAGCTGATGGTAGAGCTGTGAAAGCGCCATAATATCAGTGTTTCTTGGCCATTTTAAAGCTGGCAGAGCACATACATTCTCCAGGTGAGGACACAGCTGATATCTGACATAAAACTGATGTGTTAAATGTTATCATCATCATCACCATTTTACGTTCATTCTTCCATGCTCGCGTGGATTAGACATATTGTCCTGTTGTAGGCAATGCCAGATCAGGTGACCATGTCTTGCCATACAGAACTGATTTTGGCTTGATTTCTACAACTGGATGCCCTTCCTAACACCAACCTCATTTACAGTGTGGGCTGGGTGCTTTTTTTGTCGTGACACCTACATGACCACTTTACAGTGAGTACTGGGTACTTTTTGTCGTGACACCTACAAAACGACTTTACAGTGAGTACTGGGTACTTTTTGTCGTGACACCTACACAACCACTTTACAGTGAGTACTGGGTACTTTTTGTCGTGACACCTACACAACCACTTTACAGTGAGTACTGGGTACTTTTTGTCGTGACACCTACAAAACGACTTTACAGTGAGTACTGGGTACTTTTTGTTGTGACACCTACACAACCACATTACAGTGTGTACTGGGTACTTTTTATCGTGACACCTACACAACCACTTTACAGTGTGTACTGGGTACTTTTTATCGTGACACCTACACAACGACTTTACAGTGTACTGGGTACATTTTGTCGTGACACCTACACAACCACTTTACAGTGGCTTATAATTATATATAATTGAATTAAGTGAACACAGTATGGTCAAATAGTTATGAAGATTGTTTGAACATCATTAGGTCATTGCTTTCCTCCTACTGTGTGGCATCTTTGGTACGGGCAATTTACAATAGCTTCAGGTTGATTCAAGCCTTGTCAGTGAAACTGTGTAAACAGAAACTGCTTGGAAGACCATTGGATGGAATGTACTCTAATCTAAAATGCCAGCCTTTTTGCCCACTGTGTCATGCTAGACCTCCCTGAGAATTAAATTAATGGTGCACATGTCTATGGAATAATGAACCACTTACATATTAATTCTCCATGCTGGCTTTACTGTTGAACAATTATAGGCAGTGCCTATCTATAGGGGAACAAAATAGTTAATGTTTTTTGTTAAAGAAATTGTAGCAAGCTACTTTCCTTTGGCGCATTGATACCCTTTTCCGTACGTTATTTGGCTGAGCTAAGCCAATCGCTACCAGCGTAGGGAAATGTATCTCAACTTCCACCCAAATGGAGAAATTCCCGCTTCTTTCGAAAAACTCTCTCTCTTGCAGCTCGACACCGTTAAGGTAAACATCTCTTGATTTTGTTCCTCGAGCATAAACAATATGTAACGACAAAACATCACTGTGGGCCTGGCTAATGCCTCAGCCAGTTGACCGTACCTTCTCAAACCTTAATTTTGTTTGTTCATTTTAATGGCATGCCAGCCCAGCTAATGTGGCTCGTCTCGCAATCTTTGTTAATAAATTATATGTAAAAACATTTCAAAGTCTTATGTTATTTACCACAACTTTGCCTTTAACTGCTTCACTGGTGACTTCTAACGATACAAAATACACTAATACAAATATTAACATTCACACATGTATGATATTAAACAACTTCTAAAAAATTAAAATTTCTTTGTACCTTTTGCCATCTTGTTTTCAAACTGTTTCTGTTTCAGGGAAAATGCAATCATATCTAGCTGGAGTTCTTCAAATGATTTTTCAAAACAGATATCTCCTGAGGTATTTAATACTGTTATAAATGGTTTTGCAGCAGTTGCCAGTTCTTTAATCAATTGTTCAAATTCGTCTTGTTCATAAAGAATTGGAGAGTTACGAAATTGTGTATAATAAATGAAAAGTTAGCTGTACAATGCTTACAAAGTGCAATGTTACATGGAAGAGAATAATGATGATAAGGATTAGCGATACTGGTAAAGTGAAATAGCTACAACTAAGGAAAGGAAACATCCAGAACATAGTTTTCTCCATTATCCTTGTTCTCTAACATATATATATAATAAGTAAATATGTTTTGAAACAGCGAGCAAGTTGGAAATTAGAAATAGAAATTTTTGCTGTATTTTTTTCCTAAAGAAATTTTAGCCTGATAGTGGGGTTTAGAACCCTGTAAGAAATGGAAAGAGATGAGTATTTATGTACATGTACGCCAATACTCATCTTTTTCCATTTCTTAGAGGGTTTTAAACCCTACTATCTGGCTAAAATTTCTTTAGTAAAACAAATATGGCGAAAGCTTCTATTTCTAATTTATGTATATAATATTCTCAAGTTTCATTTAGAACATGTAGCTGGTTTTCCATCACAGCTAGAGCTAGCAGGGTTAGACTGAAGGGAAATCAAAAGTTAGATGGCATCGCATATGCCCCCACCCCACCCCCAGAGGTGGTAAATTCTTAATATGAGATGTGATCTGCAGTAACACTTGATGTCAGACCTAGGCTTTACTGTCCAACAAGCTGAAAATCACAGTACCTGCTACTTTCTGATAGGCTTCTTGAGAAACCCATAGTGAAAAAACACCTGGCATCCTAATTCCCTGACTCATTTCAATTAGGATGGAGGCACATGGCTTAGTGGTTAGAGCATTGGCCTTGCAATCGAAAGGTTATGAGTTTAATTCTCAGACCGGGTGATGTGTTGTTTCCTTGAGCAAGGCACTTTATTTCACATTGCTCCAGTTTACTCAGCTGTAGAAATGAGATGATAGGGACTGGGGTCCCTATCAATCCACTGCAAAGTGGTCGTGGAGGTGCCACGGCAAAAAAGCACCCAGCACTCACTGTAAATGAGGTTGGTGTTAGGAAGGGCATCCAGCTGTAGAAATCAAGCCAGAATCAGTTCCCGTCCCACCCTTGCAAGCAGGGAAAAGTGGACATAAAATGAAATGATGATGATGAAATGTAGCCATCCACAAGAACAAGCCCCTAAAATACTGGTTCTTTTAGCATATCTCCCTTATCATCTTCCCAGGTAATATGTTCCTAATTCTGTCTGCCATGATCATGAACCATTTGCATGACACATAGTACAGGCACTTCTCATGATACAACAAATGTGACTTATGACCACTCACAAATACAACATTTATATTTTTACACACATTTTCTCTTGCCATTTGTTGTGCTTCACCAGTTATATTCAAATATTCCTACCTCCAAACATATATATAGAGAGAAATATGTATAATAAAGCAGAATAAAAGATGAAATAGAATGTATTATTTATCATCATCATTTTACGTCCACTTTCCCCTGTTTGCAAGGGTGAGACAGGTCCTATTCAGCACAGCATCTCTCCACTTGTCATGGTCCTTTATCATCTCCACCGTGAGCTTCAGCAATCTGAGGTCTGCTCTCACCACCTCCCACCTCTGCCCATGTTTTTCATGGTTTTCCTCTACTGCGTCTTCCTTCTACTGGGATTTCTTGGCACTTCTTTACCCAGTGGTCATCCTCCATGCGCATCACATGTCCATATCATGTCTTCTCTCCCACACACCACAACTTATCCCTCTTATACAGTTTCTCTCTCAACTCATCTATGCTTGGTCATTCATGCACATTGACATTGCACATCCAACAGAGCATGCTTGCCTCATTTCTCTCCAGCCATCACATATCCTCCGCAGTTGCTACCCAAGTCTCACTACTATGCAGCATCGCATATCTCACACAGGCATCCCTTCTTTGTCAACAGAGGAAGCAGCTCCCTAAACTTCTTCCAACCTGTCCTTATTCTAGATACTATGGCCTTTGGACACCCCTTCCCATGCTAATCTGATCCCCTAGGTTCCGGAAGCTATCAACCACTTCTATAGAAGCCACCTGCATTTGAAAAATGTGTCTCTCACTGTGATTACTACTGTCTAATTTCTCTGTACATCTACTGCATACATAGTTTTCCCTACCTGTTAGTTTGCCTGCTATCCCACTACATCTCTTGTGTACCCAAGATCTGCATTGTGTACATTTTATAGAGTTTATGCCAGTTCCTTTTCTGCATATTGAACATGGCCATTTCCCTGACGGAATCAGAGTTTTGTCCTCTTTTCTACTCATCAACACTTTTGTCTTAGCTATATTTACTCTGTCCTCTTGCTTCCAACTGCTGTTTCCATAGCCAGAATTTATTCTCTAGCTCCTCTACTGATTCTGCTATAAGAACCAAATCGTCAGTATAGAGAAGTTCCCATGGTCATCCAGTCTTAAACTCCTGTTATGGCTTGGAGGACTATAATGAACAAGAGCGGGCTGAGGACTGAACCCTGATGTACTCCTACTTGTATCTGGAATTCCTCACTGAACTCCATTCCTACTCTCACTTTATTGACAGCACCCCTGTACATAGCTTGCACTGTCCTCACAAGCCATTCCTCTACACCTAGTTTCCTTAAGGACCACCAGATGACAGATCGGGGTACCCTATCAAAGGCCTTCTCTTGGTCAACAAAAGCTAAGTATAGTGGCTTATCCTTCTCTAATGTGTGTTGTGTATGTGCATATATTAGTAACGAAAAAATTGCTCATATAGAATAGCCGTGTTTAAAATAACAGAGGCTAGGAAATCACCATTTCCTAGCAACTCAAAACAAACATGCGAAATCTTTAAAATTTTACATTAGACTGATTATTTGATGTAGAGAAGATAAGATAAGTTGAAAAATTGTCAATTTCCTTCTTTCGATGTTTATTTATATATATATATATATAGATATATGTACTAGTACTAATGTCTGTTTGTACTTATATAGCTGTTAATATATATGTGTGTTGTGTATGTGCATTTATTCGTAACGGAAAAATTGCTCATATAGAATAGCCGTGTTTAAAATAACAGAGGCTAGGAAGTCGCCATTTCCATCCCACCCACCCTCCCTATATCTATCACCTTCCAGTATGTATGCCTGGCGCTGTACGCTAAACACTTGTGCACATAGCACGTTAAACCAAGTTCTGCTCAGCACAGACACAGGGCAGACGGAGGCTCCGTAAGCCATAGTGTAGGCAACCCGTCTAGGAGAGCTACCACTCCAAATAAATTGGTGCGGGGTAGAGAATCCCCTGAGTACAGTAAGACAACCTCCCTAGTGCTGGTGGCACGAAAAAAAGCACCCAGTCCATGCTGTAAAATGGAGGGGCGGATAGGGCCCCTGAGTCCAGTAAGACAACCTCCCTAGTGTTGGTGGCACGAAAAAAAGCACCCAGTCCATGCTGTAAAATGGAGGGGTGGATAGGGCCCCTGAGTCCAGTAAGACAACCTCTCTACTGTTGGTGGCATGAATAAAAGCACCCAGTCCATGCTGTAAAATGGAGGGGTGGATAGGGCCCCTGAGTCCAGTAAGACAACCTCTCTACTGTTGGTGGCACGAATAAAAGCACCCAGTCCATGCTGTAAAATGGAGGGGTGGATAGGGCCCCTGAGTCCAGTAAGACAACCTCTCTACTGTTGGTGGCACGAATAAAAGCACCCAGTCCATGCTGTAAAATGGAGGGGTGGATAGGGCCCCTGAGTCCAGTAAGACAACCTCTCTACTGTTGGTGGCACGAATAAAAGCACCCAGTCCATGCTGTAAAATGGAGGGGTGGATAGGGCCCCTGAGTCCAGTAAGACAACCTCTCTACTGTTGGTGGCACGAATAAAAGCACCCAGTCCATGCTGTAAAATGGAGGGGTGGATAGGGCCCCTGAGTCCAGTAAGACAACCTCTCTACTGTTGGTGGCACGAATAAAAGCACCCAGTCCATGCTGTAAAATGGAGGGGTGGATAGGGCCCCTGAGTCCAGTAAGACAACCTCTCTAGTGTTGGTGGCACGAATAAAAGCACCCAGTCCATGCTGTAAAGTGGTGGTGGTGTTAAGAAAGGCATCCAACCAGTATATATTAATGCCAAAAACTATGAACACAACAAATGAGTATTATTTATGTATTATGTGATGAAAGGCAAAGTCAACCTCGGAGTTCAAATCCCACCAAGGTTGACTTTGCCTTTCATCCTTACGGGGGTCGATAAAATAAAGTACCAGTAATGTACTGGGTAATTGCTGGCCTTGTGCCTAAAGTAGAGGCAATTATTTATGTATTATGTCCATATCAAATTACAACCATTTAACTGAAATGGGGCCCATCCATAAGCTAGGGAATCATCATCATCATCATATATTTATAATTAACAAGTATCGGTAGAGATTCGGACGCCATGCTTTGATCTGAGTTCCTTTATGATCTGAGTTCAAATCCCGCCGAGGTTAACTTTGCCTTTCATCCTTATGGGGTCGATAAAATAAAGTACCAGTAATACCCTAGGGTAATTGCTGGCTTTGTGCCAAAAGCAGAAACAATTATTTATGTAGTACATAAAAATATGAGTAATTCATATAAAATAATCCCCCCCCTCACTCTTGGTCATACGTATAGATCTTCACGTTTTGTCCATATCAAATTACAACCATTTAACTGAAATGGAGCCCATCCATAAGCTAGGGAATCATCATCATCATCTATTTATAATTAACAAATTCTAAACAATTTCAACAAAGATATTCCATCTCATAACTTAATGGCAATGTAGCAAAGCTGCTTGCTTGACGTGTATCAATAATATATCCGTGCGTGCTTTGGCTAAGTTAGACCAATTGTAAGCCACGTACGAATATATATTTCAATTTCTGCCTGAACAAATCAGTTGCTGCTTTAATCATGAAAAGGTAAACACCATTTTTATCCTTGATGTTCGACCACTTGCCATTATGTAACGACAACAACTCAGCTTCGGCCTGGCTAGCACCTCGGCCAGAGTCCGTGCCTTCCTCTGTTTAAAACTCTTAATTTTGTTTGTTCTTTTGTTTAACATGTCAACCCAGCTTAACTTTTGGAATCGGTTGTAAATAAAACTTGTAAAATATTATAAGGTCTTGTAATATTTTTACCATAGCCATAGCCTTTAAATGTGATATGGAAAAATCCTTTCCAGAGTTTTTATCACTACAGCAACAGATGTACTTCTTTCGTGGCTGCAAAACCTACAACTAAACTACAACTTCTTAGATTCCTCTTTAATTCAAACATACATTTTACTTTCAACTGTTACGTTACATTTCTCGCTATAATAATTAGCTGGACAACTCCTCGTGTGCTATCAACAAAACAACAATAATAACTTTAATTCCTTTGTTGTATTAATATTAGGCCAACACGGCATAATATTATTTTTCTGCTATAGCAATATATAGTTCAAATTCTGTACTTATAAATACTGAATTTATATTTTTAAAAAAAAGTATATCTTTACCAGTTAATGGAACAAATAGAATAGCTTCTTTAAGTTTGTGATGTTTAGCTGTATGTTGGTTTAATTCAGTTTTACCAATTGTCTCTTTCTTAAAATAAGATTCGTCTTTTCCTATGAAAATAAGAAATTGTGAATTTAAAAAAGTATCATAATGGCGAATCTTTTAGTTGAGTGAAAGACATGACAATCTCCCTAGTGTTGGTGGCCTACATGATCCAGTACACAGTAAAGTGGTTGGTGAAAGGAAGGGCTTCCAGACATAGAAAACCTGCCAACAAAGGATGAGGAGGATGTTTCGAATGTGTCAAAGACATGACAACTTCCCTAGTTTTGGGGGCCATGATAAAATATACTTAATAGAGAGTGCAATCATATGTTGAGAGCCTGTTGGAGCAATTGCTATAGTACAGGAAGATATGTCATTATGGCAGCCTTGCAGCTCCACCAGAAGTGATGGGGCCATACTGGTTCTTTGGCTTCAAATTCTATATCACATCCTTTTATGTCTGTCACAAAACCTTAGATACATGGTACCAGTAGACAGAACTGTGAATGTATTACCACATGGTTACAGTAGAGAGAACTGTGAATGTATTACCACATGGTTAGAGTAGAGAGAACTGTGAATGTATTACCACATGGTGCCAGTGGACAGAACTGGGAATGTATTACCACATGATACCAGTTGACAGAACTGTGAATGTATTACCACATGGTGCCAGTAGACAGAACTGTGAATGTATTACCACATGGTTAGAGTAGACAGAACTGGGAATATATTACCACATGGTCACAGTAGACAAAACTGGCAATGTATTACCACATGGTACCAGTGGACAGAACTGAGAATGTACTACCACATGGTGCCAGTAGACAGAACTGTGAATGTATTACCACATGATACCAGTGGTCATAACTGTGAATGTATTACCACATGGTGCCAGTAGACAGAACTGGGAATGTATTACCACATAGTACCAGTAGACAGAACTGGGAATGTATTACCACATGGTACCAGTGGACAGAACTGGGAATGTATTACCACATGGTACCAGTAGACAGAACTGGGAATGTATATATTTCTCAATATGATATTAGAGATAGACAGATTGATCATGTTCAATAAACTGTTATATGAAATGTGATGACTCAATAATATTAACAGTATTTTCTATTCATTTAAGAGTTCCAAAGAGTTCAGATATTAATATTGAGGAAACGATATAAGGAGTTTATATATAAAATGATATGGTATTCCAATATGAGTGTTTGTGTAGGTGTCACAACAAAAGGCACCCAGCCCACACTGTAAAGTGACATGTAGGTGTCACGACAAAAGGCACCCAGCCCACAGTGTAAAGTGGTTGTGTAGTTGTCACAGCAAAAAGCACCCAGCCCACACTGTAAAGTGGTCATGTAGGTGTCACAGCAAACGGCACCCAGCCCACACTGTAAAGTGGTCATGTAGATGTCACAACAAAAGGCACCCAGCCCATACGGTAAAGTGGTTGTGTAGGTGTCATAACAAAAAGCACCCAGTTCACACTGTAAAGTGATCATGTAGGTGTCACAATAAAAGGCACCCAGCCCATACTGTAAAGTGGTCGTGTAGGTGTCACAATAAAAGGCACTCAGCCCATACTGTAAAGTGGTTGTGTAGGTGTCACAACAAAAGGCACCCAACTCACACTGTAAAGTGGTTGTGTAGGTGTCACAACAAAAGGCACCCAGCCCACACTGTAAAGTGGTCGTGTAGGGGTCACAACAAAAGGCACCCAGCCCACACTGTAAAGTGGTCGTGTAGGTGTCACAACAAAAGGCACCCAGCCCACACTGTAAAGTGGTCGTGTAGGTGTCACAATAAAAGGCACCCAGCCCACACTGTAAAGTGGTTGTGTAGGTGTCACAACAAAAGGCACCCAGCCCACACTGTAAAGTGGTCGTGTAGGGGTCACAACAAAAGGCACCCAGCCCACACTGTAAAGTGGTCGTGTAGGTGTCACAACAAAAGGCACCCAGCCCACACTGTAAAGTGGTCGTGTAGGTGTCACAACAAAAGGCACCCAGCCCACACTGTAAAGTGGTCGTGTAGGTGTCACAATAAAAGGCACCCAGCCCACACTGTAAAGTGGTTGTGTAGGTGTCACAACAAAAGGCACCCAGCCCACACTGTAAAGTGGTCGTGTAGGGGTCACAACAAAAGGCACCCAGCCCACACTGTCGTGTAGGTGTCACAACAAAAGGCACCCAGCCCACACTGTAAAGTGGTCGTGTAGGTGTCACAATAAAAGGCACCCAGCCCACACTGTAAAGTGGTTGTGTAGGTGTCACAACAAAAGGCACCCAGCCCACACTGTAAAGTGGTTGGTCTTAGGAATGGCATCCATCTGTAGAAATCTAGCCAGAAACAGTCCTACATGAGTAAGACATGGTCACCTGACCCAACTTACCTCAAATGGGATGACCCCTCTAACCTATGCTAGTGTGGAAAATGGACGTTAAATGATGACTATGATGATGATGATATAAGTTGATATATCAAGAGGTATACTATTCCAATAGAAAGAAGTTGATATATCAAGAGGTATACTATTCCAATAGAAAGGAGTTGATATATCAAGAGGTATACTATTCCAATAGAAAGGAGTTGATATATCAAGAGGTATACTATTCCAATAGAATGGAGTTGATATATCAAGAGGTATACTATTCCAATAGAAAGGAATTGATATATCAAGAGGTACACTATTCCAATAGAAAGGAGTTGATATATCAAGAGGTATACTATTCCAATAGAAAGAAGTTGATATATCAAGAGGTATACTATTCCAATAGAAAGGAGTTGATATATCAAGAGGTATACTATTCCAATAGAAAGGAGTTGATATATCAAGAGGTATACTATTCCAATAGAAAGGAGTTGATATATCAAGAGGTATACTATTCCAATAGAAAGGAGTTGATATATCAACAGGTATACTATTCCAATAGAAAGGAATTGATATATCAAGAGGTATACTATTCCAATAGAAAGGAGTTGATATATCAAGAGGTATACTATTCCAATAGAAAGGAATTGATATATCAAGAGGTATACTATTCCAATAGAAAGGAGTTGATATATCAAGAGGTATACTATTCCAATAGAATGGAGTTGATATATCAAGAGGTATACTATTCCAATAGAAAGGAGTTGATATATCAAGAGGTATACTATTCCAATAGAAAGGAGTTGATATATCAAGAGGTACACTATTCCAATAGAATGGAGTTGATATATCAAGAGGTATACTATTCCAATAGAAAGGCAATATTTTCTTTATTGATTGGTGTTTTTGAATAATATCAGCTAAAATATCTGAGTCAATGTATATTTTAGAGTATTTTGATAGCAGTAAATATTGCAAAACCTCTTATTTAAACTGGGGGACAGTATCAATAGATCTGTAGGACAGGGTATAAACTGGGGGACAGTATCAATAGATGTGTAGGACAGGGTATAAACTGGGGGACAGTACAATAGATCTGAAGGACAGGGTATAATCTGGGGGACAGCATCAATAGATCTGTAGGACAGGGTATAAACTGGGGGACAGTATCAATAGATGTGTAGGACAGGGGTATAAACTGAGGGACAACATCAATAGATCTGTAGGACAGGGTATAAACTGGGGGACAGCATCAATAGATCTGTAGGACAGGGTATAAACTGGGGGACAGTATCAATATATCTGTAGGACAGGGGTATAAACTGAGGGACAACATCAATAGATCTGTAGGACAGGGGTATAAACTGGGGGACAGTATCAATAGATCTGTAGGACAGGGTATAAACTGGGGGACATCATCAATAGATCTGAAGAACAGGGTATAATCTGGGGGACAGTATCAATAGAGCTGTAGGACAGGGTATAAACTGGGGGACAGTATCAATAGATCTGAAGAACAGGGTATAATCTGGGGGACAGCATCAATAGATCTGTAGGACAGGGTATAAACTGGGGGACAGTATCAATAGATCTGTAGGACAGGGGTATAAACTGAGGGACAACATCAATAGATCTGTAGGACAGGGGTATAAACTGGGGGACAGCATCAATAGATGTGTAGGACAGGGTATAAACTGGGGGACAGCATCAATAGATCTGTAGGACAGGGTATAATCTGGGCGACAGTCAGTATCAATAGATCTGAAGGACAGGGTATAAACTGGGGGACAGCATCAATAGATCTGTAGGACAGGGTATAAACTGGGGGACAGTATCAATAGATCTGAAGGACAGGGTATAAACTGGGGGACAGCATCAATAGATCTGTAGCACCGGGTATAAACTGGGGGACAGCATCAATAGATCTGAAGAACAGGGTATAATCTGGGGGACAGTATCAATAGAGCTGTAGGACAGGGTATAAACTGGGGGACAGTATCAATAGATCTGAAGAACAGGGTATAATCTGGGGGACAGCATCAATAGATCTGTAGGACAGGGTATAAACTGGGGGACAGTATCAATAGATCTGTAGGACAGGGGTATAAACTGAGGGACAACATCAATAGATCTGTAGGACAGGGGTATAAACTGGGGGACAGCATCAATAGATGTGTAGGACAGGGTATAAACTGGGGGACAGCATCAATAGATCTGTAGGACAGGGTATAATCTGGGCGACAGTATCAATAGATCTGAAGGACAGGGTATAAACTGGGGGACAGCATCAATAGATCTGTAGGACAGGGTATAAACTGGGGGACAGTATCAATAGATCTGAAGGACAGGGTATAAACTGGGGGACAGCATCAATAGATCTGTAGCACAGGGTATAAACTGGGGGACAGCATCAATAGATCTGTAGAACAGGGTATAAACTGGGGGACAGTATCAATAGATCTGTAGGACAGGGTATAAACTGGGGGACAGTATCAATAGATCTGTAGGACAGGGTATAAACTGGGGGACAGTATCAATAGATCTGAAGGACAGGGTATAAACTGGGGGACAGTATCAATAGATCTGTAGGACAGGGTATAAACTGGGGGACAGTATCAATAGATCTGTAGCACAGGGTATAAACTGGGGGACAGTATCAATAGATCTGTAGGACAGGGGTATAAACTGAGGGACAACATCAATAGATCTGTAGGACAGGGTATAAACTGGGGGACAGTATCAATAGATCTGAAGGATAGGGTATAAACTGGGGGACAGTATCAATAGATCTGTAGGACAGGGTATAAACTGGGGGACAGTATCAATAGATCTGTAGCACAGGGTATAATCTGGGGGACAGTATCAATAAATCTGTAGGACAGGGTATAAACTGGGGGACAGTATCAATAGATCTGTAGGACAGGGTATAAACTGGGGGACAGTATCAATAGATCTGAAGGACAGGGTATAAACTGGGGGACAGTATCAATAGATCTGTAGGACAGGGTATAAACTGGGGGACAGTATCAATAGATCTGTAACACAGGGTATAATCTGGGGGACAGTATCAATAGATCTGTAGGACAGGGTATAAACTGGGGGACAGCATCAATAGATCTGTAGGACAGGGTATAAACTGGGGGACAGTATCAATAGATCTGAAGGACAGGGTATAAACTGGGGGACAGTATCAATAGATCTGAAGGATAGGGTATAAACTGGGGGACAGTATCAATAGATCTGTAGGACAGGGTATAAACTGGGGGACAGTATCAATAGATCTGTAGGACAGGGTATAAACTGGGGGACAGTATCAATAGATCTGTAGCACAGGGTATAAACTGGGGGACAGTATCAATAGATCTGTAGGACAGGGGTATAAACTGAGGGACAACATCAATAGATCTGTAGGACAGGGTATAAACTGGGGGACAGTATCAATAGATCTGTAGGACAGGGTATAAACTGGGGGACAGTATCAATAGATCTGTAGGACAGGGTATAAACTTGGGGACAGTATCAATAGATCTGTAGCACAGGGTATAAACTGGGGGACAGCATCAATAGATCTGTAGAACAGGGTATAAACTGGGGGACAGTATCAATAGATCTGTAGGACAGGGTATAAACTGGGGGACAGTATCAATAGATCTGTAGGACAGGGTATAAACTGGGGGACAGTATCAATAGATCTGTAGGACAGGGGTATAAACTGAGGGACAACATCAATAGATCTGTAGGACAGGGGTATAAACTGGGGGACAGCATCAATAGATGTGTAGGACAGGGTATAAACTGGGGGACAGCATCAATAGATCTGTAGGACAGGGTATAATCTGGGCGACAGTCAGTATCAATAGATCTGAAGGACAGGGTATAAACTGGGGGACAGCATCAATAGATCTGTAGGACAGGGTATAAACTGGGGGACAGTATCAATAGATCTGAAGGACAGGGTATAAACTGGGGGACAGCATCAATAGATCTGTAGCACCGGGTATAAACTGGGGGACAGCATCAATAGATCTGAAGAACAGGGTATAATCTGGGGGACAGTATCAATAGAGCTGTAGGACAGGGTATAAACTGGGGGACAGTATCAATAGATCTGAAGAACAGGGTATAATCTGGGGGACAGCATCAATAGATCTGTAGGACAGGGTATAAACTGGGGGACAGTATCAATAGATCTGTAGGACAGGGGTATAAACTGAGGGACAACATCAATAGATCTGTAGGACAGGGGTATAAACTGGGGGACAGCATCAATAGATGTGTAGGACAGGGTATAAACTGGGGGACAGCATCAATAGATCTGTAGGACAGGGTATAATCTGGGCGACAGTATCAATAGATCTGAAGGACAGGGTATAAACTGGGGGACAGCATCAATAGATCTGTAGGACAGGGTATAAACTGGGGGACAGTATCAATAGATCTGAAGGACAGGGTATAAACTGGGGGACAGCATCAATAGATCTGTAGCACAGGGTATAAACTGGGGGACAGCATCAATAGATCTGTAGAACAGGGTATAAACTGGGGGACAGTATCAATAGATCTGTAGGACAGGGTATAAACTGGGGGACAGTATCAATAGATCTGTAGGACAGGGTATAAACTGGGGGACAGTATCAATAGATCTGAAGGACAGGGTATAAACTGGGGGACAGTATCAATAGATCTGTAGGACAGGGTATAAACTGGGGGACAGTATCAATAGATCTGTAGCACAGGGTATAAACTGGGGGACAGTATCAATAGATCTGTAGGACAGGGGTATAAACTGAGGGACAACATCAATAGATCTGTAGGACAGGGTATAAACTGGGGGACAGTATCAATAGATCTGAAGGATAGGGTATAAACTGGGGGACAGTATCAATAGATCTGTAGGACAGGGTATAAACTGGGGGACAGTATCAATAGATCTGTAGCACAGGGTATAATCTGGGGGACAGTATCAATAAATCTGTAGGACAGGGTATAAACTGGGGGACAGTATCAATAGATCTGTAGGACAGGGTATAAACTGGGGGACAGTATCAATAGATCTGAAGGACAGGGTATAAACTGGGGGACAGTATCAATAGATCTGTAGGACAGGGTATAAACTGGGGGACAGTATCAATAGATCTGTAACACAGGGTATAATCTGGGGGACAGTATCAATAGATCTGTAGGACAGGGTATAAACTGGGGGACAGCATCAATAGATCTGTAGGACAGGGTATAAACTGGGGGACAGTATCAATAGATCTGAAGGACAGGGTATAAACTGGGGGACAGTATCAATAGATCTGAAGGATAGGGTATAAACTGGGGGACAGTATCAATAGATCTGTAGGACAGGGTATAAACTGGGGGACAGTATCAATAGATCTGTAGGACAGGGTATAAACTGGGGGACAGTATCAATAGATCTGTAGCACAGGGTATAAACTGGGGGACAGTATCAATAGATCTGTAGGACAGGGGTATAAACTGAGGGACAACATCAATAGATCTGTAGGACAGGGTATAAACTGGGGGACAGTATCAATAGATCTGTAGGACAGGGTATAAACTGGGGGACAGTATCAATAGATCTGTAGGACAGGGTATAAACTTGGGGACAGTATCAATAGATCTGTAGCACAGGGTATAAACTGGGGGACAGCATCAATAGATCTGTAGAACAGGGTATAAACTGGGGGACAGTATCAATAGATCTGTAGGACAGGGTATAAACTGGGGGACAGTATCAATAGATCTGTAGGACAGGGTATAAACTGGGGGACAGTATCAATAGATCTGAAGGACAGGGTATAAACTGGGGGACAGTATCAATAGATCTGTAGGACAGGGTATAAACTGGGGGACAGTATCAATAGATCTGTAGCACAGGGTATAAACTGGGGGACAGTATCAATAGATCTGTAGGACAGGGGTATAAACTGAGGGACAACATCAATAGATCTGTAGGACAGGGTATAAACTGGGGGACAGTATCAATAGATCTGAAGGATAGGGTATAAACTGGGGGACAGTATCAATAGATCTGTAGGACAGGGTATAAACTGGGGGACAGTATCAATAGATCTGTAGCACAGGGTATAATCTGGGGGACAGTATCAATAAATCTGTAGGACAGGGTATAAACTGGGGGACAGTATCAATAGATATGTAGGACAGGGTATAAACTGGGGGACAGTATCAATAGATCTGAAGGACAGGGTATAAACTGGGGGACAGTATCAATAGATCTGTAGGACAGGGTATAAACTGGGGGACAGTATCAATAGATCTGTAACACAGGGTATAATCTGGGGGACAGTATCAATAGATCTGTAGGACAGGGTATAAACTGGGGGACAGCATCAATAGATCTGTAGGACAGGGTATAAACTGGGGGACAGTATCAATAGATCTGAAGGACAGGGTATAAACTGGGGGACAGTATCAATAGATCTGTAGGACAGGGTATAAACTGGGGGACAGTATCAATAGATCTGTAGCACAGGGTATAAACTGGGGGACAGTATCAATAGATCTGTAGGACAGGGGTATAAACTGAGGGACAACATCAATAGATCTGTAGGACAGGGTATAAACTGGGGGACAGTATCAATAGATCTGAAGGATAGGGTATAAACTGGGGGACAGTATCAATAGATCTGTAGGACAGGGTATAAACTGGGGGACAGTATCAATAGATCTGTAGGACAGGGTATAAACTGGGGGACAGTATCAATAGATCTGTAGCACAGGGTATAAACTGGGGGACAGTATCAATAGATCTGTAGGACAGGGGTATAAACTGAGGGACAACATCAATAGATCTGTAGGACAGGGTATAAACTGGGGGACAGTATCAATAGATCTGTAGGACAGGGTATAAACTGGGGGACAGTATCAATAGATCTGTAGGACAGGGTATAAACTGGGGGACAGTATCAATAGATCTGTAGGACAGGGTATAAACTGGGGGACAGTATCAATAGATCTGTAGGACAGGGTATAAACTGGGGGACAGTATCAATAGATCTGTAGGACAGGGTATAAACTGGGGTACAGTATCAATAGATCTGTAGCACAGGTTATAAACTGGGGGACAGCATCAATAGATCTGTAGGACAGGGTATAAACTGGGGTACAGTATCAATAGAGCTGTAGGACAGGGTATAAACTGGGGGACAGTATCAATAGATCTGTAGGACAGGGTATAAACTGGGGGAGAGTATCAATAGATCTGTAGGACAGGGTATAAACTGGGGGACAGTAAATATTGAACTAACTTTCTCTCTCTTATTAGCTTGGTGCTTAGAAGATAATTTAACAAAAGTTATTACATAAAATTAGAATGGAAGAGTTTTAGATAAACATAAACATTTTATAATAAACCAATTTTGTATGGTAGAAACAGGAATAGTTTCAGACAGTTTAATTTCAAAGCAGTTAAGCAGTATATATTCAACTAACTTTCCTCTTGGACATTTTTACAGTTATATCTCATCAGAAGGAAGTTTTCCAAAGGATTTGTTCCAAACCTGTCTCTGATATGTGCATTAACTGAAAGTAAAAATATATTTTTCAATAGAAAACAAAAACAGAAGAAGAATATAGATAAAATTAAAAAATAACAAATGTGAAAAAAGACAATTTATTGAGCTTAGAATCATAGAAAAACAGGCATAACATGATAATAATAAGATTACCTTTAGGTTGTTCTTGAATTTTTTTCAAATAGTTTGGAGGTAAATACTTTTGTCTGTGAAGTTCTGAGGCTTCCAATATAAAATCTGTTTCATTTGTTCCTGATTTGAATGATTTCATTAAACAAGTGTAGACAAAGATAAAAATGAAATACATATTTACAGGAGTTACTTATTAAATATATGCTTAAAAGTAAACATTTAAACTGTAGTGGAACTACATCGCACTTCGCAATAGCAACATTTTCATACACAATTAGGTCAAACTGACCAATGGGAAGTTGCGTATGAATACATGGTCAATCTTACTCTCGCTCTCTGGTAAAAAACCTCAGACAGCACTTGAGAGACCAGCCAGACCGACCTGACCAGGAGATGATACGGACGTGCGAAGATTTATTGTAAAATGACTCCTATATTCCTTTTCGACAAATAAAATTATATTTATAGAGGACTGAGTGTTAAATAGCTATATATCTATATCCTAGAAGTAAGAAACGTTTACTACCAATGAGAAGCTACCAACTCTTCGATTAAGGTATTTCAATAATATCGCTTATAAATAAGATCCTTCGAAGACTGATAACATGCAATTGTAAAAGGATATAGATAATATTTAACCCCTCATCCTATCTATAAAATGGTGACCCAGTTCCTGCTGGTGGCTTTTCTGTAAAAGCTGGTGTGGATGCCACCTTCTTCCGTTACCCTGAGTTGAAAGTGTAACAGGAAGAGGGATCCAGTGTCAACAGGGTGTTCCATGCTGAACCTTATACATATTCAGAATAAATGCAGCGCCACAGGAGACCGAGACATGCACACAACACGCTTCTTGGAAGTGCTTAAGCTAAATGGTTACCCGACATCCACCGTGAACTGCGTTAGAAATAGGAAACACTGCATTTGAAGCATGAACTCCACAAACAACCTGCTTCCTGAAGCTCCTACATTTCAGCGATGACACAACAGCCATTCACAGAGCCATCCAAAGAGATGGATTAGACTTACAACTAGCTCACTCAGGGCCCTCACTACGTGGACATCTATCTAGATGACCTACAGAACTCAATAGACGCTGCATACTGGCCAACTGGCCCATCGATAATGCGACAACTTCTATACAGGTAGCACCACCAGACACCTACACACCAGTATTAAGGAAGACATTAACACTAACACTTCCTCATTCAAGAAACACTTAGAAAAAGGCAAAATCACCACCCAAAAAATAACAGTTAAGGTTGAAACAAAAGAAAGAAACTTCGGCAATCTCAGAATTAAGGAAGCATTAATCATAGCCAGAACACACCCGCAAATCAATAATAGACTAGAACTAAGGACACAATACCTAACATAGAAGTAGGCACACAACACCGAGCTTAGAAAGCTACTGGACTCTACAAATAAAGGCACTCACAGGCTCGCTTACAAGCACATTATCCATGCGGCAGAAATCGTGTATATCCATTCATGTGTTTACATGATACTACCCATGTGTGTTTGGGTATTTGCATGCGTGCTTACACACACACATGTATGCATGCACGTGTGTGGCACCGCATGTTAATATATATACGTCTAAGCAGATTTAAAGGGAAACAACTCTGTGCCCCGCTGACCTGTCCAGACCTTAATTTAAAAACAAAAGAGATTAGGAAAAAAAAAAAATAATAATAATAAAACCACTTTTGCCCAGCATGGTATAGCAAGCCACATTGAATTTTGGAATAGTTCCTTTATATTCCTCGGAAGAAGAGATATTAATCTCAAAATATCAGGACATATGATAAATTAAGGTAAAAAAACAACCCTTGTTTCTTACAATTTAATTATTTGCCATCCAAACCTATATTGTCATGGCTTTCAAACTTCAAATACATTATACCATATACAATGCTTCAAGTAAACTACCAATTCCTTATATATATATATTAATATAAGCCAGTATTGCACCAAGAAAAATAAAATGTCGGCGTGAAGAGATTATGAATTTATTTGCTTTGACATGTTTCTGTGTCTATTATACAGTGTCTACATATGCTGACTACAATATATATTGTTCAATCATATGTTTCTGTGTCTATTATACAGTGTCTACATATGCTGACTACAATATATATTGTTCAATCATATGTTTCTGTGTCTATTATACAGTGTCTACATACGCTGACTACAATATATATTGTTCAATCATATGTTTCTGTCTATTATACAGTGTCTACATACGCTGACTACAATATATATTGTTCAATCATATGTTTCTGTCTATTATACAGTGTCTACATACGCTGACTACAACATATATTGTTCAATCATATGTTTCTGTGTCTATTATACAGTGTCTACATATGCTGACTACAACATATATTGTTCAATCATATGTTTCTGTGTCTATTATACAGTGTCTACATATGCTGACTACAACATATATTGTTCAATCATATGTTTCTGTGTCTATTATACAGTGTCTACATATGCTGACTACAACATATATTGTTCAATCATATGTTTCTGTGTCTATTATACAGTGTCTACATATGCTGACTACAACATATATTGTTCAATCATATGTTTCTGTGTCTATTATACAGTGTCTACATATGCTGACTACAACATATATTGTTCAATCATATGTTTCTGTGTCTATTATACAGTGTCTACATATGCTGACTACAACATATATTGTTCAATCATATGTTTCTGTGTCTATTATACAGTGTCTAGATATGCTGACTACAACATATATTGTTCAATCATATGTTTCTGTGTCTATTATACAGTGTCTACATACGCTGACTACAATATATATTGTTCAATCATATGTTTCTGTGTCTATTATACAGTGTCTACATACGCTGACTACAATATATATTGTTCAATCATATGTTTCTGTGTCTATTATACAGTGTCTACATATGCTGACTACAACATATATTGTTCAATCATGTTTCTGTGTCTATTATACAGTGTCTACATATGCTGACTACAACATATATTGTTCAATCATATGTTTCTGTGTCTATTATACAGTGTCTACATACGCTGACTACAATATATATTGTTCAATCATATGTTTCTGTGTCTATTATACAGTGTCTACATATGCTGACTACAATATATATTGTTCAATCATATGCAATACTTAATTATTTATTACACATCATCAGAAAGCCTATAATAGTGGAATTCAACTATCGAATTCACTATGCCGTAGAATTCAGAAAACATAAATAAGTTAAAAATAGCATGAAAAACAGTCAGTGAGTGCGATATATATACATACATACATACATATATATATTTTTATATATATATTTATATATATATATATAAATATATATATATATATAATCACACAAGGTGCTGATTTTAATTTGGCACCTCTGTTTAAACAAAAAATAATATACTATTTTGAAAGCTATGATGTAAACTAATATTGCTTTCCTTTCATATTGTACCTGGCTTCCAAAAAATGGTGAACCCTGCCAAATTAAAATAATACAAGTGACCTGAGGAGTGGAAAAGTAAGGTGTATGCAGTCTGTACTGGCATGAATAACAAGGCATTTTAAGGTCATTTGTACTTGTTTATGCAGGGGCCAGCTTTGCAGACCCCATGACAAGTTTCATACCTATCATGGGGCCCTTTTTGAGGTAATGGTTTATTGTTGGATGCCCTTCCTAATGACAACCCTTTAAGTTGCCTATTATGACACACAGGGATAGTGTACCTATTCTAAACTGAATACATTTAGTTTATTTATATAGAAAGGCCTGGGCAGAGGTGGTTAGAGCTGATTTGAAAACACTGAAGTTCATCAAGGAGATAACAAAGGAACTCTGTGAGTGGAGGGAAGCTGGGCTGGAAAAGGCCCATCTAACCCATAGAAAAGTAGATGTAAAATGATGTTGATGATAATGATGATGATGACATAAATATTGAAAAGGAAAATAATATAGTACCAGAGGTATATTGACATTCAGATGTTAAGCCAACATCCTGTCGCAAAACAAGATTTTCTTCCTGTTGTAAATATTCAATTTGTGAAGGTTTTACAAACGTCATTTTGTCAAATGGATCCCATGTTAAAATTAGTTCAAGTCCACTTGTTATGGCTTCTGGTACAACATTCAATAATGTCATTGCTTTTGAAACATGACAACATATAACATTGGCACATTCCAGTATTGGTTCTGTAAAAAAAGTGAAAAATAGCAGAGAAACAGAGGATATTTAAAAAGCAGTCCATCTTATAGTGGGTGAACATGCTGAAACCCACACACATACATGTCCCCGTAAATGTAATTCTCAGGGAGATTCAGTAAGCATTGCACAGTGTGTGATAAGGCTGGCCTTTTGAATTACAGATGTAATATAGTGTAAGTGGGTAAGCATTCTGCAACACATATAATCTTAATGTAAATCTCAGGGAGATTCAGCATCACAAAGTTGGACCTTTGAACTGTAGATATAGTCTATCGACAGTCAATCAACTTTTTTGTCAAATAGGACTGAGGAAACAGTGTTTCCATTGGTCTTTCCAATTGCTAATATGATCTATCGGTCGCAACTCCAGGTAGAAGGAGCAATGTGAAATGAAGTGTCTTGCTCAAGGATATAACGCATCGCCCAATCCGGGAATTGAACTCACAACCTCACAATTGTAAATCCAATTCTCTAACCACTCAGCCATCAGCCACGTGCCTTCATATAGCCTATCTTGTATCAAAATGTGACTAAGCATTCTGTAGACATGTGTACCCTTAAAGTAATTCTCAGGGAGATTCAGTATGTGTGACAAATGTGAGCTCTTTCATTTACAGTTACTACAGTTCATCTGCTGGGCTTCAAAACAGTTTCTGTCTGCCCAATTTTCCTGACAAGGTATGGGTTGACCCAATGCTATGGTAAACAAAACATGATCCAGATGGGATTGAACACAGCACCTTATAAGAACAAAACAAACATGTTACCCATACAGCCCTGCTGTGGCCACCCTATGTTTCTGAATCAATACATTTGTTTCATTATTACTTAATACTCTACCCTGTAACATTCAGGATATCAATAAACTGGCAGCTGTTAGCAAATCTATTGATTTTATATTCTATTATCAATATACTCATCAATGATAAACTTCTTTTTCTCTTCTCCCTTTCAAGACTTTATTTTTAATAAAATAAACTGCATTCAAATTATTTAACACCTTTAATACCAAACCCCTGAAACTGTTCTTGGTTCTACAAATTTCTATATTGGTCACCCTCAGTTTCAATTAACCCTTTTCGTAGCAATCAAGCCAAAACTATTAAGAATTAGAGGAAATCTCTCAAGATTCTTCATTAATTAAGTAAAATACAGTGTATGTCATTAGATGGTTATTAGAAGTATGGTCATTAGATGGCCATTAGATGGCCATTAGATGGTCATTAGATGGCCATTAGATGGCCATTAGATGGCCATTAGATGGTCATTTGATGGTCATTAGATGTATGGTCATTAGATGGCCATTAGATGGTCATTAGATGGTTATTAGAAGTATGGTCATTAGATGGCCATTAGATGGCCATTAGATGGCCATTAGATGGTCATTTGATGGTCATTAGATGGTCATTAGATGGTCATTAGATAGTCATTGGATGGTCATTGGATGGTCATTGGATGGTCATTGGATGGTCATTAGTTGGTCATTGGATGGTTATTAGGTGGTCATTAGATGTATGGTCATAAGATGATCATTAGGTGGTCATTAGGTGGTCATTACATCATCATAAGATGGTCATTAGAAATATGATCATTAAATGGTCATTAGAACTATGATCATTAAATAGTCATTAGATGGCCATTAGTTGGTTATAAGAAATATGGTCATTAGATGGCCATTAGCAGTATGGCCCTTAGAGGGTCATTAGATGATCATTAGAAGTATGGTCATTAGATAGTCATAAGATGGTCATTAGATGGTCATTGGATGGTCATTAGAAGTATGGTCATAAGATGGTCATTAGATGGTCATGAAAAGTTAAACAGTTTTCTTTCTTAAAATATGAGTTCTAAATTTTTTTTTAATTTATTGCCATTTCTAATATCTGTCAAAACAGACCACCAGACCACCAGACCACTCAGCCATCCCTTCTACAGACCACCAAGCCACCCCTTCTACAGACCACCAGACCACCAGACCACCAGACCACTCAGCCACCCCTTCTACAGACCACCAAGCCACCCCTTCTACAGACCACCAGACCACTCAGCCACCCCTTCTACAGACCACCAAGCCACCCCTTCTACAGACCACCAGACCACCCCTTCTACAGACCACCAAGCCACCCCTTCTACAGACCACCAGACCACCCTTCTACAGACCACCAAGCCACCCCTTCTACAGACCACCAGACCACCCCTTCTACAGACCACCAGACCACCCCTTCTACAGACCACCAGACCACCCAGCCACCTCTTCTACAGACCACCGGACCACTCAGCCACCCCTTCTACAGACCACCCAGTCACTCCTTCTACAGACCACCCAGCCACCCCTTCAACAGACCACCAGACCACCCAGCCACCCCTTCTACAGACCACCAGACCACCCCTTCTACAGACCACCGGACCACTCAGCCACCCCTTCTACAGACCACCAGACCACCAGACCACTAAGCCACCCCTTCTACAGACCACCAGACCACCCCTTCTACAGACCACCAGACCACCCCTTCTACAGACCACCAGACCACTCAGCCACCCCTTCTACAGACCACCAGACCACCCCTTCTACAGACCACCAGACCACCCCTTCTACAGACCACCAGACCACTCAGCCACCAATTCTACAGACCACCAGACCACCCAGCCACCCCTTCTACAGATCACCAGACCACCCATTCTACAGACCACCATACCACCCAGTCACCCCTTCTACAGACCACCCTGATACCACTTCTACAGACCACCAGACCACCCCTTCTACAGACCACCCTGATACCACTTCTACAGACCACCCAGATACCACCCTGATACCCCTATTACTTCAAACTAGAAGAGAGAGTGATAAAGAGATATAGTGATCAACCTGAAAAGGATGAAAGGTAAAGTTGATTTTTGTATTTGAAGTGAGAGAGTGTAGAAAGCTGGAATACGGCAAATCTTTCTATCTGATATTCTAATAACTCTGCCACCCCCTAACAACTTACCAGGGGGTAATAAGACAAATCATTCTATCTGATATTCTAACAACTCTGTCACCCCCTAACAACTTACCAGGGGGTAATCAGATAAATCATTCTATATCTGATATTCTAACAACTCTGCCACCCCCTTACAACTTACCAGGTAGTAATAAGATAGCCATTTCAGAGCAATATTTCTCTTCTTGCCAAATTGCCTTTAAAATTTTATCAACAGTTGTTTGGCTGACCACACTGCAATATAGATGGTTATAAGGATTTATGAATACTATTAAACTACAGCTGGCAACACATACTTTCAGAAGGATGAAAGTCAAAGTTAAACTCAGTGGGATATGAACTCAGTAAAGTGTCAATAAATATCACCACATTTTATCTGACATTCTGCCAACTCATTCTATCCATCACTTTTTCTAATGAAAGACACTGCCTATGTGATTAACCCTTTCATTACCATATTTCTAATGAAAGACACTGCCTATGTCATTAACCCTTTCATTACCATATTTCTAATGAAAGACACTGCATATGTCATTAACCCTTTCATTACCATATTTCTAATGAAAGACACTGCATATGTCATTAAACCTGTCATTACCATATTTCTAATGAAAGACACTGCCTATGTCATTAACCCTTTCATTACCATATTTCTAATGAAAGACACTGCATATGTGATTAACCCTTTCATTACGATATTTCTAATGAAAGACACTGCCTATGTCATTAAACCTGTCATTACCATATTTCTAATGAAAGACACTGTCTATGTCATTAACCCTTTCATTACCATATTTCTAATGAAAGACACTGCATATGTCATTAACCCTTTCATTACCATATTTCTAATGAAAGACACTGTCATAAGATTTTCAGTTAATTTTGAAAATAATCTAATAGTTTGAAAGATTTACTTTATTATTAACCCTTTACTATCATTATTAACCCTTTAGTGGGTTGTGGATTGGCAGTATCGGTAGAGAGTCGGACGCCATGCTTTCCAGTATAGTTACGTCCCTTTACGCTCTGAGTTCAAATCCCGCCGAGGTTAACTTTGCTTTTCATCCTTACGGGGTTGATAAAATAAAGTACCAGTAATGTACTGGGTAATTGCTGGCCTTGTGCCAAAAGTAGAAACAATTATTAACCCTTTAGTGTTCAAACCGGCCAAAACCAGCCAGAATTCTCTACCCCTTTCTGTTGAAACTGGCTGTAACAGGTTGGTCAAACTGATGTTAAGGTATTGTTCTCAAAATAAATACTTTCAAAATCTCATAGATTCGATATTATGTGAGATAATTATGTGAGGTAAAGCCTTTACCATGAAAATATAATAGTAAATGTAAAGTAATGTGAATGCTAAAGGGTTCAGTTGATGTTTGAGGTGGATTGGCAGACTCGTTAGCATGTCAGATGAAATGTTTTATATCATTATGTCCCTTTATGTAGTACTTCCTTTTAATAAGATGTAATTATGATGGTAAATGTAATTTCTAGAATATAATATAAACTATAAACAAGATTACAGAGGTTTCTATTTATAATTCCTTATATATATATAAATATATATGTATAATGTCCTGGGTATGACATTAAACTACATCCAGTGGCAAGGCTCCAGTTCGGGAGTTCAGGAGATGTGGGGAATGTGGAGTTACCCCTTAGTTGTCATGACTCCCAGGTCTGCCCTGGCCCGGGGTGGTAGTACCTGTTAGGGCTCCATTTATGGGTTAAATAACTACCTTATTCGAGTGGCGCCAGTAAGGTATTGTCAGCCATTGAAAAGAAATATGGAGAGTCGATCTAACAGCACTAGGGTTAGAGCCCCTAATTACAGTGTCAAGGAGCAGCCTGGTCGTTATGACTCTGCTGGCTTAGAGCCACAGAGAGGGCCAGTGGATGATGGATCAGCTGTCTCTGAGACAAATATAAAGAATGCAGTTTTGTCCTGCAGAAGAGCCATCAAAATGGGCACTTTGAATGTGAGGACTATTCGAACGCTGGAGAAGAGAGAGGAGTTGGGACATCTGTTCGAGGAGAGTGGTATACAGATACTTGCGATCCAAGAACACAGGATTCTACACGATGAGCCCGTGAGGAGTGTGATGATCGGGAGGAAGAGCCAGCTCATCACTACATCGGCAGTGAAGAACACAACAAATGCTGCAGTAGGAGGAGTGGGTTTTGTGTTCAGTGCAAAAACCAATCTGTTGGTGAGGGAAATAATGCCTATCTCCCCGCGAGTGTTGAGGGTGACCTTCAATGGAAACCCAAGACTGACAGTCATCTCAGCCTATAGTCCAACCGAGGGGGACAGTGATGTGAATGCCGAGGAGTTCTATGAGGAGGTGTGTAGAGCTGTCAACACCACTCAGGCACACAATATCCTGCTTGTTTTGGGGGACTTCAATGCACATTTGAGTAAGGAGGGCAGTGAAGATCCTTGCTGGTACTTCCATAACAACACCAACCGAAATGGAAGACTACTGAGAGACACCCTGCTGGAGGTGAACTTGATGGCGACCAACCTAGGGTTTAGGAAGAATCTGAGGAAGATGTGGACCTACATCTCAGATATGCACCTGTCCAAGTCCCAGATTGATTTCATTCTGGTGAGGAAAAAGTGGCGGAATAGTGTTCTGAACACGGAACCATACAGCTATTTCAGTACACTGGGTAGTGACCACCGGCTTGTTATGAGTGAGGTCCGCGTGAGCTTAAGAAAGAGCAAGGCTCAGCCCCGGAGAACAATCTATGACTGGGGAGCTTTCAAGGAAGATGATAAGCTACAGGAGAGGTTCACAGTGGAAGTGAGAAACAGGTTTAGTGCTCTGTGTGGAGAGTCAGAGGAGAGAGAGATTGGATGGACTGAGGAGAGTGTGACGAGGAGGTACGGGCACTTCACCAATGCAGTGGCGAAAGCAAGTGAAACCCTGGTGCCGAGGAAAAAGAACAAAGGGAAGCACGTCAGCTCTGCAAACCCAAAAGTGTGTGCAGCCAGAGAACACCTGAAAGCTGCCAGGGACCAATTCTATGCTGATCCTACGGAGGAGAGGATGGAGACTGTGGAGGTGATGAGGGAAGAGCTCTGTACCGCTTACACTGAGGTCAGAGAGGAGGCACTGATAGAGAAGATCAGAAGTGTGGAGAGAGCGGTTGACAGATCTGGATGTAAGGAGAGCTGGATGATCATCAACGAGATCACAGGGAGGAAGAAAAGGTGTTCGAGTCAGATCCAGGGAACGAGGCCCGAGGATAGGAAGAGGAAATGGCTAGACCATTTTAGGACCCTACTAGGAGAGCCACCCTCCACAGCCCGGAGCACTGGGGAGATCAGGCGGCTGTTTGAGGAACTGGATGTTGAGACAGAGCCCTTCACCAGAGAGGAGCTTCAGAGAGCCAAGAAGAAGATCAAGGAGGGCAAGGCTCATGGAGAAGATGGAGTGGCATCAGAGGTGATGAAGAGGTGTGATTTTGATGATATCATCCTGGGGTTCTGTAACGGGGCACTGGAGAAAGGAGTTGCCCCGAATCAGTGGAGGATCAGTAACATCGTCCCAGTGCCAAAGAAGGGAGATCTCTCTAACACCAACAACTACCGGGGGATCTCACTGACGTCACTTGTGGCAAAGACCCTCAACAGGATGATTCTTAACAGGATCCAGCCTGAGATGGAGAAGAAGCTCAGGGACAACCAGAACGGCTTCAGAGAGGGTAGATCAACCACCAGTCACATCCTGATGCTGAGGAGGATATTAGAGGGAGCTAGAGCAAAGTGCCTTCCTGCGGTCATGGTTTTCATTGACTTTAGGAAGGCCTTTGATTCTGTGGACCGTTACTGCCTGATGAAGATCTTACAGGCTTATGGAATCCCCAAGAGGATAGTGGACCTGATATCACTGCTCTACACCAACACCAAAGCCCAAGTCATTACACCTGATGGGATGACAGAGTTCTTTGAGATACTGGCTGGAGTGCTCCAGGGAGATACATTGGCTCCCTACCTTTTTATCATCGTAGTGGACTATTGTATGCGCCTTGCACTGGAGAAACACCAGGACACTGGCTTTACTGTAGCACAGGCTCAGAGCAGGAGAGTTGGGGCGAAAAAGGTATCGGATGCTGAATTTGCCAACGACATAGTTTTGGTGACAAATACAGTGAAGGAGGCAGAGGATTTGATGCGGGAGGTTGAGACTGTGTCGATGAGTGTGGGGCTGAGAATGAATGAGACTAAAACAAAATATCTAGTAGAGAATGTTGAGAAGCCAGAGGGCATCACTAATGTAGGCGGGAAGCCGCTGGAATTGGTTGAGGACTTCCTGTATTTGGGAGCAAAGATTGGGAATACGGAAGATGATGTGGTTGAGAGGAAGAGTAAGGCCTGGGCGGCGTGTCACAGCTTGAGATCGGTGTGGAAGTCGGACCTTCGTAGAGACCTGAAAATCCGCCTCTTCATTGCTGTAGTGGAGTCTGTGCTGCTGTATGGGTCTGAGACTTGGACACTGACCAAGAGACTCACTCAGATGGTGGATGGGTGCTACACGAGAATGCTGAGGATGGCTCTGAACATTAATCAGTATACACTGAGGATGAAAAACTCAGAGCTGTATGGGAGCATCCCAAAAGTCAGCTCAAAAGTAACACAGAGGAGACTGAGGTTGGCTGAACATGCTCACCGACATCCAGAGTTGACATTGCACTCAGTGCTCCTTTGGGAGCCCCTACATGGACACACTAGAAGAGGAAGACCAAGGTTAACATATGTTGATGCCCTAAGGACAGACACTGGTCTGTTGGAGATGCAGGATATGGCAGCGATAATGAGGGACAGAGACCGCTGGAGAGAACTCGTCCATGGATCTCGGGAATTTTACCCGCCTTAGATAGAGAGATATATATAATAATAATAATAATAATGAACGGAAAAAATGAAACGATATTTCATTTCCCACTCTTAGTACGGCTGTTACTTAAATATAAGTATGTACACGTACATACATATATGTATACCGACGTACAGTAGTATGTATATATATATATATACATACATGCACACATATATATATGCACGTATGGATTCACCGAACATTTATTATAATGCTCGGTGTGTTTGTAAACAAACATCCCGTATTAAGCCGTAGTGTCTAGCAACCACCGTTGCTCGTTTGTTCAACACTGACAAAGGAACGCTGTACTAGTTTCAAGCTTGTTAGCTATCGTCAGCAACGTATACCTTCCTGCCAGATTGTTGAACGTATAATAATGAAATTATTGTGTAAAGTGCTCAGGTGCACTACAACTCGTCAATATAGTACATAGAATAATACACAAATGTCAGGGAAGTACATGTGTGTATGTGTTAGCTGTTCTGTTGGCGGATCTCGGGAAGCATGGAGGCCTTAAAGGATGCAGTGTCTCGACAGCTAACAACTGATGCAGGTAGTTTGTTCCATGCTTCAGCAACTCTGAGCGTGAAAAAATGTTTCAGAAAGTCATGGGAACTGTGCTGTTTTCTTACTTTGTGGGCATGTCCACGTGTGTTAGACACATGGAAATCGAAAAGGTACTCAGGGTTGTTGTTGGCAACATGTTTAACAATTTTGTGGGTGTTTACCAAGTCAGTTGCCAGGCGTCGGAGCTTCAATGAATCCATGCCCAGGGAAGCAAGGCGCTCAGAGTATGGTAGATGCCTGATGGAGGGTATTCGCTTGGTTGCACGTCTCTGAACAGTTTCCAGGCGGTCAATGTCCTGAGCAAGATAGGGGTTCCAGACTGGTGATGCAAATTCTAAGTGTGGTCGCACCATAGCTGTATACAGCCTTAAATAGATATCTGGAGAGCGGCTGACAAAGGTCTTGCTGAGTGATGCTAAGACACCCTCGGCCCTCTTGACAATTTTAGAGACGTGCCTCGTCCAACGCAAATCGCTGCTGACCGTAATGCCCAGGTCACGTTCACAGGAAGACTTCTTGATATTAGTGTTGTGGAGGGAGTATGTGGACGCTGGGTTTTTACTCCCAAAATGCATGGTGGTGCACTTGTCCACAACTAGCTTGAGTTGCCAGTCTGAGATCCACTGTTGCATTGTGTCCAGGTCAGACTGCAAGCAAGATCTATAGTGTTCAGGATCTGTCCTTTTTATCTCAAGGTACAGCTTGATGTCGTCTGCGTACTTTAGTACTGTGGCATTCTTTAAGTTGGCATCTATGTCATTAATATATGCCACAAACAAAAGGGGGCCAAGAACAGATCCCTGAGGTACACCAGATGACATCTCATATGGTGAGGAATGCTGTCCCAGAACCGTGACTACCTCTCTTCGACTGAGAATGAAGGACTTCAACCAGTTAAAAAGATCATCCTTCACACCCATTGCAGAGAGTTTTGCCATAAGCCTTTTGTGTGGCACAGAATTGAAGGCCTTCGCAAAGTCAAGGTAAACAACATCCACCCATGAGCCGCCATCAGTGATCCGGGTGATGTCCTCAAGAAACTCTATAAGTTGATCACAGCAGCTGGAGTTGGGGATAAATCCAAATTGCGAGGGCCGGATAAGACTGTGAGAGCTCCAGAAGTTCCAAAGTGTTTCTCTGACACAGGATTCCATCAGTTTGGCGATGCAACTAGTAAGACTGACTGGACGATAGTTCACAGGTGATGTGCGGTCACCCTTTTTGAACAGAGGAATGACACTGGCAGTTTTCCACTGTTCTGGAGTAGCACTGTTGTTCAGACAGAATTGGAAGAAGCGTGATAACTGGTGTAGAAGGAAGTACCCACCACGTTTAAGAAGCAGGTACGTAACACCATCAAGACCAGGAGAGGCATGGTTGCGTTTATTTTTTAGGTGACGTCGCAGCATTGCAGGTGTAAATTCCATGGTTGTAATAGAGTCCGGTGTCATAGGTGGTGGAGATGGTACACTCTGGTCTTCAATAGTGAAAATGCCTGCATAGCATTCAGCAATGAGCTCTGCGCATTCCTTGGGGTCGTCAGTAACCTGGCTTGTGTGGGGATTGCGAAGAGGACCAACTGGAGAGTGAGGCCTCTGCTTTGAGTGAACATACTTCCAGAACACCTTACTGTCAGGGCTGGTTGCTATGCGCTGCTCAAATTGAAGCACTGCCTTTTTTGTCACCTGTTTGAGGTGGTTGGACGATCTATTTCGCCTCTTCCTATTAATGTCTGATTTGTGAAGTTTGTACTCACGTTCAGCATTGCGCCGTTCTTTTCTGGCAAGACGGACTACTGCAGTCTCCCAAATTGCGCTTTTGGGATGTTTTTTCCGCTTACGTGGCACCGATGCTGCACATGCTGTCCATATTGAGCTCAGGATGTTCTGGAGTACAGTGTTGACATCTCCAGAGTCATAGAACTCAAGGGTAATCCCAAAAGTAAGGTCTCCAAAGCGATGGGGCACAGAGAAACTGTTCGTACGGCTGTTGACAACACTGTTGTGATCGGTGCTTCCTTCACTCCCAAACAAGCATGCGCGCGCTTCGCTGAGATGCTCAATCTTGGCTTGGCAGCCGTTGAGAATGGAGCTCCCGTTGAACGCTACCGCCAAGTGCGAATTTCGCGCAGTTATTATATAGAGGGCAATCCCAAAAGTAAGGTCTCCTTCCGAGGAAAACATGCGTAAAGATCGGCGGATCACTCTGGATGCTCTCTGTATTTTGGTTCCTGAGGTTTCCCGAAGCACCATTCACAGGATTTTAATGGAAAAGTTGCAATATCGGAAGGAGACCTTACTTTTGGGATTGCCCTCGTATATATATATATATATATATATATATATATATACACACACACCAAGTCTAAACACAATGGAACCAAACTCCTACTGTCACTGCCTCCATCTTGTTCTCCCCATTTCTCGCTATTATAAGCAAATGGAAGCCCATGCACTGGCTGACCTGGGGTCCTGACAGACAGAATAGAGAAGGCGTTTCCCCAGAGAATGGTGAGGGAGATGCGCTGGAAGAGCCATTCCAGTTCACAAGACTCTCACCTTCAGGTAGCCAACTCTGTGGTGATGGTGGTGAGTAGGGAGGTGGCCTTAGGGCCAAAGACACCAGAAGTCTCCACTGCTAAGATCTCGACCAATATTTGTAGAGTTTACCCTTCTCAACCTGAAGTGCACTAGGTTGTTGCTGGAGAAAGTGTCGCTGCATGTGGCATCCCAGATGAGGGGTTTACCACTGCGGAATGAGAAGATGGTTATGCCTTCTGGTCTTTTCCTGTCCGCTTGGTCCAGCCCCACTGGCTTGAGCTGGGAGGGGAAGCCTGCAGCATCCAAGCCATGCTTTATGACCACGTTGGGAGCACGTTGAGACCATCATAAAGTGAGATAAGAGTAAAACAACTTACTGATCTTCAGCACCTTGGATTTTACAAGGAACGGCATTTAAGGAGTAGATAAGTTTAGTGAAATCCACTTGTTCTTTTTTCATACTAACACGAGGAATAAGTGGAACCTCCAATGTGTCATCTACATGTTCTTCTTTCTCTGAAGAAATTAAATGAAAGAAATGATATTTACAGTTCACACCTATATAGGTTTAGTTGGTCTCCTAGAAGGTACAACACTACATATTATAGATACAGTTCCCACCTATATAAGTTTAGTTGGTCTCCTAGAAGGTACAACACTACATATTATAGATACAGTTCACACCTATATAGGTTTAGTTGGTCTCCTAGAAGGTACAACACTACATATTATAGATACAGCTCACACCTATATAGGTTTAGTTGGCCTCCTAGAAGGTACAACACTACATATTATAGATACAGTTCCCACCTATATAGGTTTAGTTGGTCTCCTAGAAGGTACAACACTACATATTATAGATACAGTTCCCACCTATATAGGTTTAGTTGGTCTCCTAGAAGGTACAACACTACATATTATAGATACAGTTCCCACCTATATAGGTTTAGTTGGTCTCCTAGAAGGTACAACACTACATATTATAGATACAGTTCCCACCTATATAGGTTTAGTTGGTCTCCTAGAAGGTACAACACTACATATTATAGATACAGTTCACACCTATATAGGTTTAGTTGGCCTCCTAGAAGGTACAACACTACATATTATAGATACAGTTCCCACCTATATAGGTTTAGTTGGTCTCCTAGAAGGTACAACACTACATATTATAGATACAGTTCCCACCTATATAGGTTTAGTTGGTCTCCTAGAAGGTACAACACTACATATTATAGATACAGTTCTCACCTATATAGGTTTAGTTGGTCTCCTAGAAGGTACAACACTACATATTATAGATACAGTTCCCACCTATATAGGTTTAGTTGGTCTCCTAGAAGGTACAACACTACATATTATAGATACAGTTCCCACCTATATAGGTTTAGTTGGTCTCCTAGAAGGTACAACACTACATATTATAGATACAGCTCACACCTATATAGGTTTAGTTGGTCTCCTAGAAGGTACAACACTACATATTCACACCTATATAGGTTTAGTTGGTCTCCTAGAAGGTACAACACTACATATTATAGATACAGTTCCCACCTATATAGGTTTAGTTGGTCTCCTAGAAGGTACAACACTACATATTATAGATACAGTTCCCACCTATATAGGTTTAGTTGGTCTCCTAGAAGGTACAACACTACATATTATAGATACAGTTCCCACCTATATAGGTTTAGTTGGTCTCCTAGAAGGTACAACACTACATATTATAGATACAGTTCCCACCTATATAGGTTTAGTTGGTCTCCTAGAAGGTACAACACTACATATTATAGATACAGTTCCCACCTATATAGGTTTAGTTGGTCTCCTAGAAGGTACAACACTACATATTATAGATACAGCTCACACCTATATAGGTTTAGTTGGTCTCCTAGAAGGTACAACACTACATATTCACACCTATATAGGTTTAGTTGGTCTCCTAGAAGGTACAACACTACATATTATAGATACAGTTCCCACCTATATAGGTTTAGTTGGTCTCCTAGAAGGTACAACACTACATATTATAGATACAGTTCCCACCTATATAGGTTTAGTTGGTCTCCTAGAAGGTACAACACTACATATTATAGATACAGTTCCCACCTATATAGGTTTAGTTGGTCTCCTAGAAGGTACAACACTACATATTATAGATACAGTTCCCACCTATATAGGTTTAGTTGGTCTCCTAGAAGGTACAACACTACATATTATAGATACAGTTCCCACCTATATAGGTTTAGTTGGTCTCCTAGAAGGTACAACACTACATATTATAGATACAGTTCCCACCTATATAGGTTTAGTTGGTCTCCTAGAAGGTACAACACTACATATTATAGATACAGTTCCCACCTATATAGGTTTAGTTGGTCTCCTAGAAGGTACAACACTACATATTATAGATACAGTTCCCACCTATATAAGTTTAGTTGGTCTCCTAGAAGGTACAACACTACATATTATAGATACAGTTCCCACCTATATAGGTTTAGTTGGTCTCCTAGAAGGTACAACACTACATATTATAGATACAGCTCACACCTATATAGGTTTAGTTGGTCTCCTAGAAGGTACAACACTACATATTCACACCTATATAGGTTTAGTTGGTCTCCTAGAAGGTACAACACTACATATTATAGATACAGTTCCCACCTATATAGGTTTAGTTGGTCTCCTAGAAGGTACAACACTACATATTATAGATACAGTTCCCACCTATATAGGTTTAGTTGGTCTCCTAGAAGGTACAACACTACATATTATAGATACAGTTCCCACCTATATAGGTTTAGTTGGTCTCCTAGAAGGTACAACACTACATATTATAGATACAGTTCCCACCTATATAGGTTTAGTTAGTCTCCTAGAAGGTACAACACTACATATTATAGATACAGTTCCCACCTATATAGGTTTAGTTGGTCTCCTAGAAGGTACAACACTACATATTCACACCTATATAGGTTTAGTTGGTCTCCTAGAAGGTACAACACTACATGTTATAGATACAGTTCCCACCTATATAGGTTTAGTTGGTCTCCTAGAAGGTACAACACTACATATTATAGATACAGTTCCCACCTATATAGGTTTAGTTGGTCTCCTAGAAGGTACAACACTACATATTATAGATACAGTTCCCACCTATATAGGTTTAGTTGGTCTCCTAGAAGGTACAACACTACATATTATAGATACAGTTCCCACCTATATAGGTTTAGTTGGTCTCCTAGAAGGTACAACACTACATATTATAGATACAGTTCCCACCTATATAGGTTTAGTTGGTCTCCTAGAAGGTACAACACTACATATTATAGATACAGTTCCCACCTATATAGGTTTAGTTGGTCTCCTAGAAGGTACAACACTACATATTATAGATACAGTTCCCACCTATATAGGTTTAGTTGGTCTCCTAGAAGGTACAACACTACATATTATAGATACAGTTCCCACCTATATAAGTTTAGTTGGTCTCCTAGAAGGTACAACACTACATATTATAGATACAGTTCCCACCTATATAGGTTTAGTTGGTCTCCTAGAAGGTACAACACTACATATTATAGATACAGCTCACACCTATATAGGTTTAGTTGGTCTCCTAGAAGGTACAACACTACATATTCACACCTATATAGGTTTAGTTGGTCTCCTAGAAGGTACAACACTACATATTATAGATACAGTTCCCACCTATATAGGTTTAGTTGGTCTCCTAGAAGGTACAACACTACATATTATAGATACAGTTCCCACCTATATAGGTTTAGTTGGTCTCCTAGAAGGTACAACACTACATATTATAGATACAGTTCCCACCTATATAGGTTTAGTTGGTCTCCTAGAAGGTACAACACTACATATTATAGATACAGTTCCCACCTATATAGGTTTAGTTAGTCTCCTAGAAGGTACAACACTACATATTATAGATACAGTTCCCACCTATATAGGTTTAGTTGGTCTCCTAGAAGGTACAACACTACATATTCACACCTATATAGGTTTAGTTGGTCTCCTAGAAGGTACAACACTACATGTTATAGATACAGTTCCCACCTATATAGGTTTAGTTGGTCTCCTAGAAGGTACAACACTACATATTCACACCTATATACGTTTAGTTGGTCTCCTAGAAGGTACAACACTACATATTATAGATACAGTTCCCACCTATATAGGTTTAGTTGGTCTCCTAGAAGGTACAACACTACATATTATAGATACAGTTCCCACCTATATAGGTTTAGTTGGTCTCCTAGAAGGTACAACACTACATATTATAGATACAGTTCCCACCTATATAGGTTTAGTTGGTCTCCTAGAAGGTACAACACTACATATTATAGATACAGTTCCCACCTATATAGGTTTAGTTGGTTTCCTAGAAGGTACAACACTACATATTATAGATACAGTTCCCACCTATATAGGTTTAGTTGGTCTCCTAGAAGGTACAACACTACATATTATAGATATAGTTCCCACCTATATAGGTTTAGTTGGTCTCCTAGAAGGTACAACACTACATATTATAGATACAGTTCCCACCTATATAGGTTTAGTTAGTCTCCTAGAAGGTACAACACTACATATTATAGATACAGTTCCCACCTATATAGGTTTAGTTGGTCTCCTAGAAGGTACAACACTACATATTCACACCTATATAGGTTTAGTTGGTCTCCTAGAAGGTACAACACTACATGTTATAGATACAGTTCCCACCTATATAGGTTTAGTTGGTCTCCTAGAAGGTACAACACTACATATTCACACCTATATACGTTTAGTTGGTCTCCTAGAAGGTACAACACTACATATTATAGATACAGTTCCCACCTATATAGGTTTAGTTGGTCTCCTAGAAGGTACAACACTACATATTCACACCTATATAGGTTTAGTTGGTCTCCTAGAAGGTACAACACTACATATTATAGATACAGCTCACACCTATATAGGTTTAGTTGGCCTCCTAGAAGGTACAACACTACATATTATAGATACAGTTCCCACCTATATAGGTTTAGTTGGTCTCCTAGAAGGTACAACACTACATATTATAGATACAGTTCCCACCTATATAGGTTTAGTTGGTCTCCTAGAAGGTACAACACTACATATTATAGATACAGTTACCACCTATATAAGTTTAGTTGGCCTCCTAGAAGGTACAACACTACATATTATAGATACAGTTCACACCTATATAGGTTTAGTTGGCCTCCTAGAAGGTACAGCACTACATATTATAGATACAGCTCACACCTATATAGGTTTAGTTGGCCTCCTAGAAGGTACAACACTACATATTATAGATACAGTTCACACCTATATAGGTTTAGTTGGCCTCCTAGAAGGTACAACACTACATATTATAGATACAGTTCCCACCTATATAGGTTTAGTTGGTCTCCTAGAAGGTACAACACTACATATTATAGATACAGTTCACACCTATATAGGTTTAGTTGGTCTCCTAGAAGGTACAACACTACATATTATAGATACAGTTCACACCTATATAAGTTTAGTTGGCCTCCTAGAAGGTACAACACTACATATTATAGATACAGCTCACACCTATATAGGTTTAGTTGGCCTCCTAGAAGGTACAACACTACATATTATAGATACAGTTCCCACCTATATAAGTTTAGTTGGTCTCCTAGAAGGTACAACACTACATATTATAGATACAGTTCACACCTATATAAGTTTAGTTGGCCTCCTAGAAGGTACAACACTACATATTCACACCTATATAGGTTTAGTTGGTCTCCTAGAAGGTACAACACTACATATTATAGATACAGTTCCCACCTATATAGGTTTAGTTGGTCTCCTAGAAGGTACAACACTACATATTATAGATACAGCTCACACCTATATAGGTTTAGTTGGCCTCCTAGAAGGTACAACACTACATATTATAGATACAGTTAACACCTATATAAGTTTAGTTGGCCTCCTAGAAGGTACAACACTACATATTATAGATACAGCTCACACCTATATAGGTTTAGTTGGTCTCCTAGAAGGTACAACACTACATATTATAGATACAGTTCCCACCTATATAGGTTTAGTTGGCCTCCTAGAAGATACAACACTACATATTATAGATACAGCTCACACCTATCTAGGTTTAGTTGGCCTCCTAGAAGGTACAACACTACATATTATAGATACAGTTCACACCTATATAGGTTTAGTTGGTCTCCTAGAAGGTACAACACTACATATTATAGATACAGTTCCCACCTATATAGGTTTAGTTGGTCTCCTAGAAGGTACAACACTACATATTATAGATACAGTTCCCACCTATATAGGTTTAGTTGGCCTCCTAGAAGGTACAACACTACATATTATAGATACAGTTAACACCTATATAAGTTTAGTTGGCCTCCTAGAAGGTACAACACTACATATTATAGATACAGCTCACACCTATATAGGTTTAGTTGGTCTCCTAGAAGGTACAACACTACATATTATAGATACAGTTCCCACCTATATAGGTTTAGTTGGTCTCCTAGAAGGTACAACACTACATATTATAGATACAGTTAACACCTATATAGGTTTAGTTGGCCTCCTAGAAGGTACAACACTACATATTATAGATACAGTTCACACCTATCTAGGTTTAGTTGGCCTCCTAGAAGGTACAACACTACATATTATAGATACAGTTCACACCTATATAGGTTTAGTTGGTCTCCTAGGAGGTACAACACTACATATTATAGATACAGTTAACACCTATATAGGTTTAGTTGGCCTCCTAGAAGGTACAACACTACATATTATAGATACAGTTCCCACCTATATAGGTTTAGTTGGTCTCCTAGAAGGTACAACACTACATATTATAGATACAGTTAACACCTATATAGGTTTAGTTGGTCTCCTAGAAGGTACAACACTACATATTATAGATACAGTTCACACCTATATAGGTTTAGTTGGTCTCCTAGAAGGTACAACACTACATATTATAGATACAGTTCACACCTCTATAGGTTTAGTTGGCCTCCTAGAAGGTACAACACTACATATAGATACAGTTCACACCTATATAGGTTTAGTTGGCCTCCTAGAAGGTACAACACTACATATTATAGATACAGTTCACACCTATATAGGTTTAGTTGGTGTCCTAGAAGGTACAACACTACATATTATAGATACAGTTAACACCTATCTAGGTTTAGTTGGCCTCCTAGAAGGTACAACACTACATATTCACACCTATATAGGTTTAGTTGGTCTCCTACAAGGTAGAACACTACATATTATAGATACAGTTCCCACCTATATAGGTTTAGTTGGTCTCCTAGAAGGTACAACACTACATATTATAGATACAGCTCACACCTATATTGGTTTAGTTGGTCTCCTAGAAGGTACAACACTACATATTATAGATACAGCTCACACCTATATAGGTTTAGTTGGTCTCCTAGAAGGTACAACACTACATATTATAGATACAGCTCACACCTATATAGGTTTAGTTGGTCTCCTAGAAGGTACAACACTACATATTATAGATACAGCTCACACCTATATAGGTTTAGTTGGTCTCCTAGAAGGTACAACACTACATATTATAGATACAGCTCACACCTATATAGGTTTAGTTGGCCTCCTAGAAGGTACAACACAACATATTATAGATACAGCTCACACCTATATAGGTTTAGTTGGCCTCCTATAAGGTACAACACTACATATTATAGATACAGTTCCCACCTATATAGGTTTAGTTGGTCTCCTAGAAGGTACAACACTACATATTATAGATACAGTTCCCACCTATATAGGTTTAGTTGGTCTCCTAGAAGATACAACACTACATATTATAGATACAGTTCCCACCTATATAGGGGTTAGTTGGTCTCCTAGAAGGTACAACACTACATATTATAGATACAGTTCCCACCTATATAGGTTTAGTTGGTCTCCTAGAAGGTACAACACTACATATTATAGATACAGTTCCCACCTATATAGGTTTAGTTGGTCTCCTAGAAGGTACAACACTACATATTATAGATACAGTTCCCACCTATATAGGTTTAGTTGGCCTCCTAGAAGGTACAACACTACATATTCACACCTATATAGGTTTAGTTGGTCTCCTAGAAGGTACAACACTACATATTATAGATACAGTTCACACCTATATAGGTTTAGTTGGTCTCCTAGAAGGTACAACACTACATATTATAGATACAGTTCACACCTATATAGGTTTAGTTGGTCTCCTAGAAGGTACAACACTACATATTATAGATACAGTTCCCACCTATATAGGTTTAGTTGGTCTCCTAGAAGGTACAACACTACATATTATAGATACAGTTCCCACCTATATAGGTTTAGTTGGCCTCCTAGAAGGTACAACACTACATATTCACACCTATATAGGTTTAGTTGGTCTCCTAGAAGGTACAACACTACATATTATAGATACAGTTCCCACCTATATAGGTTTAGTTGGTCTCCTAGAAGGTACAACACTACATATTATAGATACAGTTCACACCTATATAGGTTTAGTTGGCCTCCTAGAAGGTACAACACTACATATTATAGATACAGTTCCCACCTATATAGGTTTAGTTGGCCTCCTAGAAGGTACAACACTACATATTATAGATACAGTTCCCACCTATCTAGGTTTAGTTGGCCTCCTAGAAGGTACAACACTACATATTATAGATACAGTTCCCACCTATATAGGTTTAGTTGGCCTCCTAGAAGGTACAACACTACATATTATAGATACAGTTCCCACCTATATAGGTTTAGTTGGTCTCCTAGAAGGTACAACACTACATATTATAGATACAGTTCACACCTATATAGGTTTAGTTGGCCTCCTAGAAGGTACAACACTACATATTATAGATACAGTTCCCACCTATATAGGTTTAGTTGGCCTCCTAGAAGGTACAACACTACATATTATAGATACAGTTCACACCTATATAGGTTTAGTTGGCCTCCTAGAAGGTACAACACTACATATAGATACAGTTCACACCTATATAGGTTTAGTTGGCCTCCTAGAAGGTACAACACTACATATTCACACCTATATAGGTTTAGTTGGCCTCCTAGAAGGTACAACACTACATATAGATACAGTTCACACCTATATAGGTTTAGTTGGCCTCCTAGAAGGTACAACACTACATATAGATACAGTTCACACCTATATAGGTTTAGTTGGCCTCCTAGAAGGTACAACACTACATATAGATACAGTTCACACCTATATAGGTTTAGTTGGCCTCCTAGAAGGTACAACACTACATATAGATACAGTTCACACCTATATAGGTTTAGTTGGCCTCCTAGAAGGTACAACACTACATATTATAGATACAGTTCCCACCTATATAGGTTTAGTTGGCCTCCTATAAGGTACAACACTACATATTATAGATACAGTTCACACCTATCTAGGTTTAGTTGGTCTCCTAGAAGGTACAACACTACATATTCACACCTATATAGGTTTAGTTGGCCTCCTAGAAGGTACAACACTACATATTATAGATACAGTTCCCACCTATATAGGTTTAGTTGGTCTCCTAGAAGGTACAACACTACATATTATAGATACAGCTCACACCTATATAAGTTTAGTTGGTCTCCTAGAAGGTACAACACTACATATTATAGATACAGTTCCCACCTATATAGGTTTAGTTGGCCTCCTAGAAGGTACAACACTACATATTATAGATACAGTTCCCACCTATATAGGTTTAGTTGGTCTCCTAGAAGGTACAACACTACATATTATAGATACAGTTCCCACCTATATAGGTTTAGTTGGCCTCCTAGAAGGTACAACACTACATATTATAGATACAGTTCCCACCTATATAGGTTTAGTTGGCCTCCTATAAGGTACAACACTACATATTATAGATACAGTTCACACCTATATAGGTTTAGTTGGTCTCCTAGAAGGTACAACACTACATATTCACACCTATATACGTTTAGTTGGTCTCCTAGAAGGTACAACACTACATATTATAGATACAGTTCCCACCTATATAGGTTTAGTTGGCCTCCTATAAGGTACAACACTACATATTATAGATACAGTTCACACCTATATAGGTTTAGTTGGCCTCCTAGAAGGTACAACACTACATATTATAGATACAGTTCCCACCTATATAGGTTTAGTTGGTCTCCTAGAAGGTACAACACTACATATTATAGATACAGCTCACACCTATATAGGTTTAGTTGGCCTCCTAGAAGGTACAACACTACATATTATAGATACAGTTCCCACCTATATAGGTTTATTTGGTCTCCTAGAAGGTACAACACTACATATAGATACAGTTCACACCTATATAGGTTTAGTTGGCCTCCTAGAAGGTACAGCACTACATATTATAGATACAGTTCACACCTATATAGGTTTAGTTGGTCTCCTAGAAGGTACAACACTACATATAGATACAGTTCACACCTATATAGGTTTAGTTGGCCTCCTAGAAGGTACAACACTACATATTATAGATACAGTTCCCACCTATATAGGTTTAGTTGGTCTCCTAGAAGGTACAACACTACATATAGATACAGTTCACACCTATATAGGTTTAGTTGGCCTCCTAGAAGGTACAACACTACATATTATAGATACAGTTCACACCTATATAGGTTTAGTTGGCCTCCTAGAAGGTACAACACTACATATTATAGATACAGTTAACACCTATATAAGTTTAGTTGGCCTCCTAGAAGGTACAACACTACATATTATAGATACAGTTCACACCTATATAGGTTTAGTTGGCCTCCTAGAAGGTAACATCTCATGGAGAGTTTCTTGAGTTTTTTAATGATAGGGACTAGAGTCTCATCATGAAAGGCATTGCTTAAGAGCACAATGTGCTTCCCAGTTCAGGAATTAAACTTATGACCTTATTATTGTGAGTCCAACACCCTAATCATTGGACGACATGCCATAACTATAATAAAAACAGTAATAATAAATGTGAAATAAAGTGTCTTGCTTAAGAATACAATGAACTGACTGGTCCAGGAATCGAACCCCAAACCTTATGATTGACTGATGAGGTCATAGCTGTTGTATAATAGTTATCTCCAAAATATATATAACAGCTACTATGAATAAAAGTTAATAATTGTTTCTACTTTTGGCACAAGGCCAGCAATTATCCCAGAGCATTATTGGTACTTTATTTACGTTAATAATAAAGTTAATTTTAACCTGTTGACTTATACTTTATGTTTATATATATATATATATATATATATATATATATATATATTTTCTCTCTCTCTCTCTCTTACTGCTCCCTCATTCTCTCTGTTTCTCCTACTTTCTTTCGCCCCCTCTGTCATGTCAGTTAACTCTTCCTCACACTTCCACTCACTCACTGTTTCTCCTCTCCTCACTTCACCCCGTTCGCAACGAAAGCAATTTCTCTCTTTCTCACATTGCATTCGTTCGCGAAAGTGCTTTTTTCTAAGCGCTCATATATTCACCTAGCTTATGCTAACAGAATAACTATGAAGCTTGTTTCCTTCCTTCTACGGTTAGCTCTCCTCTTTGTTGTTTTCCTGTCTCACTCGCTTTACGCGTTTTAATTGTCCTAATAACTTAATTTAGTTATTATTGCACCGACGTGAGGTATATGATTTTTAATGCAATGAAATATCTATCATCGTCGGCAAATCACTGATGAGGGACTTATTTTATTACATGTTATCCATGTGCTACCAACAGTATTTTTCTCCCCATTTTATTATATATATATATATATATATATATATATATATATATATATATATATATATAATTTTTTTTGTTTTTTAATTGAGAATTGTAATTAACTGTTAAACTTTACATACCTGGATAAAATAGTTGCATATGTTGAGTTTCATTGCAAGGCAAATTTGAAAATTTTTCAAAAGTATCAAAGTCTTTTAATAGTAGATCTTCTATAACTGTTGAAAACATAAGAATTCAGTAAAATCATATATGATATATTTGGCCAAAACGTAGCAAATTTATGTAATAAATACTTTGCACAATTTACCAAAATGTCAATCTTCCAAGTGTTTCCTTCTTATTCTCAAGACTTACGGTATATGTTTAATCGTGTTTAAGTCACACCTCTATTTTATATACATAATTACATCCAATGAAGCCCCCAGCCCACACTGTCAAGTGGTCGGGATGGTGACACGACAACAAGTACCCAGCCCACACTGTCAAGTGGTCGTGATGGTGACATGACAACAAGTGCCCAGCCCACACTGTCAAGTGGTCGTGATGGTGACACGACAACAAGTACCCAGCCCACACTGTCAAGTGGTCGTGATGGTGACACGACAACAAGTGCCCAGCCCACACTGTCAAGTGGTCGGGATGGTGACACGACAACAAGTGCCCAGCCCACACTGTCAAGTGGTCGGAATGGTGACACGACAACAAGTACCCAGCCCACACTGTCAAGTGGTCATGATGGTGGCACGACAACAAGTGCCCAGCCCACACTGTCAAGTGGTCGGGATGGTGACACGACAACAAGTACCCAGCCCACACTGTCAAGTGGTCGGGATGGTGACACGACAACAAGTACCCAGCCCACACTGTCAAGTGGTCGTGATGGTGACACGACAACAAGTGCCCAGCCCACACTGTCAAGTGGTCGGGATGGTGACACGACAACAAGTGCCCAGCCCACACTGTCAAGTGGTCGTGATGGTGACACGACAACAAGTGCCCAGCCCACACTGTCAAGTGGTCGGAATGGTGACATGACAACAAGTGCCCAGCCCACACTGTCAAGTGGTCGTGATGGTGACACGACAACAAGTACCCAGCCCACACTGTCAAGTGGTCGTGATGGTGACACGACAACAAGTACCCAGCCCACACTGTCAAGTGGTCGTGATGGTGACACGACAACAAGTGCCCAGCCCACACTGTCAAGTGGTCGGGATGGTGACACGACAACAAGTGCCCAGCCCACACTGTCAAGTGGTCGTGATGGTGACACAACAAAAAGCAGCCAGTACTCACTCTAAATGTGGTTGGTGTTAGGAAGGTCATCCAACTGTAGAAACTAAGCCATAATCAGTCCTGTATGAGCAAGACTGGTCACCTGACCTAGCAGTGCCTACAACAGGACAACCTGTCTAACCCATGCTAGCATGGAAAATGAGCATAAGATGATGATATATGTATATACACACAAATATATATATATATATGTGTGTGTGTGTGTGTGTGTGTTATGCTGGTACCACAAAACATCCAGCACACTGTAAATGTGGTTGGTGCTAAGAAGGGCATCCAGCTGTAGAAGACCAGACAGAAACAGTCCTATATGAGCGAGACACGGTCACCTGGCCCAACTTGCCTCTAAATGAGACAAACCCGTCGAACCCATGTTAGCATGGCAGACAGACGTTAAATGATGGTGATGATGATGATGTTGTAGCTTATGTTTAGAAAAGTGACACTGTATTCTTACATTTCATAAAAGGCAACGGGAGGGCATCTGGCTGTAAAACAACCCCATAAAAAGAACCCCATAATGAATGAGTACAGTTACTCCTGTCATGAGGCTTAAAATACTTGTTGTTGCTGTTGTTATTGTCGTTGTCATCATTGTTAAGGTTGTATTTGCATGTACCATATATTTTGAATCAAGTTTATGTCTGCCCAGCAGAGAAGTCATGTGATGCTTTTTCCCACTGTAAAAAAAATACCCAACTTTATTTTTTCCTGGGGGAAATAATGTTGTTGGAGAGACAAAAGATGCAGCATGGAACCACATACATTCATGTGCATGCATAGTTTTTGGCAAGTTCACTGGATGTGTCAGTTGCTGTCAGGAAGGCAGCATGTGAGATGCTGCATTACACTCATCACATTTTCATTTTGCTTGATACTGCCAACAAGGATCTATGATAAAATGTATCATATATTCTGTAAAATGGTAGAGCTGGTGACACGATAAAATACACCCAATCCACTCTGTAAAGCAGCAGTGCTGATACCACAATAAAATGCACCCAGTGCATGCTATAAACTGGTTAGCATTAGGAAAGGCATCCATGTGTAGAAATCATGCCAAAATGGAATGTAGGAGCGAGACTTGTCATCTGATCTGTCCAGTTTCAAAACATCACATTTTGTTTAACACATGATGATGATGATGATATGCAAGCATGAAAAACAGATGTAAAATAGTGATGATGATCATGATGATGGTGCTATCATTTGAAAGATATCTAGATAATACATATTGTTTAACACTTTAGCAGTTAAACCAGCCATATCTGGCCAGAAGTCTTTCACCTCTATCTGTTCAAACCAGCTGTAACTGGCCAGAAGTCTTTCACCTCTATCTGTTCATACCAGCTGTAACTGGCCAGAAGTCTTTCACCTCTATCTGTTCAAACCAGCTGTAACTGGCCAGAAGTCTTTCACCTCTATCTGTTCAAACCAGCTGTAACTGGCCAGAAGTCTTTCACCTCTATCTGTTCAAACCAGCTGTAACTGGCCAGAAGTCTTTCACCTCTATCTGTTCAAACCAGCTGTAACTGGCCAGAAGTCTTTCACCTCTATCTGTTCAAACCAGCTGTATCTGGCCAGAAGTCTTTCACCTCTATCTGTTCAAACCAGCTGTAACTGGCCAGAAGTCTTTCACCTCTATCTGTTCAAACCAGCTGTAACTGGCCAGAAGTCTTTCACCTCTATCTGTTCAAACCAGCTGTATCTGGCCAGAAGTCTTTCACCTCTATCTGTTCAAACCAGCTGTAACTGGCCAGAAGTCTTTCACCTCTATCTGTTCAAACCAGCTGTAACTGGCCAGAAGTCTTTCACCTCTATCTGTTCAAACCAGCTATATCTGGCCAGAAGTCTTTCACCTCTATCTGTTCAAACCAGCTGTAACTGGCCAGAAGTCTTTCACCTCTATCTGTTCAAACCAGCTGTAACTGGCCAGAAGTCTTTCACCTCTATCTGTTCAAACCAGCTATATCTGGCCAGAAGTCTTTCACCTCTATCTGTTCAAACCAGCTATATCTGGCCAGAAGTCTTTCACCTCTATCTGTTCAAACCAGCTATATCTGGCCAGAAGTCTTTCACCTCTATCTGTTCAAACCAGCTGTAACTGGCCAGAAGTCTTTCACCTCTATCTTTTCAAACCAGCTGCAACTGGCCAGAAGTCTTTCACCTCTATCTGTTCAAACCAGCTGTATCTGGCCAGAAGTCTTTCACCTCTATCTGTTCAAACCAGCTATATCTGGCCAGAAGTCTTTCACCTCTATCTGTTCAAACCAGCTGTAACTGGCCAGAAGTCTTTCACCTCTATCTGTTCAAACCAGCTGTAACTGGCCAGAAGTCTTTCACCTCTATCTGTTCAAACCAGCTGTATCTGGCCAGAAGTCTTTCACCTCTATCTGTTCAAACCAGCTATATCTGGCCAGAAGTCTTTCACCTCTATCTGTTCAAACCAGCTGCAACTGGCCAGAAGTCTTTCACCTCTATCTGTTCAAACCAGCTGTATCTGGCCAGAAGTCTTTCACCTCTATCTGTTCAAACCAGCTATATCTGGCCAGAAGTCTTTCACCTCTATCTGTTCAAACCAGCTGTAACTGGCCAGAAGTCTTTCACCTCTATCTGTTCAAACCAGCTGCAACTGGCCAGAAGTCTTTCACCTCTATCTGTTCAAACCAGCTGTATCTGGCCAGAAGTCTTTCACCTCTATCTGTTCAAACCAGCTATATCTGGCCAGAAGTCTTTCACCTCTATCTGTTCAAACCAGCTATATCTGGCCAGAAGTCTTTCACCTCTATCTGTTCAAACCAGCTGTAACTGGCCAGAAGTCTTTCACCTCTATCTGTTCAAACCAGCTGTAACTGGCCAGAAGTCTTTCACCTCTATCTGTTCAAACCAGCTGTAACTGGCCAGAAGTCTTTCACCTCTATCTGTTCAAACCAGCTGTAACTGGCCAGAAGTCTTTCACCTCTATCTGTTCAAACCAGCTGTAACTGGCCAGAAGTCTTTCACCTCTATCTGTTCAAACCAGCTGTAACTGGCCAGAAGTCTTTCACCTCTATCTGTTCAAACCAGCTGTAACTGGCCGCTCATACCTACATTAAGGTATTATTCTCAAAATAAATAACATCAAAATCTCATAGATTCGATGATATTATGTGAGATAATGATGTAAGATGAAGCCTTTTCTGTGAAAATACAAATAAAAGGGAATTTTGTTATAACGGTTTATGTCGTTTTTGTCATTGCCTTCTGAATCGATAAATATAATAATATCTCCAGCGACACTTAATCAACGTTATAAAATGGGCGTCAGTGTCACCATTTTATAACGTTGATTAAGTGTCGCTGGAGATATTATTATATTTATCGATTCAGAAGGCAATGACAAAAACGACATAATCCGTTATAACAAAAATTCCCTTTTATTTGTTGTACAAATATGGAATCGAAAATAACAAGAGAAGGTTGAGCAAGTCTTCACATCATGTTGGCTGTGGAGATGTGAAAAGAATGTGGCATATCAAATGTCGGACGTCTTGATGCTGGTCGTTCAGTGAACTCTCTGTGTCTCTCTACCTGTCAGCCAACAGTCTCTGGTCCAAGTAGTCCAGCAACTTGTCTCGATCCGCTGAGGGTCCTGATCGGCTACTTTAGCCAATTCACCTCTGTCATGCTATTCTTCCGCCAAAGGAAAATACATAATAATTCTGTTCACTACAAACCCACTGTACGAATAAGAAATGTGTTATATGTAGAATGAACACTCAAATAAATTGTAAAACTAAAAATATAGTCTATAGCATAAGAATGTAGAGAGGGTACTTGCAGAAGCAACGGAAATAGAACTAACAAAACCAAAGTATGGAGATATAAAAGATACAGAAGCGGAAACCAATCCAAACCAAACAGTGAGTGTGTTTTATTATTATTTCTAGCAATATTATAACAATATGACCCTCCCCAAATTTAACAATATTTGTTTCAACACACGATTTCTTATCAAAAACCTTGTAAAACAAATATGTGTGTGTGTGTGTGTGCAAAATAAAAATATTAATGTAATAAAATATATCAATTAAGTAATGGGGTCAATATGATTGACTACATCAAGGTAGTGCCCCAGAAAAACCATAGTCTGGTGATTGAAACTGGAAAAAAAGAATAAAAGAACATAAGAATAGCAAGAGTTAAAAGGTTATAAAACAATAAATTCAAGTCAAAGACTGGAAGTAGTGTTATACCTGCATTGTCAAAGTTAATTTCTTCTGCTTTCAATGAGAATAAGGCTTTTATTTTGTCAAATATTGATTCTTCACTTTGTTTTATATGTTCACAGTGCAATACAGGAGTCATTATCATTTCCAAATAATTCTGCAAGTATAATATATCAAATATAGTCCCCTGCTCTATAATCTGCTTGAATCTTAGAAGACTGGGGTTAGATGAGTGGTTTGTGAGAGCAGTACAAGCCATGTACAGAGTAGCAATCGGCAAGGTTAGAATTAACAATGATTATAGTGAGGAATTTAGGGTGCAAGTGGGGATCCATCAGGAGTCTGGTCTTATTCCCATCCTGTTTATTGTCCTGAGGGATTGATTGATTGAATCCCTACAACAATGGGAGCCTTGTACCATTTTATACATATGAGTAAGATATGGTCTCCTGACCTGACTTGTCGCAAAACATGACAACCATTCTAAATGGATGTTAAATGATAATCATCATCATCATTTTACATCCGCTTATTCCCTGCTTGCAAGGGTGGAACGGGAACTGATTCTGGCTTGATTTCTACAGCTGGATGCCCTTCCTAACACCAACCTTATTTACAGTGAGTGTTGGGTGTTTTTTGTCCGTGGCGCCTACACATCCACTTTACAGTGTGGGCTGGGTGCTTTTTTGCCATGGCACCTCCACGACCACTTTGCAGTGGAATGATAGGGACTGGGGTCCCTATCATCTCATTTCTACAGCTAAGTAAACTGGAGCAATGTGAAATAAAGTGTCTTGCTCAAGGAAACAACACATCACCCGGTCTGAGAATTGAGCTCACAACCTTTCGAAACTATGCAATGGTACACGCCTTAAAAAACTGTCTCCACTTAATATTGACGCTACTATTCTATCCGGATGTGGAAAAGGCGAGGATGTGATAATAACAAAAATTAGCCCGACTACATCAGGCGTGGATACTCCCTTCTCCTTTCGCTGAACCCAATTTCCCCTTCGTGTTGCCTTTGCGATGTCCATAAACAAGTCGCAAGGTCAAACTCTGTCCGTCACTGGAATTCACTTGGATAAACCTTGCTTTTCGCACGGACAATTCTACGGTGCCTGCTCACGAGTGGCAGTCGAGATAATCTCTTTGCGTTTGTCCCGAAAAGAAAAACAAAGAATATTGTCTATCCTGAAGTGCTTTAGTGTTAACAAAAACACTTATTACAGCTCCGCCTTGACTTCACCTTACTCATTACAAAACATACCAATGAATATGTCATGCAGGATATTTTGGATATAAGTTAAAAATGTAACCATACACAGCAAAGGATGCTCTCAAAGAATATATTTTCTCTTATTCTCCTCTCATTGTTTTTATGTTTGTATACAACTCTGCTTTCATTACAACTTTTTGTACTTTAGCAAAACTGCCTGTTTTTTACAGACTCGCAACGTGTATTGTCTTTAATCATTTGTATAACTACATCCTGTTCAGTGTTTTCCTTCATTATCAGCATAGTTTTATGTGTACAAAGATTACACTAAATATTCGTTTGCATTAATGATTGAAGACTTCTGCTTATTTTGACAGGTTGTGGACAAATAATGTTCTTCTTTTACTTCCTAGCTGTATATTCTTAGCATAATTTCAAACTCCGAGCAACGCCGGGTAAATCTGCTAGTATATATATATATCATGATCATCATCATCATCATCATCGTTTAACATCCATCATCCATGCTTGCATGGGTTAGAAGGTTTTGTTCCATCTGATGTGGGAATGGTCGGGAGACCATGTCTCGCCCACACGGAAGCGTCTCTGGCAGGGTTTTTTTTACAGCTGGATGCTCTTCCTAACACCAACCACATTTACAGTGAGTGCTGGGAGCCTTTTCACTGTGTCTCCTACACGGGCACCTTACAGTGTGGACTGTTGTGTCATCGACACAGCGGATGGAACGGGAGAGGGAGGGTGGGGTAGGGTGTGGCGATGAGGTGTATATTGGGTTAAGAGGTGCCTACTGACTGTAGGTTTGTATGCAATGGCAGTCAGGTCTTCTGTACAACTGCATGGCGCAAAAGGTCTCGATCCAATGTCATTGTCTTACAGAGGTGTAGGTGGGCAAAGTCAGTTTTTATCACCTCGTCCCAGGTTTTTCTTGGTTCACCCACTCCACAGCTTCCATCAATTTTCATTGCCCTGCACTTTTTTATACAGCTGTCATCCTTCATATGCATCACATGTCCATACCAACGCAATCTCCTCTCCAGAACACAACATTTGATACCTCTTATGATTAGTTTCCCTCTTAGTTCGTTTATGCTTCACCTTTCACGCACATTACTATTACACATCCATTGGAGATGCAAGCTTCATTTCTTTCTACTCTACGCAGGTCTTCAGCACACAATGCCCAAGTCTCACTACCATGTAATATTGCCGTTCGTATACAAGCATCATACAATCTGCCTTTCATTTTTAGAGAAAAACCCCTTTTGGCCAACAGTAGTATTAGCTCTCTGAACTTTTTCCATCCTGTTCTAACTCTGGCTACTACACTTTCAGAGCACCCCCCTCCACTGCTGATGTTGTCACCCAGGTAACAGAAGGTGTCTACTATTTCTATAGAACCATCTGGGCAGTTGAAGGAGATATCATCCAGTGGTTCCTTGCTACTTACTGCACCTGAGCATCGGCCAAATATAAAATCTACATTCTTAGATAGCTTACCTCTGATCCCACTACATCTTTTATGTACCCATAGTTTGCATTTGGGACAAAGAATGGAGTTTCTGCCTACTCCTTTCTTACACACTGAGCATGGCCTTTTCCCAGAGGGTACTTGTTCCCTATTCTCCTTTATACATACTAGAACCTTAGTCTTAGACAAGTTGACTCTAAGGCCTTTTGATTCAAGTCCATGCTTCCAAGTTTGGAACTTCCTCTCTAGTTCAGCCATGGATTCAGCTATGAGAGTTAGATCATCTGCATATAGAAGTTCCCATGGACAGCCAGTCTTAAACCCCTCTGTTATAGCCTGTAGGACAATAATAAACAGGAGGGAGCTAAGAATGGAGCCCTGGTGAACCCCTACTATTACGCTAAATTCATCACTATATTCTTTGTTATGGCTTGTATAGCTCTCACAAGCCATTCTTCCACTCCTAGTTTTCTAAGAACCCACCAGATTACGGTGCATGGGACTCTCTCAAAGGCCTTCTCCAGGTCAACAAAAGCTAAGTAGAGGGGTTTACTGTTAGCTAGGTACTTCTCCTGTAGTTGAAAAAGAGCATCCGTGGTGCTTTTATCTAGCACAAACCCAAACTGCATTTCATCTAGATCAATTGCCTGTCTTCATATTTTTTATTGCCTTACTTACTACTACACTACCATTAACTTGCACAGTTCGTCCTTCTATTGGATGGATGTGGGGCAGACTATCTTTATTCCATTCATTCTCCTCATTCAGTAGTCTCTCGTAGTGACACTTCCAAGCTACCTTCTTATCATTATCAGTGAGGGCAAGTATACTATCGTCATTATGGACACACGTCACCCCGACAATATCACAGTTCTCCTTGACACATTGCCTCGCAATCCTGAACACCTCACATATTTGGTCAAAACGTTGTAGAATATACTTGAACTTACTATCCTCTGCTTCCCTCTTTGCAAGGTATACTTGTTGTCTAGCTTCTCTCCTAGCTACCTGATAGAGTTTTCTACTACCCCCATGTTTCCATTCTTTCCAAGCCTGCTTTTTGCCCTTGATGGACTCCTCCACCTTACTGTTCCACCACCATGTCACTCTCCTGCCTAACGGTCTTCTCCAACCACAGATTTCATCAGTCGCCTTCAACAGGTTAACTTTCAGGAATTCCCAGATACAAATACATACACTGTATGTATTTGTATGTGAGTGTGTATGTATATATATATGGGTATATATATATATGTATATATATACCTGTGTGTGCATGTTTGTGCAAGTATGTGCATGAGTCTGCGTGTGTATGAATGTTTATATATATATATATACAGATGTGTGCTTTGTATGTGTGTGGGTGTGTATATGTGTATGTATGTGTATGTTTGTGTATGTGTGTGTGAGTATATATGTATATGTATGTATATATGTATATGTATGTATATATATATATATATATATATATATGGAGGCATATATATATATATATATGGAGGCACATGGCTTAGTGGTTAGAGCATTGGCCTTGCAATCGAAAGGTTGTGAGTTCAATTCTCAGACCGGGTGGTGTGTTGTTTCCTTGAGCAAGACACTTTATTTCACATTGCTCCAGTTTACTCAGCTGTAGAAATGAGATGATAGGGACTGAGGTCCTTATCATTCCACTGCAAAAGTGGTCGTGGAGGTGCCACGGCAAAAAAGCACCCAGCACTCACTGTAAATGAGGTTGGTGTTAGGAAGGGCATCCAGCTGTAGAAATCAAGCCAGAATCTGTTCCCGTCCCACCCTTGCAAGCAGGGAAAAGTGGACGTAAAATGAAATGATGAAAAATGATGATGATATATATATGTATGTATTTATATGGTAGCATGGAAGATGGACGTTAAACGATGATGATGATGATATATCTATATATGTTTTTTTTTGTTTTTTTTTAAGCTATAAATTATAATCAATTTGGTGTGTTATCTGGATTACTAATGTATACAGTGAGTTTATTTGCCGAGGTGTCAGGAAGACACTCGGCAAATAACGGAAACAATACTGAAGGAAAAAGAAAAACAATAACAATAATCATCATCATCATCATCATCATCATTTTACGTCCGCTTTTCCCTGCTTGTAAGGGTGGGACGGGAACTGATTCTGGCTTGATTTCTACAGCTGGATGCCCTTCCTAACACCAACTTCATTTACAGTGAGTGCTGGGTGCTTTTTTGCCGTAGGACCTCCACGACCACTTTGCAGTGGAATGATAGGGACCCCAGTCCCTATCATCTCATTTCTACAGCTGAGTAAACTGGAGCAATGTGAAATAAAGTGTCTTGCTCAAGGAAACAACACATCACCCGGTCTGAGAATTGAACTCACAACCTTTCGATTGCAAGGCCAATGCTCTAACCACTAAGCCATGTGCCTCCATAATAATTGTTTCTACTTTTTGGCACAAGGCCAGCAATTACTGGTACTTTATTTTATCGACCCCGTAAGGATGAAAGGCAAAGTTAACCTCGGCGGGATTTGAACTCAGAATGGCAAGGGCCGTAACTCTATGCGTCAAAGCATGGCGTCTGACCCTCTACCGATACTGCCAATCCACCGCCGTAAATGTGCCTCCATAATAATAATAATTATAATAATAATAATAAATGTCTCTACTTTTGGCACAAGGACAGCAATTACCCCAGTGCGTGACTGGTACTTTATTTTATCAACCCCGTAAGGATGAAAGGCAAAGTTAACCTCAGTGGGAATTTAACTCAGAACGTAAAGGGCCATAGCTCCATGCTGCAAAGCATTGTGTCTGATGCTCTACCGATACTGCCAATCCACCACCAATAACAATAATAACAGAAGGAAGTTAATTAAGAAAAACTTACAGAATTTTCTTGTTGAATATCGTGACTAGCATCAAATATTTCTTTAATTTCTTCATCTGGTTCTTCTAAGACAGGCATTTCAATGATATATCTTCAGGTTTTATGGAAATAGAAATACAAGAAATATTTATGGAATGATTAACCCTTTAGCATTTAAATCTAATCTAATCTAATCTGGCCGAGTCTACACTCGCAAATAAGAAGAACCAAGGCCACCTCTAGCAGCATTGGATTTGGTGTACATCATATTTGTTTCAGTCGCTGAATACAATCAGGGGTCGCTGCTTCTCCTAAAGGTCAATAGTTCTTTCCTGAAGGTCAATAGTTCTCTTTGAGCGGGAGCGCCTTTCCATTGTCAATTTGCATTGATCATCTGCAAAGCCTCATTGTTCTGAGAACCACTACACCAGTCTTTCGATGCATGCAGCTGGAACTACTGCCACCCATTGATTTGGCAGGATTTTTTTTTTTTTTAAACCAGCCATAACTCGCTGCTCATATTTATGTTAAGGTATTTTCCTCAAAATAAATAATATCAAAATCTCGTAGATTCAATATTATGTGAGATAATTATGTGAGAATACAATAGTAAATATAGAGTAATGTAAATGGTAAAAGGTTGATGGTTTGTAAGAGTTGTTAGGGAATGTAAACCATCTGTGTTGACCAGTGGTAGCAGTGGTGTCATCTCTTTGTCATCGTCATTATCATTGTCAACATTATCATCATCATCATTATTGTCAACATCATCATTGTCAACATTATCATCATCCTCATCATCACCATTAACGTCTTCATCATCATCATCGTCCTCATCATCGTCATTACCACCACCTTTCTATCTGTAGTCCCCTGCTATACCCACCCTCCCCTTACCATTAAATGTACCTGCCACACTAATTAATAATCCCTTTATATTTTCCATTGTTAGGAAGGGCATCCAACCAGTGTATCAATGCCTAAACGCTTATCAGCACAGCAACAAAACAGCATAGGAACAACAACAAAATATGAAGACGTCGCATCTCAGAGTTGCAACACTTAATGTTGGCACTCTCAGAGGTAGATCTGCTGAAATAGCGGAGATGCTGGAGAGAAGGCAGGTGGATGTGTGCTGCGTGCAAGAGGTGAGATGGAGAGGTGCCTCTGCGAGACTAGTCGTAGGCAAGCGTCTTAGCTATAAGCTATTCTGGGTAGGTAAGGATGATGGGTTAGGGGGAGTAGGCATTTTCCTGGCTGAGAAATGGATCAATAAGACAATAGAGGTAGTTCGAGTTAGTAATCGAATAATTAAGCTTAGATTAGTTGTAGGTAGGAGACTACTGACAATCATCTCGGTCTATGCTCCCCAAGCAGGCCTAGGCAAAGATGAGAAAGACTGCTTTTATGAGCAACTTTTACAAACAACCACAATGACAGAGGACGGAGACATCGTTATGCTAGCAGGAGACTTCAATGGTCATGTTGGACAGCTCCAGGATGGTTACACTGGGGTACATGGTGGGCACGGTTACGGTTCAAGAAATGAAGAAGGAGTGAGACTTCTTGAATTTTGTGATGCGAGTACATTGACTATTTGCAACACAAACTTCCAGAAACCAGCCAATCACCTAATAACCTACAAATCTGGTGAGCACATAAGCCAGATTGACTTCCTGCTAGTTAGGCAGCGGGACAGGCAGATAGTGTCTAATACCAAGGCATACCCTGGGGAAGAATGTACCCCACAGCATAGGTTAGTTGTTAGTGATATCTCAGTAAGCAAGAGATGGAATGAGACATATAGGAAGGTGTGGAGAAGAAAGGTCTGGAAGCTAAAAGACCTTTCACTAAAATACAAATTTAGGAAAGCCCTTCAAGATGTATATGACGAAAAAGAAGACGATTTAGAGACGTATGACATAGATAATAACTGGAAGTTCTTACGTGACAACTTGCTGCAGGCTACTGATGAAACCTGTGGCTGGAGCAGAGCTCCAACCAGACAGAGAATGACCTGGTGGTGGAACAGCACAGTAGATAAGGCTATTAGAGACAAAAGACTAGCATGGAAGGCTTGGAAAAAGGGTGGGAGTAGGGAAGAATATACAGCCACTAAGAGAGAAGCTAGACGTCAGGTGTACTTAGCACGCAGGGAGGCAGAGAGTAGGAGGTTTGCCAATGTTCTGCGACGGGAAGATCAGAGGCGTGCGGTGTTCCACATTGCAAGGCAGTGTGTCAATGCAAATCAGGATGTTGTTGGAGATAAATGTGTCCGGGATGATGCCGGTGTACTTAGTGTCACAAATGACCAGAAAAAGGAGGCCTGGAAATGTCATTATGAGAGACTGATGAATGTGGAGAACGAATGGGAGAGAGAGAAATTACCCTTGGTAGATCCGACAGAGGGACCAGCTTTGAGATTGACGAATATAGGGTCCAAGAGGCGATTAGGGAAATGAAAAATGGTAAGGCGGCCGGACCATCGGGAATAGTTGCTGAGATGCTGAAGGTATCAGGGGACGTAGGCACTAAACTGGTTGCACGCATCATCAATCAGGCTATATATGGTGGTGTCATACCCAAAGACTGGTGCAGCAGTATTCTCATAAATTGCTACAAAGGTAAAGGGGATGCTTTGGAGAGGAGCAATTATAGGGGTATAAAACTGATAGATCAGGTTATGAAAGTGGCAGAAAGGATTTTAGCACAACTAATTAGAGAAAGGGTCAAACTAGATGAGATGCAGTTTGGTTTTGTGCCTGGGAAGAGTACAACAGATGCCCTCTTCTTGGTGAGACAAATGCAAGAGAGGTTCTTAGAGAAGAATAAGCCACTATACTTAGCCTTTGTTGACCTAGAGAAGGCCTTTGATAGGGTACCCCGATCTGTCATCCGGTGGTCCCTAAGGAAGCTAGGTGTTGAGGAATGGCTTGTGAGGACAGTGCAAACTTTGTACAGAGGTACTCTCAGTAAAGTCAGGGTAGGAATGGAGTTTAGTGAGGAATTCCAGATACAAGTAGGAGTACATCAGGGTTCGGTCCTCAGCCCACTCTTGTTCATTATAGTCCTCCAAGCCATAACAGAGGAGTTTAAGACTGGCTGTCCATGGGAACTTCTCTATGCTGACGATCTGGCTCTTATAGCAGAATCAGTAGAGGAGCTAGAGAATAAATTCCGGCTATGGAAACAGCAGTTGGAAGCAAGAGGACTGAGAGTAAATCTAGCTAAGACAAAAGTGTTGATGAGTAGAAAAGAGGACAAAACCCTGATTCCGTCAGGGAAATGGCCATGTTCGATATGCAGAAAAGGAACTGGCATAAATTCTATAAAATGCACACAATGCAGGTCCTGGGTACACAAGAGATGTAGCGGGATAGCAGGAAAACTAACAGGTAGGGAGAAATATGTATGCAGTAGATGTACAGGGAAATTAGACAGTAGAAGTCGCACTGATAGACACATTTTTCAAATGCGAGAGGGCGCTATAGAAGTGGTGGATAGCTTCCAGTACCTAGGAGATCAGATTAGCATGGGAGGAGGGTGTTCCGAGGCCATAGTATCTAGAATAAGGACGGGTTGGAAGAAGTTTAGGGAGCTGCTTCCTCTGTTGACGAAGAAGGGTTTCTCCCTGCGTATGAAAGGCCGGTTGTATGATGCCTGTGTGAGGAGCGCGATGCTGCATGGTAGTGAGACATGGGCAGCAACCGCAGAGGATATGTGACGGCTGGAGAGAAATGAGGCAAGCATGCTCCATTGGATGTGCAGTGTAAATGTGCGTGAACAACCCAGCATAAGTGTGTTGAGAGAGAAACTGTGTCTGAGAGGGATAGAATGTAGTGTACGGGAGAGGAGACTGAGGTGGTATGGACATGTGATGCGCATGGAGGATGACCGATGGGTGAAGAAGTGCCAGGAAATGCCAGTTGAAGGAAGACATGGTAGAGGTAGACCACGAAAAACATGGGCAGAGGTGGTGAGAACAGACCTCAGATCATTGAAGCTCACGGTGGAGATGACGAGGGACCGTGACGAGTGGAGAGATGCTGTGCTGAATAAGACCCGTCCCACCCTTGCAAGCAGGGAAAAGCGGACGTAAAATGATGATGATGATGATGATGATCTACCCATGCAGTTTAAATCATACATTTACTGGAGTTCCCTCTAACAGCCATTCCCCCCCTACACATGGCCACCATCCTCCCCTTACATATGGCCACCATCCTCCCCCTACACTACACATGGCCACCATCCTCCCCCTACACCACACATGGCCACCATCCTCCCCCTACACATGGCCACCATCCTCCCCCTACACATGGCCACCATCCTCCCCCTACACTACACATGGCCACCATCCTCCCCCTACACCACACATGGCCACCATCCTCCTCCTACACTACACATGGCCACCATCCTCCCCCTACACTACACATGGCCACCATCCTCCCCCTACACCACACATGGCCACCATCCTCCTCCTACACTACACATGGCCACCATCCTCCCCCTACACTACACATGGCCACCATCCTCCCCCTACACCACACATGGCCACCATCCTCCCCCTACACCACACATGACCACCATCCTCCCCCTACACTACACATGGCCACCATCCTCCCCCTACACTACACATGGCCACCATCCTCCCCCTACACCACACATGACCACCATCCTCCCCCTACACTACACATGGCCACCATCCTCCCCCTACACTACACATGGCCACCATCCTCCCCCTACACTACACATGGCCACCATCCTCCCCCTACACCACACATGACCACCATCCTCCCTTACACATGGCCACCATCCTCCCCCTACACTACACATGACCACCATCCTCCCTTACACATGGCCACCATCCTCCCCCTACACTACACATGACCACCATCCTCCCTTACACATGGCCACCATCCTCCCCCTACACATGCCCACCATCCTCCTCCTACACATGGCCACCATCCTCCCCCTACACCACACATGGCCACCATCCTCCCCCTACACATGGCCACCATCATCCCCCTACACATGGCCACCATCCTCCTCCTACACATGGCCACCATCCTCCCCCTACACATGGCCACCATCCTCCCCCTACACATGGCCACCATCATCCCCCTACACATGGCCACCATCCTCCTCCTACACATGGCCACCATCCTCCCCCTACACCACACATGACCACCATCCTCCCTTACACATGGCCACCATCCGCTCTCAACACATGCTATACCATTTGCTATCATCACTTTAGTATTTCTGATATTCATCTTGATACTGTTTTATCTCCCTACAAACCCTTCCATCTCTTTATCTTCTTCATCAACCCATTCATACAAGCAATTAATGAATGCAACAGCAAGTCAAGATGTCATTAAATTACTTGAGATCAAAAAATTGTTCTTCTGAGACTTCCATTTCGTCAGGTAGTAACACTGGGTCCATTATAGGTGCCATCCATAAATGGTTTAGAAATGTTGAGATGCCAGGCAAATTCAGGAGGTATTCTTTGAAAATAGTGTTGGAAAGTATTTCTTCTATGTACCATTGGGATTCTATGTAATATGAAGAAAAAAAGATTTCTATTTTAAATCAAATAAGAAATATATATACTTGCAAGCAGGGAAAAGCGGACGTAAAATGATGATGATGATGATGATATATATATATATCATCATCATCATTTCATTTTATGTCCGCTTTTTCCCTGCTTGCAAGGGTGAGACGGCAACTGATTCTGGCTTGATTTCTACAGCTGGATTCCCTTCCTAACACCAACCTCATTTACATTGAGTGCTGGGTGATTTTTTGCTGTGGCACCTCCACGACCACTTTGCAGTGGAATGATAGGGACCCCAGTCCCTATCATCTCATTTCTACAGCTGAGTAAACTGGAGCAATGTGAAATAAAGTGTCTTGCTCAAGGAAACAACACATCACCCGGTCTGAGAATTGAACTCACAACCTTTCGATTGCAAGGCCAATGCTCTAACCACTAAGCCATGTGCCTCCACATATATAAAAAGAAAATAATAAATTGTAATCCAAATTGAAACCATTTAAAACTAGCCCTGGTCTTATGATCCAAAACTGTTCATTTTAAAGTGTTTATATTTATCTAAAAACCTTCCATCATAATTTTATATAAGGCACATGGCTTGGTGGTTAGAGCATTGGGCTTGCAATCGAAAGGTTGTGAGTTCAATTCTCAGACCGGGTGATGTGTTGTTTCCTTGAGCAAGACACTTAAATTTCACATTGCTCCAGTTTACTCAGCTGTAGAAATGAGATGATAGGACTGGGGTCCCTATCATTCCACTGCAAAGTGGTTGTGGAGGTGCCACGGCAAAAAAGCACCCAGCACTCAATATATATATACTGTAAAGTGGATGTGTAGGCGCCACGGAATAAAAGCACCCAGCACTCACTGTAAATGAGGTTGGTGTTAGGGAGGGCATCCAGCTGTAGAAATCAAGCCAGAATCAGTTCTTGTATGAGGAAGACATGGTCAGCCGACTGGACACTGCCCACAAAAGGGCAATCCGTCTAACCCATGCTAGCATGGAAGAATGGGCGTAAAACGGTGATGATGATGAACCTTTGTTAAATTTTGCTTCAAAAACCAGTTTAATAAAGAGAAATCAGTTACTTTATTAAAACCCTTTAAATGTTTTATAATTTTTTTAATTATTCACAAAACATAGGCAGTGTCTTTCATTAGAAATATAGTGACAGAAATGAAGCTAGAGAGACAACACGAAGGACTAGACATGAAGGATTATGGCAGAGTGTACAGCTACAGTATGAGACTGCAATGTGTGGCAAAGAGTAAGGGCTATGACCCACAACCATGAAAATAGATTTATTCATTCAAATGTTATTATCAGCATACTTCATTAGAAATATGGCTATAAAATATTTAAGAGATCTGAAAAATAGAAGAAAATCCCTAAACTGCTACAAAGATTATTATTTTATGATATAAGACTTCTGCCAATAGCCCCCAGGAGTGAGTGAGCTGGCTTGCTCCCGCACCCAGTCCTGGATTAACCATTAATCAAAATAAGCCCAGGCTTAGGACCTCAAGTAAACAGGGGCCCCATACCAGATTTACAATGGGTCATGGTATAATACTGCAACTGAATTAAAGCCTGTAAAAAGGGGACCCACAATCAATTTTGTGCTGAGGCCCTCTAAAGATCTTAATATGGGCCTGTCCTCTTCTATAACAGTAGAATAGAAAATGACTTAGTGGTGAAATATAATTGAAAATCCTACAAACGTTTGTTAATTGATGTTTTCATTTCAAACTGGCTTTTTGTGACATCTTCAACAGTTTGTGTCTGACACACATCAGAGGGAGATACTTGTGGAATATATATGATTTCATTAGAACTTGTTGTACTACAGGAGTTGTAAATTATATCAGTAGCATATATTGTAGAGTTTGGATTGCTGAAAAGTATACATTATAATGATTATTATCAGTTGTTATCATTTTCACTGTTGTTATCATCATTATCACTGTTGTTATCATCATTATCACTGTTGTTATCATCATTATCACTATTGTTACAACAAAAAGCTACCAGTACACACTGTAAAGTGGCTGTGTAGGTGTCACAACAAAAAGCTACCAGTACACACTGTAAAGTGGCTGTGTAGGTGTCACAACAAAAAGCTACCAGTACACACTGTAAAGTGGTCATGTAGGTGTCACAACAAAAAGCTACCAGTACACACTGTAAAGTGGTCATGTAGGTGTCACAACAAAAAGCTACCAGTACACACTGTAAAGTGGCTGTGTAAGTGTCACAACAAAAAGCTACCAGTACACACTGTAAAGTGGTCATGTAGGTGTCACAACAAAAAGCTACCAGTACACACTGTAAAGTGGTCATGTAGGTGTCACAACAAAAAGCTACCAGCCCACACTGTAAAGTGGTCATGTAGGTGTCACAACAAAAAGCTACCAGTACACACTGTAAAGTGGTCATGTAGGTGTCACAACAAAAAGCTACCAGTACACACTGTAAAGTGGTTGTGTAGGTGTCACAACAAAAAGCTACCAGCCCACACTGTAAAGTGGTTGTGTAGGTGTCACAACAAAAAGCTACCAGTACACACTGTAAAGTGGTCATGTAGGTGTCACAACAAAAAGCTACCAGTACACACTGTAAAGTGGTCATGTAGGTGTCACAACAAAAAGCTACCAGCCCACACTGTAAAGTGGTCATGTAGGTGTCACAACAAAAAGCTACCAGTACACACTGTAAAGTGGTCATGTAGGTGTCACAACAAAAAGCTACCAGTACACACTGTAAAGTGGTTGTGTAGGTGTCACGACAAAAAGCTACCAGTACACATTGTAAAGTGGCTGTGTAGGTGTCACAACAAAAAGCTACCAGTACACATTGTAAAGTGGCTGTGTAGGTGTCACAACAAAAAGCTACCAGTACACACTGTAAAGTGGTTGTGTAGGTGTCACGACAAAAAGCTACCAGTACACATTGTAAAGTGGCTGTGTAGGTGTCACAACAAAAAGCTACCAGTACACACTGTAAAGTGGTTGTGTAGGTGTCACGACAAAAAGCTACCAGTACACATTGTAAAGTGGCTGTGTAGGTGTCACGACAAAAAGCTACCAGTACACAATGTAAAGTGGCTGTGTAGGTGTCACGACAAAAAGCTACCAGTACACACTGTAAAGTGGCTGTGTAGGTGTCACAACAAAAAGCTACCAGTACACATTGTAAAGTGGCTGTGTAGGTGTCACGACAAAAAGCTACCAGTACACACTGTAAAGTGGCTGTGTAGGTGTCACGACAAAAAGCTACCAGTACACACTGTAAAGTGGTTGTGTAGGTGTCACAACAAAAAGCTACCAGTACACACTGTAAAGTGGTTGTGTAGGTGTCACGACAAAAAGCTACCAGTACACATTGTAAAGTGGCTGTGTAGGTGTCACGACAAAAAGCTACCAGTACACACTGTAAAGTGGCTGTGTAGGTGTCACGACAAAAAGCTACCAGTACATGCTGTAAAGTGGTCATGTAGGTGTCACAACAAAAATCATCCAGTAGACACTGTAAAGTGGTCATGTAGGTGTCATGACAAAAAGCTACCAGTACACACTGTAAAGTGGTTGTGTAGGTGTCACGACAAAAAGCTACCAGTACACACTGTAAAGTGGTCATCAAGGTGTCACAACAAAAAGCTACCAGTACACACTGTAAAGTGGTCGTGTAGGTGTCACAACAAAAAGCTACCAGTACACACTGTAAAGTGGTCATGTAGGTGACATGACAAAAAGCTACCAGTACACACTGTAAAGTGGTTGTGTAGGTGTCACAACAAAAAGCACCCAGTACACACTGTAAAGTGATTGCGTGGGTGACATGATAAAAAACACCCAGCACACACTGTAAATATGGTTGGCATTAGGAAGGGCATCCAGCCGTAAAATCTAGCCAGAAACAGTCCTATATGAGCAAGACACAGTCACCTGACCCAACTTGCCTCTAATGGGACAACCTGTCTACCCCATGCTAGCATGGAAAATGTACGTTAAATGATGATGATGATGATATATATATTTATATATATATTTATATATATAGATAGATAAATATATATAGGTTTCAAAATGGCCAAGTCATACTTTATATTCCGATGGTACCCTTAGAAAGCCATTAGGAGTTGAGACATAAAAATAAACAAACAAAAAAGGGGTGTTATGAAAGGGATATTTCACTGTATTTTCTAGCAGGTCAAGGAACCCTGTACAGTCTTCTTTGTTGGCTTTCTTGTTTGGTGACAGATGTGGTAGTGTAAATATTGATAAAACAACTGGGTGGGCTTCGTTTGTAGATTTTATTACTGTTATCAGCAAAAGGAATCTATCAGCTAATATATTGAGATGTTGCTGATAGAATGTTTTCTGGAATTTTGTTTAAATATTTCAACAAATAAACCTCTATGCTGCTTATCTTGCAAACTATCACATTCATTTAAATATCTATATAATTTATATCAGTATTTTTCATGGCTGTTGAGTGAAGGAGATTGCAAGCTTGTGGTTTGACATTCACTCACACTGGGGGGCACAATCAGCAAATATCTTCGATTATAGCCTTCCATTGATCAGTGTCTGGTCAGTGAAATTTAATAGAAAGTAATTGTGTGAAAGCCTGTCCATGGAAAATGAACAAATTATGCTGACGATGATTATATGTGTGTGTGTGTGTGTGTGTGTGTGTGTGTGTGTGTGTGTAGGTCTTTACTGTTTGTTTATGTTCTATAACTTAGCAATTTGACAAAAAGAGATTGATAAAATAGGTATGAGACTTGAAACAAATAAGTAGCGGGATCTATATGATCGGCTGAATCCCTTAAAGGCAGTGCTCCAGCATGGCCACAATCTAATGATTGAAACAACTAAAGCTGTAACTAGGTAAATAAATACATTTCAATTATTGTTATACTTTGGGAGGGTCATGCCAATAAAAGCACACACACCTGTTGGTTTTCACTTCAATTTATTATAAATTTCCAGTTGGTTGGTTAGTTGGTTGGTTCGAAAACCGGATGGTTGTTTGTTTATATATTGTCAAAGCTCTTTTGTCACACATTCTGTGACCTCCTCAGTGACTAGGTTTTTATTTTGTGTATGTCCTTTGTTCTGTCCTACACCAAGATGGTGTAGGACAGAACAAAGGAAAGAGAGTAAATAACAAATTAGATATTGAGGAGGTCACAGAATGTGTGAGGAAAGAGCTTTGACAATATATAAACAAACAACCATCCGGTTTTCGAACCAACCAACCAACTGGAAATTTATAATAAACTGAAGTGAAAACCAACTTGTGTGTGTGCTTTTATTGGCATGACCCTCCCAAAGTATAACAATATCTGTTTCAACACACTTTTTCAGATAAGAAATCTTACAAAACAAATTAAAAAATGAAGTACATTGATATTAGTAAAATAATTTTGAAAATATACTTACAAATCTAATTGTTCCAGAGGATTAATTAAAACATCTTTTCCAAAAAAATCAAAATTTCTCTGAAAGCCTTCATTAGTATGTATGTCAGAATATAATTCTAGTGGAAAGAAGCCTAAATATTAAGCAAAACAATACAACAATCATGAGTGTGTATGTGTATATATATATAATTTGTGAAAACTGAACATATTTTAACAGTTTCTCTGATGATCTGGTTAAGCTAACAACGTATTTAAAATTGAGTGGCACAGCTTCAAGTGTTCAGCAATTTTTAGACAACTTAATCAGTGAAACAATTGTCAGACTGTAAATAAACCCCTTTTTTGTACTGTTGACCATGTTATTCTTCACTCTTTCAATATTATTACTCCAAGATAAACTTACATTGGAATGCAAGAGAATTTATAAACTCGCCACCTACGGAAACCTCTTGTTGAGTCAAACAACGCCGTACGCTAAACCTATCCACAATACGGAGTATTCACAACCTCTAACTGGATTACCTATAATGATATTTTGTTATCCCTTATATATATATATATATATATATATCATCATCATCCTCCTCTTTCTCCATGCTAACATGGGTTAGACGGGTTTGTCCCAGGCAAGTTGGATCGGGTGACTGTGTCTTGCTCATATAGGACTGTTTCAGATTGGTTTTCTACAGCTGGATGCCCTCCCTAACGCCAACCACATTTACAGTGTGGGCGGGATGTTTTGTGGTACCAATATAATATATATATATATATATATATATACATATACTCACATACATATATATATGTATATATATATTTGCGTGCACATACATATCCTTTACATATACCATATAGATATATATATACATATATATGCACATATATATTTCATGTATGGGGTGGTCGTGTGGGTGTAATGACAAGTGATGTCTAGTCCACACTGTGGGGGGGGGGGGCACATAGCAGGGGGTGCCCGGCACACACTGTAAATGTGGTTGGCGTTAGGAAGGTATCCAGCTGTAGAAAAGCAACCAGAATCAATCCTATATGAGCGAGACACAGTCACCCGGCCCAACTTGCCGCTATGGAACAAACCCAATGGTACCAACTCTGAAGTTTTGGATTTCGCTGGGTGGGCAGAAGGGATGGGATGGGGGCGCAGGGAGGAGTGTGGGTGATGGAATTATGTTGGTCTTCCATGTATGAAATAAAGAGAAGTGCTTGCATTCTCGTCCGGCAGCGAGAGGTGAACTTATCTTTATCTTTGACATTGTCATTGAGTGCTCAGACTCTCCAGCTCTGTAGTCCATTTAGCATACCAAAAAACAACCAGGTCTAAACTTACGGAGTAGTAGCTGAAGTGGTGGATTTGCAATAGAGATTTGTTAAAAACCTTACTATAACCGCTGAATTTTGATTGGACCAAATAACAATGGTGGTGTGTGGGGGCGGGCAGGAGGGAAATGGGTAACTTTAGGAGATGTAAGCATATTTACAACATGTGAGAGATAATAAATAATAACAAAAAGGTATGGACAGAACAAAGTTCCAAGAGAGAAAACTTAGATTCTAGAAAGGTCCATAATGTTTAACAATGTCTAAAATACATAATTCCGAGAGACAAAAATCTGTTAGATAATAGAACAGTCTAATAAAATAAAATAAAATTGATGGCTAAATGGACTATGGAGGAGAGAAGAGAAATTGAAGAACTAACATTTCTGATCAACAACAATTCGGCAGTAAAGTTATATTTATATATATATCTACCAAAGGTCAGCTCAAAAGTGACACAGAGGAGACTGAGGTTAGCTGGACATGCTCACCGACATTGCACTCATTGCTCCTGTGGGAGCCCCTACATGGACAAAGAGGAAGACCAAGGTTAACGTATGTTGATGCCCTAAGGACAGACACTGGTCTGTTGGAGACACAGGACATAGCAGCGATAATGAGGGACAGAGACCGCTGGAAAGAACTCGACCATGGATCTTGCGAATTTTACCGGCCCTAGAAATATATCTACCAACCTATTTTGTTGCTATCTACTCTTCTCCCTCTTTTTTTCTCTCCCTTTCTCTCTCTCATGTTCACTCACCCTCTCTCTGCTAGCCACCTCATTGTTTCCCTCGCCTGTCCCTCTAGCAGTTTTCTTTCTCACTTGCACTTGCAGAGGTCAGCCGTGTCTTTTTTCTCGTCTACACAATCTCAAACTTATGTTCAGTAATTGTCATTGACTTTAATTTTCTCACTTCAAGTTGCTCGCACACTCTTCGGTTTGTTGTTTCCCATTTTTTTTTTCGCTGTTTTTCTCTTTTCTTCCCTTTTCCCTTCTGTCATCCTATATTTTCTTTCTCTCTCTCTCTCTCTCTCTCCTTTTTTTCCCAATAACTTACCTTAGTTATTGAATGCACTGGGGCAAGATATCTTTCTCCCATTCTTACTTTCTTCTTATTTGTAAGTATACCTTATCCAGCAATTACACAGCCTCCTCTCTTCTTCATATATTATATATATATATATATATATATATATATATATATATATAAGTAGATGAATATGCAATGTGAAAACCAAGCAAGTGACTTATATAATGCACCTACAAAACCCTCAGTTCAAAATATATGGTATATTGTAAATATTGTATGTAAAATAGAGGTGTGACATATCATGTGGTATAGCTTATCTACTGGTGTCAGACATCTACCAGTGTGACATATCTACCAGAGTGACATGTCTACCAGAGTGACATGTCTACCACTGTGACATATCTACCAGTGTGACATATATATACCAGAGTGACATATCTACCAGTGTGACATATATATACCAGAGTGACATATCTACCAGAGTGACATATCTACCACTGTGACATATCTACCAGAGTGACATGTCTACCACTGAGACATATCTACCACTGTGACATATCTATCACTGTGACATATCTACCTCTGTGACATGTCTACCACTGTGACATATCTATCGCTGAGACATATCTATCACTGTGACATATCTATCACTGAGACATATCTACCAGTATGACATATCTACTACTGTGACATATCTATCACTGAGACATATCTATCACTGTGACATATCTACCACTGTGACATATCTATCACTGAGACATATCTATCAGGGCGACATATCTACCACTGTGACATATCTATCACTGAGACATATCTATCACTGTGACATATCTATCAGGGCGACATATCTACCACTGTGACATATCTATCACTGTGACATATCTATCACTGTGACATATCTATCACTGTGACATATCTACCACTGTGACATATCTATCACTGAGACATAAATACTACTGTGACATATCTATCACTGAGACATATCTATCAGGGCGACATATCTACCAGTGTGACATATCTATCACTGTGACATATCTACCACTGTGACATATCTATCACTGAGACATATCTATCACTGTGACATATCTATCACTGTGACATATCTATCACTGTGACATATCTATCACTGTGACATATCTATCACTGTGACATATCTACCACTGTGACATATCTATCACTGAGACATATCTATCACTGTGACATATCTACCACTGTGACATATCTATCACTGTGACATATCTATCACTGTGACATATCTATCACTGTGACATATCTATCACTGTGACATATCTATCACTGTGACATATCTACCACTGTGACATATCTATCACTGTGACATATCTACCACTGTGACATATCTATCACTGAGACATATCTATCACTGTGACATATCTATCACTGTGACATATCTACCACTGTGACATATCTATACCAGTGTGACATATCTATCACTGTGACATATCTACCACTGTGACATATCTATCACTGAGACATATCTATCACTGTGACATATCTATCACTGTGACATATCTATCACTGTGACATATCTACCACTGTGACATATCTATCACTGAGATATATCTATCACTGTGACATATCTATCACTGTGACATATCTATCACTGTGACATATCTATCACTGTGACATATCTACCACTGTGACATATCTATACCAGTGTGATGTATCTAGCAATTTCTCTTTCATCATTTCATGTCAAGAATCTTTCAAAAGCAATATAAAGACAAAATATATTACCTTCTTTCCATGGCTCCCGTATCTCGTGTGTTAAAGGCACACCTTTATGAGGATAGAAACTAACTTCTTCAAGGTGATGAGGAATTGGTAATAATGTGATACTAAAAAACACTGACTGTTTTTCTTGTGCCTAGGAGTTGATGAAATAAGTGGAATTCATTTATTTATTAAATTTAGCTTTAAATTTATTTGTTCATCATCATCATCAACACCGTTTAATGTCTGGGGTTTTTTCTCCATATTTGCATGGGTTAGATGTGTCAGATGACCACTTCATTGCTCATACAGATCTGTATTTTGGCTTTGTAGTTCAGCACCACTGCCAAACTACTTCACCACTGGATGGTCATGTATGGCCACCGTCATATAACAATGATGGCATAACTGCACCAATGATTGCGAAAACATCTGACAAAGTCACATGAATAACCATGTAACAGAAATCATAATATAATTGTTTCTACTTTTTGGCACAAGGCCAGCAATTATCCCAGTGTATTACTGGTACTTTATTTCATCGACCCCGTAAGGATGAAAAGCAAAGTTAACTTCGGCGGGATTTGAACTCAGTCCGTAAAGGGACGTAAATCAAAGGGAGGAGTGTGGGACTGTGTTCTGAATATATTTTATCCCGTTAGTAAAATAAGTTGGATTACTTCGAATAAATAATTGTTTCTACTTTTGGCACAAGGCCAGCAATTACCCAGTGTATTACTGGTACTTTATTTTATCGACCCCGTAAGGATGAAAGGCAAAGTTAACCTCGGTGGGGTTTTCAAATAAATAATGAATGAATATTACATAATTTATGTACTAAATTTCGTAGCTGTTGATTAAACATAAATATTCTTATATATAATGATTGCTTATTTTATGATTCACTTATTTTAAATTTTTCAAATGTCAATACTTCTGGTTATGATAGAGCGTACGCTATATCACACATCGCTTATATAAACGATCATATATTTGCATATTTATATCATAACGTTTCTATTTCTGTCGCTAATTTTCTCCTTTTTCGTTTACATTACATTTCACCATAATGCAGTTTATATATATCGTCTTTTTTTAAATGTATCATGGATTACTTTACTGATTACAGAAGAGAGTGTAACACAGTCTCTCTTCAATTTCTGTGCATATTGTCAATTATGATTTGTTTGACGTATCATATCTACATGCATATATATTTGCGTATAATATCAATATGCACACTATATATACTATCAATATGCACATTATATATAATGCAATAAACAACTATGGTGATTTAACCCCATCTCGTCTACCATTATTTGATAAATGCCATTCTGAGTTCAAATCCCGCCGAGGTTAACTTTGCCTTTCATCCTTACGGGGTCGATAAAATAAAGTACCAGTAATACACTGGGTAATTGCTGGCCTTGTGCCTAACGTAGAAACAATTATTTGATAAATGAATACTCCGTCATTCAATATCACCTACCTGGGATAAACTACTTTGGATTGCTAGGACCTGCTTATCATCAGCAAGTTACTACATAACAACTAAGATAAACAACACTCTTGTACAACTATATCATCATCATCATCATCGTTTAACATCCATCTTCCACGCTTGCATGGGTTTGGACGGGAGTTTTCCCACTTGAGGCAAGATTGGTTGTCCTGCTCATATAGGACTGTCTGGCGGGTTTTCTACAGCTGGATGCCCTTCCTAACACCAACCACGTTTACAGTGTGGGACTGGGAGGTTTTTACCATGTTACCTACACGGCCACATTACAGCGTGGACTGTGTGTTTTTTTTGTCGTGACACCTACACGACCTCATTTGTTTCGGACTGGATGTTGTGGCACCAACATAACTTCACATTTAAGGGGGTGGTGTGGATGGGGTGGGGGTAGTGGGACGGGGATGTATTTTGTTAGAGGTGCCTACTGACTGTAGGTTTCGCTTTGTACTTAGGCAAGGCGGGTCTTCTGTATAACTATGTAGCGCCAAAGATCTCGGTCCAGTGACATTGTCTTGGAGAGGTGTAAGTGTGTGAGGTCGGAATTTATCAAGTCGTCCCAGGTTTTTCTGGGTCTGCCTACTCCATGGCTACCGTCTATTTTTATCGCCCTCCACTTTTTTATACAGCTGTCGTCTTTCATGCGCATCACGTGACCGTACCAACGTAGTCTTTTCTCGAGTAAACAACCTCTGATCCCTCTTATTCCTAATTTCTCCCTTAGTTCGTTTATGCTTTGCCGTTCACGTATATTACTATTACACATCCAGCGGAGCATGCAAGCTTCGTTTCTCTCCAGTCTGCGTATATCCTCGGCACACAATGCCCAGGTCTCACTGCCATGTAACATTGCTGTTCATATGCAGGCATCATACAGCCTGCCTTTCATTTTTAGAGAGAACCCTTTAGCGGCTAATAGTGGTATAAGCTCTCTGAACTTTTTCCATCCCATTCTGACTCTAGCTACTGTACTTTCAGAGCACCCTCCCCCACTGCTGATTTTGTCACCCAGGTAACGGAAGCTGTCCACTATTTCTATAGAACCATCTGTGCAATGGAATGAGCTAGTATTCTGTGGGCACTTGCTGCTACTTATTGCACCAGAGCACCGGCCACATATAAAATCTATATTCTTAGTTAGCTGTGATCCCACTACATCTTTTATGCACCCATACTTTGCATTTGGGACATAAAATGGAGTTTCTGCTTACTCCTTTCCTACACACTGAGCGTGGCCATTTCCAAGATGGGACCGGTGTCCTATTTTCCTTCCTACAAACTAGAACTTTAGTCTTAGACAAGTTAACTTTAAGGCCTTTTGATTCTAGGCCATGCTTCCATGTTTGGAATTTCTTCTCTAGTTCAGCCATTGATTCAGCTGTGAGCGTTAGATTATCTGCATATAGGAGTTCCCATGGGCAGCCGGTCTTGAACTCCTCTGTTATAGCCTGAAGGGCAATAATAAATAGGAGGGGGGTAAGGACGGAGCCCTGATGAACACCAATTTTTACGCTAAACTCTTCACTATATTCGTTGTTAATTCTAACCTAATATATATATATATATATATATAGTAATATGAATATTTATATTTATATATGTTTAATAAACTATAAATATGGAGGGTAGTACTAAGTACTAGCTGGTTACCGGTATGACAAAAGGCTCAATGCAAATTTTTAAGTGTTTTACAGAGCCGAGATACAAAGTGTTAAAACGATCAAATTTTAGTTTAGAACATTTATTTGCTGACAATTGTTTCTTCCAGAGGGAAGTCTGGAATCATCGGAGCATAAGGAATGTCGAACATGTTACTAAAATCCTAGTCATTTAGAACATTTAGGGCACATAATTGTTATTAGTGTCATAGACATCATATGGAGAGTCAGGAGTTAAAAAGATGTTCTGCTTGAAAGAACACAATTACAGGCAACACTGGCTGGAAGTGTAATAGGTATAAGTAAAAAGCACAAGCAAAAAAAATCATAAGCTAGAAAAAACACAGGCAAAGAAGTTATAAGCAAGGACAATTGGTGTACAATGCAGGAGTCAATACAGTCAATAAGGCATGTATGAGGAAAGAGTTATAATGCAGTTGAAATAAACATATTTTGTGTGGGGTTTTAGAGCATGTTATAATTGTTATAAATGTTTAAGATAGTGTGCAATTTGTTACAGAGACATGTGGTGATAATGTAGGTATTTTTAATGTAAGGTGTCATGTAAAGCACTAGATAGAGTTCGGTATGTGATTTTCATTCAAGTGTTTTTGTGTTGTAGTTCGTATTTATGTGCATGTGTTGTTTCAGTCGTTTATAGTCAATAGGTGTTTGTTTGTTAAATGTAAATTCCTCCGAATTACTGGCCATGTTGTTATTGTAGGTATATTACCTTATGCATTTTTTATCTACAAATTATCTTTTCTAAGGTTTGTATTTACCGTTATTAGCCCCCTACTATTTATTATTGCCCTTCAGGCTATAACAGAGGAGTTCAAGACCGGCTGCCCATGGGAACTCCTATACGCAGATGATCTAACGCTCATAGCTGAATCAATGACCGAACTAGAGAAGAAATTCCAAACATGGAAGCACGGCCTAGAATCAAAAGGCCTTAAAATTAACCTGGCTAAGACTAAAGTTCTAGTTTGTAGGAAAGAAAATAAGGCGGCAGTCCCATCTGGGAAATGGCCATGCTCAGTGTGTAGGAAAGGCGTAGGTAGAAACTCCATTTTATGTCCCAAATGCAAAGTATGGGTGCATAAAAGATGTAGTGGGATCACAGGTAAGCTAACTAAGAACATAGATTTTACATGTGGCCGGTGCTCTGGTGCAATAAGTAGCAGCAAGTGCCCACAAAATACTAGCTCCCTCAACTGCGCAGAGGGTTCTATAGAAATAGTGGACAGCTTCCGTTACCTGGGTGACAAAATCAGCAGTGGGGGAGGGTGCTCTGAAAGTACAGTAGCTAGAGTCAGAACTGGATGGAAAAAGTTCAGAGAGCTTATACCACTATTAGCCGCTAGAGGGTTCTCCCTAAAAATGAAAGGCAGGTTATACGATGCCTGCATACGAACAGCAATGCTGCATGGCAGTGAGACCTGGGCATTGTGTGCAGAGGATATACGCAGACTAGAGAGGAACGAAGCTTGCATGCTCCGCTGGATGTGCAATAGTAATATACGTGAACGGCAAAGCATAAACGAACTAAGGAAAAAATTAAAAATAAGAGGGATCAGATGTTGTTTACTCGAGAGAAGGCTACGTTGGTACGGTCACATGATGCGCATGAAAGACGACAGCTGTATAACAAAGTGCAGGGCAATAAAGATAGACGGTAGCCACGGAGTAGGCAGACCCAGAAAAACATGGGACGAGCTGATAAATTCCGACCTCACACGCTTACACCTCTCCAAGACAATGTCACTGGACCGAGACCTTTGGCGGTACTCAGTAATAGAGAAGACCCGCCTTACCTAAATACAAAGTAAAAACCTACTACAGTCAGTAGGCATCTCTATCAAAACACCCCCCCGTCCCACCACCTCCACCCCATCCACACCGCCCCTTTCAATGTAAAGTTATGTTGGTCCCACAACATCCAGGCCGAAACAAATGAGATCGTGTAGGTGTCACGACAAAAAACACACAGTCCACGCTGTAAATGTGGCCGTGTAGGCAACAGGTAAAAACCTCCCAGTTCCACACTGTAAATGTGGTTGGTGTTAGGAAGGGCATCCAGCTGTAGAAAACCCGCCAGACAGTCCACGCTGTAATGTGGCCGTGTAGGCAACACGGTAAAAACCTCCCAGCCCCACACTGTAAATGTGGTTGGTGTTAGGAAGGGCATCCAACTGTAGAAAACCCGCCAGATAGTCCTATGCGAGCAAGACAACCACTCTTGCCTCAAGTGGGAAAACCCCCGTCCAAACCCATGCAAGCGTGGAACACGGACGCTAAACCTGATGATGATGAAGTTGTTGGTGAACCGTTATGTTGTTTAATTTTATAAGTTTACACAGGAAGTTGTAAAGGGGTTAATAACAAAGAGAGGTAATTAATGTTGTTGATAAATTAAACGTTGTTATAACATTGTAGTAGTGTTATAAATTAATCTATATAGAGTATATAAAATATAAAATATTATTGGTTATATAATTGTTATCTTTTAAACTTGTGTGGAGGGGGTTAAAAACATTTTTTTTATTTAGTTTATTATAACTAGATAGTTTTTACATAATTAGTATATGTATATATAATATAAGGTATATACATAAGTGTGCTCTACGGTTCTTATATATTTTATATATATTTATCCTTATCGAGCCCTCTTTGGATTTTAGTCGTCAAATTTATTATTATTACTATATATATATATATATATATATATATATATATATATAACCAAAAATTTATCAAGGTTCATTGATTAATCAATGAATAAAGTTTTACAATAGATTAGAAGCACTCAACAAAGAGGTTTTCTGGAGTTATTAATATTACTTCAAAATATTAATAAATATAGACATTCATGTGATCAAAAGTATTTTATTATACATATTTCAGAGGTACTGAGCTATTTCATCAGTATGTCCTCATCAGATAAAATAAATTGATGTCTGACATACCTCAACTGTGCTGATGTTTCAATTCCAGTCTTGCCAAGTTGAGGTATGTCAGACATCAATTTATTTTATCTGATGAGGACATACTGATGAAATAGCTCAGTGCCTCTGAAATATGTATAATAAAATACTTTTGATCACATGAATGTCTATATTTATTAATATTTTGAAGTAATATATATATATATATATATATATATATATATATATATATATTTGTCGGAAATTTCTTCATAAGAGCCTTTATTCTTATAGCTTGGTCTAATTGATTTTTTATATGGTTAATTATGCTAATTGGGAGAGGAAATGGTATATATTTTATCTAATAATTCTAAGGACATGATTTATGATATATTGCTCTGATTATTTAATTTATTAATTCTTCATAGAGCCACAAAGTGACCGGTTGCAACATATATATCTATGACTTTATGTATATGTAAACCTTTATATTTAATAATCTCCCGTTAGGTTGAGATACAACTGGGTGATATTTGGCTGCACTTTCTAGCAACAAGCCTACCCGCCGTAAGCAACTAATCACATTCTTTCTAACTTGACCACTGCCACGTCACGATTCTTAGCCATTTTTTAATCTATTTTTGGCGCGATCACTTTGGAAAACTAAATGTCTAATTTTGAGTTTGTCTCCTGATGAATCCGATACTCTGGACATATCCTGTTAATTGGATGTCTAAAAATACGGATGAAACCATGGTAGAGATATAATTACGGTATGTACACATTTCTTCTAAGTTTGAATTTACACCTAATTGTGTATGGTTGATGGTATATTTAGTCAGTTTCTACATGCTGTTGAAATGTTGGATAAATACTCTATTGGGGCCACTGCGAAGAGGCCGCTTTCGATTATTTGTCGGAAATTTCTTCATAAGAGCCTTTATTCTTATAGCTTGGTCTAATTGATTTTTTATATGGTTAATTATGCTAATTGGGAGAGGAAATGGTATATATTTTATCTAATAATTCTAAGGACATGATTTATGGTATATATATATACATACAGATTGTGTAGAGATAGTTGAAGTTTTTTATGACAAGATAGTGAGTTGCATAATACATACTGGAGTAATTGAATTTATATCCACAGTTGTCTGCTATTTAGTTGGTGTTGTATATTGAGAGTTTATTAGAGTGTCTATATTATTTAAATCTTTTAATTGTATAAGGTAAGAGATCAAACAGGGGTTTATTGACTGTATGTAGGTCAGTGTGGTCTTTTAACTAAGGTGTAGTCCTATATTCATGAAGGTCTAGTTGGATAAATTAAAACGTGGTGGTCTAGTGTTATCTCTGACATTGGTCTTTATTTTTATTTTTTTTATTATTATTATTATTATTATTAGTTACTAGGTTTGAAGTAGTGGAACGAGAATCTATGGTAATGTGGACACGTGTAGAAGATCTCTGATTTCCTATTTAGTAGGCTAAGGTTAGAGTGAATAATATTTTTAGACTCGAGGATGCAAAGGTTACAAAATTTGTTAGGTGGTCTATATGAAGGGACCTTAGCTATCACTTCCCATTTTAAGGTGTATGGTATGTTACTTGATTTTAATGAGTGTATGTATGTGGATATATATATAGCTTAAAATGGAGTGAGAATAAGAAGAAAGCAAGAACGGGGGGGGGGGGGGGGTACTCCTCAGTTGTCTACTGGGGGTCTTGGATATTTCCACGCTTTAAAGACAAAATATCTACCGCCTAGAACGTTCAATAACTGGGTAAGTTATTGGGAAAACGGAGGAGAGAGGGAAGGAAAATAGAAGGGAAAAGGAAAGAAAAGAGAAAACTATATATATGTATGTATAGTATATTTGACAATATACTGCATGTTTAATTTAAAACATTTAGAAGACCATTCGGTATGAGTTATAAAGTAGTGACTATGTCACTTGCTTATTCTCGGCAAAAACAACAGAGAGCTGCGACAGACAGTCTGTTTCTCACTTGTGAGCGTTTATCAAGACCACACACTCAGTTGCCTTTGCCGAGAATTATAGAGGCTGGATTCTTATAGAATTTCAGTAATAATGAGACCACCAATACTAATATATATATGTATGTAGGTATATTCCTTTTTATGGACAATCTTGAGCGATGTTATTTTAGAATTTCTCTTATGTACTCACATGGTTGTCACATGACCCTGTGAGCCCACAGGAAAAACTCTAGAGTATCAAGACTGAAGCTTAGTTGTGTGAAAGACATGACAACCTCCTCTCCTGTGTACTTGGTAGAAGGTGAGACTGTACATAAGTGAGATAACAGATCTCTGTCTGAGAGATCAGTAGCCTGCTTCAATACTGACCAACCCTTGCTAGCAGGAAAAGTGGATGTTAAAATGATGACAATGAAGATGATGATATATATATATATATATATATATATATAGAGAGAGAGAGAGAGAGGGAGAGAGAGAGAGAGAGAGAGAGAGAGAGAGAGAGAGAGAGAGAGAAAGAAAGAGAGAGAGATGATAGATAAGAGCTCTTAAATCATTTAATGCTTTACAATTGTTCAAGAAGAATACAATGTCAGGACAACATAAAAAACAAAATGAAGGAAAAAAAATATTATTGAACCCACCAAGTATGATTGATTGGTGTATGTGTATATATATATGTATATATATATATTTATATATATATATATATTGGTAACAGTTGCTTCTGACAGGAAGGCATGCTTGAGGACTCTGCCCACACAACCCTCCCAGGAAGGCGGCGGAGGAGGAGACGATGATGATAGCAAAGATTACATATACATGAAACATAAAACTCCAATAGGATAAATCAGATAAGCTGGTTAGAAATAACAAATTTCAAACTAAATCTATACAAACAATTCTTTTATTTCACTGATTGGTATCTTAAAAACGTGTGGTTATACCTTCTTCGGAAAAAAATCTGTAAATAAGAACTTAATTACGTAAGTGGATTTATTGATTGCTTTGTTGAAGCTATACCTATATTTTCTGGGTAATCTTCCACAGCAAACAGGCCAAACAAAGTGTCAGGAAGATTATTTAGCTATGTCCAGGACATGACACCCTAACATTGGTGGCCAGTTTCTATGTCAGTCCTCTGGTTTCACATGGAGGTCAGTGGCTGTGCTCCAGTACTGTCTGTCATGACACATCCAGCCCTTGCTAGCAGGGAAAACAGGCATTAAACATATGATAATAATGATGATGCCCCACAACTCTAATTTTAATAAGACATTAAATGTAACAAAATTATATTTCAGAGAAAATATTTATTCTTATAAATTAATGTAATGATTTAGCAAGGACTGTCAAAAAAACAAGTTTGTTAATTCAAATATTCATAGCATTTTTGCAGTAAATTAAAATATAGTCTTTAATTTCTAATGTGTTTTGTACTTATAGCTGCCGAGACATTGCATCCTTTAAAACCTCCAGGATTCCTGAAATTCGCCAACACTATATCTGATATGTCCCCTCCATACACACGCACACATGTATATCATGACTCATACACTGTTCATTTTCCTGACATTTGTACATTATTCTATGTACTATACATAAACCTTTGATGAGTTGTAGTGCACCTGAGCACTGTACACAATAATTTCATTATTATTTTATTATTAAAGAATGTGTTTCTTATTGTTTCATGGGGTACACTATGTTATGATTTAACAAATCTTCTGACATAAAATTATGATGGAATGCTTTTAGATAAATATATAGATTTTAAAACAGTTTTATACCATAGAACCAATGGCAGTTTCAAATAATAGAGGGTTAAATCAATTGATTAGAGAAAAAGTATATTTGACTTACATGTTGAAAATAATCAATACCTAGATATTGAGGCATAATTGTGGTGAATCAGAATATGTTTAAGAACACTTCTCATAAAATATCAGTTGAATAACAAATCTTCCAGATTGATAGTTTCAACACATGGTCAATCTAGATAATAAAATAATCAATACATTAATGATTGGATGTCTGCCTGTCACATAAACACCAACAACAGTCTCACAAAAAAGTTATAAAATTTTTATTTAGAATTCATGGAACACAAAAAGGAAGAGTGGAGAATATTTTAAATATTATAAGATGTATTTTCTGTCAACAGAGTGTTGTCTATATCTGCCAAAATAATTCAACAGAAACACAAAACTAAATGTAAAGTGGTAGTGCTGGTGACACAACAAAAAGTACCCAGTCCCCCAGCTAAAGTGGTAGTTCTGGAGACACAACAAAAAAGCACCAGTCCACCCTGTAAGGTTGTTGGCATTAAGAAGGGTATCAAGCCATAAAAGACCAAGTCAAAATCAGAATCCATTGACATGTCTCAGAACATGACAACCTGTCTAACCCATGTAAGACATGGTCCACTGACATGTCTCAGAACAGGACAACCTGTCTAACCCATGTAAGACATGGTCCACTGACATGTCTCAGAACATGACAACCTGTCTAACCCATGTAAGACATGGTCCACTGACATGTCTCAGAACAGGACAACCTGTCTAACCCATGTAAGACATGGTCCATTGACATGTCTCAGAACAGGACAACCTGTCTAACCCATGTAAGACATGGTCCACTGACATGTCTCAGAACAGGACAACCTGTCTAACCCATGTAAGACATGGTCCATTGACATGTCTCAGAACATGACAACCTGTCTAACCCATGTAAGACATGGTCCACTGACATGTCTCAGAACAGGACAACCTGTCTAACCCATGTAAGACATGGTCCACTGACATGTCTCAGAACATGACAACCTGTCTAACCCATGTAAGACATGGTCCACTGGCATGTCCCAGAACATGACAACCTGTCTAACCCATGTAAGACATGGTCCACTGACATGTCTCAGAACATGACAACCTGTCTAACCCATGTAAGACATGGTCCACTGACATGTCTCAGAACATGACAACCTGTCTAACCCATGTAAGACATGGTCCACTGACATGTCTCAGAACAGGACAACCTGTCTAACCCATGTAAGACGTGGTCCACTGACATGTCTCAGAACATGACAACCTGTCTAACCCATGTAAGACATGGTCCATTGACATGTCTCAGAACAGGACAACCTGTCTAACCCATGTAAGACATGGTCCACTGACATGTCTCAGAACAGGACAACCTGTCTAACCCATGTAAGACGTGGTCCACTGACATGTCTCAGAACAGGACAACCTGTCTAACCCATGTAAGACGTGGTCTACTGACATGTCTCAGAACAGGACAACCTGTCTAACCCATGTAAGACGTGGTCCACTGACATGTCTCAGAACAGGACAACCTGTCTAACCCATGTAAGACGTGGTCCACTGACATGTCTCAGAACAGGACAACCTGTCTAACCCATGTAAGACACGGTCCACTGACTTGACATGTCCCAGAACAGGACAACCTGTCTAACCCATGTAAGACATGGTCCACTGACATGTCTCAGAACAGGACAACCTGTCTAACCCATGTAAGACGTGGTCCACTGACATGTCTCAGAACAGGACAACCTGTCTAACCCATGTAAGACATGGTCCACTGACATGTCTCAGAACAGGACAACCTGTCTAACCCATAAAAGACACGGTCCACTGACTTGACATGTCCCAGAACAGGACAACCTGTCTAACCCATGCAAGCAAACTAGACAATAAATGATAATGATGACAATGATAATGACTTGAACTAGGAGTGCCACATGAAGGGAGCGCCACCTGGACTATGAGCACCACATGAAGAGGGTGCCACCTGAGCACCACCTGGACTAGGAGTGCTACATAAAGGGAGCACCACATGAAGGGGGTGTCACCTGGACTAGGAATGCCACATGAAGGGAGCACCACCTAGACTAGGAGTGCCACATGAAGGGGGTGCCACCTGGACTAGAAGTGCCACATGAAGGGGGTGCTACCTGGACTAGGGGCATGTTCTATTAAAGTCAGATAAGCTGCGTCAGAGTGAAAAAAGAAACTTCTACAGATGTATGACCTGTCTCTATCATGGGAGAGAACACTATGGTGGCTGGATCATTAAACCATTTATATACATTATTAGACCTCCATAGGTAAAAATACAGTGCTGGGAACTACATGACCACAGAGGCATACCTCATAGTATGACTTGTCAAATATTTTAATAGGGTTTTAATATTTGTCACAGATCAGTATTACACAGATCACTCCCTTTAATATGTGTCACAGATCAGTATTACACAGATCACTCCCTTTAATATTTGTCACAGATCAGTATTACACAGATCACTCCCTTTAATATATGTCACAGATCATATTACACAGATCACTCCCTTTAATATATGTCACAGATCAGTATTACACAGATCACTCCCTTTAATATGTCACATATCAGTATTACACAGATCACTCCCTTTAATATTTGTCAAAGATCAGTATTACACAGATCACTCCCTTTAATATTTGTCACAGATCAGTATTACACAGATCACTCCCTTTAATATATGTCACAGATCAGTATTACACAGATCACTCCCTTTAATATATGTCACAGATCAGTATTACACAGATCACTCCCTTTAATATATGTCACAGATCAGTATTACACAGATCACTCCCTTTAATATATGTCACAGATCACTATTACACAGATCACTCCCTTTAATATATGTCACAGATCAATATTACACAGATCACTCCCTTTAATATGTGTCACAGATCAGTATTACACAGATCACTCCCTTTAATATGTGTCACAGATCACTATTACACAGATCACTCCCTTTAATATTTGTCAAAGATCAGTATTACACAGATCACTCCCTTTAATATTTGTCACAGATCAGTATTACACATATCACTCCCTTTAATATGTGTCACAGATCACTATTACACAGATCACTCCCTTTAATATTTGTCAAAGATCAGTATTACACAGATCACTCCCTTTAATATGTGTCACAGATCACTATTACACAGATCACTCCCTTTAATATTTGTCAAAGATCAGTATTACACAGATCACTCCCTTTAATATTTGTCACAGATCAGTATTACACAGATCACTCCCTTTAATATATGTCACAGATCACTATTACACAGATCACTCCCTTTAATATTTGTCAAAGATCAGTATTACACAGATCACTCCCTTTAATATTTGTCACAGATCAGTATTACACATATCACTCCCTTTAATATGTGTCAAAGATCAGTATTACACAGATCACTCCCTTTAAATACTCTAACACTATTGCCAATATTTTACATATACTTAAGCATAAAGGATACCTGGAGAACAAATTAAAATGCAGTTTAATACCCTAGACCCTCAATTTAAATTGCGCTGTCAATCCCATTGTCTAACTATATAGCTTACTGCATGGAGAGGGGTGCAAATTCAATATTTGCCATAGGCGTTAATTTCCATACTTACACCTCTGGTTATATCATATCATATTATATCATACTATAGTATCAGTAGAGGGTCGGACGCCATGCTTTGCAGCAGAGAGTTACGGCCCTTTATGATCTGGGTTCAAATTCGACCTGGGTTAACTTTGCCTTTCATCCTTATGGGGTCGATAAAATAAAACACCAGTAATACACTGGGGTCAATTTAATCAACTTTCCCCTCCCCACCAAAAATCGCTGGCCTTGTGCCAAAATCAGAAACTAGGATTGGCAGTATCGGTAGAGAGTCGGACACCATACTTTGCAGCAAAGAGTTACGGCCCTTTATGGTCCGAGTTCAAATCCCGCCGAGGTTATCTTTGCCTTTCACCTTACGGGGTCGATAAAATAAAGTACCAGTAATACACTGAGATAATTGCTGGCCTTGTGCCAAAAGTAGAAACAATTATATTATATTATATTACATTTCACTACACTACACTACACTACATTACATTATATTATATTATATTATACTATACTATACTATATTATACTATACTATATTATATTATATTATACTATACTATACTACATTACATTACACTAGCAGAAAAACCACCCTTCTGCTAGCATGTGTAATGTGTATATTGATATTATACACAAGTATATATACATGCAGATATGATACATCAAATAAAATCATAATTGACAATATAAACAGAAATTGAACGAAGACTGTGTTACATTGTCTTATGTAATCAGTAACGTAATCCATGATATATTTAAAAAAAGACAATATTATATATAAACTGCATTAGGAGAAAATTAGTGACAGAAATATATGAATGTTTATTTAAACGATCGCTAACCGGAAGTGTTGACATTTGAAAATTTTAAAGAAGTGAATCTTTAAATAAGTAATAAAATATATTTAATGAACAGCCACGAAATTTAGTAGATAAATTATGTAATATTCATTCATTATTTATTCAAAATAATCCACCTTATTTTACTAAGGGGATAACAAATTATAAACCGTACGCAGTCCCGCGCTCCTTACTTTATTATAGTTTAGATTATATTACATTACATTACATTACACTACACTACATTAGATTATATTATATTATATTAATTATATTATGAAACCTGGCTGTTTTAGTTAGTGTCAGAGAAATATTTTTTTTATTCATCGTCTGCTTCAAATATTTCAGAAATGGAAAACTAAAAAAAAAATGTTTAAATCTTCCAATACGTCTGTATGTTTATAAGATAAAATAAAATGTTATAATTGTAAGACTGCACATATAATACAGATAAATAATACAAATAAATAGAGACATATAATAGAGGTAAATAAGGTAATAACAGAGACATATAATACAGGTAATAATACAGACATTTAATACAGGTAATAAGGTAAATGTAATATAATGTAATATGATATAATGTAATATAATATGATATAATGTAATGTAATATAATATAATGCAATGTAATATATTATAATATAATATAATATAATATAATGCAATGTAATATAATGTATTATAATATAATATAATATAATATAATATGATATAATATATAATATAATATAATATAATATATTATAATATAATGCAATGTAATATATTATAATATAATATAATTGTTTCTACGTTAGGCACAAAGCCAGCAATTACCCAGTGCATTACTGGTACTATAATGTAATATAATATAATATGATATGATACAATATAATACAATACAATATAATATAATATAATATAATACAATATAATACAATATAATATATAATTGTTTCTACTTTTTGGCACAAGGCCAGCAATTACCCAGTACATTATAATATATAATATAATATAACAGAGAGAAGACAGTCGTATATATACGGAAGAGATGGTCCAATGTGGAACGTCTGATCATGACAAACATGAAGATAAAAACGGAAATATCTTCTGATGTGAGTTATGTTAGAGTTTCTCCGTATTTTCCTTTAAGTTTCATTGACGACGAAAGATCTCGAATGAACGAAAATGGAAATATCTCGTCTGCTTCACTGGATTTATCATGTCTGTGTGTATGTATGTGTGTGTGTGTATATATATATATATATATATATATATATATATATATATATATATAATGTATAATAAACAATACAATATAATTACTTCATTACCAGATGAACGAATGAGGATGTTTTTCGTATTCGTCTTGTTCGGGAAACCTCTGGTAATGAGGTAATTATATTGTATTGTTTATTATACATTAAATTTTGCTCTGGTACTTACATAGAGCACTCTTTTTCAATTTTCAACGGAAACTTCAATACTTATATATATATATATATATATATATATATTATATATAAAATGTTTAAAAAAATAATGAATAAAACAATGAAACAGTTCCTTATATTAAACAAAAAAAGTTCATTATTTAACGATCGTTTCTAGGACATATATGTGTTAGAATTGGCATGCATATTCAACAGATCTATGTACAAAATTATACAAACTATCAAATATAATATACATACATATACCGTCTTCAGAAATAATGAAATATATTTATTGATAATAACAACAATTCAAAATTACAGGTCTGTTTGGGAACAGAGTTCAAATTCTCAAAGTCTTCAAGTAGAGAGTTGTGTGGTGGATTCTTGTAAGTAGTGAAATCATACATATATTTCCTATCTGCATATTTAGATTTTTTATCGAAGTGGTAGGCCCTCCATCTAACTCTTCTGATAAATTGGTTAGTTTTCTGTATCATAAGGAGTAAGAAGTCATCCTTAGAAGGTATTGGTATATTCTTTAAAGAGGTTCCCAAGTATTGTTTTTCCATTGTGATATGGATAATGGACAATAGAAAGAGCTCAACTAAATGTATATGGGGTTATAAAATCATACATATATATGTATATACATAAATATAAAATTAACACACATATACAGTACAAAAATACGAATATTTCCGTGAAAATAGGAGCAAATTATGTAGATAAATATATATATTGTTAAACTTTGGAAGGGTCATGTTCAGAAACGAAATATATATATATATAACATAGACATATATATATATAATACAGATATATATAAAGGCATGTTTTTATATATATATATATACATGCCTTTATATATGTCTGTATTTATATATATATAAATAAAGACATGTATACCTAATACACACACACACATATATATACATACATTCACACATATGTATATATATATGTGTGTGTATTCTTTTAATCTAAGTTGGCTAACCTCAAGCAACTTTTAGAAAACCTCGAAGACATTGAGCCTCACCACGCATTTTCATTCTTCGGAATCATCTGTCAATCCCCAAGTTGTGGTATTTCCTTAGAGTTAGTCCCTTTTACAAATTCTCATCGTCTCTCGAACACTTCGACGACCTAATATTCAGTGAGCTCGAGGGTTTGGTCAATGTCCGACTCTCTCCAGAGTCCCACGACCAAGCTACCTTACCCAAACGGTTTGGAGGTCTCGGTTTGCGTTAGTGTACTTCATTGTCCCTACCTTGCTTTCTTTCAACCATCCACACTTGATCCCCTTTGGTGGGTGACATCCTCTCCTTCCCAACTTGGACTAGTTCCACCAGGGAGTTGGATGAAGCTTTACTATAGTGGAAAGAGCTGGGTCTGTCAGTCGCCGTTACTGATGAGAATAGACGGAAGCAGAGAGTATGGGACAATGTGTTCAAGGGAAACTTTTAACTCTCTCTTTGATCTTTCCGATCAATTTTCTACATGCCGCTTACTTTCTGCTAACACAAGGTTCTCGGGGGAGTAGATTAATGCCCTGCCTGTTGCCAACATTGTTGACCTTCTCAGTCAGGACAAACTCCGCATCTCCATTGCACTCCGTGTGGGTGCCATCGTCTGTGGGAGCCGGCGTCTGAGACACCGCTGTGGTAGGTTCTCGACTCCACAGGTTTACATGGTTTCTCCTGCCGCCTGAATGCTGTTTGTTTTGTCTGCCTCACCAAGTTAAACGTGATCATCAAACAAACGATGGTAAATAACCCCACAGTTCTGGAGCCGGCTGGTTTATCCAGAAGTGATGGGAAAAGACCAAACGGCCTTACCCTTTCACCCTGGTATCAGGTAGGTGTCTCATAATGGATGCCACAGTCACTGACTCTTTTACTCCCTCCCACATCATGGACGCCGCAGTGAATGTGGGGGGTCACTGCTTCCGCTGCCGAATGGAATAAAATTAGGAAATACCAGGACTTATCAAATAATTATTTTTTCCAGCCTGTGACGTTTGGAGGAGTTGGGCCGCTTACAGCGAAGTTCTTGTCATCACTGACGGCTCACCTTATGAGGTGTCAGGTGATGCCCGTAAGGGTGCCGGGTTATTTCAGCTCCTTAGCCTCGTCATCACCCGGCCTTACTGAGGTGTCACGTGATGCCCGTGAGGGTGCCTGATTATTTCAGCGCTTTAGCCTCGCCATCCCTCGTGGTAATGCCTCGAGCGTATTAACTTGCTTTAAAGTGTGTAGTATGTATATTGATATTATACGCAAGTATATATGATACATCAAATAAAATCGTAATTGACAATATAAACAGAAATTGAATGAAGACTGTGTTACACTGTCTTATGTAATCAGTAACGTAATCCATGATATATTAAAAAAAGACGATATTATATATCTGCTAGCATGTGTAGTGTGTATATTGATATTATACACAAGTATATATACATCTAGATATGATCAAATAAAATCGTAATTGACAATATAAACAGAAATTGAACGAAGACTGTGTTACACTGTCTTATGTACTCAGTAATGTAATCCATGATACATTAAAAAAAGACAATATTATATATAAACTGCATTGGGAGAAAATTAGTGACAGAAATATATGAATATTTATTTAAACGATCATTTTGGTTATTATTATATTTTTATACACGGTTTAGAAATTATATTAGAACTTTTCTCTTCTCAGTCTGTAAACAATCGGAGGCAACTTTGTCTTTCAAATGTAAAAGAAACTACAGTGAAATATTATGGTTAATGTAGAAGATATCTGAAAACTATACCTAGCATATAACAATAAAATGTCTAGCAGTGTGTGTGTCTATTTATATATATATATATATATATATATATTAAAATATATTAAAATATATTTATCCTTATCGAGCCCTCTTTGAATTTTAGTCTTCAAATTTATTATTATTACTATATATCCTTACGGGGTCGATGAAATAAAGTACCAGTAACGCACTGGGTATTGCTGGCCTTGTGCCTAAAGTAGAAACAATTAGTATATATATATGTTATAGAATACTATTAGCTTCTCGCTAAAACAATCTCTATACCTCTCATTTATATATATATATATGTATATGCATATATATATAATATATATATATATAATATATATATATATATAATATATATATATATATATAATATATATATATATATATATATATATATATATATATATATATATATATATATATATATACAATATGTATGTCAATAAAACAAATTTGTATTTTATCTGATGAAAGCGCACCAAAATTTGCCTTGGTAGCCCTTGAAATATATATATATATATATATATATATATATATATATATATATATATATCATCATCATCATCATCATCAACGTTTAACGTCCGTGTTCCACGCTTGCATGGGTTTGGACGGGGGTAGTCCCACTTGAGGTAAGAGTGATTGTCTTGCTCGCATAGGACTGTCTGGCAGGTTTTCTACAGTTGGATGCCCTTCCTAACACCAACCACATTTACAGTGTGGGTCTGGGAGGTTTTTACCGTGTTGCCTACATGGCCACATTACAGCGTGGACTGTGTGTTTTTTTGTCGTGACACCTACACGATCTCATTTGTTTCGGCCTGGATGGCACGGCACCAACATAACTTTACATAGAACGGGGTGGTGTGGATGGGGTGGGGGTGGTGGTGGTGGGACGTGGTGTATTTTGTTAGAGATGCCTACTGGCTGGAGTAGGTTTTACTATATATTTAGGTAAGGCGGGTCTTCTCTGTTACTGAGTACCGCCAAAGGTCTCGGTCCAGTGACATTGTCTTGGAGAGGTGTAAGTGTGTGATGTCGGAGTTTATCAGCTCGTCCCAGGTTTTTCTAGGTCTGCCTATTCCGTGACTACCGTCTATCTTTATTGCCCTGCACTTTGTTATACAGTTATCGACTTTCATGCGCATCACGTGTCCATACCAACGTAGCCTTCTCTCGAGTAAACAACATCTGATCCCTCTTATCTCTAATTTTTTCCTTAGTTCGTTTATGCTTTGCCGTTCACGTATATTACTGTTACACATCCAGCGGAGCATGCAAGCTTCGTTCCTCTCTAGTCTGCGTATATCCTCTGCACACAATGCCCAGGTCTCACTGCCATGCAGCATTGCTGTTCGTATGCAGGCATCGTACAACCTGCCTTTCATTTTTAGGGAGAACCCTTTAGCAGCTAATAGTGGTATAAGCTCTCTGAACTTTTTCCAACCAGTTCTGACTCTAGCTACCGTACTTTCAGAGCACCCTCCCCCACTGCTGATTTTATCGCCCAGGTAACGGAAGCTGTCCACTATTTCTATAGAACCCTCTGCGCAATTGAAAGAGCTAGTATTTTGTGGGCACTTGCTGCTACTTATTGCACCAGAACACCGGCCACATGTAAAATCTATGTTCTTAGTTAGCTTACCTGTGATCCCACTACATCTTTTATGCACCCATACTTTGCATTTAGGACATAAAATGGAGTTTCTACCTACGCCTTTCCTACACACCGAGCATGACCATTTCCCAGAAGGGACCGCCGCCTTGTTTTCTTTCCTACAAACTAGAACTTTGGTCTTAGCCAGGTTAATTTTAAGTCCTTTTGACTCTAGGCCGTGCTTCCATGTTTGGAATTTCTTCTCTAGCTCGGCCATTGATTCCGCTATGAGTGTCAGGTCGTCTGCGTATAGGAGTTCCCATGGGCAGCCTGTCTTGAACTCCTCTGTTATAGCCTGAAGGGCAATAATAAATAGTAGGGGGCTGAGAACAGAGCCCTGATGGACGCCAACTTTTACGCTAAACTCTTCACTATATTCGTTGTTAATTCTAACCTTGCTGACTGTTTCTTTATACATGGCTTGTATAGCCCTCACAAGCCATTCGTCAACGCCTAGTTTTCTAAGAGCCCACCAGATAATGGAGCGGGGGACTCTGTCGAAGGCTTTCTCCAAGTCGACAAAAGCTAAGTAGAGGGGTTTACCTTTAGCTAGGTACTTCTCCTGTAGTTGTCGTACTATGAAAAGAGCGTCTGTGGTACTTTTGCCTGACACAAACCCGAACTGCATTTCATCTAGGTCAATTCTCTCTCTGATTAGTTGCGCTATTACTTTTTCCGTGACCTTCATGACCTGGTCGATTAATTTAATGCCTCTATAGTTACTCCTATCTAGGGCGTCTCCTTTACCCTTATAACAGTTAACGATGCTGCTGCTATGCCAGTCCTTCGGAACAACCCCATTCTGTACGACTTGGTTAACTATGCGGGTGACCATGGTGTGTCCCACCGTGCCAGATGCCTTCAGCATCTCAGCAACTATTTCCGAAGGCCCAGCCGCCTTACCCGTCTTCATATCCTTGATTGCCTTACTTATTATACTCCCCTCGACTAACACTGCTGGTCCCTCTATTGGGTCGATATGGGGGAGACTGTCTTTCTCCCATTTATTCTCCTCATTTAGTAGCCTTTCATAGTGACACTTCCAAGCTACCTTCTTATCAGCGTCGGTGATGGCAAGTGTGCCATCGTCGTTTAGTACACACTTCTCCCCGACAATATCACGGTTTTCCTTGACGCATTGCCTAGCAATCCTGAACACCTCACGTTTTTGGTCATCGCGTTGTAGAACATGCTTGAACTTTCTTTCCTCAGCTTCCCTTCTTGCTAAGTACACTTGTCTCCTAGCTTCCCTCCTGGCCACTTGATAGTCTTCTCTACTTCCCCCATCCCGCCATACTTTCCAAGCCTGCTTTTTGGCCTTAATTGACCCCTCCACCTTACTGTTCCACCACCATGTTACTCTCCTCCTGCCTACAGGCCTGCTCCAGCCACAGACTTCGTCTGTCGCCAACAGCAGGTTTGCTTTCAGAAATTCCCACTCTCCCTCTATATTGTCCGACTCTAAATGTTCTTCCTTACTGTCGAAAGCATCAAGTAATATGCTTTGAAATTTATTCCTGGCTGTGGGGTCCTTTAGCTTCCATATTTTTCTCCTGAGGATAGTCCTCTTCTGCTGTCGAGTACGTCTCGTCCTGACTATGAGGTCGCTAATTATCAGTCTATGTTGGGAGGTGCATTCTTCATGGGGGAGGGATTTAGTGTATATATATATATATATTTATATATATATATATATATATATATAGCAGTGTATGTGGTGTATATATATATATATATATTTCAAGAGCAATTTTTGGTGCGCTTTCATCAGATAAAATACAAATTTGTTTTATAAATATTGACATACCCGCCTAAAGACAACCTTAATGGTTGCGGTTTGCCTTGGTTGCCCTTGAAATATATATAATAAAATAATTATGGTTTTATAAATATAGTTTCCATTTATTAATATATTGAATATTTACTCCACTAACTGTTGAGTGCTTTATATCAGTTATAAAAATGTTTAAGCTTGTTGAATCCCAATAAATTAAATATAACTTCTGCATATATATATATATATTCAACATCATCATCATCAGGTTTAGCGTCCGTGTTCCACGCTTGCATGGGTTTGGACGGGGGTTTTCCCACTTGAGGCAAGAGTGGTTGTCTTGCTCGCATAGGACTGTCTGGCGGGTTTTCTACAGTTGGATGCCCTTCCTAACACCAACCACATTTACAGTGTGGGGCTGGGAGGTTTTTACCGTGTTGCCTACACGGCCACATTACAGCGTGGACTGTCTGGCAGGTACACACACACACACACACACACACATATATGTGTGTGTGGGCGTGTTTTGCAAGGTTTTTGATATGAAATCGAGTGTTGCCACAAATATTGTTATATTTAGGGAGGGTAATATCGTTATACTATTACCAGAAATAATAATAAACTACACTCCCAGTTTGGCTAAATAAAATTAAATAAAAATAGCATAGACATTACAATACAATAGGAGGAACCATAATAGTATCACTGATGATGTCATAGGTGTGTGATGAAAGAACTTTGATAGACTATATATATATCTGTATCTTTAACTGCAGGCCAATCAATGAGAAACATTGATTGGCAGATAAATTAACTATGAAGATATAAAGGATACAGAAGTGAAAACCAATCCAAACCAAACATTGAGTGTTTTATTATTTCTGGCAATATTAAAACAATATGACCCTCACCAAAGCGTTGAAATATCCAAGACCCCCAGGAGGCAACTGATGAGAAAACTTTATTTTATCGACCCCGTAAGGATGAAAGGCAAAGTTAACCTCGGCGGGATTTGAACTCAGACCGTAAAGGGACGTAACTATGCTGGAAAGCATGGCGTCCAACCCTCTACCGATACTGCTAATCCACTTTGAATAAATAATGAATGAATATTATATAATTTATCTACTAAATTTCGTGGCTGTTCATTAAATATATTTTATTACTTATTTAAAGATTCACTTCTTTAAAATTTTCAAATGTCAACACTTCCGGTTAGCGATCACTTAAATAAATATGCATATATTTCTATCACTAATTTTCTCCTAATGCAGTTTATATATAATATTGTCTTTTTTAATGTATCATGGATTATATTACTGATTACATAAGACAGTGTAACACAGTCTTCATTCAATTTCTGTGTATATTGTCAATTGCGATTTTATTTGATCTATCATATATACTTGCGTATGATATTAATATACATACTACACATGCTAGCAGAAAACCACCAGAAGTTTAAATACTGATAGGTAAATGGACGATGAACATGGAGAGACGACAAGAAAATGAACTGCATACATTACATTTATCAAATTAACAATTTGGCAGTAAGGTTCGATAAATTTGATAGAAATGGTTCAATGGTTCTATAAAAATAGTGGACACTTTCCATTACCTGGGTGACAAAATCAGCAGTGGTGGAGGGTGCTCTGAAAGTACAGTAGACAGAGTTAGAATAGGATGGAAAAAGTTCAGAGAGCTTATACTGTTGTTGGCCACAAAAGGTTTCTCTCTAAAAATGAAAGGCAAATTGTATGATGCCTGCATACGAACAGCAATGCTACATGGCAGTGAGACATGGGCATTGTGTGCAGAGGACCTGCATAGACTGGAAAGGAACGAAGCATGCATGCTCCGTTGGATGTGTAATAGTAATATACGTGAACGGCAAAACATAAATGAACTAAGTGAGAAATTAGGGATAAGAGGGATCAGATACTGTTTACTTGAGAGACAAAGAGACAATCCAGGCAGTGGAAACGCCCCTCCTCACCTGCTCCAAAGAATGCCAAGGTCATTTCATCTCCAGAGAAGGTGATACCCTCAGTTTTTGGGGATGCAAAAAGCATTGTGTTTATTGACTATCTTCAAAAGGGCCACACCGTCAATGGAGAATACTATGTTAACTTGCTGTGGCAGTTATGAAAGGCTACCAAGATCAAACACTCATGAAAACTGATGAAAGGGGGTCTTGTTTCATCAGGACAATGCTCCAGCATAGTCTTTGGTTTCAGTAGTTGCTGTGTGAGACTGTGGCTTAGATCTGGTTGATCCCCCTCCCTATTCTCCTCATTTGACCCCATCTGACTATCATTTGTTCCCCAACATAAAAAAACACTTGGTTGGGAACCAGTATCACAGAGATGATAACGTCATATCTGCTATTGATGACTTTTTTTACCAACAGGATGAAAGCTTCTTCACCAATGGGATCCAAGCACTGCAACACTAATGGAAGAAGTGTATGGACTGCAAAAATAAACCTCATTTGGTCACATTCCATGAGAGTATCTTGCTCAGCCTATGAAGTTTTCAGTTGACTATCGTAACCCACCTCTTACTGAACCCTAGATTCATCTAATCTACTATTTGACCCTTTTAATGCCAAATCACCTGAAACTGGTTCTGTGATACAAGACTGTTTATTTCAAAGTGGTTATATTTATCTAAAAGCCATCTCTCATAATTTTATTTAACCCTTTAGCATTTAAACCGGCCATATTCAGCCAGAATTCTCTCACCTTTTTCTGTTTAAACCGCCCGTAACTGGCCACTCATACTGATGTTAAGGTATTTTTATAAAAATAAATAATATCAAAATCTCATAGATTCGATATTATGTGAGATAATTATTGTGAGGTAAAACTTAACCACAAAAATACAATGGTACATATAAACTAATGTAAATGCTAAAGGGTTAAAAACATTTGTTCGGCTATGTTCCAAACACCAGCTTGATAATGGCTTTTGACTTAGGGACAAGGTCAACAGTTAGGAGGGAAGGGGGAAAGTTGACCCTGGAAAGATGAAAGGCAAAGTTCACCTGAGAATGTGAAAAACCAAAAGTTGTTTAGCATGAAAAGAGTTAAAATCTTGATACGTGTGTCATCCAACTACAACCTAAACTCTGTATTAAAGATACAATTCCTCCATGAACTCTTCATGGAGGCAATCTTTGACACTGTCCGAAAAAATAAATCCATATTATCATGGTCACAGATACAATCACAACACATCATTCCATCATTCTTGTAGCTCATTCTTCTGTAGGAACCTTCAAACAACTCAAGTATTTTAAGTCCATTCTCATACCAAACTGACCCTCTTTCTATGATACAAAGCTGTTTATTTTAAAGTGTTTATATTTGTCATTTTAAGCCATTTCTTTTTTTCTGTCTTTCTCTATTGAAACTAAATGTTGATGTCTAAGAAAAGACAGGAGAGTCAGAGATATATACCTTGAGCAAGATGGTTGGGTAACATCTAGGAGCTTAATCGGTCTCACTTGTTTATCCAGCCAGATCAATTGGAGAGGGTTGCTTCTGGAGAGGTATATTTGAGGATGCTGACACCATAAGAAGAAGACATTCAAGGAAGATGTACTTGATCTAGGTTTGGATTTCACTGTTGTTACTAATGAACTAGGAGTGACAAAGGTAATTTCTTTTCACAGAAAATCTTCTAAAAGCAACCTTGGTTCTACAATGTAAAACTATATTTTAAAGTATTTATATCTAAAAACACCAACTTAAAAATGAGAAAGTTAGTTACGTCACTAAATCCCTCCAAATTCTTGATTATTTGAAAACCATATGCAATATCTTTAATTAGAAATATGTTAACGAAAGGGTTTATGGAGTGTTTATCTATATATATAAAATAGACTATGTGTGTGTGTGTCTGTTTCCACATAACTTCTACAACTTGCAACCGATTTTCTTCAACAAATTTGACACAAACATGCGTTATGCTTCTGACCTTCGTACAAACTCATTACATTTTCAAATTTGTGTCTACTGCGCCATCTATGAGAGAAAAACCAACTCGAAAAAATCATTTTTGTCAATAACTTCTAGTTTACATCTGATTTCCTTCAAATTTGGAGCAAACATGCATTATGTTCCCAACTTTATTTTGGACCCATAACATTTTGTTTAATGCACCCCCTGGACTAGAAAAAACAAATCGTAAAAATCTGCATCGTTACAACGCCTACAGTTTGCAACCGACTTCCTTCAAATTTGGAACAACGATGCCTCATGTACCAAACATTATTTTGGACTAACCAGTTTTTCGAGTTTTTATCTAATTCGGGCACTGTGTGAGAAAAACTAAATTAAAGAAAGTATTGACGTCAATAACTTCTACAGCTTGCAGCTAATTTTATTCAAATTTGCACCAATTATGCATTGTGTTCCATTTAACATTTTTTACTCATAAAATTTTAGTTGTTCTGCCTACTGTAGCCCCTAGCAGTGGAAAATCAACTCAAACGGCCACTTCAATTGCATGGTTTACTGCTTGGTCCATGCAGGTTTATCGATTTTTCCCCACTGGCATAGCATGTGATGCACAGATGTTTAGTATAAAGGGTGCATTTCATAAGATATCAGTTGTACCAGAAAAAACTTAATTGGGGAAAAGGAGTCAGAATGGATCCATTGGAAAAGTCCTTGCTAACAGTTAGCAACAATAACACTGGGTGTTACTGGTTTATTTTTGTCACCAAAGAAGTAGGGCACAAACTACAACCTATGTTTCCCCTCCATGTGCGTAACTCACAAACATATTTTATTTTTTATTTATACGTGTTACTACACTTTTGAAGTTTAATTTTTCCATCCAATCCCATGCAACGCCAATATTTATCTAAAAACCCCTTCCATCATAATTTTATGTAAGAACATTTAACCCTTTAGCATTTACATTGCTCTATATATACTATTGTATTTTTGTGGTAAAGGTTTTATCTCACATAATATTGAATCTATGAGATTTTGATATTATTTATTCTGAGAACAATACCTTAACATCACTCTGAATGGCCAATTATGGCTGGTTTGCTCAGAAAGAGGTGAGAGAATTCTGGCCAGATATAGCTGGTTTAACTGGGTTAATTGAACAGGAGACAAGAAATAAGCTAAATAAATAGCCATTGTTGATACGATACATGGATTAGATAAATGAAATAGGGTAGATCTGATGTTTATTGAAAATATCAGAAAACGGCCAGTAAATGCTAAGGGGTTAAGTTATGTTCCAAACATCAACTTAATAATGAGAAAGTTATCATATTACTAAATCCCTCCAAATCCTTGATTATTTAAAATCCTATTCAGTGTCTTTCATTAGAAATATGGTAAAATGATAACAAAAGGGTAAATAATTCTAAAAAGGGAATAATCAATTTGATTTTTCATCCTACTTTTTCAGAAATCTTTTGATTTAGGTGAAAGGTGACTGATGTGGGGTAGAGTGTGTTGACTAAGATATTCATCATTTGAGACAGTTGATAGATAATCAGTTTTAGTAATGATCTGATTACTACATTGTCTCATAGTGTAGCTATTATGTGACAGATGGTATAGTGGTGAGATGTGGTGTGGTGTAGTTTGGTGTGGTGTTCTGTGGTGTGGTGTGGTGCAGTGTAGTGTACTGTAGTTTGGTGTACTGTGGTGTGGTGTACTGCGGTGTGGTGCAGTGCAGTGCAGTGTAATGTAGTGTACTGTAGTTTGGTGTGGTGTGGTTCAGTGTGGTGCGGTGTGGTGTGGTGTAGTTTGGTGTGGTGTGGTGTGGTGGGTGTAGTGTGGTGAGGTGTGGTGTAGTGTGCTGCAGTGTGGCGTAGTGTAGTATGGCATAGTGTAGTGTAGTATGATGTAGTGTGTAGTGCAGTGCGGTGTGTAGTGTGGTGTGTAGTGGTGTGGTGTGTAGTGTGGTGTAGAGTGGCGTGGTGTGGTGTAGAGTGGTGTGTAGTGTAGTGTAGTGTAGAGTGGTGTGGTGTGGTATGGTGTGGTGTGTGGAGTGTAGTGTAGTGTGGTGTGGTGTGTAGTGTGCCGTGGTGTGGCATAGTGTAGTGTGGTGTGGCTTAGTGTGGTGTTTTTTACATGGTGGTTCAAATACTAATCCAAATTTACTGGGTGAGAATGGTGTTGTTCTCCTGTCTATATATGCAGCAGTAGTTGTGGCTTAAGATGCATGCATATGTAATAGTTGTTGTTACAGCTCACACATGAAGGTTTAGCTGGCCCCCAAAGTTGCATTGTATAGGAGGTTTCTCAGGTTTTTTTAATCATAGGGGCTCTAGTCTCTTTCCCTTGGACCTGACATCTGTCTATTGCAGGTGTTATCCCCTGGCTGTCACTAGTAAACATTTCTTTCTTTCAGCTGAGTAGACTAGAACTATGTAAAAGAAAGTATCTTGCTGAAGGATACAATGTGGCATGTAAAATCAGGGGCACTTCCAAGCAGGTTTGTATCAAAATGGTTAACATTAAATTCTTGCTCAGGTACAAGATCAATGAAAGTAGGAAGACTGAATTTAATCAACCTCTATTACCATCATACAACTTGTATTGACACTGGAAATACAAAGACAAATTTTACCTGCTTGCCTAAAAATTCCTATACATGTCTGCAATAGGTATTGGTGGGGCTCTCTACTGCCTGACCCTCAGTAGCTACTGGTGGGGGCTCTTTGACCCTAAGTAGCTATTGGTGGGGGCTCCTTGACCCTCAGTAGTTATTGGTGGGGCTCACTACTCCCTGACCCTCGGTAGCTTTGGTGGGGCTCCCTGACCCTCTAGCTATTGCCGCTGCTCACCTCTAACTTCTGCCGAGGGTCTGTCTTCTATAAAATCCAAGATGTGTGTCTGACATTCAGTGGCCTCCTTGTTCAACACTTCCTCTGTGACTGTTAAATCAGCAAGGAGTGTTGATATGTTTCACACTATCCCAAAGTGTCTATGTTTCCAGCCGGAGACCATGAAAACCTTATCTCCAATGGAACCCCACATCATGTAGCCACATGTAAATCAGAATGCCGAGCTGGGACAGCAATTGATCTTAGAATCCAGAGAGATGGAATTAAATACTGATACAACCCTGCCTCTACAACTTGCAGCTGTTACTGATTTCATCAGCCTGCTTGAAATTGCCCCCTCTTTTATGATACAAAACTTTGTAATAAAATGTTTATATTTACCTAAAAACCTTTCATTGTAATTTTATGTCAGAAATTATATATTCAAAATACTAAGTTAACCCTTTAATATTGAAACTGGCCAAAATTCTCTACCTTTTTCTGTTGAAACTGGCTGTAACTGGTCACTCAAACTGATGTTAAGGTATTGTTCTCAAAATAAATACTTTCAAAATCTCATAGATTCGATATTATGTGAGATAATTATGTGAGATAATTATGTGAGGTAAAGCCTTTATATATACTATTATATTTTTATGGTAGAGTAATGTGAATGCTAATGGGTTAATAAATCTTCCTAGCACTGGCACCAGGCCAGTAATTTGGGGGAAAGTCAATTATATTGACCTCAGAAGGGTGAAAGGCAAAGTTGACAGTAACAGGATTTCAATTCAGAATGTAGAAAGTCATAAGTAAATACTGCCAAGACCACCACTCTATTAACGACATCATCATCATCAAGTGGCCTCAGCCGAAATGGACTCAACAATTGATCTCCACGTGGGTCTGTCGTTCATTGCTGTTACTAACTCCTGGATTTCAATACCAGAATCTCTGGAGATGACATCGGGATAGGAGAGCTTGCGCCCCTTGTTGTTAGTGACTGCTTGTGGTTTCCAAAGCACTAGTGGGGACAGTCTCAGAGGTGACATAATGGCAGTGGCCAGCAAATCTTACTCTCCTTTTACGTACAACAACATATGTGTGGGAGGCCGGCATATATTTCTTTCAAAGTCAATTGACATAATTAATTACATGTTCTACCTAACCAACCAGTCTACCTCTATTAATGAGATAGGTAATTACATTACGAAATACTTCTAAATTCTTGATTATTTTCAAAATTAATTGAAAATCCAGGGCAGTGTTTTTTTTATTAGAAATATAGTAATAAACAAGTTAAGTTGTTGAGTGATATACATACAGGTATATATTTTAGCTGGCAACCCTTCTGCAACCCTACATGGACATTTTAATTTAGTTTATGAAGTACAACATGGAAATAAACAGAAACAAAATAAAGTATATTCAATCCAAATATAGCTTTTATTTTATGTTTAACAATTGATTTGAAAAAAAGAAAAATTAAAATATAATCCTGGCCTGGAACAGTAAAATACAAAAAAAAACAGCACAAAAAGACTTAATGTTGATTTTTTTTTTTTTTTTTGCAAAGGCAAATGCTTGAAATTTATAGAGAAGGTGGTGAAGATGAATGAACACGTGTAGATTCCTGCAGAGAACTGAAGGACAAAGTTAACAATAGCAGTTTTTGGTCTCCTAACATAATAAATCTCCTTTGGTCATAACTGATCATGGATTTCTACCTGGAAAGTTTCTCTCCAAAGTGCAAACCTAGGCAAGGTGTTTTTTATGGAAGACCAGCAGTCAACCATCTCCACTTTATTATCCAAGAGAAAGGCAGTGACCAGCTTGATAAGTCTCATTGAAGCTGTTTTATGGAAGACCAGCAGTCAGCCAGGCAAGTCTCCTCTCTCCACTCTATCGATGATATCCAAGAGAAAGGCAGCGGCCAGCTTGATAAGTCTGAAGCTGTTCTAACAGAGACATTAACCCCTTCATTACCATATTTCTAATTAACTACATTGTATTTGATTTGATTCACTCAAATTATTCATTATTCCATTACTACGATAGTGATTTCACATATGGTCCCTATATAAAATTCTGATAAAAGTTTCAACTTAAATAGAAACCCTTTAAAATAAGTGGTTTTGGTCCATATAAACCACAGCCAGTTTTGGGTGGGTTGGTATGAAAGGGTTGTTGTCCATTTGAGAGAATGTGCACATACTGTTGGTGAATATGACAATCGTATATTATCAAGTAAAATATCCTTTTTGAGACAATACCATTGATGATACACCATAACTACAGCACTAAAGTTCTTCACAAGCATGGCACTATGACTGCTGCTGTTGTCAGTGGTGATGATGATGATGGTTATGATCAATTGAAATCCCTTGCAGATGATTTGATATCAGAAAAAAAAAAAGATTCTCACCTCTGGTCATCAATTTAAAAGCAAGTAAATCTTCTTCCATTGCCTGCCACAGTCCCACATGTCCATCACTGGACATGCCCCTAGAGGTGTGGACAATATCGCCTGTGGGATCCTAACTTACAGGCAATATTACCTGACTTGTTCAACTATTTCTTATAGTTGAAACACCTGTACTGATGCAGCTTACTTTAAGTTAACATACTTTCAAAATATATGTCCATATATAGAATCTCCATATATAGATAAGAACATATTTTATTGGAAAGATTACAAAACTATATAACAAATAGATCATAAATTACAAAATAATATATATTTTTTATGTTATATTAAAGTTGAGATTACTGAAAGATGGAGTTATATGACTGTCTTGTAAAATTGTGTGGGTCCACAATTTGTATAAGTCTCTTGGAATTTTTAAACTGGTGGCTGACTTCATAAAATCCTTTATCCCCAGACAAAATTGTGAACTTGATATGTTGGGGCAAACGTTCATCCATCTTGCCGATCTGTTTAAGTAAATTAAATTATAGTTAATAGTATTATTAATAAACAATAACGATTTATGGTATAGTGGTGATTTAACTTCCTTAGTTGAGGTCATCATGGCTTGGTGGTTAGGGTATTTGGCTCACCATCATGTCATGAGTTCAATTCCTCACAAGGGTATTGTTTCTGGTGTGCTGGTGACATGACAAGAGGTTCCTAGTCCACTCTGTAAGGTGGTAGTCCTGGTGACATGACAAGACATTCCCAGTCCACCTTGTCAGGTGGTAGTGTTGGTGATATGACAAGAGGTTCCCAGTCCACTCTGTAAGGTGGTAGTGCTGGTGACACAACAAAAAGTGCCCAGTCCATCCTGTAAGGTGGTCATGCTGGTGGCACGACAAAAAGTGTCTATCTTGTTAGATGTTAATTTTGGTGCCACAACAAAAATCATTAAGACGGGCATCTAGCTGTAGAAACCAAGCCAAAATATAGATCCATATGAGCAAGACATGGTCTCCTGACCTAAATTGTCTCATAACATGACAACCTGTCTAATCCATGCAAGCTTGGAAAATGGATGTATGATGATGATGATGATGTGTAAGACACTTTATTTCACATTGCTTCATTCCAGTCAGCTGGGAAAAGAAATGAGCTGTATTTGTGATTCAAAGAGTCCAGCCCTGTATCACATGTTGAATCTCTATTAACCCATTTCATTTCATTCCGTCACTACATGTTGCCTGAACTATCACATATGTAGACTTCTCCAACATCATTTTAGGCCCATCTATAACTTACGAATTCCAAAATTTAATATAAACAACAGCTCTAGTTCATGTTTTCAATAAACATCAGATCTACCCTATTTCATTTATCTAATCCATGTATCCTATCAACAATGGCTATTTATTAGCTTATTTCTTGTCTCCTGTTCAATTAACCCTTTAGCAGTTAAACCAGCCATATCTGGCCAGAATTCTCTCACCTCTTTCTGTTCAAACCAGCCATAATTGGCCGCTCATACCTACATTAAGGTATTGTTCTCAAAATAAATAATATCAAAATCTCATAGATTCGATATCATGTGAAATAAAGTGTTTACCATGAAAATATAATTGTTTCTACTTTAGGCACAAGGCCAGCAATTATCCCAGTACATTACTGGTACTTTATTTTATCGACCTCGTAAGGATGAAAGGCTAAGTTAACCTTGGCGGGATTTGAACTCGGAATGGCAAGGGCCGTAACTCTATGCGTCAAAGCATGGCGTCCGACCCTCTACCGATACTGCCAATGGTTTCTTATATAAGCACAAAGCCAACAATTTGGGAGTATGGGAAAGTCGATTATATCGACCCCAGTGCATTACTGGTATTTTATTTTACCAACCCTGTAAGGATGAAAGGCAAAGTTAACCTCGGCGGGATTTGAACTCAGATCATAAAGGGTCATAACTCTATGCTGCAAAGCATGGCGTCCGACCCTCTACCGATACTGCCAATCCACTGCCCTACCATGAAACTATAATAGTAAATATAATGTAAATTCTAAAGGGTTACGTTCACTGTAATCAGCTATTCTGTCGGGATTCACTCCCATCAGCTCTTCTGTCGGGATTCACTCCCATCAGCTCTTCTGTCGGGATTCACTCCCATCAGCTCTTCTGTCGGCATTCACTCCCATCAGCTCTTCTGTCGGGATTCACTAACATCAGCTCTTCTGTCGGGATTCACTCCCATCAGCTCTTCTGTCGGGATTCACTCCCATCAGCTATTCTGTCGGGATTCACTCCCATCAGCTCTTCTGTCGGGATTCACTCCCATCAGCTATTCTGTCGGGATTCACTCCCATCAGCTATTCTGTCGGGATTCACTCCCATCAGCTCTTGTCGGGATTCACTCCCATCAGCTCTTCTGTCGGGATTCACTCCCATCAGCTCTTCTGTCGGGATTCACTCCCATCAGCTCTTCTGTCGGGATTCACTCCCATCAGCTCTTCTGTCGGGATTCACTCCCATCAGCTCTATTCTATTTCCATGTATCTATAAATGGTGATCTATTCACTTACCTCACCATTTCCCTACCACCCCCACACACCACCTTAGACCAACCAAACCATAGCAATACAAAGATACCTTCACAATCTGTATCAATAACTGCTAACAGCTACTACTACTACTGCTGCTGCTACTACTACTGCTGCTCCTGCTGCTGCTACTGCTGCTACTACTACTGCTGCTACTGCTGCTGCTACTACTGCTGCTGCTGCTGCTACTACTACTCCTGCTGCTACTACTACAACTATCTTTTCTGTTCTTGGTGACCTTCGTTTATTGTAGACGGGCTGAAATGATGGAGCAACCCTAAATATAAATATGAATGAATGCGTTTCCAGGCAACCATGCGAACCCTCTTCATTTCAGATACAGAAAGCATACATCCATCCCAACCCCAACAAATATCTACCCCCACTTTCCTCCTCCTCCACCACTGATGGCAAATACCCAAACTTCCAAATTGGCACCGTCAATGTGAGTACAATGAAAGGAAGAACAGGAGAAGTTGTAGAGATGTTAGAGCAGAAGAAAATTGATGTATGTTATGTGTAAGATGGAGAGGAGAGTTAGCTAGACTCCTGGTAGGCAAAAAACAATGCTAAAAATTTTTCTGGGGGAGGGTGGGAGTAGGTATCTTATTAGCTGACAAATGGGTAGATAAGGTAATCTCAGTAAATAGAGTGAACGCAAGAATCCTTAAACTCAGACTAGTCCTAAATAGAACAATGGCTACAATTATATCTGTATACGCACACCAATCTGAGTTGTCAGACAAACTCAAAGATAGGTTTTACGAATCCCTAATGCACACCACAAAGCTAACAGATGACAGTGACTTCCTAATCATCTTTCTAATTAATGGACATGTTGGGAAACACTGTGATGGCTTCTACAGATTCAATTGAGGCTACAGGTTTGGCGCAAGAAATGAAGGTTTCAGGCTCCTAAAATTTTGTGACACCAATAACCTATCGATATGTAACACAAACTTCAAAAAAACCTAACAACCACCTGATCACCTGTAGATCTGGTTAACATGCTATTCAGATAGATTTTATCCTTATCAGAAGAAGAGATAGAGTGTCAGTGGTAAACATGAAATCCTTCCCTGGTGAGGAATGCACCTCCCAACGTAACCTGGTAGCTAGCGACTTCACTGTTAGAGCTAGACAAACCTGGAGACTGAGGGCAACCTGGGGGAGAAGGATGTGGAAGCTGAAAGAGTCCTCAGGTAGAAAGAGACACATATATCATCATTACCATTTAACATCCATTCTTCCACGCTAGCATGGGTTAAACAAATTCTCCTATTGTAGTCAATGCCAGGTCAGGTGACCATGTCTTGTTCATACGGGAACTGATTCTGGCTTGATTTCTACAGCTGGATGCCCTTCCTAACACCAACCTCATTTACAGTGAGTACTGGGTGCTTTTTGTTGTGACACCTACACAACCACTTTACGATAATATTAATCTAAAACTGTTCCATCATTTTATGTATGAACCTTTGTTATGTAACAAATACCAACTAACTAATCATCATCATCATCATCATTTTACGTCCGCTTTTCCCTGCTTGCAGGAGTTGGACGAGTCCTATCAGCATCTCTCCACTTGTCACGGTCCTTCGTCATCTCCTCGGTGAGTTTCAGCGATCTGAGGTCTGCTCTCACCACCTCCGCCCATATTTTTCGTGATCTACCTCTACTGCGTCTTCCCTCCACTGGGACTTCCTGGCACTTCTTCATCCTCCATGCGCATCACATGTCCATAATCAGAAAGGTATGTTAGGACGAATAACATTAATTCCTGTGTCAGCAGGGAAAATAGCCAGAAAATGTTTGATGTATTGTTGGTCATAATATAGCTGAATGGTTAAGAAGTTTGCTTTACAATCATGGTACCAGGTTCAATACCACAGCATGACATCATATAAAGTAACCTTGGATCGACCCATGTCTTGTGAGACTGGGTGGACAGAAACTGTATGGGAGCAAATCAAATGGTCTGAACCTACAATTTAAAGAGACAACCTTATCACACACAGTGGCACACTAAATCACCCGAATAAAATACATTAAGAGTACACATGACTGTGGAATGCTCAGCCACTTGCATGTTAGTTTCGTGTGCAGACTAAATAACTAGAACACACACACTCATGCCAGGGGTGTTGTAAAGCAAGGGTCCACTGGACAGTGACATGAGGGGCCACTGGACAGTGACATGAGGGGCCACTGGACAGTGACATGAGGTCCACTGGACAGTGACATGGGGGGACACTGGACAGTGACAAGAGGGGACACTGGACAGTGACATGAGGGGACACTGGACAGTGACATGGGGGGACACTGGACAGTGACATGAGGGGACACTGGACAGTGACATGGGGGGACACTGGACAGTGACATGAGGTCCACTGGACAGTGACATGAGGGGACACTGGACAGTGACATGAGGGGACACTGGACAGTGACATGAGGGGACACTGGACAGTGACATGAGGGGACACTGGACAGTGACATGAGGTCCATTGGACAGTGACATGAGGTCCACTGGACAGTGACATGAGGGGACACTGGACAGTGACATGAGGTCCACTGGACAGTGACATGAGGGGACACTGGACAGTGACATGAGGTCCATTGGACAGTGACATGAGGGGACACTGGACAGTGACACGAGGTCCACTGGACAGTGACATGAGGGGACACTGGACAGTGACATGAGGGGACACTGGACAGTGACATGAGGTCCATTGGACAGTGACATGAGGTCCATTGGACAGTGACATGAGGTCCACTGGACAGTGACATGAGGTCCCACTGGACAGTGACATGAGGTCCATTGGACAGTGACATGAGGGGACACTGGACAGTGACATGAGGGGACACTGGACAGTGACATGAGGGGACACTGGACAGTGACATGAGGTCCATTGGACAGTGACATGAGGTCCATTGGACAGTGACATGAGGTCCACTGGACAGTGACATGAGGTCCACTGGACAGTGACATGAGGTCCATTGGACAGTGACATGAGGGGACACTGGACAGTGACATGAGGGGACACTGGACAGTGACATGAGGTCCACTGGACAGTGACATGAGGGGACACTGGACAGTGACATGAGGTCCACTGGACAGTGACATGAGGTCCACTGGACAGTGACATGAGGGGACACTGGACAGTGACATGAGGGGACACTGGACAGTGACATGAGGTCCATTGGACAGTGACATGAGGTCCATTGGACAGTGACATGAGGTCCACTGGACAGTGACATGAGGTCCACTGGACAGTGACATGAGGTCCATTGGACAGTGACATGAGGGGACACTGGACAGTGACATGAGGGGACACTGGACAGTGACATGAGGGGACACTGGACAGTGACATGAGGGGACACTGGACAGTGACATGAGGGGACACTGGACAGTGACATGAGGTCCATTGGACAGTGACATGAGGTCCACTGGACAGTGACATGAGGGGACACTGGACAGTGACATGAGGTCCATTGGACAGTGACATGAGGTCCACTGGACAGTGACATGAGGGGACACTGGACAGTGACATGAGGTCCACTGGACAGTGACATGAGGTCCATTGGACAGTGACATGAGGTCCATTGGACAGTGACATGAGGTCCATTGGACAGTGACATGAGGTCCACTGGACAGTGACATGAGGGGACACTGGACAGTGACATGAGGTCCATTGGACAGTGACATGAGGTCCACTGGACAGTGACATGAGGTCCATTGGACAGTGACATGAGGTCCATTGGACAGTGACATGAGGTCCACTGGACAGTGACATGAGGGGACACTGGACAGTGACATGAGGTCCATTGGACAGTGACATGAGGTCCATTGGACAGTGACATGAGGTCCACTGGACAGTGACATGAGGGGACACTGGACAGTGACATGAGGTCCACTGGACAGTGACACGAGGTCCACTGGACAGTGACATGAGGGGACACTGGACAGTGACATGAGGTCCATTGGACAGTGACATGAGGTCCATTGGACAGTGACATGAGGTCCACTGGACAGTGACATGAGGTCCACTGGACAGTGACATGAGGTCCATTGGACAGTGACATGAGGGGACACTGGACAGTGACATGAGGGGACACTGGACAGTGACATGAGGGGACACTGGACAGTGACATGAGGTCCATTGGACAGTGACATGAGGTCCATTGGACAGTGACATGAGGGGACACTGGACAGTGACATGAGGTCCATTGGACAGTGACATGAGGTCCACTGGACAGTGACATGAGGTCCACTGGACAGTGACATGAGGTCCATTGGACAGTGACATGAGGGGACACTGGACAGTGACATGAGGGGACACTGGACAGTGACATGAGGTCCATTGGACAGTGACATGAGGTCCATTGGACAGTGACATGAGGTCCACTGGACAGTGACATGAGGTCCACTGGACAGTGACATGAGGTCCATTGGACAGTGACATGAGGGGACACTGGACAGTGACATGAGGGGACACTGGACAGTGACATGAGGGGACACTGGACAGTGACATGAGGGGACACTGGACAGTGACATGAGGGGACACTGGACAGTGACATGAGGTCCATTGGACAGTGACATGAGGTCCATTGGACAGTGACATGAGGTCCACTGGACAGTGACATGAGGGGACACTGGACAGTGACATGAGGGGACACTGGACAGTGACATGAGGTCCATTGGACAGTGACATGAGGTCCATTGGACAGTGACATGAGGTCCACTGGACAGTGACATGAGGGGACACTGGACAGTGACATGAGGTCCACTGGACAGTGACACGAGGTCCACTGGACAGTGACATGAGGGGACACTGGACAGTGACATGAGGTCCACTGGACAGTGACATGAGGGGACACTGGACAGTGACATGAGGGGACACTGGACAGTGACATGAGGTCCACTGGACAGTGACATGAGGGGACACTGGACAGTGACATGAGGTCCACTGGACAGTGACATGAGGTCCATTGGACAGTGACATGAGGGGACACTGGACAGTGACATGAGGGGACACTGGACAGTGACATGAGGGGACACTGGACAGTGACATGAGGTCCATTGGACAGTGACATGAGGGGACACTGGACAGTGACATGAGGGGACACTGGACAGTGACATGAGGTCCATTGGACAGTGACATGAGGGGACACTGGACAGTGACATGAGGGGACACTGGACAGTGACATGAGGGGACACTGGACAGTGACATGAGGTCCATTGGACAGTGACATGAGGTCCATTGGACAGTGACATGAGGTCCACTGGACAGTGACATGAGGGGACACTGGACAGTGACATGAGGTCCATTGGACAGTGACATGAGGTCCACTGGACAGTGACATGAGGGGACACTGGACAGTGACATGAGGTCCATTGGACAGTGACATGAGGTCCACTGGACAGTGACATGAGGTCCACTGGACAGTGACATGAGGTCCATTGGACAGTGACATGAGGGGACACTGGACAGTGACATGAGGGGACACTGGACAGTGACATGAGGTCCACTGGACAGTGACATGAGGGGACACTGGACAGTGACATGAGGTCCACTGGACAGTGACATGAGGTCCACTGGACAGTGACATGAGGGGACACTGGACAGTGACATGAGGGGACACTGGACAGTGACATGAGGGGACACTGGACAGTGACATGAGGGGACACTGGACAGTGACATGAGGTCCATTGGACAGTGACATGAGGTCCATTGGACAGTGACATGAGGTCCACTGGACAGTGACATGAGGGGACACTGGACAGTGACATGAGGTCCATTGGACAGTGACATGAGGTCCACTGGACAGTGACATGAGGGGACACTGGACAGTGACATGAGGGGACACTGGACAGTGACATGAGGTCCATTGGACAGTGACATGAGGGGACACTGGACAGTGACATGAGGGGACACTGGACAGTGACATGAGGTCCATTGGACAGTGACATGAGGTCCACTGGACAGTGACATGAGGGGACACTGGACAGTGACATGAGGGGACACTGGACAGTGACATGAGGTCCATTGGACAGTGACATGAGGTCCATTGGACAGTGACATGAGGTCCACTGGACAGTGACATGAGGGGACACTGGACAGTGACATGAGGTCCATTGGACAGTGACATGAGGTCCACTGGACAGTGACATGAGGGGACACTGGACAGTGACATGAGGGGACACTGGACAGTGACATGAGGTCCATTGGACAGTGACATGAGGGGACACTGGACAGTGACATGAGGGGACACTGGACAGTGACATGAGGGGACACTGGACAGTGACATGAGGGGACACTGGACAGTGACATGAGGTCCATTGGACAGTGACATGAGGGGACACTGGACAGTGACATGAGGGGACACTGGACAGTGACATGAGGTCCACTGGACAGTGACATGAGGGGACACTGGACAGTGACATGAGGGGACACTGGACAGTGACATGAGGTCCATTGGACAGTGACATGAGGTCCACTGGACAGTGACATGAGGGGACACTGGACAGTGACATGAGGGGACACTGGACAGTGACATGAGGTCCATTGGACAGTGACATGAGGTCCACTGGACAGTGACATGAGGGGACACTGGACAGTGACATGAGGGGACACTGGACAGTGACATGAGGGGACACTGGACAGTGACATGAGGGGACACTGGACAGTGACATGAGGTCCATTGGACAGTGACATGAGGGGACACTGGACAGTGACATGAGGGGACACTGGACAGTGACATGAGGTCCATTGGACAGTGACATGAGGTCCACTGGACAGTGACATGAGGGGACACTGGACAGTGACATGAGGGGACACTGGACAGTGACATGAGGTCCATTGGACAGTGACATGAGGTCCATTGGACAGTGACATGAGGTCCACTGGACAGTGACATGAGGGGACACTGGACAGTGACATGAGGTCCATTGGACAGTGACATGAGGTCCACTGGACAGTGACATGAGGGGACACTGGACAGTGACATGAGGGGACACTGGACAGTGACATGAGGTCCATTGGACAGTGACATGAGGGGACACTGGACAGTGACATGAGGGGACACTGGACAGTGACATGAGGGGACACTGGACAGTGACATGAGGGGACACTGGACAGTGACATGAGGTCCATTGGACAGTGACATGAGGGGACACTGGACAGTGACATGAGGGGACACTGGACAGTGACATGAGGTCCACTGGACAGTGACATGAGGGGACACTGGACAGTGACATGAGGGGACACTGGACAGTGACATGAGGTCCATTGGACAGTGACATGAGGTCCACTGGACAGTGACATGAGGTCCACTGGACAGTGACATGAGGTCCACTGGACAGTGACATGAGGTCCATTGGACAGTGACATGAGGGGACACTGGACAGTGACATGAGGGGACACTGGACAGTGACATGAGGGGACACTGGACAGTGACATGAGGTCCATTGGACAGTGACATGAGGTCCATTGGACAGTGACATGAGGTCCACTGGACAGTGACATGAGGTCCACTGGACAGTGACATGAGGTCCATTGGACAGTGACATGAGGGGACACTGGACAGTGACATGAGGGGACACTGGACAGTGACATGAGGGGACACTGGACAGTGACATGAGGTCCACTGGACAGTGACATGAGGTCCATTGGACAGTGACATGAGGTCCATTGGACAGTGACATGAGGTCCACTGGACAGTGACATGAGGGGACACTGGACAGTGACATGAGGTCCACTGGACAGTGACATGAGGGGACACTGGACAGTGACATGAGGTCCACTGGACAGTGACATGAGGGGACACTGGACAGTGACATGAGGGGACACTGGACAGTGACATGAGGGGACACTGGACAGTGACATGAGGTCCACTGGACAGTGACATGAGGGGACACTGGACAGTGACATGAGGTCCACTGGACAGTGACATGAGGGGACACTGGACAGTGACATGAGGGGACACTGGACAGTGACATGAGGTCCACTGGACAGTGACATGAGGGGACACTGGACAGTGACATGAGGTCCACTGGACAGTGACATGAGGGGACACTGGACAGTGACATGAGGGGACACTGGACAGTGACATGAGGTCCACTGGACAGTGACATGAGGTCCATTGGACAGTGACATGAGGTCCATTGGACAGTGACATGAGGTCCACTGGACAGTGACATGAGGGGACACTGGACAGTGACATGAGGTCCACTGGACAGTGACATGAGGGGACACTGGACAGTGACATGAGGTCCATTGGACAGTGACATGAGGTCCATTGGACAGTGACATGAGGTCCATTGGACAGTGACATGAGGTCCACTGGACAGTGACATGAGGTCCATTGGACAGTGACATGAGGTCCATTGGACAGTGACATGAGGTCCATTGGACAATGACATGAGGTCCACTGGACAGTGACATGAGGTCCATTGGACAGTGACATGAGGTCCATTGGACAGTGACATGAGGTCCACTGGACAGTGACATGAGGGGACACTGGACAGTGACATGAGGTCCACTGGACAGTGACATGAGGGGACACTGGACAGTGACATGAGGTCCACTGGACAGTGACATGAGGGGACACTGGACAGTGACATGAGGGGACACTGGACAGTGACATGAGGTCCATTGGACAGTGACATGAGGTCCACTGGACAGTGACATGAGGTCCACTGGACAGTGACATGAGGGGACACTGGACAGTGACATGAGGTCCACTGGACAGTGACATGAGGTCCACTGGACAGTGACATGAGGTCCATTGGACAGTGACATGAGGGGACACTGGACAGTGACATGAGGTCCATTGGACAGTGACATGAGGTCCATTGGACAGTGTCATGAGGGGCCACCAGATCTAGGGTTTCCCTTCTAATGTATGTACACTGTGATTGTAAATGTAGTCGGTCCAGTGCATTATTTTTCGCCGAGGGCTGTAATATGTTAAGATGTCCCTGACTCTATTATTTTTCGCCGAGGGCTGTAATATGTTAAGATGTCCCTGACTCTATTATTTTTCGCCGAGGGCTGTAATATGTTAAGATGTCCCTGACTCTATTATTTTTCGCCGAGGGCTGTAATATGTTAAGATGTCCCTGACTCTATTATTTTTCGCCGAGGGCTGTAATATGTTAAGATGTCCCTGACTCTATTATTTTTCGCCGAGGGCTGTAATATGTTAAGATGTCCCTGACTCTATTATTTTTCGCCGAGGGCTGTAATATGTTAAGATGTCCCTGACTCTATTATTTTTCGCCGAGGGCTGTAATATGTTAAGATGTCCCTGACTCTATTATTTTTCGCCGAGGGCTGTAATATGTTAAGATGTCCCTGACTCTATTATTTTTCGCCGAGGGCTGTAATATGTTAAGATGTCCCTGACTCTATTATTTTTCGCCGAGGGCTGTAATATGTTAAGATGTCCCTGACTCTATTATTTTTCGCCGAGGGCTGTAATATGTTAAGATGGCCCTCACTCTTATTCCACTCCAGCACAATACTAGACATTTTAAGCCATTTGAAAGCTGAAAATAGTGTTACTTACATGAAGAACAATAGCAAAATCAGCTGCTTGTTTTGTACTACCACTTTTGGGATTAAGAAAGAAGCAACCATCTTGTACCAACTTCTTATAAATCTTGCTGAAAATAGAAGACAGTTATTTTTTCTTGTAAACTCTGAAATTCATCATCCCTCCAACAATACCTACTCAAAAATTATTTCTGGTGATTTGGTCATACACTCAACCACCTCCAATGTGAACTAATTTGCGACGTAGTCATGCTAAAGTTCCTCCCTCTTGGGATGGTGTAAAAGACTAGCTGGACAGTTGAATCTTGCATTAATATCTGGTCTTCATATATATAGGCGCAGCACAGCCAACTGGCTGGACTTGTCTAGTGGATGACCCGTCTAACCGATGCAAGCGTGGAAAAATAAAACGTTAAATGGTAACGACGATGATATATATATCTAGTTGACTCCATGATAGAAGTCTGATAGCCATGCATGGGCAGCTTCTGTCCATGATGCTGTGGAGGAGTTGATGTCCATCATTGTTTAGTGACCAGCTAACCTGTCAGAGATCACTGACAGCTACATATGTTGTTGTCCAGCATTGTAATCATGACTGGCTGACATTATCTGAGTCACATTCATCCTTATGGGGTCGATAAAATAAAGTACCAGTAATGCACTGGGTAATTGCTGGCCTTGTGCCTAAAGTAGAAACAATTATCTGAGTCACATTCTTTCCTACTTACAAGCACTTTAGTTTCAGTTAAGTTTACTCTCAGACCTTTTGATTCCAAATTCTGTTTCCATAGTCGGAACTTATTCTCTAGTTATTTAATGGATTCAGGTATAAGGACCAGATCATCCGTGTAAAAAAGTTCCCATGGACAATCAGTCAACTGTGGACATGTGTGACAGCCATGCCTGGACAGCCTCTGTCAACTGAATTCCATGGCTGGAGCCAAGTCATCCCATCCTAGATGACCCACAACATTAGTAAGTATGGCTATCACCAACTTTCATTTCCCCACATCATCATCACATCAGTTTTCCATGTTGTCATGGGTTGGAATGGTTGCCATGGTTACAGACTAGAATGATTAAGGAACCATGTCTAGCCTACATGTTCGATATTTAGCATGGTTTCTACAGCTGTATACCCTTTACTAATGCCAGTCAATTAACAGAGTGTACTGGGTGCATTTTTCATGGCACCAGCACAACTTTTCAGACTGTACTTTACAGAGTGGACTGGGTGTATTTTATTGTGGTACCAGCACTAACACTTTACAGAGTGTACTAGGTGTATTTTATTGTGGTACCAGCACTAACACTTTACAGAGTGGACTAGGTGTATTTTATTGTGGTACCAACGCTAACACTTTACAGAGTGGACTGGGTGTATTTTATTGTGGTACCAGCACTAACACTTTACAGAGTGTACTAGGTGTATTTTATTGTGGTACCAGCACTAACACTTTACAGAGTGGACTAGGCGTATTTTATTGTGGTACCAACGCTAACACTTTACAGAGTGTACTAGGTGTATTTTATTGTGGTACCAGCACTAACACTTTACAGAGTGGACTAGGTGTATTTTATTGTGGTACCAACGCTAACACTTTACAGAGTGGACTAGGTGTATTTTATTGTGGTACCAGCACTAACACTTTACAGAGTGGACTAGGTATATTTTATTGTGGTACCAGCACTAACACTTTAAAGTGTGGGCATTTATAAAAGAAAATCCAAATAACTAACCTGTTTGGTGGATACCATTTTGTTTTAGCACCATAAAAAACCCAAAGAAAAGTTTCTTTGGGGAAGAAGTGATGGATACGTTTGAAAAGACCAGTCCAGTTATCTAAGTCCACAAAAATAATATGTTTCATTTGTTTCAGCTTACATATAAACTCACTCTTTTCTCTGTAACAATCCAGATTCCGTGTATCCAATATAAGAGGTGGCTTAAACTGTTCACAACCAAATGGAGATGGTTTTAATAACCCATTATTATTATTATTGCAGGCAAAATTACTTGAACTCGCACTGCTTTCTTTTGAAAGTAAATATCTTTGTGAATGTGTTTTTAAAATCTCATAAAGGTGGTTGTTGTCGGACTTTTGAGAAGGTGTGCTACGTGCATGTAACATATGAAGATGTAAACTGCTTCGCAAAATGAACTCTCGAAAACATTTGTAATCTGACTTCAAAAAATCTCCACTTTTGCTGGAAACACATTGATGTATCTCACCAATAATTTCATTGAGACCGTTACGAAATATTTGCTGGCAACTTGAGCAGGTTATGTTTTCAAGATAATTAAAAAATATGTCTTTCTGTAAAATAAAAGCATATCAAGCATTAAATAAAAAAAAGTACATATGAGAGAGAATAAGCCTATAATACTAAAATTTACATAAATTATTCAACAGAAAAGCAAAACTAAATGTGTGTGTGTGTGTGTGCATGTATGTATGTTCAAATTATTACAGCTAACTAATGAGTCCTGCCTGTTTATCATATGGTTGTCAGACAACAACTAAAATCATTTTAGTTGTTGTCTGATAACCCTGTGAAAAGCAAGACTGAATAGTTAGCCTTAACCCTTTAGTATTCACATTACTCTATATATACTATTATATTTTTATGGTAAAGGTTTTACCTCGCATAATTACCTCACATAACATTCACATTACTCTATATATATTATTATATTTTCATGGTAAAGGCTTTACCTCACATAATTATCTCACATAATATCGAATCTATGAGATTTTGAAAGTATTTATTTTGAGAACAATACTTTAACATCAGTATGAACGATCAGTTACAGCCAGTTTCAACAGAAAGAGGTAGAGAATTCTGGCCGGTTTTGGCCGGTTTGAACATTAAAGGGTTAATAAAATGAATATTTAAACTCTACTTCAGCATTCAGTTCTCTTTTCTCTCAGCTGCATACAGATATACAGGGGGTCCCAAAATAATATATACACATTTTGATTACCTGTACAGGCAATATTTAGTAGAATGCTCTTGGTGTGTGCATTCCTTTTTGGAACACACTGTGAATGTATGTATGTATGTATGTATGTGTGTGTGTGTGTGTGTGTGTGTGTGTGTGTGTAGGTCTAGGGGCGCAAGATAATTGCATCCGTAGGTGGTATGCCCGGTGAGCACTCGATGCCCTTTGCGAGCAGAGTATCAATAGTATTAGAATAAAGGAACAAAGAATCGGTGGTGCATCATAAAATATTACATATGTTTCACTGTCGCTCAGCTCGAGGAACGATCTATTAGTGATCGAATCTGACTCTGGAATCAAAAGATACATATGCAAACATTCACACATATATATACATACATTGAGCAAGACACTTTACTTCACATTGCTCTAGTTTACTCAACTGTAGAAATGAGATTATAGAACTGGGATCCTATCATTCCACTGCAAAGTGGTCGTGGAGGTGCCACGGCAAAAAAAAGCACCCAGCCCACACCGTAAAGTGGACGTGTAGGCGCCATGGAAAAAAAGGACCCAGCACTCACTGTAAATGAGGTTGGTGTTAGGAAGGGCATCCAGCTGTAGAAATCAAGCCAGAATCAGTTCCCATATGAGCAAGGCATTGTCAGCCGACCGGACACTGCCCATAACAGGACAACCCGTCTAACCCATGCTAGCATGGAAGAACGGACGTAAAACGGTGATGATGATCTATCTGGGATCCGCTATCTCATCCACCCATTCTGTTTGTATAATCCTAAATTTCATGACACTTGTCCCTTCTCTAAATGACCCACCTTTATTACATTATGTGTAATGCAGCACGTTTCATTTATAATGTGCTAGTATGGCATCATATGTGCATCTTATACATTTGTGTGTGGGGTTGCATGTGTAACTTTCGCACGTATACATATGTATGCATTATTTTACTTTTTGGCAGTATTGGAAGAGTCGGACGCCATGCTTTCCAGCATAGTTACGTCCCTTTACGGTCTGAGTTCAAATCCCGTCGAGGTTAGCTTTGCCTTTCATCCTTACGGGGTCGATAAAATAAAGTACCAGTAATGTACTGGGTAATTGCTGGCCTTGTGCCAAAAGTAGAAACAATTATTATGTTTTTATTGTTTTATTTCCATTTTTATTTGGGTATATACATCTATATTGTATGCTCATAGCATGCCAGCATGTGTGGGTACGTTCTATATGTCTTGTTTTTTTATTATATCCATAGTATAATGTTCCTCTTTCCCCTTACTTGTCACCACCAATGCATCCTAGTTTTGACTTATCACCTAACGAGGACTTCAAACAATTGTAGCTGTGGAAGACAGGCAGACAGTTCAGCATGCATGAATGCACGCAACGATTTGACCGGATGAATACCGCGTTGCTGGAATGTGGTAAATATAAGAAGGAATTGGGAGGTATTCATACACTATCAGAGGCAAGGTGGTCAGAATTGGGAGGTATTCATACACTATCAGAGATAAGCTTGTATATTGAAGTATATCTGAGGAGCTTTCAATTCCAGAGTCAGGTTCAATCACTAACAGATCGTTCCTTGAGCTGATCGACAGTGAAACATATGTAATATGTTATTAAATGTGTTATGATGTAACACTGATTCTTTGTTCCCTTATACTAATGATAAATATATATATATATATATAAAGCAATTCCGTCGGAAAAGTCCAGGAGAAAAGAGTGCTCTATGTAGGTAACAGAGCTTAATAGTTATGTAATAAACAACATAAGGCAATTATTTCATTTACCAGTGGTTTCTTAAAAGCAAAAAATCCTGGTGTATTTATTGGCGTTGGATTTTAAAATCCAACGCCAATAAATACACCAGGATTTTTTCATTCTGATGATTGAAAGCAAAATTTTTTTGCTTTTAAGAAACCACTGGTAAATGAAATAATTGCCTTATGTTGTTTATTACATAACTATATATATATATATTAAATTAATTGACCAGGTCATGAAGTTCACAGAAAAAGTAATAGCGCAACTAATCAGAGAGAGAATTGATCTAGACGAAATGCAGTTTGGGTTTGTGTCAGGTAAAAGTACAACAGACGCTCTTTTCATTGTATGACAACTACAGGAGAAGTACCTAGCTAAAAGTAAACCCCTATACTTAGCTTTTGTTGACTTGGAGAAAGCCTTTGACAGAGTACCCCGCTCGATTATCTGGTGGGCCCTTAGAAAACTAGGTGCTGATGAATGGCTTGTGAGAGCTATACAAGCCATGTTTAAAGAAACAGTCAGCAAGGTTAGAATTAACAACGAATATAGTGAAGAGTTTAGCGTAAAAGTTGGTGTTCATCAGGGCTCCGTCCTTAGCCCCCTACTATTTATTATTGCTCTTCAGGCTATAACAGAGGAGTTCAAGACCGGCTGCCCATGGGAACTCCTATATGCAGATGATCTAACGCTCATAGCTGAATCAATGGCTGAACTAGAGAAGAAATTCCAAACATGGAAGCATAGCCTAGAATCAAAAGGCCTTAAAGTTAACTTGTCTAAGACTAAAGTTCTAGTTTGTAGAAAGGAAAATAGGGCACCAGTCCCATCTGGGAAATGGCCATGCTCAGTGTGTAGGAAAGGAGTAGGCAGAAACTCCATTTTATGTCCCAAATGCAAAGTATGGGTGCATAAAAGATGTAGTGGGATCACAGCTAACTAAGAATATAGATTTTATATGTGGCCGGTGCTCTGGTGCAATAAGTAGCAGCAAGTGCCCACAGAATACTAGCTCATTCCATTGCACAGATGATTCTATAGAAATAGTGGACAGCTTCCATTACCTGGGTGACAAAATCAGCAGTGGGGGAGGGTGCTCTGAAAGTACAGTAGCTAGAGTCAGAACGGGATGGAAAAAGTTCAGAGAGCTTATACCACTATTGGCCGCTAAAGGGTTCTCTCTAAAAATGAAAGGCAGGCTGTATGATGCCTGCATACGAACGGCAATGCTGCATGGCAGTGAGACTTGGGCATTGTGTGCAGAGGATATACGCAGACTGGAGAGAAACGAAGCTTGCATGCTCCGCTGGATGTGTAAAAGTAATATACGTGAACGGCAAAGCATAAACGAACTAAGGGAGAAATTAGGAATAAGAGGGATCCGATGTTGTTTACTCGAGAGAAGACTATGTTGGTATGGTCACGTGATGCGCATGAAAGACGACAGCTGTATAAAAAAGTGCAGAACGATAAAAATAGACGGTAGCCACAGAGTAGGCAGACCCAGAAAAACCTGGGACGACTTGATAAATTCCAACCTCACACACTTACACCTCTCCAAGACAATGTCACTGGACTGAGATCTTTGGCGCTACACAGTTGTACAGAAGACCCGCCTTGCCTAAGTACAAAGCGAAACCTACAGTCAGTAGGCACCTCTAACAAAATACACCCCTGTCCCACTACCCCCACCCCATCCACACCACCCCCTTAAATGTAAAGTTATGTTGGTACCTCAACATCCAGTCCTAAACAAATGAGGTCGTGTAGGTGTCAGGACAAAAAAAACACACAGCCCACGCTGTAATGTGGCCGTGTAGGTAACACGGTAAAAACCTCCCAGTCCACACTGTAAACGTGGTTGGTGTTAGGAAGGGCATCCAGCCGTAGAAAACCCGCCAGACAGTCCTATACGAGCAGGACAACCAATCTTGCCTCAAATGGGAAAACTCCCGTCCAAACCCATGCAAGCATGGAAGATGGATGTTAAACGATGATGATGATGTTGATATCATAAATACACAATACATACATATATATATATATATATATATATATGTGGACTTCGTAAAGATAGGTGTTCATTTTTTTATATCTCCAAAATTATGTTGAAATAGTATGTGTAACGGCTTGTACGATTGTGAAAGCTTCATGGGGGGGGGGGGGGGGGTGTTATATATGTATGTGACTTATAAACTGTGTTAAAAATTCTACGTATCAGCCATTACGGTTCTCACTTGCCCAACCTCCACCATATTCAGAATATATGCTTGACGCTGTATGATAACCACTCCCTCGTGAATATATCATAGAATAGACAAGGGGCGAATGGAGGCTCTGTAAGCTGTAATGTAGGCTACCCGTCTAGGAGAGCTACCACTCCGAATAAATAGGTGCGGGGTAGAGAAGTCCCCTAAGTCCAGTAAGACAACTTCCCTAGTGCTGGTGGCACGAATAAAAGCACCCAGTCGATGCTGTAAAGTGGTGCTGGTGTTAGGAAGGCATCCAACCAGTATATATACTACTGCCAAACACTATGAGCACAACAAATGAGAATTGCAACAACTGCGTTAACAGCAATAACACTAACCATGTTAGGACTGCGCATGGTAGTGGGGTGGCTGGTGAGGCCATGTGTGAGAAACCCCCGACCATCATCAACCAATCGCACTACAGGAACAGGAAAAGGAACAAGAATATGAAGATGTTGTATCTCAGAGTTGCAACACTTAATGTTGGCACTCTCTCGGGTAGATCTGGTGAAATAGTGGAGATGCTGGAGAGAAGGCATGTGGATGTGTGCTGCGTGCAAGAGGTGAGATGGAGAGGTGCCTCTGCGAGACTAATCTCAGGCAAACATCTTAGTTATAAGCTTTTTTAGTTGGGTAATGATGTTGGGTTAGGTGGGGTGGGCATTTTCCTGGCTGAGAGATGTATCGATAAGACAATAGAGGTAGTTCGAGTTAGTAATCGAATAATTAAGCTTAGATTAGTTGTAGGCAAGAGACTACTGACAATCATCTCTGCCTATACTCTCCAGGCAGGCCTAGGCAAAGAAGAGAAAGACTGCTTTTACGAGCAACTTTTACAAACAGCCGCAATGACAGAGGACGGAGACATCGTTATGCTAACAGGGGACTTCAATGGTCATGTTGGACAGCTCCAGGATGGTTACACTGGAGTACATGGTGGGCACGGTTACGGCTCAAGAAATGAAGGAGTGAGACTTCTTGAATTTTGTGATGCAAGTGCACTAACCATTTGCACACTAACTTTCAGAAACCTGTCAACCACCTAATAACCTACAAATCAGTCGAGCACATAAGCCAGATAGACTTCTTGCTAGTTAGGGAGCGAGACAGATGGTGTCAAATACCAAGGCATACCCCGGGGAAGAATGTACCCAACAGCATAGGTTAGTCGTTAGTGACATTTCAGTAATCAAGAGACGAAATGAGACATACAGGAAGGTGTGGAGAAGAAAGGTCTGGAAGCTAAAAGACCTTTCACTAAAATACAAATTTAGGAAAGCCCTTCAAGATGTGTATGATGAAAAAGACGATGATTTAGAGACGTATGACAGATAATAACTGGAATTTCTTACGTGACAACTTACTGCAGGCTATAGAAAGTGACCTGGTGGTGGAACAGCATGGTAGATAGGGCCATTAGAGACAAAAGACTAGCATGGAATGATTGGAAAAATGGTGTGAGTAGAGAAGGATATACAGCCACTATGAGAGAAGCTAGACATCACGTGTCCTTAGCACGCAGGGAGGCTGAGAGTAGGAGGTAGAGTGTACACTAATACATTAACTAGTGAGAAAAACGATTTTGTGTGGGTAGAAAATTTTATATTTTGGCCCCGGACTCATGCATATTGCTGTGTTTAGCCTGGAATAGGTACACTGCTTGGAAAGCAGACATAAAAAGATGATGTATATATCTTCATCATCATCCTTTTTGCATCCATTTTTCCGTACCCCCATAGTACTAACAGTCACATGAGTACTCAATATCATACTCGAGTTAAGATACAAGTTATTTGTTTTGAAGTGTTTTATATTTATATTAAAAAAACTATCATAATTCTATGTTAAAACCTTTGTTAAGCAATGCTCCAGACACTATCTTAATAAGAAAGGTAATTATATTACTAAATCCCTTCAAATTCCTGACTATTTTCAAAATGGTTTTAAAATAGGGAGGGGGGGGGCATTATTTCCTATTAGAAATCTAACAAAAGGGTTAAAACAGCTTTGCATCATAGAACCAGATGTTCCAGGTAGTTTTGCATCAAAAGATTCCCTTTTGGTATCAATCTGGCTGAACCTGCTCATTTTAAAATGTTCAGATGTAAAATTATGATGTAAAGTATGTAAGAAATATTTGGTTAAGTAAACAGCTTACTAATGAAACATTTTGATATTATTGTACCTCCAAATGTTTTATTAGTTTAAAAATTTACTGGAACACTTATTAGAAATATGGTAAGGAAAGGGTTAAAGAAAATAACTTACCTTAAATTCTTTCCTACATTTTGGACATATGTAGTGAGTGAGAAATATATTCATAGAGCTAGGCAAACATGAATTATGACCCAAAATATAAATGTGATTGTAGAGATTTTCACTGGAAGAGAATTTTCTTTTACAATTTACCATTGGACATGAAAATTGTGCTTGTGGTTGATTTTGATTATTATTAATGAGTTGGGAATTTTCACAGTGATTAGAAGTTGGCAACCTGTTTGAATCATCAGAATTAGAAACATTTTTTGATGGGATTAATGAATTTTCTGAAAGATTGTTAATTGACTGTGGATTTTGAGTGACATAACGGTTTATAGGAACTGTATTAGATATAGTGGACATTGCTCTTCTTTTGGCAGTTGTTTTATTTGACACACTGGCCAATGACTTAGAAGAAGACCTTTTGAGAGCTTTAGGAGAATTCATTAAAGACATTGAAACATGTCTTTTAGATGACTGTTTGGTGTTGGTGGGGGTGAGGGTGGTGGTTGCCTTAGCTAATATTCTGGGAGACTGTCTGACTGGTGTTTTTGCTGATGTGCACCGAATTTCATTGGACACAGCCTTAGTTGATATCTTTTTCATGGATGATAGCCTGGGAGAAGATCTGGTTGGTGTTTTAGTTGAAGCCTGCTTATTTTTGCGAAAACGTACTGAATAAAACCATCTTTTCTTGCGAGATTGGTTGGAAGAAAGGGATTGTTTCTTATGAGATCGATTGGAAGAAAGGGATTGTTTCTTACGAGATCGATTGGAAGAACGGGATTGTTTCTTACGAGATCGATTAGAAGAAAGGTATGTTTTCTTGCGAGATCGATTGGAAGAAAGGCATGTTTTCTTGCTAGATCGGTTAAAAGAAAAGCATGTTTTCTTGCTTGAATGTTTTGATTGTAATTTAGCAGATCTTTTCTTAGAAGATATCATTGTTTGATTTTTAGGAGTTGATTTGAAATGATTCATCAGAGACGACTTCAAAGGAGAAGAGCTCTTGGTAACACCTGCAAAATACAATTTTAATTAAGAATAAAATCAACAGTCAGGCAGCTGACTGGTGACTTACTGTAATAGAAAAACGCACCCACCAGTACTAGCACCATGAAGTTAAAACTAAATATGGTGAGAAATGGGGGACCATATGAAGTGGAGAGGTCTGCAGAAGGATGAGAAAACCTCCTTGCTGCTGGTATCACAAGAGAACTCAAGCAATACTACCTGTAAAGTTGTGGACAGTCCAAGATAGAGAGGGTTCTTCAGTTAGGTTGAGGACCTATTTAACAACCTCTTAAACATTGCCAGGAAGGGCATCTGGCTGTAAAACACCTCAAAAGAACCCCATAAGGGGTTGCATGGCTAACTCCTATTTTAGCAGAGAATATGATCTTAAAATGCTTGTTTGTACGCACTCAAAACATAAAATATAATTGGTAAATTACAACATGTGTGATAAGGCCATTTCTCCTGCTGAATAAGGTGTTAGCTTTGCAGGGCTCCATAACAAGTTTTTTCCATTTTGCTCTGACCTCTACATCCTCTCTTACCAACGCCCTGGCTTTCAGTTCCTTCCACATCATATTTAGCCATGTTCATCTTGGCCTTCCATTTCCTCTACTTTCTTACACATTTCCATCATCTCACTCAGTCACTTTCATCCTTGCTCATCACATGACCCAGCCATCTCATTCCTTTTCTCTTCACAACAATCATCACTGTTGAAAAAGCAACTGGTGACGTTTGTTTATATCCCTCACAGACAATACACTCTACAGGGTACCATACTTATAAAAATCAAGTATTAGTTGGCAAATAGCCATTGAAAAACTGCTTTTAAAATATCAAATCCAACCCCGTACAAGCATGGAAAAAGCAGATGCAAAAACAATGATGATCCTAAAACAAAAGAAATATAAACAAAAAAATGTGAAAAATATATAAAGCTACATACCATTTCTTAGTTGGGGTCGTGTTGGAACTGGATTGTTTTTAAGAGTTTCACTTCTGGCTAATGTAAAAGTCCTCTTCATTGTTGTAGTAGAAACCTTGGATAAAAGAGATTAATCTATAAGACTTTTCAATAAACCTTTTATTATGAGAGGAACTGGGAGCATTTTATTGTGACATCAGCACTACCATATCATGTCGGTGATAGTTGCTGAGATGCGTTATGGTCCATCTGGTTCCTTACCACAATTCCTTCGTTAATATATATATATATATATATATATACACGGGTACAAGCAGAAGCTGAAGCATATAGACAATATGCCCCCACACCCTCCCACTGCAAAGTGGTCGTGGAGGTGTCACAGCAAAAAAGCACCCAGCTCACACTGTAAAGTGGACGTGTAGGCGCCATGGAAAAAAAGCACCCACCACTCACTGTAAATGAGGTTGGTGTTAGGAAGGGCATCCAGCTGTAGAAATCAAGCCAGAATCAGTTCCCATATGAACAAGACAAGGTCAGCCGACTGGACACTGCCCACAACAGGACAACCCGTCTAACCCATGCTAGCGTGGAAGAACGGACATGATGAACAGGTGATGATGATGATATATATATTATATAGTGGTAAAAAGCCAGGAGGTTATATCATATCACCCACCTACGGTCTTTAAAAAACTTTGTTAAAAATATCAGTACTAAGATTTCTAATCTTTCTTTTAAAAATGCCATATTTGACAGAGGGGCACCTTACTACAATACTGCATTAGCCAACAGTGGCTTCACCGATAAACTCTTACTCCCTTCTTAATCACACTACCAGTAGAAATAAAAAAATTATTTGGTTCTGCAAACCCTTCTTGCTCAGTGTTAGAACCAATGTAGGTAGGAAATTCTTGGCACTCCTAGACAAACAGATCCTCACAGGACATAAATACAAACCTATCTTCAATAGACACAGGGTGAATCTCGGATATTTCTGTGCTAAAAATATGAAAGCCCACATCAGCACCAACCCCAAGAGCTCTTCCCCACCCAGATGCTCTTGCAGAAAGCCGGAATCATGCCCTCTTCAACAACAGTGTAACACACCCGCAGTCGTCTATGAGGCTGAAATTACATCCACTCGACTGAATCAACAGCAAGAGGTCAAAACATATGTAGGTGTGCAGGAGGACCAGTTTAAAGAATGCTTCCGTAACAATCAGACAACCTTTACACACTCTAATAAGCGATCGTCCACGAAGCTGACAAGCCACATATGGTCACTCAAGGATGCAGATGTGAACTGCTGCATTCAATGGTAAGTTCTAGCCAAATCCAGGCCATACGAAAATGAAGCAGTGTCCTGTAAGCTGTGTATTGATGAAAGATTGAATATCTTACAAAGGTTACGTAATAGTACTTGCCTTAACACAAGAGCTGATATTTTAAATGACTGTCCCCACACTGTGAGGTATCTGTAACATAACTGGAAAGACCCGGGACGACCATAAGTCTAACTTGGAATGAACTAACTCAAACGAAAATTGTCTCCCCTTCAACAGTCTAATTTGAGTTGGTCTCCCTTGTTACCAAACTACTGACATCTGCCGTGCAGAATCCAGTCAGCTCATATTAGTTCTGTGAAATGCACGTCCTGGTTTGTTAATTTGTTGTGGAACTAACTCTCTCTATTATATATAATAATTTATGAATCAAAACGGTTTTATTTGTCATGATTTTATGGTAGAACCCTTAATAAGCTATGTTCCAAACTCCAATTTAATAACCAAGAAGTTATTTTACTAAATTTCCAAATTCTTAATCAATTTTCAAAAGTATTTGAAAATAAAAAGCAAAGTATTGCATTAGAAATATGCAAAGAGTGAAAATACCCGAGGAACTTGATATAAGATGCAACCTGGTAGGTGACCAACTCTACCTACATAGGTATAAGTTGTAACATTATTATCTAGTTTCCACACTTGCATGAGTTAGACAGGTTGTTATGTTATGAAACAAGTCAGGTGACTATGTGTTGCTCATACGGTTCTGTTTTGGGTTTCTCGGAAAAAGAAAGTAAAGAAGAAAGCTGCTATTTGATACAAATAAATCGTTTTTATATCAGTAAGAAACTAATTACATTGGGAAGTATCAAATACCAGCAAACAAAGAAACATCCTTTCACAAATGTCAATTTGAAATTATCCACCCATCAAACCAACAATTAATGGAGACACCTGCTTCAATTTAAAACAAAAAAAAAGTAATAATAATAATAATTATATATATATATATATATATATATATATATATATATATATATATATATATATATATATATATATACATATATATATATATATACAACCAACCACATCCATTTTTGATTTGTACTATGTAAGTAAAAATAATATTGATTTGTCAACAGATAAATCTATATAAAGAGCTAACATTATAAAGGCTGTCATTCTACATTGTAAGTGAAGAACACAGCTAAAATTCTACTATTGAATATATACATATATTACAAAACTAATATGAAGCATTCAGTGCTAGTTTTTCTTTTTCTCTCCTGTACTTGGGGAGTGTACTTTACAAAAGGGCTGCCTACAAATCCTGCGCTGGACATTGCAGAGATAGAGGAGGAACTTAATATGATAACAACAGCTGCATATGATGAACTAACAAGAGGCCCTTTCCAAGGATGTGAAATAGATGATGAGATTATAGCAGTTGGGAAAACATATAATAAAAGTATGTGTCAACAATGTACTTGTATTGGCAACAACGAACACATATGTACTGAAACTGATTGCCCCAAGCTTAACTGTGTTGATTTCAAAAACGTTGATGATAAATGCTGTCCAATTTGTCCAAATGGTAAGTAATTAAACCTTTTCATAACCATATTTCTAATGGCATGAATCCTTTCATTAACATATTTCTAACAAAAGATACTGTCTATGTCATTAACCCTTCCATTACTGTGTTTCTAATGAAAGACATTATCTATGGCATTAACCCTTTCACTACCATATTCCTAATGAAAAACACTATCTCTTTAACCCGTTCATTACCCTATTTCTAATGAAAGACACTGTCTATGTCATTAATCCTTTCATTAACATATTTCTGATGAAAGACACTGTATATGTCATTAACCCTCTCATTTTCATATTTCTAATGAAAGACAGTCTATGTCATCACCCCTTCCATTACCCTATTTCTAAAATTTATTAAAATTTTGTGAATAGCATATCTTGTCATTTACTTATGGTTTAAATTCATATGAATCGAAGGGAAAACGTTTTCAACGGGGGGTTTGGCGCCCGGGGAGCCCTTTGATTAAAATGAAATATATGTAAGAAATTAAATCGGCATGAGCCCCAGACATGTGTCAAGTTTGATCAAGATCTGTTTGGTAGTTTTTGAGTTTTAGGTTCACAAACAGAGACAGAAATTGCCATTTATGTATATAGATAAAGATAGAGGACACTGTCTATGTCATTAACCCTTTCATTACCATATTTATAATGAAAGACACTGTGTATACCATTAACCCTTTCATTACCATATTTATAATGAGAGACACTGTGTATACCATTAACCCTTTCATTACCATATTTCTAATGAAAGACACTGTCTATGATATTAACCCTTTCATTACCATATTTCTAATGAATGACACTGTCTATGTCATTAACCCTTTCATTACCATATTTCTAATGAAAGACACTGCCTATATCATTAACCCTTTCATTGCCATATTTCTAATTAAAGACACTATGTCATTAAACCATCATTACCATATTTCTAATGAAAGACAGTGTATACCATTAACCCTTTCATTACCATATTTCTAATGAAAGACACTGTCCATGTCATTAAATCTTTCATTACCATATTTCTAAGGAAAGACACTGTCTATGTCATTAACCCTTTCATTACCATATTTCTAATGATATATACTGTCTATATCATCAACCCTTCCATTACCCTATTTATAATGAATGACACTGACTATGTCATTAACCCCTTCGTTAGGATATTTCTAATTAATGACACTGTCCATGTCATTAACCCTTTCATTACCATATTTCTAATGAAAGACACTGTCTATGTCTTTAACCCTTTCATTACCATATTTCTAATGAAAGACACTGTCTATGTCATTAACCCATTCATTACCATATTTCTAATGAAAGATGCTGTCTATGTCATTAACCTCTTCATTACCATATTTCTAATGAAATATACTGTCTATGTCATCAACCCTTCCATTACCCTATTTATAATGAATGACACTGACTATGTCATTAACCCCTTCATTAGGATATTTCTAATTAAAGACACTGTCCATATCATTAACCCCTTCAATAAGATATTTCTATTGAAAGACACTATGTCATTAACCCTTTCTTTACCATATTTTTTATGAAAGACACTGTCTATGTCATTAACACTTTCTTTACCATATTTTTAATGAAAGACACTGTCTATGTCATTAACCCTTTCATTACCATATTTCTAATGAAAGACACTGTCTATGTCATTAACCCATTCATTACCATATTTCTAATGAAAGATGCTGTCTATGTCATTAACCTCTTCATTACCATATTTCTAATGAAATATACTGTCTATGTCATCAACCCTTCCATTACCCAATTTATAATGAATGACACTGACTATGTCATTAACCCCTTCATTAGGATATTTCTAATTAAAGACACTGTCCATATCATTAACCCCTTCAATAAGATATTTCTATTGAAAGACACTATGTCATTTACCCTTTCTTTACTATATTTTTTATGAAAGACACTGTCTATGTCATTAACACTTTCTTTACCATATTTTTAATGAAAGACACTGTCTATGTCATTAACCCTTTCATTACCATATTTCTAATGAAAGACACTATCTATGTCATTAACCCTGTCATCACCATATTTCTAATGAAAGACACTATGTCATTAACACTTTCATTACCATATTTCTAATGAAAAACACTGTCTATGTCATTAACCCTGTCATTACCATATTTATAATGAAAGACATTCTCTATGTCATCACCATATTTCTAATGAAAGACACTGTCTATGTCATTAACACTTTCAATACAATATTTCTAAGGAAAGACACTGTCTATGTCACTAACTCTTTCTTTACCATATTTCTAAGGAAAGACACTGTCTATGTCATTAACCCTTTCCTTGTCATATTTCTAATGAAAGACACTGTCTATGTCTTTAACCCTTTCCTTACCATATTTCTAATGAAAGACACTGCCTATGTCTTTAACCCTTTCATTACCATATTTCTAATAGAAGACACTGTCCATGTCATTAACCCTTTCATTAGCATATTTCTAAGGAAAGACACTGTCTATGTCATTAACCCTTTCCTTACTATATTTCTAATGAAAGACACTGTCTATGTCTTTAACCCTTTCCTTACTATATTTCTAATGAAAGACACTGTCTATGTCTTTAACCCTTTCATTACCATATTTCTAATGAAAGACACTGTCTATGTCATTAACCCTTTCATTACCATATTCCTAATGAAAGACACTGCCTATGTCTTTAACCCTTTCCTTACCATATTTCTAATGAAAGACACTGTCTATGTCATTAACCCTTTCATTACCATATCTCTAATGAAAGACACTGTCTATGTCTTTAACCCTTTCATTACCATATTTCTAACGAAAGACACTGTCTATGTCTTTAACCCTTTCATTACCATATCTCTAATGAAAGACAGTGTCTATGTCTTTAACCCTTTCATTACCATATTTCTAATGAAAGACACTGTCTATGTCATTAACCCTTTCATTACCATATCTCTAATGAAAGACACTGTCTATGTCTTTAACCCTTTCATTACCATATCTCTAATGAAAGACACTGTCTATGTCTTTAACCCTTTCATTACCATATTTCTAACGAAAGACACTGTCTATGTCATTAACCCTTTCATTACCATATTTCTAACGAAAGGTACTGTCTATGTCTTTAACCCTTTCATTACCATATTTCTAACGAAAGACACTGTCTATGTCTTTAACCCTTTCATTACCATATTTCTAACGAAAGACACTGTCTATGTCTTTAACCCTTTCATTACCATATCTCTAATGAAAGACACTGTCTATGTCTTTAACCCTTTCATTACCATATTTCTAACGAAAGACACTGTCTATGTCTTTAACCCTTTCATTACCATATTTCTAATGAAAGACACTGTCTATGTCTTTAACCCTTTCCTTACCATATTTCTAATGAAAGACACTGCCTATGTCTTTAACCCTTTCATTACCATATTTCTAATAGAAGACACTGTCAATGTCATTAACCCTTTCATTAGCATATTTCTAAGGAAAGACACTGTCTATGTCATTAACCCTTTCATTACTATATTTCTAATGAAAGACACTGTCTATGTCTTTAACCCTTTCCTTACTATATTTCTAATGAAAGACACTGTCTATGTCTTTAACCCTTTCATTACCATATTTCTAATGAAAGACACTGTCTATGTCTTTAACCCTTTCATTACCATATTTCTAATGAAAGACACTGTCTATGTCATTAACCCTTTCATTACCATATTTCTAATGAAAGACACTGTCTATGTCATTAACCCTTTCATTACCATATTCCTAATGAAAGACACTGCCTATGTCTTTAACCCTTTCCTTACCATATTTCTAATGAAAGACACTGTCTATGTCATTAACCCTTTCATTACCATATCTCTAATGAAAGACACTGTCTATGTCTTTAACCCTTTCATTACCATATTTCTAACGAAAGACACTGTCTATGTCTTTAACCCTTTCATTACCATATCTCTAATGAAAGACACTGTCTATGTCTTTAACCCTTTCATTACCATATTTCTAATGAAAGACACTGTCTATGTCATTAACCCTTTCATTACCATATCTCTAATGAAAGACACTGTCTATGTCTTTAACCCTTTCATTACCATATCTCTAATGAAAGACACTGTCTATGTCTTTAACCCTTTCATTACCATATTTCTAACGAAAGACACTGTCTATGTCATTAACCCTTTCATTACCATATTTCTAACGAAAGGTACTGTCTATGTCTTTAACCCTTTCATTACCATATTTCTAACGAAAGACACTGTCTATGTCTTTAACCCTTTCATTACCATATTTCTAACGAAAGACACTGTCTATGTCTTTAACCCTTTCATTACCATATCTCTAATGAAAGACACTGTCTATGTCTTTAACCCTTTCATTACCATATTTCTAACGAAAGACACTGTCTATGTCTTTAACCCTTTCATTACCATATCTCTAATGAAAGACACTGTCTATGTCTTTAACCCTTTCATTACCATATTTCTAATGAAAGACACTGTCTATGTCATTAACCCTTTCATTACCATATCTCTAATGAAAGACACTGTCTATGTCTTTAACCCTTTCATTACCATATCTCTAATGAAAGACACTGTCTATGTCTTTAACCCTTTCATTACCATATCTCTAATGAAAGACACTGTCTATGTCTTTAACCCTTTCATTACCATATTTCTAATGAAAGACACTGCCTATGTCATTAACCCTTTCATTACCATATCTCTAATGAAAGACACTGTCTATGTCCTTAACCCTTTCATTACCATATTTCTAATGAAAGACACTGTCTATGTCATTAACCCTTCTGTCATCATTACCATTTAATGTCTAATGTGCTTGCATGGGTTAGACAAGTCAGTAGACCGTATGTTGCATGGGTGAGACAGGTTGTCATGTTTTGGGACAGGTCAATGGACGATGTCTTACATGGGTTAGACAGGTTGTTATGTTCAGTAGGCCATGTCTTGCTCATGTAATCTGTTTTTGACTTGGTCTTCTATGGCTTGATACCCTTCTTAATGCCAACAACCTTACAGGGTGGACTGGGTGCTTTTTTTTTGTGTCCACTAACACCACCACCTTACAGGGTGGACTGGGTGCTTTTTTGATGTGTTACCAGCACTACCACTCTACAGGGTGAACTGGATGCTTTTTTCATTGTGGTACCAGCACTGCCACCATTACAGGGTGGATTGGATCATTTTTGTCATATCACCAGCATGTCCCCAATATAGAATGTACTGGGAGCTTTTTTTGTTGTGACTACACCTTACAATGTGAACTGGATACATTTTTGTGTCACCAGCAATACCACCTTGCAGTGTAGACTGGGTGCTTTATTGTTGTGGCACCAGCTATGAAAAGGGTTAAACTCATACTTGTTTTCTTTGTATTTATTTCAGGAGAAAACTGCTTTACACCTGAAAATGTAGTTTTACAAGCTGGACAAACTCGTATCGAAAATGGCCTCACGTGTAAGTGTAAATTTTTAAAAGATGATCCGGAGGTTCCTGTGGCACTTTGTGAAGGATAAATTCATTGAGAATCTGAGAATCTCGCTGAATCTAATGCTGAACAACATAAATTCAGTTGAAAGCACACACTGTTAATCAAACACAGTTGAATAAAAACCATTTAAAACCAAAAAAAGCCATTCACAAAAATAATTGTTTTTCATATGAACATATATGCTACATGTGTAAGAAGCACTATGGTTTATGGCAGTGAGACATGGGTGATGAACATGGAGCAACAAGAAGATTGTAAAGAGTGGAAATGAGAATGGTTTGGTGGATGAGTGGAGTGTCACTGAGATACAAGCAATGAATTGTAGAGAATGATGGGAATAGAACCAGTGATGGATGGTGTGATGTGTTGAGGACAGATGAAATTTACTGGATGAGAGGAATAGAGATGGTGTGAAGGGAAATGGGATGAGATGGTTGGGTGATGTATCAAAGAAGGTTGAAAGAGACTGGGTGAGAGAAGTGGTGGAAATGAATGAAATAAGCAGTTTTGTATCAGAGAACCAAGAACGGATTCATGATAGGAGGTATTCAGAACGGATTCATTAATGAGTGACCAGCTCTACTGAGTTTGCAAGGGTAACATGTTTAACCCTTTAGCATTTAAACCGGCCATATCCAGCCATAATTCTCTCACTTCTTTCCGTTCAAACCAGCTGCTCACACTTATGTTAAGGTATTCTTCTAAAAATAAATATGAAAATCTCACAGATTTGATATTATGTGAGATAATTATGTGAGGTAAAGACTATCGTGAAAATACAATAGTAAATATAGAGTAATGTAAATGCTAATGGGTTAAAGAATATTGTGACAGTTTTTCCCAAAGTGAAATACCTTTAACCCTTTTGATACCAAACCCCTTGAAACCATTATTCGTTCTACGATACAAAACTGTTTATCTGAAAGTGTTTCTATATATGTAAAACTCTTCCATCATAATTTTATATTTAAGTTATGTTCCAAACACTAACTTAATGAGAAAATTACTTTATATTACTTTATCATTCCAAATTCTGATTTATTTTCAAAATAATTTAAATAACATAGGCAGTGTATTTCATTAAAAATATGATGAAAGGTTTTTAAAGATATATAAACATCTCCATTGTTTAATGTCCATTTTTCCATGCTTACATGGGTTAGACAAGTTGTCCCGTTATGAGACAAGTCAGGTCTGGAAACCAACATTCCCATAGATTTGTATTTTGGCTTTGTTTCTACAACTGGATGCCATTCATAACACCAACCACATTACAGAGTGAACTGAGTGCTTTTTGTCATGTCGCCAACATGACCAGGGTGGACTGGGTGCTTTTTAAAACAAACAGTTTTGTATTGTAGGATGAGAAGGAGTTTCAGTCAGTTCGGTATTTAAAGTATTGAGAAGTTAATTCACTTAGGTAAGACATAAACAGCACAAGCCTATAAATGTATGATAGTAAGGAATTAATGCAAGCACAACTTACAATGTGGAAACATCTCTGGTTTGGAGTTCCTGGTGACATAGAAATTATCTCACAATCACTAGAATCTGAAATCACTATTACAGAATCTTTTCTCGCCTGAAAAACAAAAATTATTATCAATATAACATCGTAGTAGCTGATACGAAATATGAGGCAAGAAACAAAGGGTAACATGAACACAATGATATTAATATTCTCTTAATAATTTTTACAAGAACACAAAACAACTCTAGGCGTGTTTCAGTGTTATTAAACCTTTTCAATGAAGTAACCTCACTGAACCAATTGGGGAAAGTAATGAAACAATCTCATGTAAGAGTGGAAAAAAGTGAGGAAGTCATTGCCTCAGCTGGATTAAGCATTAATCAAAATAAGCACATGCTTAGAGGTACCAAGAATTATTTTTACAGACTTTATATATGGGGCAGGGGTGCACCAAAGTCTGTAAAGTGATTAAGGAACATCAAAAGGATTTAATTCAACCAAAACTCGACACCACCTGATCACCTATAGATCTGGTGAATATGCTAGTCAGATAGACTTTATCCTTACCAGAGGAAGGGATAGAGTGTCAGTGGTAAACACGAAATCCTTTTCTGATGAGGAATGCACCTCCCAACATAACCAACTAGTTAGTGACTTCACAGTTAGAGCTAGACAAACCTGGAGACTGAGGGCAACCTGGAGGAGAACGATATGGAAGCTAAAAGATCTCTCAGCCAGTCAGATAGAGACATTCAATATAGAAGAGCATTGGGAGTTCATCATCATTTCATTTTACGTCTGCTTTTTCCCTGCTTGCAAGGGTGAGACGGGAACTGATTCTGGCTTGATTTCTACAGCTGGATGCCCTTCCTAACACCAACCTCATTTACAGTGAGTGCTGGGTGCTTTTTGCCGTGGCACCTCCACGACCACTTTGCAGTGGAATGATATGGACCCCAGTCCCTATCATCTCATCTCTACAGCTGAGTAAACTGGAGCAATGTGAAATAAAGTGTCTTGCTCAAGGAAAGAACACATCACCCGGTCTGAGAATTGAACTCACAACCTTTCGATTGCAAGGCCAATGCTCTAACCACTAAGCCATGTGCCTCCTGAAAGATAATCTATTGAAGATGATAGATGAGATCTGTGGATGGAGCTGGGCTACAAGGAGGAGTGTGACTTGGTGGTGGAACAATAAGGTTGATGAGACAATTAAGGCCGAGAGACAGGCATGGAAAAAATGGAAGAATGGGAGAAGCAGGGTACCTACATAGAGGCTAGGAGGGAAGCTAGATGACAAGTATACTTTGGAAGGAGGGAAGCAGAAGATAAAAAGTTCAAGCATGTTTTGCATTGTAAGGCAGTGCATTAGAGAAAATTGTGATGTCATTTAGTGAGAAGTGTGTCTGTGATGATAAAGGCGCACTTGCCTCACAGGCGTTGAAAAGAAAGCTGCGTCTGATAAAGGCGCATATGCCCTCACAGGCGTTGAAAAAAAAACTGTGTGAAAGAGCTATTATGATAGATTACTGAATGTGGAGACTACACAGGAGAAAGAGAGCCTACCCCAAGTGGACCCTACAGAGGGCCCAGCAGTACAAATCAGCAGCAGTGTAGTAAGGCAATTAAGGATATGAAGACTGGGAAAGCAGCTGGTCCATCAGGAATAGTTGCCGAGATGCTGAAAGCATCTGGGTCGGTTATTCACACCAAATGATTGGTGCAATAGCATTGTCAACTGCTACAAGGGTAAAGGAGATGCATTAGATAGAAGAAACTATAGAGGCATTAAGTTGTTGGACCAGGTCATGAAAGTAACATCATCATCATCGTTTAACGTCTATCTTCCACGCTAGCATGGGTTTAGACGGGAATTGTCCCACTTGAGGCAAGATTGGTCATCTCGCTCGTATAGGACTGTCTGGCAGGATTTCTACGGCTGGATGCCCTTCCTAACACCAACCACATTTACAGTGTGGACTGGGAGGTTTTTACCGTGTTACCTACACGGCCACATTACAGCGTGGACTGTGTATTTTTTTTTTTGTCATGACACCTACACGTCCTCATTTATTTAGGACTGGATGTTGTGGTACCAACATAACTTTACCGAGAAAGGGGTGATGTTGATGGTGGTGATGTTTGTGGGGGTGGAGTAAGGGTAGTGGGATGGGGGTGTATATTTGGTTAAGAGGTGCCTACTGACTGTAGGTTTCCCTTTGTACATTGGCAAGGCGGGTCTTCTGTATTACTGCGTAGTACCAAAGATCTCGGTCCAGTGACATTGTCTTGGAGAGGTGCAAGTGTGTAAGGTCGGAATTTATCAAATCGTCCCAGGTTTTTCTGGGTCTGCCTTCTCCGTAACTTCCATCAATTTTGATTGCCCTGCATTTTTTTATACAGCTGTCGTCTTTCATGCGCATCATGTGACCATACCAATGTAATCTTCTCTCAAGTAAACAGCATCTGATCCCTTTTATTCCTAATTTCTCACTTAGCTCATTTATGCTTTTCCGTTCACGTATATTACTATTACACATCCAATGGAGCATGTATGCTTCATTCCTCTCCAGTCTGCACACAATGCCCATGGCTCACTGCCATGTAACATTGCTGTTCGTATACAGGCATCATACAGTCTGCCTTTCATTTTTAGAGAGAAACCTTTAGTGCCAATAGTGGTATAAGCTCTTGAACTTTTTCCATCCCATTCTGACACTGGCTACTGTGCTTTCAGAGCACCCTCCATCACTGCTGATTTTGTCACAGAGAGTTATAGCACAGCTGATTAGGGACCAGGTAAATCTAGATGAGATGCAGTTCAGATTTGTACCACATAAAAGCACCACATGCTCTCTTCCTGGTGAAGCAGCTGCAGGAAAAGTACCTAGCTAAAAGCTGCTCTACCTGGTATTTGTTGATCTGGACAGAGTGCTCCATGCCATAATCTGGTGAGCTCTTAGAATACTAGGAGTAAATGAGTGGCTTATGAAGGCTGTACAAGCCATGTATAGGGGAGCAGTCAGCAAAGTTAGGATTAACAACGACTGTGGTGAGGAATTTAGCATCAACCAAGGCTTTGTTCTTAGCTCTCTCCTGTTTATTATCATACTGGCTGCCCATGGGAACTTCAAATATATAAGAACCCTAGAGCAGAGTTTCAGAACATCCCGTTAAGGGTGAAAGCAGCGATTCTTTGCTTAAACTTTAATCTGTTATTTTAATAAATATATATATATATATATATATATATATATGTTTTCTACACGTTTTCCTACTCACCCTCTCCATTATATGTAGTTTGTCATGTTAGTACTTATGGTATATAAATATTGAGTTTTGTTATAATTAACCACTGCCAAGACTGGAATTGAGCCATCAGCACAGTTGAGGTATGTTATACATCAATTTATATATTTTATCTGATGAGGACGTACTGAGGAAACAGTACAGTACCTCCGAAATATATATAATAAAATATATTTGATTACATACATGAACGTCTATATTTATTAATATTTTGAATTAATTAATATATATAATATACATATATACCATTATCATGATATATATATATATATATATATATATATATATATATATATATATATAGGAACGAGTAGGACCCCGACGGCTGAGCTCAAGCCGTTTCGACGGCTAATTCTGGACTGAATTAGCCGTCGAAACGGCTTGAGCTCAGCCGTCGGGGTCCTACTCGTTCCTATTACCCACTCTACTACCCTAAGTATTGAGTACTTTGGTGCGTTATGGTCCACCTGGTTCATTACCACTTTACCTTCGTTATATATATATATATATCTGCCCCTATCGAGCCATAAAAGTTGTCACGACCTGCACTGGTTTAAAAAAGATTTAATTTCTGCCGTCACACAGGTCCGACGAGCTTTTGATTCCAGAGTCGGGCCAGATCAATACAGATCGAACCTTAAATATTACTTGTCGAGTTCTTCGATCTGTTATGGACATAATTCTGTTGATTACATATCAACAAGGTCTCTAACTCATTGTTTATATATATATATGTAGATAAATCTACCAAGAGTTTACGGTAGTGTCCAATCCGTATGAAGAACTCAATGTAATCCGGATATCATGGAAAGAAGAGATGCATTCAAAAATCACTTTCGGTGAAAGATAAACGGAATACAGAATAAAGATAAACAGAATAAAGATAAACGGAATACAGAGTCAAGATAAAGTATTAAAAGTATTTTAATACTTTATATATATATATATATATATATATATATATATATAAATAAAGGAAGAGAGGATTGAATCATAAAAATGTTATTTGCCGTGTATTTCTGTAGTTCCTTATTTTTTCTATTCTGAATAACAAACATATCAATAAACAGTGAGAAAAGAGTATTTTTTTCTTTTGTGGTTATATGAATAATTGTTTCTACATTCATCACAACAATATAGGGAAAATCGATTTTATTGAACCTGTTACTGGTATTTTATTGACGCCAGTAAGGATGAAAGCTAATAATAATAATTACTTAATTCAAAAATTACGAAATGTTTTAATTAATAAAGGGCTTTATATAAGGCAATTAATTACAAACTAATTACATTCACATAAGAAATAATTTCAAAAACCGTCGTTAATTTATTTTCAATTTTGACCAACTGAAACCAGAAAGCTATTTAAACACATACTCACATACTGACTATTAAAGGAAATAATTTTACATTATCAAAATACATACCCGTCGTGTTGACTTTCTAACATTTATTTTAGGTGTATTTTCTAAAATAATTGTTTCTGAGTCGCTGGAATCTAAAATAATTGTGTTGTCCATTTTTCACGAGAAACTTTACCAACAAGGGAAGTAACTCTCTAAACAGGAAATTTTGTTTTTCAATTTAAACAAATCTTTTTTTTTTTTCATTTTAAATTTTTCGAAGACATTTTTTATTTTTTTGTTTCATTGAAAACATTTCTCTGTAAAATATTTATTATTTGTTCTTCAATTACTTTCATCCATTTTCATTTTTCGTTACTGTTCTTATACAAGATTCGGATTGTAGCAAGAGTTGACTTTTTTTTCAAATTTCCGTTATTTCCATTTTTAAATGTCACAGCATTAGTAAAATATTAATAGTTTCACAATCCACCATGTGTACATGGCTTCCTTGAAAAATATTAAAGGAGGTTTCGGTACCTCTTGTGGTGTCTCACCAATTCACACAGTGTTCACTTAAAATGAGTCTATATTTTCATGTAAAATATTTATATAATTAAGTAATAGAGATATATGTGGCAAATTGACAGAGTCATTAGAACGTCGGATAGAATGCAGTGTTCAAATTCCGCCGAGGTCAACTTCGATAAAAATAAGTACCAGTTTAGTACAAAGGTGAACCAATTTTCCAGGGAATTAATAGAAACCAAAATATAATGGATTGGCACTTGAACATCTGACTGATAAAATGACAAGTCAGTCAATCATATTGGTGGCCTCCCGGCGGACAGAATGAAGAAGGCGTTTCTCCAGAGGACGGCAAAGGAGACGCGTTGGAAAAGCCATTCCAGCTTGCGAGGCTCACACCTGCGGGTGGCCAGCTCAGCGCCTATGGCGGTGAGTAGGGAGGTAGCCCTAGGGCCGAGGACACCAGAAGTCTCCACTGCAAAGGGTACAACCGGAAACCTGTCTGAGAGCGACCAGTATTTGAAGAGTTTAGCCTCTTCAGCCCGACGTGCAGCAGAACCTGGGTTAGTCGCAGACTGCACCAGGTTGTGACTGGAGAAAGTGTCGGTGTAAGTGGCATCCCGGCGAGTGCTTTGCCACCGCGGAACAGGAAGATGATCATACCATCTTGCCTTTTGCCATCTCCTCGGTCCAGCCCCACCGACTCAAGCTGGGAAGGGAAGCTTGCAGCGTCCAAGCCATGATTTATGACCTCGTTGAGGGCAGCCAGGCGTGGAAGGCGGCCGGCACTGTGGCGACAGGAAAGCGGGTGGAGCCGAAAGTGTCCACGGTGGTTCCACAGCGACATTGGTGTGGCTTGCAAGATTTATATATATATATATATATTACTAGCAGTTTAGCCCGGCGTTGCTCGGGTTTGTTCATTTGCTATGAAAAGTTACACACAGGTAATCGTGGCTTGAAAGTGAATAAGCTTATCAATTAAGTGCATAAAGCAGTTGAACCGGTTATTAAACGTTACGAACCAATTAGCATTTTGGACAATCAATGATGGGTTAATAATCTTCCAATAACGAATTTAGTAGACCAAAGTTGCAAGATGGTGGCCCTGATGCCGCTGGGTGTCAAATCTGTCCGCCATGGGTGACCCTACCAGTTTTCCAGACGGCATAGCTCCAACACCTCCAATACCTGTACCAATATCTATAGTACCTCTTTGTAGACGATATTGCGTGTGTCATCCCTTGAGGAGTGTAAGCAAAAAGTCCATTCCTGCTCCCTACGCGGGAACAGGCAACATAAAGTTGGTCATGGGAGAAGCATGGCTCCCCCAAATGGATGCCTGCCACCGACAATGTTTGGCCTTGTGACTTGTTAATGGACATGGCAAAACACGGTCTCACCGGGAATTGGGATCGCTGGAAATCGAACGGGATATCTGACGCCGAAAATCGAACGGGATATCTGACGGGAAAAGGTTAATCCTTGGAATGAAAACATTCTCCCCTCTCCCACTCCCCGTTACAATGGTGGCCTCAATCAAGAGGGGCGTCAGTGACTTGACGACCATGCGAGTACCGTTGCACTGCTTTGGTGGACGCAAGTTCCTTATTAGCATAATGGGACAGCCAACCCTAAGCTTAAGAATGTGAGGTGGGAGCCCTGGGGGCTCAAGGGAATTTAATAACTCTACCGGATAATTAACGATATCGTCGGGGTCTGACGTCCGGTCGATAGATTTGAAGATGTGATCTTTACCGGGAATCTTCTCAATCAGCTGCTCGTTAATAAAATTAACCATGGTATTTTTCGGAGCAAGGATGGCTGTTTCGCTGAGCCAATCGAGGTTTTTAAAGTTAGATGAGACATTAGGAAAAGCTACTTCCCAAAGGTCAGAAGGGCTTCTCACAATGTTGCACAGGGAGTCGATTGCTATGCCGCCCTTGTCATCCGCAGGGACCTTACCCTCACCAAGTGCTAAAATGTTCTGAGCAAATGGTGCAGACATGTTTACACCATGAAAATGAGTACGCATATTTGTGCTCAGGTACAAACTCTTCACTTGGAGCCACAAAATGGACGGCTTAAGGCAGGCACGCACTTCATCAGCTCTTGTCCCGTTGGGGATGACAGGCAGAGTTTGCCGAAAATCCCCTGATAGCAGAAGGGTTACGCCACCCATAGGAGCCGTAGAATCCCTAATGTCTTTCAGGGTCCTGTCCAATGCCTCAAGAGCAACCTTGTGTGCCATTCTCCACTCATCCCAAACAATGAGGCAACATTTTTTGAGAACCAGAGCTTCGTGTGAACTCTTGCTGATATTGCATGTTGGTGTCTCAGTTTTTACTAAATTCAAGGGGAGTTTAAAGGTCGAATTTGCTGGCCTGTCTCCCGGCAGCAAAGTAGCAGCGATCCCGGACGATGCAACGGCCAACGCAATTTTTTTCTCCTGACGAATCTTAGCGAGAATCAATTTCGTTACAAAAGTTTTTTTCCGGTACCCCCAGGAGCATCGAGAAAGTAAATACCCCCAGTCTGATTTTGAACCGCGTCAATGATAGTTAAATAGGACAACCTTTGGTCCGACAGAAGTTTGGGCTCATTTTCCTCTAAGTATTGGGAAAGAGATTCGATGTCATATGCTGTTTCCCGCAACAAATCCGGGGCCAACGTGTTAGCTTTCTCTCTGACGGTTGACGGAAAGCCATACGTCGCCAATTCACTCCCACCCATGTCGAGGAGGGTGTCCTCGATATCAATGAGTGCCCTGTTGTAGATAATGTCGCTGTAACCAACTTCCACTGAAGTATGCTGCAGATGAGCCAGGCGCAGGAAGTCTTCAGACATGAAGTCTCTGTACTTGACCCATAAAGATTTGGGATCATCCAATTCACACTTTTGAAGCAAAATGGCAGAGTTCCCGTAGACCTTTAGGTGATTTCAACAAAGCACTCTCTGCTAAAGTGGAATCCCATTGCGAATCATCTTCCAAAAGACCACGCTTAAAGCAGGCTTCCCGGTACGTATCACATATTACTCCATCAACAGTTTTGAGGTCCTGAAAACTTTGTGGGCCTACAACCTCATGCAGAAGAAGGCGGAGATGAAAGCATTCATGCTGACTTGGGGGCACAGTGTAAACCCTTCCAAGACAGCTGTCAAATTTTACACCAGGATGTCTTTCAACAGCCTGACCTGACTTTCTTCGCACCCAAGTGTTTTTCGACCATATAAAGTAGGATGGAACCTGGGGGTACACAATTGTTTGCGCAAATGTATTGAACCGGCAAAGTTTGAGGAAACCCGTCAGAGTTTCGGATCGGCGGCCATCTTGGTAGCGGTTTGGTCCGTAAAGTAAAGCCTTTGCCCATTTTCCAAATGTACCGCAAGCTGTACGATGGCTGGGTGCCGTTGGTGTAGGGGTAAACCAAATAGGCACCAAAAAGCTTCATACCTGCCCCGCCAGGTATTCTCTGACCTCGTCCCTGCTATTTTCAGCTTGAAATGCGAATATTACGGCATCAGAGCCCTTATTTACATATTTGCATATGTATTTTATCGACTTGACGGAGTTGCAAAACTCAACGTTGATGTGGGCGTTGAACATCTTCAAGAGAAGCGGGAAGTAAGGGACCACCCATCTATTGTCGACTTGACTTCCCTTTACTGTTGTGGTGAAGCCACCGTTCTCGGGCCGTCTCCGCCTGTACAGGGAGTACCCGTCGTCACCAGTCTGAGTCTGGTCAACAAATTTTTTTTGGTATCCCTTACAACATGACGCCCCCTTTCAGACACGTGTGATGCTCATTAGGACCCGACGCGCACGGACCATATTAGCTTTGACGATGTCATGTAATTCCTGGTCAGTTGCTGGGTTAGGGATTTCAGCCGAAATGAAGCTGCCTATGGCATTTGAATTGATTTTATCAGCTAACCAAATCAAGATGTGAGCATGTGGCAGCCCTCGTTTTTACCATTCGACGGTGAACATGTCACATTTTACAGCCCCAAATACCTGACCCTTTTTTGATTAAAGCCATGAGTTTAGCCAGTTTCAGTCTGAACACTCTGGCAATGAGGTCATGTCTGTTCGAATAATTTTGCCCAGGAAAAAGTTCACAGGTTACATTCCGATTCATATGTCTATAGCATTAATCTGTTATATGAAGTGTTATTTTGCGGGTTGTTATTTGCAATAAGCCGATTGAAAATGCCCGAGTCAATACGGAACGCTCCACTGCAGTGTTGTCATATAGGGAGTGAAGAGCGACAGGGAGAGTAAAGCAGTTAAATTATAGAGAGAGGGAATATACGGAACGCTTCATTTGATTATAAACATTGTTTCTCTCTCTCTGCAGTGTTGTCATATAAAGAGTGAAGAGCGTCAGAGAGAGTAAAGCAGTTAAATTATAGAGAGGGGGAATGATCATGATCGATTTTTGCCCTTATTGTTGATGGATTTGAAATTTTTTTGCTTCATGACCTTTTCCTGACCAAAAGCAATAATTGTCCTGACTTTGAATAGAATCCGTTGGAAATTGTGGACGTGAATCCGTTACAAACCTTAACACACAATTCCTCAGATTTATATATATAGATATAGGTGGATTGGCAGTATCGGTAGAGGGTCGGACGCCATGCTTTCCAGCACAGTTACGTCCCTTTACGATCTAAGTTCAAATCCCGCCGAGGTTGACTTTGCCTTTCATCCTTACGGAGTCGATAAAATAAAGTACCAGTAATGCACTGGGTAATTGCTGGCCTTGTACCTAAAGTAAAAACTATTATATATATATATATTATATGTTTTTAACCTGATTAGTTCTTTCGTTGTTTTGGTATTGTATGGTTGGGTTTTGCCTACCACAATTTTCAATTGTCAAGCTATTTAAACGTAATGTTATTACTCTAAGGACCAACCCTTATTGAGTGCTTTGCTACTCATTCCTTATTGTAGGTCGACTTTGCTTGGCCACAGCCAAAGCTTCGATTTTACTAAGCTTCCACTTGTATTATTCAGAAGATCCCGTTAAGGATGAAAGCAGTGATTCTTTGCTTAAACTTTAATCTGTTATTTTAATAAATATTTGCTCTAGGCTTCTTATATATTTGATATATATTTATCCTTATCGAGCCCTCTTTGGATTTTAGTCTTCAAATGTATTATTATTACTATATATATATATATATATATATATATATATATATATATATATATCCAGGGATAACTTGAACCGTTAAGGTATATTATCATTGGTTATGTCAAAATTTATAAAACACACTTCGTATTTTATCTGATGATAGCGTACCAAAATTGTTGGTACCCTTGAAATATATATAATGGAATAAATATGGTTTTATAAATATAGTTCCCATTTATTTAATATCATTGTGGATTATACTCCAGTAACTTGTTGAGTGCTCTGAATCAGTTATAATCATTTATATTTGTTGAATTACCAACAAATTGAATATCCCTTCTGTTTATATATATATTTATTTATTAAAATAACAGATTAATGTTTAAGCAAAGAATCGCTGCTTTCACCCTTAACGGGATCTTCTGCTCTACCATTCTTATATATCTGATATATATTTATTCTTATCGAGCCCTCTTTGGATTTTAGTCTTCAAATTTATTATTATTACTATATATATATATGCAAAAGTTCTATTTAAATTGTTGGGGTACAACAAGCAAATATTTTTATAACTGATATAAAGCACTCGACAAGTATTTGGAGTAGATATACGATATTAACAAATGGAAACTATATTTATAAAACCATATTTATTTCATTATACATATTTCAAGGATACCAAGTTAAATTATGGTATGCCTTCATCAGACAAAATACAGTATATACCAGTTTTATAAATAAACATTGACGTACCCTTTCAAAATGCAACCGTTACTTTTGGAAGACATCAGGATATCCTGATGTCTTCCAAAAGTAACGGTTACATTTTGAAAGGGTACGTCAATGTTTATTTATAAAACTGGTATATACTGTATTTTGTCTGATGAAGGCATACCATAATTTAACTTGGTATCCTTGAAATATGTATAATGAAATAAATATGGTTTTATAAATATAGTTTTCATTTGTTAATATCGTATATATATATATATCCAGGGGGTGTAACTAGGAGTTACTGCAGGTTCATCCGGGAGAGCACTCGATGTTTAGGTTCACTTCTGTGATGAGGTGTAGAGCTATACAGAGTGTAATATATTGAAAGGATAACAAGGACGATTGATTACTCCTTCATTGCATTTATTGATAGGTGACGCGCGTTTCGCCACTGATCAGCTCAAGGTTCGATCTGTATCGATCCTACCCGACTCAATAATCGGCGGCTTGACGGACCCTCTTAAAATGCTATAAGAAAATGAAATACATGCTATGTGGTAAAGTCAGAGTTTCAAGAGTTTGACAAAATGAGTTGTTTTGATTGGTGGGAAGGATCAAGGAGATGTACTGGCCTGTAGTGTATATGGGGGTGGGTGTGATGGTGAGATGTTGGTGACGGTCGGTGGATGAGATGGGCTGTGGTGTGGTGGTGGTGGGTTGGCCTGTAGAGTATATGGGGGTGGATGTGATGATATGGTGGTGGTTATGGTCGCTTACTGGGATGGGCTGTGGTATGAGGTTAGTGGGTTGTCGGTAGACGGGTTGTCATGTGCGGGGTGTGGTTGTGGTGTTGTTTATGGTAGTGGCGTTTGTGGTGGTGTGGTGGATGTGTTGGTGGTGTCAACTCCTTACGGAGATACATAGCAAGACGCTCTTCGTCTGACAAATACGTTGTATATATGTATATACACACACATATGTATATATGCGCACATATATTGATGTATAAACACACACAAAACACATACGCACACCCTCGCTTACACATATCGACACACGCGCATACACAGCCATATGTATATATACACACACGTATGTGCATGCGCGCATAAATATGGAGAGTGGGGGGAGTATTGGTGGGGGTGGCGAAGGACAAAAATGAAGGGAAGGTGAGAGGCAATGGAGAAGGTGTTATGCATACATACACATACACTCACACACATATACGGATATGGGCACATACACGTATACAAAACATACACATACAAACACATATATATATATACACACACACATATACATACATGCACATATACACATACACACAGATTCACCTATATACATATATGTAGACATACACATATATATGTACACGCACGCATATTTAAAAAAATACATACACACACACTTGCGTTGGTTCGGGAGTGTGTATATATACATATGGCTGTGTATGCGCGTGTGTCGATATGTATAAGCGAGGGTGTGCGTATGTGTTTTGTGTGTGTTTATACATCAATATATGTGCGCATATATACATATGTGTGTGTGTATACATATATACAACGTATTTGTCAGACGAAGAGCGTCTTGCTATGTATCTCCGTAAGGAGTTGACACCACCAACACATCCACCACACCACCACAAACGCCACTACCATAAACAACACCACAACCACACCCCGCACATGACAACCCGTCTACCGACAACCCACTAACCTCATACCACAGCCCATCCCAGTAAGCGACCATAACCACCACCATATCATCACATCCACCCCCATATACTCTACAGGCCAAGGCCAACCCACCACCACCACACCACAGCCCATCTCATCCACTGACCGTCACCAACATCTCACCATCACACCCACCCCCATATACACTACAGGCCAGTACATCCCCTTGATCCTTCCCACCAATCAAAACAACTCATTTTGTCAAACTCTTGAAACTCTGACGTTACCACATAGCATGTATCTCATTTTCTTATAGCATTTTAAGAGGGTCCGTCAAGCCGCCGATTATTGAGTCGGGTAGGATTGATACAGATCGAACCTTGAGCTGATCAGTGGCGAAACGCGCGTCACCTATCAATAAATGCAATGAAGGAGTAATCAATCGTCCTTGTTATCCTTTCAATATATATATATATATATATATATAGTAAAAACAAATAACGAAACGAAATTAAATTTCGTTTCATTTGTAACTCACTTTTGTATGACTGACGCTTAAACAATTAAGTTAAAAATGTACATCCACATATGTATACTGAAATACTAGTATGCATATGAATACACACACGTATACATATGTAGATGTACCGAGTTTTTCACTGGTCACTTTACTGTGAGTCTCCAGCTATTCTGTATGTAAACACACAGACAAACCGGTTTTTAGAGTCATACTGGTTTTTGAGGAAACACCTTTCCTCTATTCTCCAGAAAGCCAGGCTTTCTGGAGAATAGAGGAAAGGTGTTTCCTCAAAAACCAGTATGACTCTAAAAACCGGTTTGTCTGTGTGTTTACATACAGAATAGCTGGAGACTCACAGTAAAGTGACCAGTGAAAAACTCGGTACATCTACATATGTATACGTGTGTGTATTCATATGCATACTAGTATTTCAGTATACATATGTGGATGTACATTTTTAACTTAATTGTATATATATAGTAATAATAATAAATTTGAAGACTAAAATCCAAAGAGGGCTCGATAAGGATAAATATATATCAAATATATAAGAACCGTAGAGCAAATATTTATTATTTTAATAAATATATATATATATATATATATTTATATATATATATTTATTTATATATATATATATATATATTAGAATTGGTGCTCTGAAATAGCGATGTATACATGAATGTATATATAGTATATTTGGCAACATACAGTAGGCTTAATTAAAAACATTTTGAAGACCTTGCGCTATTACTTTAAGGTCGTGACTATGTCACTTACTTCTTTTTTCAACAAACAAAGGTAGATAAGCTGACAGGTCTGTTTCATACTGTTGGTAATCATCAGAGCTTAGCACTCGCCTTTGCTCGTTGAAAATTATAGATGTTGGATTCTTATAGAATTCCAGTGATAATCAGGAACTGATTATACAGAGCGATTGCCGGTCCAGCACATATTGAAAATTAGAATTGGTGCTCTGAAATAGCGATGTATACATGAATGTATATATGTATATATAAATATCAAACGACCTAAAGATATTTACTTATTGTTCCACAATGCTTCAAGCAAACTTCAATACTCTCTTATTTATATATATATATATATTTATATATTTTCTCATTAGGGTATAAATGTTAAATTTTCTCTTGGGTTAATCACTACCTTGATTAAATCTTAACCATTTAACATCTTACGGTATGTCATATATCATTATATTTTGTCTGATGAGGACGTACTGTTGTACATCCGAAATATGTATAATAAAATGTAATTGATCAAAAGAACATCTATTTTATTAATATTTGTATTTTAATATATATATATATATATATATATATATATATATATATGTATATGTGTGTGTATGTATATATGGCCGCCCTTGAAATATATATAATAAAATAAATATGGTTTTATAAATATAGTTTCCATTTATTAATATAGTGTATTTACTCCACTAAACTGTTGAGTGCTTTATATCAGTTATAAAATTTGTTAAGCTTGTTGAATCCCAACAAATTAAATATAACCTCTGCATATATATATATATATATATATATATATGTATATGTGTGCATGCGTGTGTGTGTGTGTATGTTTGTATATGTGTGTTTATCTACTTTATATTTATTCTTTTTCCTATCCTTCTTCCTTTTCCAGCCTCAATTTCATATATATTATATTTTTGTTTTTAAAATCCAGTCAATAAATAAACCAGGATTTTTTCATTCTGATGACTGAAAGCAAATTTTGTTTGCTTTCAAGAAACCACTAGTAAATGAAATAATTATCTTATGTTGTTTATTACATAACTATATATATATATATATATAAGATCAAAAGATGGTTAAATGAGTTCCATATATTTTATTATGCGCATTTCAAAAACAAATATCATCATGCAATAACATTTGTGTTTTCATCAGATAAAATAGGAGGACATGATATGAAGGTTAAAAACACTTGTGGATAGTGCAGTTTTAAATCAACATATCTTATATATTATGTATACTCCAGTCCTACAAACTGTAGAGTGCTTCTTATCCGATATCTGCATTGCTTTATTGTACTACAATAAAACTCACCTCCTACATATATATATATATATATATATATATATATATAGTGAAATAAGATAACAGGGACGATTGGTTACTCCTTCGTTACGTTTATTAGTTGGTGACGTGCATTTCGCCACTGATCAGCTCAAGTTTCGATCTGTATCGATCTAACCCGACTCTGTAATCTGCGGCTCGTCAGACCCCTTGTAATGTTAATGGAAGAATGAATACATGTTCTATGATAAAGTCAGAAGTTCCAATGGTCATTAAAGTTTGTTTTGATTGGTGGATTAGTTCATAGGGATGTTTTTGCCTGTAGCGTGTGTGGTGGGTGAGTGTGGTGAAAAGTTGGTGGTGTTGTTCGCAGGTTGAAGTGGGCGTGATGTGGGGGTGCTGGCTGCCGATAGACAGTTTGGCATGTAGATGTGGCTAATTTTTGTGTGTGATGTGGGTGTGGTGTTGTTGTTTGTGATAAAGATGAAAGGTTGCAGTGTTTATGGTGGTGTGATTGTGTTCGTAGTTACATTTCCATAAGGAGATACGTATATAGACACACTAAGTCTGATAAATAGATACACATGTGTATACGTTATAGTCACTTATATATTATGAAATACTGTTGGCTTCACACTCACAACAATCTCTATACTTTAATTTATATATATATATAGAGAGAGAGAGGGCGGGGGGGGGGGGGGGGGGGCAGTGGGGATGGCGTTTATACAAATATACTTACACACAGACATTGTTTAAGGAGGGATGATATGTGTTGGTGATGTTGATGGTTGTGTAAGTATGGCTATGTGTTTTAAAATTGAGTGACACAACTTTAAGTGATTAGCAATTTTTAGACACCCTAATCAATTAAACAATTGTTAATACTGTAAATAAACCCTTTTTGTACTGTTGACCATGTTATTCTTCACTCTTTCAGTATTATTACTCCAAGATTAACCTGTATAGGAATTCCTAAGGAAACCTCTTGTTGAGTCAAACAACGCTGTACGTTAAAACTACCCACAATACGGAAACACGAAATAATCCAAAGCAAAAGACAACCGAAATCACTAAAAACATTACTCACCAATGCCAAATTACCTAACCCTAACCAACTGTCAAAAAATGTGGTCGCTCTAATTGCGGACTTGCACTCACCTCATTGAAGGCACCCTGTATACATTTCAATCAGGACAAAATTTTGTTGTAAAAAATCACTTCACTTGCTCAATCAAAAAATGTATGCCTTTAACCCTTTAGTATTTACATTACTCTATATTTACTATAGTCTTTTCATGGTAAATGCTTTACCTTACATAAATATCTCACATAATATCGAATCTGAGATTTTGATATTATTTATTTTGAGAACAATACCTTAACATCAGTATGCGTGGCTTGTTATGGCAGGTTTGAACAGAAAGAGGTGAGAGAATTCTGGCCGGATATGGCCGGTTTAAATGCTAAAGGGGTAAATGTAAAGGATGCAATGAAGATTATATAGGGCAAACTAAACTCACACTCAGAAAGACAATTCATCGCCAAAAATTACGAGACCCTACCACAAGACAGATACCACTCAGTGCACATTTAGACACATGCACAAGCAATAAGACACCCAAATTTCAAGTCTTCCCACTTTATCTTTGCACTGACAATATAACAGACCAAATACAAATAAATAAGGAAAATAGGTTTATTCAAAAATATAGACCAGCATTAAATATAGTTTAATATACATTATGTTAACACCATAACATGCTAACCATCCAAACAGACACATACATACATACACACTCTTCTATATTCGAAAATAAAAACCAGAGATAAATAGACCTTAACATACATTAATACCCTAACACCTTAACTTGCTGACAATACCCCACACACATAACTACCTCCCTCATTTCTACTAATGGAATCATTTTCCTACACACACACACAAATATATATTCTATACCCTGTCACCACCTTAACATGCTAACCATACCCCCCCCACACACACACACACATATAACACCCATAACTCCCTTTTCAATTTCTACTAATGGAATCATTTTCCTACACACACACATCAGCACCCAAATAAAAATATATCTCTCTATTTTCTTTATTTCAATAGAAAGTCTGAATTTTGACACCTCAGCACATCAGCCATACTAACTGAACCAGAACAATTCTCCTCATCCTTTTTTTTTCTTGACCATTATCTTTTGTTTGGCACAAAACTCTCTATGACAAATCATGTGACTGAAAACGGTTACAAAGAAACCCCAAATACAAACGAACTGTGAAATTTAATGTACTTATTCATGTGACAGTCATAACCAATCAAATTACATTTATAAAAAAAAAACATTTTTGAGCCACATTTTTAAGTGAAAATGACAATAAAGAACCCTCAAACACAAACTGGCTGTGCTTATTCACATGACTGTATCAACCAACCAAATCTCACTCATATATTAAAAAACAATCTGAGCCCCTCCTTTTTTAAAATACAATAAGAACTTTGTAATGAGAACTGGTGCAAAATTTATTATACTTATTTACGTGAGTCATCAACCAATTTACTTTTCTAAAAATCCTACCATTTCGTGCCACTTTTTTCCACATAAAACAGAAGTAACATTCAAACACCAACCAGATGCGAGAAAAACCACAAACATTCCATCTCAATTCTACTTTTGAAAAGGTATTGGTTAGTTTCGACGCAATCATCCGCCTATATCAGTTATTAGAAATGTTATATGTAACATCAGTAATATATATATATATATAGCAAGAAGCTATCTTATAGTAGTAAACTATTGTGGGAACCTGACGATTCTAATAACGCTAAGTACCTTTTTCTTGTTGGTCTATTCTCTCCATCGTTTTCATCCCCATTTTTCTCCTCTCACATTTTGTCCCTCTTTCTCCCACTCTCCGTTCGATTTGTGGTTATATCTTAAAATCCCCCATCCCCCAAAATTTGACTAGTATCCACCTGTTATGGCTACCTTTCACACTGAGAATACTCCAATTTTACAAATATTCATATACAGTCATCGCTTCAAATCTTTTGAATTAATGTTATGGCTTAGTGGTTAGAGCATTTGCCTTGCAATCGAAAGGTTGTGAGTTCAATTCTCAGACTGGATGATGTGTTGTTTCCTTGAGCAAGACACTTTATTTCACATTATTCCAGTTTACTCAGCTGTAGAAATGAGATGATAGGACTGGGGTCCATATCATTCCACTGCAAAGTGGTCGTGGAGGTGCCACGGCAAAAAAAAAAGCACCTAGCCCACACTGTAAAGTGGACGTGGAGGTGCCACGGCAAAAAATCACCTCACTGTAAATGAGGTTGGTGTTAGGAAGGGCATCCAGCTGTAGAAATCAAGCCAGAATCAGTTCCCATCCCACACTTGCAAGCAGGGAAAAGCAGATGTAAAATGATGATGATGATGATGCATATATATGCTCTCAATGCTTAAATTTCTGAGAATTTAGCTCATGTGCATCTCTATATATATTTTAAATGTTAGAGGCAATGGCATGACTGTGGTTAAGAAGTCACCAATATTGCCATTGCCTGACATTTTATCTGATACCAACAGCCTGGGTTAAGTTAAAATAATAAACTGATACCAACAGCCTGGGTTAAGTTAAAATAATAAACTGATACCAACAGCCTGGGTTAAGTTAAAATAATAAACTGATACCAACAGCCTGGGTTAAGTTAAAATAATAAACTGATACCAACAGCCTGGGTTAAGTTAAAATAATAACAAATATTCAATTAAAACCACCATATAGCACTTGGGTTCTTTCTTCTTCTTCAAAATAATAATTGTTTCTACTTTTGGCACAAGGCCAGCAATTATCCCAGTGTATTACTGGTACTTTATTTTATCGACCCCGTAAGGATGAAAAGCAAAGTTAACCTCGGCGGGATTTGAACTCAGATTATAAAGGGCCGTAACTCTATGCTAAAAAGCACGGTGTCCGACTCTCTACCAATACTGCCAATCCACCGCCCTTCAAAATAATAATGATAATAATTTATTTAATATAAAAAAGTATGGTTTTGGATTAGGATATGAAAGAGAATGCTTTGCAGTATTC
>OZ024749.1:11437857-11575357 GCA_964016885.1 Eledone cirrhosa | reverse complement strand
TGATGGAAGGTTCTTAGATAGACTTATGATGGAAGGTTTTTACATAGACTTATGATGGAAGGTTCTTACATATACTTATGATTGAAGGTTCTTATATAGACTTATGATGGAAGGTTCTTATATAGACTTATGATGGAAGGTTCTTATATAGACTTATGATGGAAGGTTCTTATATATACTTATGATGGAAGGTTCTTACATAAACTTATGATGGAAGGTTCTTATATAGACTTATGATTGAAGGTTCTTATATAGACTTATGATTGAAGGTTCTTATATAGACTTATGATGGAAGGTTCTTACATAAACTTATGATGGAAGGTTCTTATATAGACTTATGATGGAAGGTTCTTATATAGACTTATGATGGAAGGTTCTTATATAGACTTATGATGGAAGGTTCTTATATAGACTTATGATGGAAGGTTCTTATATAGACTTATGATGGAAGGTTCTTATATATACTTATGATGGAAGGTTCTTACATAAACTTATGATGGAAGGTTCTTATATAGACTTATGATTGAAGGTTCTTATATAGACTTATGATTGAAGGTTCTTATATAGACTTATGATGGAAGGTTCTTACATAAACTTATGATGGAAGGTTCTTACATAGACTTATGATGGAAGGTTCTTATATATACTTATGATGGAAGGTTCTTACATAAACTTATGATTGAAGGTTCTTATATAGACTTATGATGGAAGGTTCTTATATAGACTTATGATGGAAGGTTCTTATATAGACTTATGATGGAAGGTTCTTATATAGACTTATGATGGAAGGTTCTTATATAGACTTATGATGGAAGGTTCTTATATAGACTTATGATGGAAGGTTCTTATATAGACTTATGATGGAAGGTTCTTATATAGACTTATGATGGAAGGTTCTTATATAGACTTATGATGGAAGGTTCTTATATAGACTTATGATGGAAGGTTCTTATATAGACTTATGATGGAAGGTTCTTACATAAACTTATGATGGAAGGTTCTTACATAGACTTATGATTGAAGGTTCTTATATAGACTTATGATGGAAGGTTCTTATATAGACTTATGATGGAAGGTTCTTATATAGACTTATGATGGAAGGTTCTTATATATACTTATGATGGAAGGTTCTTACATAAACTTATGATGGAAGGTTCTTATATAGACTTATGATGGAAGGTTCTTATATATACTTATGATGGAAGGTTCTTACATAAACTTATGATGGAAGGTTCTTACATAGACTTATGATGGAAGGTTCTTATATAGACTATGATGGAAGGTTCTTATATAGACTTATGATGGAAGGTTCTTACATAAACTTATGATGGAAGGTTCTTACATAGACTTATGATGGAAGGTTCTTATATAGACTATGATGGAAGGTTCTTATATAGACTATGATGGAAGGTTCTTATATAGACTTATGATGGAAGGTTCTTATATAGACTTATGATGGAAGGTTCTTATATAGACTATGATGGAAGGTTTTTACATAAACTTACGATAGAAGGTTCTTATATAGACTTATGATGGAAGGTTCTTATATAGACTTATGATGGAAGGTTCTTATATAGACTTATGATGGAAGGTTCTTATATAGACTATGATGGAAGGTTCTTATATAGACTTATGATGGAAGGTTTTTACATAAACTTACGATAGAAGGTTCTTACATAAACGTATGATGGAAAGTTTGCAGATAAAAATAAACACTTTAAAATAAAGTTTTATATCACAAAGTTTCTTACATAAAAACATGATAGAAGGTTTTTAGATAAATATAAACACTATAAAATAAACAATTTTCTTTCCTAAAATCATGGTCAATTTGGTGTGAAAATAGGTTAATGATTCAGAACTCGAGTACTGACCTTAAAGCCCAACAGAGGTGGCCGAGAACAGCTTGTTACAAATTTTAACAACAGTCTTAGTTGCTGATCAGTCAATTCCTGGACAACTTTCCAGAAGATTTCTATCACAGGATGTTCAGCAGTAAACCCCCCTATAGGAGAAAATAATATTTTAGATAAAACATAAAGAAAGAAAACAATTTTGAAAATTCTTCATCATCATCATTTTTGTTTTTCTATGCTGGCATGAACGAAAGGTGTCCTCTCCAGTACATCCCTTCACCAGTTATTAACCAGGGTAAATATAAACACCAATTGTTAATATATCTGCTTTTAAGGGTGTTAAATTGTCAGAATCGGTAGAGCGTCAGATAAAATGCAACTACACTATTTGTTCTGATTTTTTACAAATCCTACTGAGGTCAACTTTGCCTTTCATATTTCTGGGATAAAATAAAAAAACAGTTAATTTAATCAACTTTACTGAGGCTGGTTTAATTACTTTGTCCTTCCCTTAAATTTGCCGGCCTTGGGCCTAAAATAAAAATATATATATATATATATATATATATATATATATATATATATGAAGTGTGTATGTATATGTATGACATGTGTATGTATATTATATATATGTATATGCATGCAAATATATACATATGCATATATCATTATCATGATAATTGGCAGTATCGGTAGAGGGTCGGACGCCATGCTTTCCAGCAGAGTTACGTCCCTTTACGATCTGAGTTCAAATCCCGCCGAGGTTGACTTTGCCTTTCATCCTTACGGGGTCGATAAAATAAAGTACCAGTAATGCACTAGGTAATTGCTGGCCTTGTGCCTAAAGTAGAAACAATTATCTTGATATATGCATATGTATCTAAGTCTAAAGTCTGTCTTAAACCAGAAGGCTCATTTGGTCGGTGCTTATCCCGGTTTCATGGCATGAAGCGACAGAGTACAAGACTCCCCCCCTGGACAGGACACCAGTCCATCGCAGGGTTAAACCTCCAGCTATTGCTGGTACTCATTTTCAGCTGAGTATACTGGAGCAACGTGAAATGAAGTGTTTTGCTCAAGAACAACATGCAACCCAGGAATCGAACCCACGACATTATGATCGTAAGTCCAACACTCTTACCACTAGGCCACGTGCCTCCACATGCACGTGTATATATATATATATATATGTATATTATGCTAGTACCACAAAACATCACTGTAAAGTGATCGTGTAGGTGTCACGACAAAAAGTTCCCAGCCCACACTGTAAATGTAGTTGGCATTAGGAAGGGGATCCAGCTGTAGAATACCAGCCAGAAACACTCCTCTATGAGCAAGACATGGTCACCTGACCCAACTTGCCTCTAAATCGGACAAACCCGTCTAACCCATGCTAGTGTGGAAGATAGAGATGAAACGATAATGATGATAATGTTCCTTTTGAGCAATGAAAACAGTGATAAAGAGTAAAAAAAATATAATTTGGGAATCTACCTGAATAATTAGTGTGTTGTTTTAAGTCTTCGAGGTTGACAGGTGTGTTGGCTCCAGATATCAGTTCTTGTAGTTCATGTTCATCAAACATACGTAACCATTCCAAATTGACGACATTAGCAACACCTGACCGAAAAGCATGACAGTGAGGTCGAATCTGGAAAAGAAACAGAATCTATGTTATAATAACTGTACAAGCTCTTTGTCTGTTTGACACAGAAATACCTGGCTGATGAGGTTCCTTGCAGCTGCCTCCAGGAGAGATAAAAAGGGAGGGGAGGACATATGAACTACTATTACTTCTTAACCCACATTCCTGGGACAGTTGTGGATGCAGAGTCCTGAAGGTCACCTTCCAACAGTTCCTATCAGAAGCAACTGTTTTAAATTAACCCTTTAGCATTCACATTACTCTATATATACTATTATATTTTCATGGTAAAAGCTTTACCTCGTATAATTATCTCACATAACATTTACATTACTCTATATATATTATTATATTTTCATGGTAAAAGCTTTACCTCACATAATTATCTCACATAACATTTACATTACTCTATATATACTATTATATTTTCATGGTAAAGGCTTTACCTCACATAACATTTACATTACTCTATATATATTATTATATTTTCATGGTAAAAGCTTTACCTCGTATAATTATCTCACATAACATTTACATTACTCTATATATACTATTATATTTTCATGGTAAAGGCTTTACCTTACATAATTATCTCACATAATATCGAATCTATGAGATTTTGAAAGTATTTATTTTGAGAACAATACCTTAACATCAGTTTGAACAACCAGTTACAGCCAGTTTCAACAGAAAGAGGTAGAGAATTCTGGGCGGTTTTGGCCAGTTTGAACACTAAAGGGTTAATAGGGCTGGATCCCCAAGCGAGACCAGCCGAGCTCCTTGATGTTATCTAACCATCTTGCTCTGGGTCTTTGGAGTAATGGTATTCGATAGAGAGTACTGTTAGATCAGAGAGTCGCTCCAGGTAGAGCCAGTAATTCACTAACTTGATAGATTTCAGATCTGAAATGTGCTTCGAATGTCTCAGGATCATCCTATGTTAGCGATCCCAGAGCCATCCAGAGCCACCAGTGCCCTTCATTGCTGGTGGTCCCATGCCAGTCCCTCTGCTTCCTTCTAAGTGTTGAGCCTCTGGAGATCTTCCTTAATCACATCCAGCCATCTGGTGTGGGGCCTCTTCCAGCCTGTAGCTAGTGCATCGAACAAGAATAAGGCCCTGATAGGATGATCTGGTGGGAGGCAGAGGACATGCCTGTACCAACACATGCAGTTGTTCGCTGGAAATGTGGTGGTCCCATCTAATGTTCTCAACGGTCCACAGGGCTCTGCTATCGAAGCCGTTGATTCTCTTTGCCAGGGTCTTCATGAGCGGCCACGTTTCTGCTCCATAGAGGAGAAGGGAGAGGACCGATGTTTTGTAAATATGGAGCTTCGTCTTCTGGAAGATTGAGCAATGGCGCCAAAGGGGCTTCCATAGCGAGTGCATGACCCCAGTGGCCAGGCCACATCTGCAGTTGAGGTTTGGAGTCAGATCTCCATTGCTTGGTGACAGTTGAGCCTAGGTAAATGAAGGAACTGACAAACTCTATGATGTCAAGGCCAATATGAAGCGAAGGTGGACCTGGGCCATTGCTGACATCAGCTTTGTCTTCACCCAGCTCACCTGAAAACCAAGCTTTGATGATTCCTCCCAGTGTATGGTCTGTGCATCTCTGAGCTGATTGATGGAGTTGCTGAATGGGGAGGGGGGGGGGGGGGGGGTCATCTGCGTACTCCAGGTCGGTAAAGTGGTAATTCCCGAAGGTAATGCCAAAAACTCACTCTACAGAACAGGCAAGTCCCCTTGCCACAACAAGGCCAGACCCAGGAGGGGGCAGGAAACAATTACTGGCGAGATTTTAAGGGCAAAGACAAAAAACAGTAGACCACAATGGTTGCATAACATCCATGGTAAATTTTGTGGACCACATGCTTTCCTAGGTGTTGACAATCTGTCTTGACCCCCCACTCTCTCATATCTATCTCTACCCCCTCTTTCATATATCTGTCTCTCTACCCCCCCCCCCCCCCCTCTCTTATATATCTGTCTCTCTACCCCCCTTTCTTATATATATATCTGTATGTCTCTACCCCCTCTCTTATATATATCTGTGTCTCTATCCCCCTCTTTTATATATATCTGTGTCTCTATCCCCCTCTTTTATATATATCTGTCTCTCTACCCCCTCTCTTATATATATCTGTATGTCTCTACACCCTCTATTGTGTGTGTGTGTGTTTCATGACAGCCCCAATAATGCAGTTTCATGCAGTACATAAATAAAATCTACAAACCTGCTTATTTAATTTATAATCTGCCATTAAATGGATATACTCAATCCGATTATGATTTGATACCTGAATATCTTTGCCACCAGGTTTCAGTTCCTCAATCTAAACAAAATACAAAAAACTCATTAAGAAAGAAAACAAAATTAAACAAAATATATCTCGTTACTATATTTCTCATGATTGAGACTGCCTCTGATTTTTAAATCATTTTGGAAATACTCTAGAATTTGGAGGGATTTCGTAACTTTCTTATCATTTATCTGGTGTTTATAACAGATTGTCTTACATAAAATTATGAAGGAGAGTTTTTAGATAAATATAAACACTTTAAAATGAACAGCTTACTATTGTAGAACAAGAAATAGTTTTTAGTGGTTTGGAATCAAAAGGATTAAGGCTGTTTCCACAGAGTGGTTGGTGATAGGAAGGGCATACAGCTATAGAAACCATGCCAAACAAAGGGTCGAGAGGATTCCTTAATTGTGTCAAGGGTTTATTGGACCCTTCAGCTGTGTCAAAGACATGACAACCTCCACTGGTGTTGGTGTCACAATAAAATGAGTTGCAGGCCGCCAGCCTGACTGAGCATTTGGTAGCGTGCAGGAAGATATGTAAGTGCGATGCAGGCTACTGGCCCATCTGTGGGGTCAGCAACTTTGCTTCAGTACTGACACAGTTGTTGATGACCCATACAACCTTTGAAAGCAGATATTAAACAATAATGATGATCATCATCAAAGACTGCCTATGATTTTCAAGTAATTTTTTAAATAATCAAGAATTTGGAGGGATTTAGTAATATAACTTTTTCATTATTAAATGTTCTTATATAAAATTATGATGGAAGGTTTTTAGATAAATATAAACACGCCATAAACTCTTTCGTTAACATATTTCTAATTTAAGATATTGCATATGGTTTTCAAATTATCGAGAATTTGGAGGGATTTAGTGACGTAACTAACTTTCTCATTTTTAAGTTGGTGTTTTTAGATATAAATACTTTAAAATGTAGTTTTACACTGTAGAACCAATGTTGCTTTTAGAAGATTTTCTATGAAAAGGGTTAAAAACAAGAAAGAAATTACCTTTGTAACTCCTAGTTCATTAGAAACAACAGTGAAATCCAAACCTAGATCAAGTACATCTTCCTTGCAAGTCTTCAAAAACAGTAAGTTCCTGTAGAGAAAAATAGAAAGAAAAAATACTATAGGATTTCATTAGAAGTGAATCTTGATGGTGATATTCATCCAGAATATTATAATAACTGCACAACCCTTTTGTCCGTCTGTCACATAAGTCCTACAATATGTAAAAATGTTCCATAATATTTTAATTAAAATTTTAGAACACAAAATACATCCTTTGTTAATGGTGCTGTATCCCTTCCTTCCCATCTCAGAATAAAAGAATGTGGTACAAGAAAAAATATATTTACCTACACATTTCTGATCAAGCGAGGCTAAGAATAAAACAATCTACGATGACAAAAAATATATTTACCTTCACATTTCTGGATCAAGTGAGGCTAAGAATAAACAATCTACGATGACAAAAAATATATTTACCTACACATTTCTGGATCAAGTGAGGCTAGAATAAAACAATCTATGATGACAAAATATATATTTACCTACACATTTTTGGATCAAGTGAAGCTAAGAATAAAACAATCTATGATGACAAAATATATATTTACCTATACATTTCTGGATCAAGTGAAGCTAAGTGATGAATATCAAGATCGACTCCATGGCGTTTCAGAATTTTTGAGAGAAAAAATTGGGCAAATGGTAGCTCTACTAAGAGATTTTCATACAGAGCCTGGAAGAAATAATGGTATTTATATGAGATTAATAAAATATTGCAGTTAAAAATAATATGGTGGAAACAAAACTTAAATTTAAAAATAATATATAACAGTCAAGGTTTGCACCCTTTCGGACCCTCTCTGGGGTCTTCTTGGAATAGGTAACCTTTGTGCTTCCATACCACACCTCACAGGACAGGTCATAGCCTCATCACTAGTTCTTGCAGTGTTGGATGAAGACTGCAATATATTTTTAGAACAGGCCCCTCTACCTAAGGCCTGAATGCATCACATGTTATCCCATGCATTACCAAGAAGATATATAAAGGTGCTGAGTCCAATCTTTTTGTATAAAAGCTTGGGTAGGTTGATTGATGATGTGAGAATGAATCTGGTAGAGAGAAAGTGTAAGGAAACTTTTTGTGTGGTGGTATTACTATAACCTGGTACATGCTTTGAAGTGGCTGATATTAGGAAGGGCATCCAGCCATGGAAACCATAGAATGTATGAGTGATGTGTGGTCATTTCACCTCTCTAGTCTCACAACATGGCACCCCTTCTAACCCATATAAGCAGGGAAAATGGATGTTAAATGGTGATGACTGTATAAACATACATATACACATATATATATATATATATTTATATATATATATACACACACTTATATATATACATATATATATAATGTAGGAGGTGAGTTTTATTGTAGTACAATAAAGCAATGCAGATATCGGATAAGAAGCACTCTACAGTTTGTAGGACTGGAGTATACATAATATATAAGATCAAAAGATGGTTAAAAGAGTTCCATGTATTTTATTATGCGCATTTCAAAAACAAATATCATCATGCAATAACATTTGTGTTTTCATCAGATAAAATAGGAAGACATGATATGAAGGTTAATAAACACTTGTGAATAGTGCAGTTTTAAATCAACATATGAAAAGTAGTTTTAGATTGATGTGTGATATTGGGAAAACATTTTGAGGGGGGGGGGGGGGGGGGGGGGGGGGGGGTGAAAAAGAGGAGGAGATGAGAGTAAAAGGTGAAGGGGGAGGGTTATAATGAGGAAGGATGAGATAGGAGGAGAGATGGGTGATAGAGAGAGAGAGATAGCTTTTATAACTGAGAAAAATATATTGTTTTACATAGAGAGGTTGAAAAACCGTTGGAAGATAATATATAAATTAAAAGAATTTGAAAATTAACGAAGAGAAAAATAATGTTAAGTTAAGGTTTGTATATTGAAGGGTTTAATAATATGTGCGATGAAAAGAAATTGTTAATATGTATTAAGAATAATATTTAAGGGTTTAATAATATGTGCGATGGAAAGAAAATGTTAATATGTATTAAGAATAATATTTAAGGGTTTAATAATATGTGCGATGGAAAGAAAATGTTGATATGTATTATTAAAAAAGCAATAGTAATGTAAGTAAGGATATATTGTGAAAAAAGTAGAAGATAGGATGAATAAGTTAGATGAGCATGAAAAGGGAGAAAAAAATAATGAATTGAGGATGAATAATCTAACGTCAAAAAAATGTTTATGTTTACAAAGGATTTTTTTCAAGGTGATATAAAGTAAGAATATATTGTACTGTGTAATAATTGTTTCTATGTTAGGCACAATGAGAAAAGGTACAGATTAGGGGTTAGAAATTAAAAGAAAAGAAAAGGAAAAGGAAGAAAGGGAAGTGATAAATAGGAGTGATATAGAATGAGTAACTAGTATTATATAATGTATAATAAATAACTTTGAAATAAGGTAGAAAGATGGGTGTATTTTTAAAGAAGTATATATATATGTGCCTTTGAGAAAAGGATTTTAAATTGATAAAGTATTAGATATTAGCTGTATACTTTATGGAATGTTCTGTGAAATTTATGCAAGCAGAGAGAAAACAAGTCAGTGCGTCTATTTATTATAGAATCTAAATTAGATATAATGGTAAATTTTTCATTTAAACAGAGATTGCAAGTCTTGGATAGAGAACTGTTCAAGTATGGAGAAGCAGAAGAAACCTTTTTCCAAGAGATGTTATATTTAATATTTTTGTCTTTCAAGGACCATATGAGTTCTAAGAACCAACACGGCACTCTCAGAACTCATATGCACCTTAACTTAACATTATTTTTCTCTTCGTTAATTTTCAAATTCTTTTAATTTATATATTATCTTCCAACGGTTTTTCAACCTCTCTATGTAAAACAATATATTTTTCTCAGTTATAAAAGCTATCTCTCTCTCTCTATCACCCATCTCTCCTCCTATCTCATCCTTCCTCATTATACTCCTCCCCCTCCACATTTTACTCTCATCTCCTCCTCTTTTTCACCCCCCCCCCCCCTCAAAATGTTTTCCCAATATCACACATCAATCTAAAACTACTTTTCATATGTTGATTTAAAACTGCACTATTCACAAGTGTTTTTAACCTTCATATCATGTCTTCCTATTTTATCTGATGAAAACACAAATGTTATTGCATGATGATATTTGTTTTTGAAATGCGCATAATAAAATACATGGAACTCTTTTAACCATCTTTTGATCTTATATATTACATATATATATATATATATCATATTGTATAAAAAAGTGCAGGGCGCTAAAAATAGACGGTAGCCACGGAGTAGGGAGACCCAGAAAAACCTGGGACGACTTGATAAATTCCAACCTCACACACTTACACCTCTCGAAGACAATGTCACTGGACCGAGATCTTTGGCGCTACACAGTAATAGAGAAGACCCACCTTGCCTAAGTGTAAAGTGAAACCTACAGTCAGTAGGCACCTCTAACAAAAATACACCCCCGTCCCACCACCCCCATCCCATCCACACCACCCTCTTTCAATGTAAAGTTATGTTGGTACCACAACATCCAGTCCTAAACAAATGAGGTCGTGTAGGTGTCACGTAAAAAAACCACACAGTCCACGCTGTAATGTGGCCGTGTAGGTAACACGGTAAAAACCTCCCAGTCCACACTGTAAACGTGGTTGGTGTTAGGAAGGGCATCCAGCCGTAGAAAACCCGCCAGACAGTCCTATACGAGCAAGACAACCAATCTTGCCTCAAGTGGGAAAATTACCGTCCAAGCCCATGCTAGCGTGGAAGATGGACGTTAAACGATGATGATGATGATATATACACTTATATATACACACACACATATATATATATATATATATATACACTTATATATATAAGAAAAATAACAAACACAACAAACAAAAACATTTTTGTAAGGGGAAACCTTAAGAAATTATTTTTAAGAAATCAAAATACAAATGAACGACACAGAACTCCAGGGTCATCGGCCATTGAGATGGATTTGGGCAGTTTCGACCCCTACCAACGGCAGTGCTGGTCCATCCAGGGTCACAGTGTCTGATATAGGCCAAATGCTGTCCAGTGGAGTAAGAGATGAGACAAAACATTAATTCATAGCAATTAAGCTACAAAACATACAATTTTGTGTGACTTGCGGGAAAAAGTCTGGTGCCTCATAGCATGTGTGCAGGTATGCACATACATTGTTCCTTTACTCATGTAGGTGTGCTTGTGTGTATGTATGTATGTATGAGCTATAACACATACCCATTGCATATCAACGCAATACCCATCATACATTTACACCTGCATTTGTATATGTATACACATTCTTTGTGACGGACACATATATTAAATAGTAGTAATAATAATAATAATAATTGTTTCTACTTTAGGCACAAGGCCAGCAATTACCCAGTGCATTACTGGTACTTTATTTTATCGACCCCGTAAGGATGAAAGGCAAAGTCAACCTCGGCGGGATTTGAACTCAGATCGTAAAGGAACGTAACTATGCTGGAAAGCATGGCGTCCGACCCTCTACCAATAAATAATAATAATTAAAAAAAATAGATGCAAATAGACCTGATATAATTCTGAAGGTCTTTAAAGAGAGGGTATGCCTGCTAATTGATATGTCCGTTCCAATAGACAAGAATGTATCTATAAAAACATTTGAAAAATTGAGCAAGTATAAGGACCTGGAGATAGAAATTGGAAAAATGTGGAAATTGAGAACTAAAACAATACCAGTGGTTGTAGGCGCTCTAGGAATGATACCTAAGGGGTCTAATGATTACTTATCGCAAATCCCAGGAAACCCGCGTATAGGAGAAATACAAAAGATAGTACTAATGGGAACTGCCCATATACTAAGGAAGATTCTGTCAATATAAGTACATCACAAGTCTAAACACCTAAAGATGCATGTGTGTGTATGTATCTTCTTTCTTGAACATGGCGGACCTTGTTGTCTCTTGAGGTCACTGGTTGTGACTTGGTGATAACTCGTATAAACATAAAGCAAGATAAATGCAACTGTAATAATAATAATAATGTATATATAAAATAATTGTTTCTACGTTAGGCACAAGGCCAGCAATTACCCAGTGCATTACTGGTACTTTATTTTATCGACCCCATAAGGATAAAAGGCAAAGTTAACCTTGGCGGGATTTGAACTCAGAATGGCAAGGGCCGTAACTCTATACGTCAAAGCATGGCGTCCGACCCTCTACCAATACTGCCAATCCACAATGTATATATAAAATAATATAAGTAAATTAATAAATACAATATTAAATTCAAAACAGGCAAAATGCACACACACACTTACATACAAACACTTCTCACACCTCCTACTACCACTTCAGGCTAGTAACAGCATAAACAGTAAGAACTGTTGTCATATACAAGCTAAAACATTTTCTCTGATGAGATTTTATCTCGAAAATTAAGGTCATGTTAGAATAAAGAACAGGTAACACAGAGCTGCTTTGTTACTTTCTTTTATCTTAAATCATACCATACCTTTCACATTGCCGTAGCCTTCATACATTCATTCTTATATTTAACGCACAATGCTTCAAGCAAACTACAACACTCTCTTATATTTATATTTATATATATATATATATATATATATATATATATTGGTAAAAGGAAAAGAAAATGCTGACAAATTGTTCCCAGTGAAAAATAGTTTAATTAGGAATAAGTAAAAATTAGTAATAAGTATTGGTTAGTATTCAGTTTTGGTTTTAAGTTTTTTCCGGTTGTGCATTTCTAATGCTTTTCAAAAATAATTTTGAGATAGAGCGCTTGTGATGTTTGCCCCCGTCAAACTTGGGCGAAATTCTTTCCTTGCTCACATTTCAACCAGGTTTGATGGTCTTTTGTCTCTTGTTCACGATTTCACAGAGTTTATATTCATAGAGATCTGGGACTTGTCTATTTCTTCTCACTTTCCGTTGCTTAAACTTTTTTGTTTGTTACCCTGGCGTCCCCTTTGTTTACGTGTCCCAACGACTTTTTTTAGCCGTTGTTCGCACCAACCTGAGGCATATGGCCCTTAAAGCGATGAAATGCCTGGGACGGTTGGAGGGTCACTGATGAAGGACCTACTTTTTCACATGCCCCACCATTTGCAACGGGCAGCCTATTATTTTCATATTTACATATATATATATATATATATATATATATATATATATATATATATATATATATACACATACACACATATACATATATGTATATATATATCATCATCACCATTTTACGTCCATTCTTCCAGGCTAGCATGGGTTAAACAGGTTGTCCTGTTATGGGCAATGCCAGGTCAGGTGACCATGTCTTGCTCATACAGAACTGATTTTGGCTTGATTTCTACAGCTGGATGCCCTTCCTAACACCAACCACATTTACAGTGAGTACTGGGTGCTTTTTTACCATGGCACCTACACGACCACGTCACAGTGTGGACTGGGTGCGTTTTGTCATGAAACCTCCACAACCACTTTACAGTGGGAGGAGGTGGGGGCATATTGTCTATATGCTTCAGCTTCGGTTTGTACCTGTGGGAAGCTGGGTCTTCTGTATTACTGTGTAACGCCAGAGGTCTCAGTCCTGTGTCATCGCCTTTGAGAGGTGCAAATTGGGCAAGATCAGCTTTTATCACCTCATCCCAGGTCTTCTTGGGTCTCTCCACTCCACAGCTTTCATCGACTTCTAGTGTTCTGCACCTTTTTATACAGCTGTCATCCTTCATATGCATCACATGTCCATACCAATGCAACCTCCTCTCCTACACACAGCATTTGATTCCTCTTATGCTCAGTCTCTCTCTCAATTTGTTTATGCTTTGCCGTTCTCGTATATTACTATTACACATCCATTGGAGCATGCAAGCTTCGTTTCTCTCTAATCTACGCTAGTCTTCTACACATAGCGCCCAAGTCTCACTACCATGTAACATTGCTGTTAGTATGCACACATCATACAGTCTGCCTTTCATTTTGAGGGAAAAGCCTTTTGCAGCTAGCAGTGGCAGTAGCTCCCTAAAATTCTTCCATTCTGATCTTACCCTAGTTATTCTACTTTCTGAACACCCACCTCTGCTGCTAATTCAGTCACCTAGGTAGGAGAGGTTGTCTACTGTTTCTACAGAGCTCTCCCAGAATTTGGTAGTGCTTGTTTCCTTGGTCGTTTCCTGCTTGCTGTCCCAGCGCAGCTGCTACATATAAAGCGTACATTCTTAGCTAAACCACCTAAGATCCCACTACATCTCTTGTGTTCCCATAGTTTCCATTTGGGGCAGAGGGTGGAATTTCTACCTTCTCCTTTCCTACATACTGAGCAAGACCATTTCTCTGATGGGATCTGGGTTCTGTTTTCTCTTCTACTTACTAGGGCCTTAGTCTTTGTCAGGTTGACTTTAAGACCCCTTCTTTCTAGGCTCTGCTTCCATGTTTGGAATTTTTTCTCTAGTTCTACCATAGATTCAGCTATCTGCGTACAGAAGTTCCCATTTGCATCTGGTCTTAAACTCCTCTGTTGTAACCTGTAATACAATAATAAACAGGATAGGGCTAAGAACAGAGCCCTGGTGGACACCGATCTGTATGCTAAATTCCTTGCTATAGTCATTGTTAACCCTAAATTTGCTGATTGTTGCCCTATACATGGTTTGTACAGCCTTCACAAGCCATTCATCTACTCCTAGTTTTCTTATAGCCCACCAGATTATAGCACGGGGCACTCTTTTGAAGGCTTTTTCCAGATCGAAAAATGCCTGATACATTTATTTATATACACATAAATGAATATATATATACTAGCAGAAAACTGCCTGCAGGGCAGTTTTCTGATAGCATATGTAGTGTGCATATTGAAATCTTATGCAAATATATATGCATATAGATATAAGTAAATTGAAAAATAAATTGACAATTGCACAGAAATTGAACAAAACTGTGTTACACTCTCTTCTGTAAAAAAGATAATATTATATATAAATGGCAAAATGTTATGAAAACGAAAAAGGACAAAATGAAATTAGGGACAGAAATATAAACGTTATGATATAACGGACGCTAACGGAAGTTGATATTTGAAACTTTTAAAAGAAGTGAATCTTGAAATAAGCAATACATTATATATATAAGATTATTTATGTTTAATCAAGAACTAAGAAATTTAGTAGATAAATTACATAATATTCATTCATGATTTATTCAAAGTAATCCAACTTATTTTAATAACGTGACATAAAAAAATTAGCTTGGCACAGCCTTGCAGTTCTCCAATCATTATATGTAATCATTATATCTGTTTGATGTGTAATAGTAATTGATGTAATAGTAATTTATGTGAACTGAACAGCAAAACATAAAGAAACTGAGAGACAAACTAGGCAGAAGGGGAATCAAATGCAGTATGCAAGAGAGGAGACTGCGTTGGTATGGACATATGATGCATATGAAGGATGACATCACTATCATCACCATTTTACATCCATTTTCCACATGGGTTAGACAGCTGTATAAAAAGGTTCAGAGCATTCAAAGTCGATGGAAGCCGTCGAGTGGGGAGAGCCAGGAAGACTTGGGATGAGGTGATAAAAGCGGACCTTGCTCAATTGCATCTCTCAAAGACAATGACACAGGACCTGGGTCTTTGGTGTTATGCAGTAATACAGAAAACCTGCCTTCCCATGGGCACAGGTTGAAGCTAAAGCTTACATATATAGTATGCACCAACCCCACTCTATCCTCCCATACATATCCCATGAGGACAGGCTGTAGCATACATCCAGTGAAGCCTCCAGCCCACACTGTAAGGTGGTCATGTAGGTATCATGGCAAAGAGCACCCAGCACAGACTGTAAATGTGGTTGGCATTAGGAAGGGCATCCAGCCGTAGAAACCAAGTCTGAAACAGTTGTGTGAGAGCAAGGACACGGTCAACTGATCCAACATGCCTCAAATGGGACAACTAGTCTAACCCAAGCTAACATGGGAAAATGGACATTAAACAGTGGTGATAATGATGATATACATACATTTATGTAGACATACATGTATATATTATATATATATATATACTATATATATATAGGGCGGTGGATTGGCAGTATTGGTAGAGGGTTGCCATGCTTTGACGTATAGAGTTACGGCCCTTGCCATTCTGAGTTCAAATCCCGCCGAGGTTAACTTTGCCTTTCATCCTTACGGGGTCGATAAAATAAAGTACCAGTAATGCACTGGGTAATTGCTGGCCTTGTGCCTAACGTAGAAACAATTATATATATATATACTCATACATACAATATGACTATATATATATGGAGGCACATGGCTTAGTGGTTAGAGCATTGGCCTTGCAATCGAAAGGTTGTGAGTTCAATTCTCAGACCAGGTGATGTGTTGTTTCCTTGAGCAAGACACTTTATTTCAAATTGCTCCAGTTTACTCAGCTGTAGAAATGAGATGATAGGGACTGGGGTCCCTATCATTCCACTGCAAAGTGGTCGTGGAGGCGCCACGGAAAAAAAGCACCCAGCACTCACTGTAAATGAGGTTGGTGTTAGGAAGGGCATCCAGCTGTAGAAATCAAGCCAGAATCAGTTCCCGTCCCACCCTTGCAAGCAGGGAAAAGCGGACGTAAAATGAAATGAAAATGATGATGATATCATTTAATGTTTGCTTTCCCGGCTAAAACAGGTTTATATATATTATTATCAAGGGAAACAGATGTAAAATGACAGTGATGTGTGTGAGCAGTCACTATATCGTTGTGGTTCATCATTTATTCTAAAAAGCAGACAAAACTTCCTTACCTTTCCTAACATTCTGCCAAGAAAATAATAATGGTTCAAGTAATTTTCAAGAATAGCTGGTGCTTGTGGATTTGGGTAGAGAAGCTTGTCATTGGTGTATTTGAAGAATCCACGATTCGGATCAAAGCCCGTTTTCAGTAATTCTGACAAAAACTCTCGGGACAAACCTCCTCCGTCTATTCCAGGTTCATCAATACCAGCAGAATTCACCAACCTTACTCGTAACCGTAGCTTTAAGTTTGGTTCTGGGGAAAAATAGAAATATACATCATCATCCTCAACATTACAGCCGCCACCACCGCTACCCTCACCCCCACCCCCGGTACCATCACCCCCACTACCCTCACCGCCACCATCGGTACCATCACCCCCACCCCCACCACCACTACTACCATCATCACCACCACCACCACAAACACCCTCATCACCCCTCACTCCCACAAAAACCATCATCATCACCATGACGACCTTAACAAAGGGAGCAACAAAGACAAAACAGTGACCTTCATGTCATTCAGCTACCTGTTGGACCGTAGTTTCTAAAGCAAGGTCACTTCTATTTACTCCGTCGGGCAGTATCAGCTACCTGTTGAACTTGACCGTAGTTTCTAAAGCAAGGTCACTTCTATTTACTCCGTCGGGCAGTATCAGCTACCTTTGGACTTGACCGTAGTTTCTAAAGCAAGGTCACTTCTATTTACTCCGTCGGGCAGTATCATCTACCTTTGGACTTGACCGTAGTTTCTACAGCAAGGTCACTTCTATTTATTCCGTTGGGCAGTATCAGCTACCTGTTGGTCTTGATCGTAGTTTCTAAAGCAAGGTCACTTCTATTTACTCCGTTGGGCAGTATCAGCTACCTGTTGGTCTTGATCGTAGTTTCTGCAGCAAGGTCAGTATTATTTTCCTTTGAGGCAGAATCAACAATGTTTAAAACCAGTTTTAATAGTGCTCAGAAATATTTCCAAAAACACATATCTAGGTTTAGGCATGGCTATGTGCTCGAGAAATTTACTTCACAACCATGTGGTTGTGGGTTCAATCCTGCTGCACAGTACCTTGAGCAAGTGTTTCTACTATAGCAATGGGTTGACTAATGTCTTATCAGTGGAATTTGGTCAATGGAAAGTACAGAAGCCCGTTTTGTATATGCATATATGTATATATATATGTGTATGTGTGTGTGTGTGTGTGTGAAAGGTAACTGAAAACAACAAAGCAAACAATACAGTACAATGGAGAAAATATATTAGTTCAATGCTTGATATAGTAGGAAAAGAGTTTTTATGTTTCAGACACTAATCTTTCATCAGCAGATAGAATGAGAAATAAAAGATGAAATAGATAAAGAAGTGGAAAAACATTTTCGGGAAGAAAAAGCATGTGTATGTGCATGTAATAGGTGGTTGGCATTAGGAAGGGCATCCAGCCACAGAAAACCAAGCCCCAAATGGAATATATGAGCAAGACATGGTCACCTGACCTGTGTGGCTTAATAACATGACAGCCTCTCTAATCCATGGAAAATAGATGTTATACAGTGATGATGATGATGATATATATACACATGCCATCATTAGCATTTTATTTGTTTTCACATTAGCATGAGTTGGACTGTCCGAGGTGTCCATTACATAGGAAGTCTGACCACTGCTAAAGTATGAGTTGGACTGTCCGAGGAGTCCATTACATAGGAAGTCTGACCACTGCTAAAGTATGAGTTGGACTGTCCGAGGTGTCCATTACATAGGAAGTCTGACCACTGCTAAAGTATGAGTTGGACTGTCCGAGGAGTCCGTTACGTAGGAAGTCTGACCACTGCTAAAGTATGAGTTGGACTTTCCGAGGAGTCCGTTACGTAGGAAGTCTGACCACTGCTAAAGTATGAGTTGGACTGTCCGAGGAGTCCGTTACATAGGAAGTCTGACCACTGTAAAAGTATGAGTTGGACTGTCCGAGGAGTCCATTACATAGGAAGTCTGACCACTGCGAAAGTATGAGTTGGACTTTCCGAGGAGTCCGTTACGTAGGAAGTCTGACCACTGCTAAAGTATGAGTTGGACTGTCCGAGGAGTCCGTTACATAGGAAGTCTGACAACTGCTAAAGTATGAGTTGGACTGTCCGAGGAGTCCATTACATAGGAAGTCTGACCACTGCGAAAGTATGAGTTGGACTGTCCGAGGAGTCCGTTACATAGGAAGTCTGACCACTGCTAAAGTATGAGTTGGACTGTCCGAGGAGTCTGTTACGTAGGAAGTATGATCACTGCTAAAGTATGAGTTGGACTGTCCGAGGAGTCCGTTACATAGGAAGTCTGACCACTGCTAAAGTATGAGTTGGACTGTTTGAGGAGTCCGTTACATAGGAAGTCTGACCACTGCTAAAGTATGAGTTGGACTGTCCGAGGAGTCCGTTACATAGGAAGTCTGACCACTGCTAAAGTATGAGTTGGACTGTCCGAGGAGTCCGTTACATAGGAAGTCTGACCACTGCTAAAGTATGAGTTGGACTGTCTGAGGAGTCCGTTACATAGGAAGTCTGACCACTGCTAAAGTATGAGTTGGACTGTCCGAGGAGTCCTTACGTCGGAAGTCTGACCACTGCTAAAGTATGAGTTGGACTGTCCGAGGAGTCCGTTACATAGGAAGTCTGACCACTGCTAAAGCATATATAATGAATTAAACATGTTAAACTGGTTTCTCCCTATTTTAATATGTATGCCTGTGCATGTATGTGTGCCTGTACATGTATGTGTGCCTGTACATGTATGTGTGCATGTGCATGTATGTGTGCATGTGTATCTATGTGTGTCAAGGTGTGTACATTTGTGTCTGTGTCCATCACACCTATCAGCCTACAAAGCTGGCATCAGGTGTCATCCAGGGACCGTCTGCTGTTGATATAACACCGAAATAGCAAACTGTTCCCAAATGAAATCAGTCCACTATTTTCTATTTTTTTCTCTATCTCCTATCTTCCATTCTATGTTTGGGTTCAATGTAATCCTGTTATATAATTCTGCAAATAACACCTGATGAAATCACCTAGACTTCCATCACAACCGGACAATAAAGCTGGGCCATTGAAGTATGCATAGTGATTTCACAGAATTTAAATTCTAAAGTTAAACTGGAGCAGTGTAAAATAAAGTGTCCTGTTGTTTCCTTGAGCAAGAAACTTTATTTCACATTGCTCCAGTTTACTCAGCTGTAGAAATGAGATGATAGGACTGGGGTCCCTATCATTCCACTGCAAAGTGGTCGTGGAGGTGCCACGACAAAAAAGCACCCAGCACTCACTGTAAATGAGGTTGGTGTTAGGAAGGGCATCCAGCTGTAGAAATCAAGCCAGAATCAGTTCCCGTCCCACCCTTGCAAGCAGGGAAAAGCGGACGTAAAATGATGATGATGATGATGATGAAAGTTAATTTTCCAGTCCGGCCTTCTGTTGTTGAGGAATACTTTACTCCGTTCCTGCACCAACCACTGGATACCACATCTACGATGTATGACTAGCATAACATTGCTTTAATTGATTTGTTGCATCATCATTTACCAACCCAAACTTCCAGTTCTTCCCATTGGTAAACAACCTAACATAAATGATACATATATATATATATGTGTGTGTGTGTGTATGTACATACATGTATATATAAATATATACACATGTATGGAGAATTATGTAACAGGATTACATTGAACCCAAACACAGAATGGAAGATAGGAGATAGAGAAAAAAATAGAAGATAGAAAATAGTGGACTGATTTGATTTGGGGAAAAGCTATTAATTTGGTGTTATATCAACAGCAGATAGTCCCCGAATGACACCTGATGCCATCTTTGTAGGCTGATAGGTGTGATGGACACAGACACAAACACCTAAACACACATTGACCAGCATGGTATAGAAAGCCACATCGGACACTGGAATAGTTCCTTTATTTTCCTTGGAAGAAGACATATTAATCTCAAAATATCAGGACATATGAATAAATTAAGGTAACAAAAACCCTCGTTTCTTACAACTTGATTATTTTCTGTCCAATCCGCATTGATGTGGCTTTCAAACTTTGAATTCTTTATAAATATATATATTTACACACACACACACGCATATATATAGAGGCACATGGCTTAGTGGTTAGAGCATTGGCCTTGCAATTGAATGGTTGTGAGTTCAATTCTCAGACCAGGTGATGTGTTCTTTCCTTGAGCAAGACACTTTATTTCACACTGCTCCAGTTTACTCAGCTGTAGAAATGAGATGATAGGACTGGGGTCCATATCGTTCCACTGCAAAGTGGACGTGGAGGTGCCATGGCAAAAAAGCACCCAGCACTCACTGTAAATGAGGTTGGTGTTAGGAAGGGCATCCAGCTGTAGAAATCAAACCAGAATCATTTCCCGTCCCACCCTTGCAAGCAGGGAAAAAGTGGACATAAAATGAAATGATGATGATGATATATATATATATATAAAATAAAAAGTCAAATGTTTAAAATTTAGCTTCGTTTATTACTCCTATATATATTTCGGTGACAGCCATCTTTGGCTGTGACCTCTTCAGGCAGTCCGAATTAGTGTGGTATAGACAAGTACATATGTTGTTGAGGTGTATAATTGTACTTGTCTATACCACACTAATTCGGACTGCCTGAAGAGGTCACAGCCAAAGATGGCTGTCACCGAAATATATATAGCAGTAATAAACGAAGCTAAATTTTAAACATTTGACTTTTTATTTTACTTTATTTTACATTACTCCGGAGTAACCAAACCAACCTGCATACTGAGGTGTTGGTATACAGCCAACATATACTCAAAATCTATATATATATATATATAGTAATAATAATAAATTTGAAGACTAAAATCCAAAGTGGGCTCGATAAGGATAAATATATATCAAATATATAAGAAGATCCCGTTAAGGGTGAAAGCAGCGATTCTTTGCTTAAACTTTAATATATATATATATATATATATATATATATACAATCGCTAAGACAGGCAGAGGAGATGACAAAGAGAGATGCCGTGTTGAGAAGGACCCGTCCAACCCATGCAAGCATGGAAAAACAGATGTCAAAATGATGTTGATGATGATGATGATATATATATATATATATATATATATATATATATTAAAATAATTAATAACTACCATTCTCTTCAGATAACTTCTCAAATGCATCTTCATAAATATAGTTTCTTCTAATCTTGATATTAATTGATAAACCTAATTGAAAGTTGGTCATTTCAGATTGGTGTTCTTCTCTGTCTTGGTTTACATGTTGATGAAGAATCTAATAAAGACATAAAACAACAAATATTTTCATGATGACCCCCAGCAGTCTTTCTGTATTTCAAAGGTTTTGCCAATATAAAAATATAATTATCTGAACAAGATACTACAACATCATTTGTATAATGTTAATGAAATGGTTTTAAAGTCAGTTTGTTTGGTAGAGTTGTTAGAGCGTTGGATATTTGTTCCAGCTCACTGCATTCAACTCCTGCTGACGCAATCCACTTTGCCTTTCATCCATTTGGGGTTTGGTAAAGAAAATGCCAACCCAGTACTGGTGCAAGCGCTCTGTCACGTCCTGGATGTTCTACTGGATCAAGTGAGAGAAAGTGTCTGTCTGCTTATGACAGCATGGGGCACCGACAACCCTTAGCATGCTAGATACTATCAATTCATACAAGATGGCAGGTGACAGGTAGTGTTTAAAATGTTTTCTTATAAGAACAAATGTTAAAATTTAAATTCAATCTGTTAACCATATATCTAATGAAATACACTATATTTCAATTAATTAATGAAGAATTTTGAGGGAATTACTAAAATTATTAATTCTTTCATTACTAAGATAATTGTTTCTATTTTAGACACAAGGCCAGTAATTTGAAGGGGAGGGGAAAGTCGATTAAATCGACCCCAGTACATTACTGGTACTTTATTTCATCGACTTTGTAAGGATGAAAGGCAAAGCTAACCTCAGCGGGATTTGAACTAAGATAACTTAATACATAATTCTTATAAATAATTATGTTGGAATATTTCAATTTAAACAGGAACTCCTTAAAATGGGTGGATTTGTTTGATAGAACTAGTGTAAGCTTTGGCCAGGTTATATCAAAAGGGTTAAGAGGTATGTTTGAAATACCAAACTACTTGAAACCATCTCTGGTTCTACAATATTAAGTTGTTTATTTATGTAAAAACCTTCAATCATAATTTGAGAACCTTTATAACTACCAATTTAAAGATGAAGTTAGTTACATTACTAAATCCCTCCAAATTTTTCATTATTTTCAAAATGATTTGAAAATTTTGTTTCATCAAAGCAAAGCTGGTTATGGCCTAGTTGCTATCAAAATAGTTAAACTTTTAAATTAACCTACCTTAATTCTATCTGTAAAACGTACAACAAATGGTAATTCAGTAAGGATGATAAGGTTCCATATATCTCTTCCCGATAAAGGGGGCCCAGAATCTGCACCTTAAAAAAAATATACAAAAAATATTCATAAAAAATAATAAAAGTTATACAAACAGCTACATTTAGTAAGAATTTCATCACCACTTTACTAAAATGAGGAGTGTGGCTTAGTTGTTAGAGTGATGGGTTCATGGCCATAAGGTTGTGAGTTTGATTCCTGGACAGGGAGACGGACATATTGGGCAAGACACCTTATTTCTTTTCATAACATCCACCACTGACTGTTTCCCATCAGTAATTCATTGTTTGTCTTCCTCTAATAATTCTTTCTAACATTGGCAAGAGGTCAGCACTTAGGGAGAAAGGCGGAAGTTGATTATATTGACCCCAGAATTTTACTGGTACTTTATTTTATTGACTCAAGAGGGATGAAAGGTAAAATTAACCATGGCGGGATTTGAACACTACCATCTCATAGAGTAGACTGGGTGATATTATTATGGCACCAACATTGCCTCCTATTACATGTTCTAGCTGACAGGTTGAGGCCATGCTGGGGCATCGCCATTTGCTGGGGCACTTTTTTGTTGTGGCACCACACCTACTACTTTACAGGATGGACTGGGCGCAATCATTCTGGCACCAGCACAACTACTTTACAAGGTGGACTGGGTACTTTTACCATGACACCAGCACTACAACCTTACAAGGTATACAGGATGTTTTTATCATGACACCAGCACTGCCTCATTTCAACATTAGTTATATGAAACTAAATGTTGTACACAAGATTTCTTCAACAAAAACTATTTCTCTACTTAAAAAATTAAAAACAATTACATCATAGAAGGGTCATTTGGAAAGATGTGTAACTTCTTTGCAAGCAAACAAAACTCACCATTATCACTTTGCACATACAACAACACCAAGTTGAGTGAAAGTATTTCAAAACTCACCATTATCACTTTGTACATATGGCATCAACGCCTGTTCACTATAAAGGTTTGTACCTTGTAAATTGTACAACTAGAAAAATGAAAGAAGAAAAATACACACTGAAGGAGTATGAAATAAAAGCAAAGGGAAAAAAAATGTCACAAAATTAATATTATAAATAAATGCACCAGTACATTCTCTAAAGTTGTAGTGTTGGTGCCACAATAAAATATACCCAGTACACCATGTAAAATGGTAGTACTGGTGCCACAATAAAATACACCCAGTACATTCAGTATAGTGGTAGTACTGTTACCGCAATAAAATATACCCAGTAAACCCTGTAGAATAGTAGTACTGGTAACACAATAAAATGCATCCAGTACACCGGTGTAAAATGGTTGGCATTAGGAAGGGTATCCAGCTGTAAAATCCATGCCCAAATATGGAACATATGAGCAAGACATGGTCCCCTGATCTGTCTAATCTCAGACCATGCCAAACTTTTCAACCAATACCAGTGTGGAAAACTGTGTCCAACCAATACCCATGTGGAAAATGATGTAAGATGATGACGATGATGGGATGAAATTATTGAACTACCAATAGGTATTTACTCCTTAAGCTGTAGTGAGAGCAACCTGTCTAGGAGGACAGTGACCCCGTAAGCTGTAGTGAGAGCAGTGACCCCGTAAGCTGTAGTGAAGGTAACCTATCTAGGAGGGCAGTGACCCTGTAAGCTGTAGTGAGAGCAACCTATCTAGGAAGGCAGTAACCCCGTAAGCTGTAGTGAGAGCAACCTATCTAGGAGGGCAGTAACCCCGTAAGCTGTAGTGAGAGCAACCTATCTAGGAGGGCAGTGACCCCGTAAGCTGTAGTGAGAGCAACCTATCTAGGAAGGCAGTGACCCCGTAAGCTGTAGTGAGAGCAACCTATCTAGGAGGGCAGTAACCCCGTAAGCTGTAGTGAGAGCAACCTATCTAGGAGGGCAGTAACCCTGTAAGCTGTAGTGAGAGCAACCTATCTAGGAGGGCAGTGACCCCGTAAGCTGTAGTGAGAGCAACCTATCTAGGAGGGCAGTGACCCTGTAAGCTGTAGTGAGAGCAACCTATCTAGGAGGGCAGTAACCCCGTAAGCTGTAGTGAGAGCAACCTATCTAGGAGGGCAGTAACCCCGTAAGCTGTAGTGAGAGCAACCTATCTAGGAGGGCAGTAACCCCGTAAGCTGTAGTGAGAGCAGCCTATCTAGGAGGGCAGTAACCCCGTAAGCTGTAGTGAGAGTAACCTATCTAGGAGGGCAGTGACTGATTTAAAAATGACTGCACGGGGCAGACGTGGGCTCCATAAGCTGTTGTGAAGGCAACCTGTCTAGGAGAGTAGACACTCCAAATAAAAACTGATACAGAGTGGAGAGGACTGTTAAGTCTGGTGAGACAACCTCTCTGGTGTTGGTGGCATGAACAATGCACCCACTTAACACTAATGTGGTTGGTGATAGGAAAGGTTTCCAGCCAGTAAAACCCAGCCAAAACTATGAAAAGCACGACCAATATGATTTCCACTAAGTGTGGCCACAGGGCTAACATTAGTCATGTTAGTGCTGTGCACAGTAGTGGAGTGGCTAGATATCCATGTACAAAAACCCCTCGACCATCATCAAGCAATCACACAACCACTTTCCCTTTCAAGCACATATAACCTCTAGCCAAGGAAGTATCAACTATCAAGGTACAAATCTCAGGACTGCCACCCTTAATGTTGGTACATTGAAAGGTAAATCAGGTGAAATTGTGGAACTGTAAGAGAGAAGAGGAGTCAATGTTTGTTGTGTACAAGATGGAGAGGTGCCTCAGCGAGACTAATCACAGGCAAGCAACTTGGATATAAATTCTACTGACAATGGAGTAGGAGGTGTAGGTATCTTACTAGCTGAGAAATGGATAAAGTGATAGGGGTAGTTAGGGTAAGTGACAGGATTATCAAGCTTAGATTAACTCTAGGAAATAGAATGGTGTCAATTACATCTACCTATGCCCCACAGGCAGGATTGAGTAAAAAACCAAGAGGGCAGGTTCTATGAGGAACTTTTACAGACAACTTCAGGTATTGACGAAAGAGACCAAATAATCCTGGCAGGTGACTTCAATGGACATGTGGGGCAGTACCAGGATGGATTCAGTGAGTTCATGGTAGCTATGGTTATGGCTCAAGAAATGAAGTGGGGCTGAAACTCCTGGAATTCTGTGATACAAATGAACTAACCATCTGCAACTCAAATTTCAGGAAACAAGCCAGCCACCTAATCTCATATCAATCAGGTGAACACACAAGCCAAATAGATTACTTTTAAGACAAGACAAATGGACAGTACTAAATTCAAAGGCCTTCCCTGGAGAAGAATGCACTGCCCAGCACAAGTTAGTTATTTGTGACATCAAAATAAACATGAGACAGAACAAGACATGCAGGAAATAAAGAGACAGAGGGCGTGGAAGCTAAAGGATCTCTTGATTAAATATAAGTTTAGAAAGGCCCTATTGAATTCACTTGATGAGTGGGACGACAAGCTAGATACCTATGATGTAGAGGACAAATTCTTATGTGACAACATTTTCCAAACTGCTGATGTGACATGTGGCACCAGCCAGTCATAGGGTGACCTGGTGGTGGAACAGCACAATAGATAGACCCATTAAAGCCAAGAGACAGGCATGGAAAGATTAAAAAATGGTGGTAGCAGAAACCAGTACCAAGTAGCTAAGAAAGAAGCTAGGCAACAGGTATCCACAGCTCGGAGAGAGGCTGAAGAAAGTAAATTTGCCAATGTCTGGAGATGTGAAGTGTTTCACATTGCAAGGCAGTGTGTTAGTGTGAATCAAGATTTGTTAGGGGAAAATGTGTGAGAAATGACGCGGGTATATTTAGTATCACTGATGCTCAAAAGAAAGAGGCCTGGAAATGTTACTATGAGAGATTGATGAATGTAGCGAATGAATGAGAGGAAGAGAAACTACCCCCAACTTACCCAAAGTAAGGACCAGCTATTGAAGTTGATAGTTTTACTATGAGAGATTGATGAATGTAGAGAATGAATGAGAGGAAGAGAAACTACCCCCAACTTACCTAAAGTAAGGACCAGCTATTGAACTTGATAGTTTTAGGGTCAAAGACGCAATCAAGGAGATGAAAAATGGTAAAGCTGCGAGACCATCAGAAATAGTTTCTGAGATGCTAAAAGCACCAGGAGAAGTAGGAGTCAAACTAGTAACCCACATAGCAAACCAAGTAATACATGATGAAGTCATAACCAATAACTGGTGCAGCAGTACAATCATAAATTGCTACAAGGGCAATGGTGATGCTCTAGAAAGGAGCAACTATAGAGGAATAAAACTAATGGACCAAGTTATGAAAGTAACAGAAAGAGTTATAGTGCAGCTAATTAGGGAAAGAGTTAAAATAGATGAGATGCAATTTGGTTTCATGCTTGGGAAAAGTACTACAGATGTCCTCTTTTTAGCAAGGCAACTACAAGAGAAATTCCTAGCCCAAAATAAGCCACTATATCTATCTTTCGTTGACCTAGAAAAAGCATTTGACAGAGCACCCAATCTATTATCTGGTGGGCCTTAAGTAAATTAGGTGTAGAAGAATGGCTTGTGAGAGCAGTGCAAGTCATGTTCAGAGGAGCTGTCAACAAAGTGAATTTAGTGAGGAATTCAAGGTACAGGTAGGAGTTCATCAAGGTTCAGTTCTTAGCCCACTGTTGTTCATCATAGTTCTTCAGGCCATAACAGAAGAGTTTAAAACGGGCTGCCAATGGGAACTTCTCTGTGCAGATGATCTGGTCCTTATAGCTAAAAACAAAAGAGAACTAGAAAATAAATTCTAGTTATGGAAACTAAATTTGGAATCAAAAGGTCTGAGAGGAAACTTAGCCCAAACTAAAGAGCTAGTAAGTAGGAGAGAAGATAGGACCCTGATTCCTTCAGGGAAGTGGCCCTGCTCAGAGTGTAGAAAGAGAGTAGGCATAACCTCCATACAATGTACACACTGTACACAAAAGATGTAGTGGGATAATGAGTAGACTAACAGGAACGGAGAACTTTGCTTGTAGAAGATGCACAGAAGAAATTGAGATGAAGACTACCAATGATATAAACCCTTTCCAGTCACAGGAAAGATCTATAGATGTGGTTGATAGTTTCTGCTATCAAGGTGACCTAATTAGCAGCAGAGGAAGGTGTGCCAAGAATATAATAACTAGAATAAGGTTAGGATGGAAGTTTAGAAAACTGCTTCCACTGATGACAACAACAGGTTTCTCCCTTTGTAGAAAAGGAAGGCTGTATGACACCTGTGTGTGGTGCTACATGGCAGTGAAACATGGGCTGTGACTGCAGAGGACATGTGGTGCTACATGGCAGTGAAACATGGGCTGTGACTGCAGAGGACATGTGGTGCTACATGGCAGTGAAACATGGGCTGTGAATGCAGAGGACATGTGGTGCTACATGGCAGTGAAACATGGGCTGTGAATGCAGAGGACATGTGTAGACTGGAAAGACATGAAGCAACTATGCTTTATTGGATGTACAATGTAAATGTGAGAGAAAGACAGAGCTTGGATGAGCTGAGGGAGAAGCTGGGTTTAAGATGGTGTGGAGGAGAGAAGACTGTGTTGCTATGAACATGTGATGTGCATCGACTATGACCGATGGGTGAAGAAGTGCCAGGTGAACCTAGTGAAAGGATTGTTTTTATGTCCACTTGTCCATGTTGGCATGGGCTGGATGGGACTTTTAAGACAATGTTTCATAGCTGAATGCCCTTCCTGACACTAACCCTTTTAGTCACTTCTTATGACATGCAAGAGTAAGGTATACCTATTCTAAACTAAATACACACTGCTATGTGTGTGTGTATTCTAGTTGCTGCAAACATCATATCAACACTGCTTATAAAGCCTGTGGTGACATTTGTTTATGCCCTCCACAAACGATATGCCCTGCATGGTAGTGACATGACAAGTACTAGTGGCATGTACTTACAATAAGACACTGACTAGTGTCCAACCCACGCAAGCAAGGTAAAAGAGATGTGATGAGGGGGAGGAAGATTGACAACTGTTTCACTAATTATACAAACCCTGCCAAACATGGAAGGTAGGAGCAAGTTGAGGTCTCTCTAACTAATCTCAGACTGTGTGACAACCCATCCAAGTTGGGTTGGTATAGGGGGGACCAGGTTGGATGGATTGATATGATATAGGGGGAATCAGGTTGGATGGGTTGATATGATATAGGGGGGACCAGGTCAGAGTCACAGGGGTGCTGTTGTGACATACAACATGCTGCAGACATTTTTTTAATTTGGTGGAGGCCATCCCTTCTCCAGGTCTATCAACAGCTGATTTCTTCTAAAGGAGAGAGAGAGAGAGAGAGAGAGAGAGTGATAGAGAGGAAGTGAGAAAGAGATATAGTGAGAGAGAGAGAGAGAGAGAGAGAGAGAGAGAGAGAGAGAGAGGGATAGAGAGGAAGTGAGAAAGAGATATAGTGTGAGAGAGAGAGAGAGAGAGAGAGAGAGAGAGAGAGAGAGAGAGAGAGAGAGAGAGAGAGGGATAGAGAGGAAGTGAGAAAGAGATATAGTGAGAGAGAGAGAGAGAGAGAGAGAGAGAGAGAGAGAGAGAGAGAGAGGATAGAGAGGAAGTGAGAAAGAGATATAGTGAGAGAGAGAGAGAGAGAGAGAGAGAGAGAGAGAGAGAGAGAGAGAGAAACAACCTTAGTACAGGACTGGTACATTTTTTTTATTCACTTTGAAAGGATGGCAAAGTTGACCTCAGTTGAACTGAGAGAGTGGAGAAAGCCAGCAAAGCATTCTATCCAATGTTCTAATGACTTTACCAATTAGCTACCTTATATACAGGTATTGAGAAGCCACTATAGAAATTAGCATAAATCAGCGTTACCTTATATACAGGTATTGAGAAGCCACTACAGAAATTAGCATAAATCAGCGTTACCTTATACACAGGTATTGAGAAGCCACTATAGAAATTAGCATAAATCAGCGTTACCTTATACACAGGTATTGAGAAGCCACTATAGAAATTAGCATAAATCAGCGTTACCTTATACACAGGTTTTGAGAAGCCACTATAGAAATTAGCATAAATCAGCGTTACCTTATACACAGGTATTGAGAAGCCACTATAGAAATTAGCATAAATCAGCGTTACCTTATACACAGGTATTGAGAAGCCACTATAGAAATTAGCATAAATCAGCGTTACCTTATCAGTACGTATGTGTATACGATCAGCCAACCAATGGTTTGTAGGGCAGAACTGACGCCGTGTATCCCTTGAATGCAGCTGTTTTACTAGTGTAGAGATTGACTGTGAAGAGGAAGAAAAGTAAAGTTTAATACTAATAACTGTCTTAAATAATACTAACATTGGTACTGGTGACTAATACTAACATTGGTACTGGTGACTAATACTAACATTGGTACTGGTGACTAATACTAACATTGGTACTGGTGACTAATACTAACATTGGTACTGGTGACTAAATACTAACATTGGTACTGGTGACTAATACTAACATTGGTACTGGTGACTAATACTAACATTGGTACTGGTGACTAATACTAACATTGGTACTGGTGACTAATACTAACATTGGTACTGGTGACTAATACTAACATTGGTACTGGTGACTAAATACTAACATTGGTACTGGTGACTAAGATTAACATTGGTACTGGTGACTAAATACTAACATTGGTACTGGTGACTAAATACTAACATTGGTACTGGTGACTAAATACTAACATTGGTACTGGTGACTAATACTAACATTGGTACTGGTGACTAATACTAACATTGGTACTGGTGACTAATACTAACATTGGTACTGGTGACTAATACTAACATTGGTACTGATGACTAATACTAACATTGGTACTGATGACTAATACTAACATTGGTACTGGTGACTAATACTAACATTGGTACTGGTGACTAATACTAACATTGGTACTGGTGACTAATACTAACATTGGTACTGGTGACTAATACTAACATTGGTACTGATGACTAATACTAACATTGGTACTGGTGACTAATACTAACATTGGTACTGGTGACTAAATACTAACATTGGTACTGGTGACTAAATACTAACATTGGTACTGGTGACTAATACTAACATTGGTACTGGTGACTAATACTAACATTGGTACTGGTGACTAATACTAACATTGGTACTGGTGACTAATACTAACATTGGTACTGGTGACTAATACTAACATTGGTACTGGTGACTAATACTAACATTGGTACTGATGACTAATACTAACATTGGTACTGATGACTAAATACTAACATTGGTACTGGTGACTAATATTAACATTGGTACTGGTGACTAATACTAACATTGGTACTGGTGACTAATAGTAACATTGGTACTGGTGACTAATACTAACATTGGTACTGGTGACTAATACTAACATTGGTACTGGTGACTAATACTAACATTGGTACTGGTGACTAATACTAACATTGGTACTGGTGACTAATACTAACATTTGTACTGATGACATACTAACATTGGTACTGATGACTAATACTAACATTGGTACTGATGACTAATACTAACATTGGTACTGATGACTAATACTAACATTGGTACTGGTGACTAATACTAACATTGGTACTGGTGACTAATACTAACATTGGTACTGATGACTAATACTAACATTGGTACCGGTGAATAAATACTAACATTGGTACTGGTGACTAATACTAACATTGGTACTGATGACTAATACTAACATTGGTACTGGTGACTAATACTAACATTGGTACTGATGACTAATACTAACATTGGTACTGATGACTAAATACTAACATTAGTACTGATGACTAATACTAACATTGGTACTGGTGACTAATACTAACATTGGTACTGATGACTAATACTAACATTGGTACTGGTGACTAATACTAACATTGGTACTGATGACTAATACTAACATTGGTACTGATGACTAATACTAACATTGGTACTGATGACTAATACTAACATTGGTACCGGTGACTAAATACTAACATTGGTACTGATGACTAATACTAACATTGGTACTGATGACTAAATACTAACATTGGTACCGGTGACTAAATACTAACATTGGTACTGGTAACTAATACTAACATTGGTACTGGTGACTAAATACTAACATTGGTACTGGTGACTAAATACTAACATTGGTACTGGTGACTAATACTAACATTGGTACTGATGACTAATACTAACATTGGTACTGGCGACTAATACTAACATTGGTACTGGTGACTAATACTAACATTGGTACTGATGACTAATACTAACATTGGTACTGGTGACTAATACTAACATTGGTACTGGTGACTAATACTAACATTGGTACTGATGACTAATACTAACATTGGTACTGATGACTAATACTAACATTGGTACTGGTGACTAATACTAACATTGGTACTGGTGACTAAATACTAACATTGGTACTGGTGACTAATACTAACATTGGTACTGATGACTAAATACTAACATTGGTACTGGTGACTAATACTAACATTGGTACTGGTGACTAATACTAACATTGGTATTGATGACTAATACTAACATTGGTACTGATGACTAAATACTAACATTAGTACTGATGACTAATACTAACATTGGTACTGATGACTAATACTAACATTGGTACTGATGACTAATACTAACATTGGTACTGATGACTAAATACTAACATTGGTACTGGTGACTAATATTAACATTGGTACTGGTGACTAATACTAACATTGGTACTGATGACTAATACTAACATTGGTACTGATGACTAATACTAACATTAGTACTGATGACTAATACTAACATTGGTACTGATGACTAATACTAACATTGGTACTGGTGACTAATACTAACATTGGTACTGATGACTAATACTAACATTGATACTGGTGACTAATACTAACATTGGTACTGATGACTAAATACTAACATTGGTACTGGTGACTAATACTAACATTGGTACTGGTGACTAATACTAACATTGGTATTGATGACTAATACTAACATTGGTACTGATGACTAAATACTAACATTAGTACTGATGACTAATACTAACATTGGTACTGATGACTAATACTAACATTGGTACTGATGACTAATACTAACATTGGTACTGATGACTAAATACTAACATTGGTACTGGTGACTAATATTAACATTGGTACTGGTGACTAATACTAACATTGGTACTGATGACTAATACTAACATTGGTACTGATGACTAATACTAACATTAGTACTGATGACTAATACTAACATTGGTACTGATGACTAATACTAACATTGGTACTGGTGACTAATACTAACATTGGTACTGATGACTAATACTAACATTGATACTGGTGACTAATACTAACATTGGTACTGATGACTAAATACTAACATTGGTACTGGTGACTAATACTAACATTGGTACTGGTGACTAATACTAACATTGGTACTGATGACTAATACTAACATTGGTACTGATGATTAATACTAATATTGGTACTGGTGACTAAATACTAACATTGGTACTGGTGACTAATATTAACATTGGTACTGGTGACTAATACTAACATTGGTACTGGTGACTAATACTAACATTGGTACTGATGACTAATACTAACATTGGTACTGGTGACTAATACTAACATTGGTACTGGTGACTAATACTATCATTGGTACTGGTGACTAATACTAACATTGGTACTGATGACTAATACTAACATTGATACTGGTGACTAATACTAACATTGATACTGGTGACTAATACTAACATTGGTACTGATGACTAAATACTAACATTAGTACTGATGACTAAATACTAACATTAGTACTGATGACTAATACTAATATTGGTACTGATGACTAATACTAACATTGGTACTGATGACTAATACTAATATTGGTACTGATGACTAAATACTAACGTTAGTACTGATGACTAAATACTAACATTGGTACTGATGATTAATACTAATATTGGTACTGATGACTAATACTAACATTGGTACTGATGACTAATACTAATATTGGTACTGATGACTAATACTAACATTGGTACTGATGACTAATACTAACATTGATACTGGTGACTAATACTAACATTGGTACTGATGACTAATACTAATATTGGTACTGATGACTAAATACTAACGTTAGTACTGATGACTAAATACTAACATTGGTACTGATGATTAATACTAATATTGGTACTGATGACTAATACTAACATTGGTACTGATGACTAATACTAATATTGGTACTGATGACTAATACTAATATTGGTACTGATGACTAATACTAACATTGGTACTGATGACTAATACTAATATTGGTACTGATGACTAAATACTAACATTAGTACTGATGACTAAATACTAACATTAGTACTGATGACTAATACTAATATTGGTACTGATGACTAATACTAACATTGGTACTGATGACTAATACTAATATTGGTACTGATGACTAATACTAACATTGGTACTGATGACTAATACTAACATTGGTACTGATGACTAAATACTAACATTGGTACTGATGACTAATACTAACATTGGTACTGATGACTAATACTAACATTGGTACTGGTGACTAAATACTAACATTAGTACAAGACCAGCAATTTGGAGAAAAGGGCAGGTTGATTATATTGACCCCAGTACTTAACTAACAATCAGAATATTGTGGGTTCAATTCCTGGACTGGGTTGTATGTTGTGTTCTTGAGCAAAACACTTCAGTTCACGTTGCTGCAGTATACTCAGCTGAAAATGAGTACCAGTAATAGCTGGGGGTTTAACCCTGACATGGACTGGTGTCCTGTCCAGGAGGGAGTCCTGAACTTTCAGTCACTTAATGCCACAGTAACCTGGATAAGCATTGCCTTGATGAACCTTTAATCTCCAAACAGACTTTTTTTTAGAACTGAACGGGTAATTTATTTTATTGATCCCCTGGAAAGACGAAAGGCAAAATTGATCTCGGCCGGATTTGAACTCAGAATATAGAAAGTTGTAACTAAATACAGCAAAGCATTTTGTCTGTTGCTCTACTAATACTGCCAATCTACCACACTTTACTAATGACTAAATTAGACAACACATCAACAAACATTTCAAGGCCATTTTAACATTTTGTTACACCAAACCACTCCAGGTTCTGTGATACTAAACAGTTTATGTAGGAGTAAAAGACTGAAAACAAAATATTATAAACACAGGTGAATGAGTGTATACAGTAATTTTTTTACTGTATTTGGAAACAAAAAATACAGATTATATATATATTGACAGTGAAGGTGCATGGCTTAATGTTCAGAGTACTGGACTCATGATTATAAGGTGGTGAGTGCAATTCCTAGACCAAGCAGCACATTGTCTCCTTAAGCAAGTGACTTATCCCTTTCGTTACCATATTTCTAATAAAAGACACTGCCTATTATTTTCAAATAATTAAGAATTTGGAAGGATTTAATGATATAACTTTTTCATATTAAGCTGGTGTTTCTAGCTTAAAGTAACAAAGGTTCTTGTATAAAGATGGAAAGTTCTTAGATAAATAGAAACACTTTAAAACAGTTTTGTATTGTAGAAAATGGGGCAGTTTCATGGGTTATATTGAAGGATTTATATAATATAACTTTCTCATTAAGCTGGTATTTGGAACATAGCTTAAAGGTTTTTACATAAAATTATAATATAATTGTTTCTACTTTTGGCACAAGGCCAGCAATTACCCAGTACATTACTGGTACTTTATTTTATCGAGGCCATAAGGATGAAAGGCAAAGTTAACCTCGGCGGGATTTGAACTCAGACCATAAAGGGCCGTAACTCTTTGCTGCAAAGCATGGCGTCCGACCCTCTACCGATACTGCCAATCCACTGCCCTTATAATTATAATATAATACTATATAAACACTTTAAAACAAAAAGTTTTGTATTGTAGAATCAGGTATGAGTTCAGACAGTTTGATAACAAAAGTGTTAAAGCCACATTACTTCAGTCCACTTGGTTGGAACAAGAATGAGTACCAGCAGCAGTTGGGCAGTTAACCTCCGTGATGGGCTAGTGTCCATCTTATTCTTTCAGTCACTTAACACCATTGAAACTGAGATAAGCTCTGGCCTGATGAGACTCTAGGCTTGTGATAGACTTTAACAGATATAATCACAGATATATCAAATACAAGAAGTGACAGAATAAATAATAACTTACTTTAAATAAATGTCGCCAGACTTGTGTCTTAAGTAAATCCTGTTCTTTAGCAGCTTGAATTCCGATTTTACGAAATGCTTGGTGATAATCTTTATTTAAAAACACTTTGGATTCTGGGCTTGCCAGTTCAATAATACCTAAACATATATCACACAATGTTAAACTCATTGGCACAAGTTCAGAAAGAGAGAAAGGCATACAGGTAAATTTTTCCACACAACCATCACTGAATTCCACTGAAATAGAATAAAATAAAATAATATTAAAATAAGAAAAATTTAAACAAAAAACAAACAGGATTAAAAGAATCCTAGGTAATAAATTATCTCCAAACAACTAATCCTATAAGCTAGATTATAATGAGAATAACGATGGACTAATGACTACACTTGCCCTCTTGTTCACACAAAGTAGGACAACTTCCTCAATATAACATCTTAATAAGGTCTGCCTTTATATCTGGTGGCTTCCTGTCCAACTAGAGTCTATCAGCCTCTACACTGACAACAATAGATGTCCAGACAAAATAATAACCCTCTACACGTGCATCTACATGTGAAAGCACATATCTGAGGAGCTTTTGATTCCAGAGGTACGGACATAATTGATCGTTCCTCGAGCTGATTGGCAGTGAAACATATGTAATATGTGATTAAATATGTATATGATGCAATACTGATTCTTTGTTCCCTAATTATTATTATCATTATATACTCTTTTACCTGTTTCAGCCATCCGGCTGAGGCCATGCTGGGCACCGCACTCTCCTCCCTTACTGATATATATATATATCATCATCATCATCATCATTTAACGTCTGCTTTTCCTTGCTTGCAAGGGGTGGAACAGGTCTTATTAAGCATGGCATCTCTCCATTCATCACGGTCCTTTGTCATCTCCTCCGTGAGCTTCAACGATCTGAGATCTGCTCTCACCACCTCCGCCCATGTTTTTGGTGGTCTTCCTTCTACTGGGATTTCTTGGCACTTCTTTACCAAACGGTCATCCTCGATGCACACCACATGTCCATATCATCTCAGTCTTCTCTCCCACACACTACAACTTATCCCTCTTATACACAGTTTCTCTCTCAACTCGTCTATGCTTGGTCATTCACGCACATTGACACTGCACATCCAACGGAACATGCTTGCTTCATTTCTCTCCAGCCATCACATATCTTCCACAGTTGCTGCCCATGTCTCACTACCATGCAGCATCACGCATCTCACACAGGCATCATGTAACTAGACTTTCGTTTGTAGGGAGAAACCCTTCTTTGTCAACAGAGGAAACAGCTCCCTAAATTTCTTCCAACCCATCCTTATTCTGGATACTATGGCCTCAGAACACTCTCCTCCCTTACTAATCTGATCACCTAGGTATCGGAAGCTATCAACCACCTCTATAGGTCCTACCCGCATTTGAAAAATGTGTCTATCACTGCGACTTCTTCTGTCAAATTTCCCTGTACATCTACTGCATATATAGTTTTCCCTACCTGTCAGCTTGCCTGCTATACCACTACATCTGCATTGTGTACATTTTATAGAATTTATGCCAACTCCTTTCCTACATATTGAACATGGCCATTTCCCTGATGGAATCAGAGTTTTGTCCTCTCTTCTACTTATCAACACATTTGTCTTCATGAGGTTCCCTCTCAGTCCTCTTGATTCCAGTTACTGTTTCGATAGCCAGAATTTATTCTCTAGCCTCCTCTACTGATTCTGCTATAAGTACCAGATCATCAGCATAGAGAAGTTTCCATGGGCAGCCAATCTTAAACTCCTCTGTTATGGCTTGGAGGACTATAATGAACAAGAGTGGGCTGAGGACAGAAACCTGATGTACTCCTACTTGTATATCATCATCATCATCATCATTTTATGTCCGCTTTTCCCTGCTTGCAAGGGTGGGACGGGAACTGATTCTGGCTTGATTTCTACAGCTGGATGCCCTTCCTAACACCAACCTCATTTACAGTGAGTGCTGGGTGCATTTTTGCCGTGGCACCTCCACGACCACTTTGCAGTGGAATGATAGGGACCCCAGTCCCTATCATTTCTATAGCTGAGTAAACTGGAGCAATGTGAAATAAAGTATCTTGCTCAAGGAAACAACACATCACTCGGTCTGAGAATTGAACTCACAACCTTTCGATTGCAAGGCCAAAAGGCCAATGCTCTAACCACTAAGCCATGTGCCTCCAATATATATATATATATATATATATATATATATATATATGCTAGCATGTAAAATGGACATTAAATGATGATGTTGATGATGATATATACATATATATACATATATGTATAGATATCTACGCACACATATATCATCATCATCATCATCATCATTTAACAGCTATTTTCCATGCTAGCATGGGTTGGAAAGGTTACCACCTTCTGAGGCTAGACTGGTCAGGTGACATCAAACTCATATGTTCCATTCTTGGCATAGTTTTTAAGGCTGGATGCCCTTCCTAATGTCAAATAAAGAATGTAATACAAGTTTCAACAGTGTTTCCAAATACAAAAATATTTTAAAAGCAACCAAAATTTGCAGAATATAAAAAAGAAAAAAGAAATAAATATTTTGAAAACTATTAAATCCTAAGTTTGTTAGGTGAGTAAATTCTTACCTTTGTTATCCCCATAAAACTCTGCATCATGTAGTGTGTGGAGAGAATGGCTGAATGCAGCACAGAACACAGATAGCAAAGGGACAATCTCTTGAATATTACTATCAGTTAAAGATTGGCCATGGGCTAGTTCTTGGATGAGAAAAGTTTTTGTTCTGAAAATAATAAATCAGCCTTAACTCTTTCATACAAAATTGCCTGAAACTGTTTATTTTTAAATGTTTATATTTATCTATAAAAATAAACTTACCATCCATATTATCAAATCTTTCCAAATTCTTTACTACTACTACTACTATTACTACTTCTTCTCCCACTTATTCCTGAGAGGGCTGTGGGGGCAGAGTCCTCAAACAATCCTTCCAGTGGGTTCTGTCAGAAGCAACAGTGTGATCTCTCAATTCGGAGAAGTAGCGGCTCTAACTGGAGTGACTCTCTGAACTAGGAGCTACGCACTCTATTGAGTAATGTTACTCCAAAGACCCTTCAAAGGAACCCCATTTCAGCCGCTTGTATTCTTTCGGGCATGACCATAGATAATGGTTGGCATGAAAACCGAATTGAAGACAGCGAGTTTGGCTTTTACACCTTCCTCTATTTTTCTGATTACTGAATACTGAAGCTGGCGCATTACTGCAGCAGCTCCTGGAATTCTTGCACTTAATTTAGCCTCCTGCCTTTCATCAGTCGTGTTGAAAGCATGGAAGGAACTTCTATATCTGCTTCAGTAGAACTCCATTTACATGTAGAGTGCACTGCACAGGCTTCCTTGAGAGGACGAGTGTCTCAGTTTTTGCAGCACTGATTTTCATTTCAGCCATGCAGAACTCAGCATCAAACTTATCAAGTGCAAGTCGGAGATCACCTTCTATCGAGTTAAGTAACACCATGTCAAATTCTTGATTAATTTCAAAATTATTTCAAAATCATAGGCAGTATATTTCATTAGAACTATGGTAACAATACCAGCCTGCCTGAGACCACCACTGATTGAAATGTTTATCCTTATAGTAAAATCTTCCATCATAGTTTTATTTAAGTTTTGTTAAATAATGTTCCAAACATTCACTAATGAACAGGTTAGTTATTTTATTAAATTCCTCCAAATTTATGATTATTTTTGAAACTACTTGAAAAACATAGACTGTATGTTTTGTTAGAAATATGGTACTGAAAGGGTCTTTTATTTATTCAACAAATTTCAATTCGGTTATATAATGTTTGCAATAACAAAAAGAAAAAGAAAGAGGGAAAAAAATTAAATAACGAAAGTAAGGAAAAGGTTTAGGGGAAGGGAGAAAGGCAATGTTTAAATAAAAGAAGAGAGGAAAAAAACTGTGAAAACTTAAGGAATACCAAACAGTACTAAAAAAAACTAAACAAATCCTCGTTTAAAACAGTAAAGAAAATGTAAAGGAAGGGGTGAACAACCGAGCCAACACCAGAGCAAAAGACAACAGCGAGGGGTACTGGGCGACCTCTCTAATGACTTTTGAGGCAAGCCAGCACACACGTAGCGCTGCCTCGGGTGATGGCAAGGCTAATATGCTGGAACAGCCAAGATTCCAGAACACTAACCTAAAAGTTGTTAAGTTAAAAACAAAGGAGAAGAGCCAATCATCAGATTGGAGCAAAGAAACTATATTTCCATTGCTAATACTATCTACAAGTTGTAACTCTTGGTAGAAGGAAGTGACATTTGAACTCTGTATCCAATGCTGATACTATCTGCCAGTCATAAGATGGAAGTGAGATTTTAACGCAGAATGTGTAAAGTTGGATCAGATACTGTAAAGCAACCCGTCCAACTGGTTAACAATTCTGTAAATCTATCACCATACATATCTATTGATTCCTCCCAGAGAACAAGAAAGGCAAAGTTAACCTCGGTGGGATTTGAACTTAGAACACAGTGACCTGGAAGAAATACTGGCATACTTAATCAGGACACCCTAACAACTCTACCAAGAGAAGTTAAAAAGTAAATAAAATACAGAACAGATAAAATAAGAAGTTTTCTTCTACTTACCCACTAACTGAATATCGCAAAGTACATTCTAACCATAATCTTTTCATAAAATCAGTGTTGAAAGCTAAAGTATACAACAGTCTGAAACAAAATATGTAGAATATGATAAATATCTTTAACCCTTTAGTATTTAAACTGGCCATATCCGACCAGAATTCTCTCACCTCTTTCTGTTCAAACTGGCGATAACCGGCTGCTCATACTTTTGTTAAGGTATGTTCTCAAAATAAATATCAAAATCTCATAGATTTGAGATTATAAGAGATAAAGTGTTTACCATGAAAATACAATAGTAAATATAAAGAAATGTAAAATGCTAAAGGGTTAATTATATAACACCAGATGTGGCAATAGAATTTTTTAAATGAAAAATGCATTTGCTAAATCTGAAAGTTTCATTAACATTGATTAGATTATAAAATAAAATAAACATAGATGCTGAAATTTCCACACAGTTCATATTTCCAGCTTCCTGAATCATGGAGTCATCCATTATTTGGATATAAAATATTAAAAAAATAAAATCAAAATATTTCCAATGAATAGGCACAAACGTGACTGTGATTAAGGAGTTTGCTTAGCAACAAGATGGCGCTGGGTTCAGTTCTACTACGTGGTACCTTGAGATACTAAAGTCCAGGGTTGACGAATGCCTTTTGATGGGAATTTGGTAGATGGAAACTGCAGAAGTGAACTCCTTAACCACAGCCATACCTATAAATTGTAGATAAAATTGGAGTGATGTAATGATGTTGGGTGTTTTTAGCCCTTGTGACAAGTAAAGAAATGTTTGCAACTGAGTTTGTTGATGCTAATGTTATAAACACTTAAAACATTTCTTTCTGCGCCTTGTGATAGTAAATATGAAAGCATCTTGAGACACCAGCACAAATGAAAATCAGTAGTTAAATTCTTCTATAGTGTTTGATTTTGATGTCACTTTCAAAGGAATTTGGTGAAGCATACATTAACAGTTAACATCTTGTGCCACATAAAACCGCATTAACAAGACATTTTTGAGAAGTATAAAACAGCACTATAAGTGCATCACATTAAATAAGTCTTTACTCTTATACTGCAAATTTTCACAACAATCTGTCCACTAGTAAAGATAAAGATACTACTGACATTTAAATTAACAAAACTGTTTTTAGATATTTACTATTAAATCTTTACATGATGTTAAAGAGTTAATAAATGTTTGGCTTGCTCATAAATAGTAAATAATAAATAATTGTTTCTACTTTTGGCACAAGGCCAGCAATTATCCCAGTGTATTACTGGTACTTTATTTTATCAACCCCGTAAGGACGAAAGCAAAGTTAACCTTGGCGGGATTTGAACTCAGACCATAAAGGGCCGTAACTCTTTGCTGCAAAGCATGGCGTCCGATACTGACTGTGAAAACATAACTTACATTCATAAATACTGAGTGAACTTAGCAAAAACTAAAGTGTTAATAACTAGGAAAGAAGACATTTCCCATCAGGGAAATGGCCTGGCTTGATATGTACACAATGCAAATTTTGGGTAGAAAAGAGGTATAGCGGGATAGCAGGCAGACTAACAAGAAAGGAATAATATGCTCAGGGAAAATAAGGGTTTCAGTGATATTCATCTTTTTCAAATACATGAAGGTTCCATAGAAGTAGTTGATAGCTTCTGCTACCTTGGTGATATAATTAGCAATGGAGAAGATCCAAGAGCTTAGAGAGCTATACTTCTGTTGACAACAAAAAGCTTCTCTCTTCGAAAGAAAAGCAGGCTGTATGGTGCATGTGTACAAAGTGGGATGTTGAATGGTATTGAGACATGGGCAGTGAACGCTGAAGATATGCACAGACTGGAGAGTAATGACTCAATCATGCTTTGATGGATGTGCAATGTCAATATATGTGAAAGGCAAAGCATGGATGAACTGAATATAAGAAGAATTAGATGTTGTATGAAAGAGAGAAGACTGTGCTGGTATGGACATGTGATAGGTACGGATGATAATCGCTGGGAAAAGAAATCTAAGTAATGCCAGTAGAGGAAGATCAAGGAAGACCTGGGCAGAAGTTGTGAGAGCTGATCTTGAATCGCTGAAACTCACAGGAAAGATGACAAAAGATTGTAAAGAGTAGAGAGCTGATGTACTGAAAAGGAGCCTTTCAGCAAATCAGTCATAAAATGATGATGATAAGTTATTATCTATGCATAATGTAAAAGTGAGATGTTTGTTGGTTGGTTTCTTCGTGCATCACACAAAAACAAAACCTGACAATCAAAAAGTAAGTACAGCAATGAAATAAGGGTATACCCAGGAAGGGTTGTTGATACTAATTTTATAAAATCAAAGTAGAAAATCATCCCAGGTATGCTAACCAACCTGACTGCTATTTCTAGCAGGTTGGGAGTCAACCATAAGGGATTCTCTTTGCGCTTTCATGTTTCGTGACCAGCGTCTCCAATTCAAACGCTGGTTTACGCACACAGACATACACATACACACATTTATATATAATTATCTAGATCTAGATCTTTAATCATTTTCCATATATGGTAGCAGGAAATCATTCGGCTATTCTATAAAGAATATTAGTCTTTATTTTTTCATAGCAAAAATATGTTTTATCCATAGCAAGAATTTCTTTCTCTTGCTCCACATAATGATTTTATTTACAATTTTATTTATAATTTTATTTACAATTGTGTAAATAACATTTAAATGGGGAAGGGGTAAAGAAGGTCAGAGGGTAGTGGGCTCTGGGCCTAGGGCGCAACAATGTTGGGGCTACGCCCAGTGACACCTGCTGCAACAGCCACCCCACCTCGCAGGGCTCCTTCCTCTGACAGGCTGCTGACATTCCTATCTATATCTATCTATATAATAATCTATATCTCTATATAATATAAAAGATTGAAACTCCCATCATCCTCTTAAGAAACCTTGATCAACCACGTCTGTGCAATGGCACATGCTTAACAGTTACGTGGATGATGAACCATCTCCTAGAGGTCACAATTATTAGAGGCAATCATGAAGGAGAAAATGCATTTATTCCCAAGATTCCTCTACCGAGCTGCCATTCAAATTCTCAAGACTTCAGTTCCCTGTTAGAGCCAGTTTTACTATGACCATACATAAAGCTCAGGCTCAGAGTTTCAAAGTTGTAAAATTGAATACAAAAGAGTCACTTTTTACCCATGGGCAGTTATATGTAGGTTGTTCACGAGTGGAAACCCTTAGAAATCTTTATATGCTATGCACTAACAGTAAAACGAAGAATATGGTGTATCTGGAAGACGTTTTACAGGGGTTTTTTTGCAAACACATACACACCATGGTCTCGCCTCGTACTGTAAACTAAAACACACATCCAATAGTTATTTTCTCATATCATCTGTTTACCCAGGCGAAGCTGGGTATGTCAGCTACTTCATGCACCATATGAAACCACACTAGCAAGATGTTCTTGAAAAATACAGAAGATTAAAATGGCTGCATCACATTAAATATTGATTTTTAATTTAGACACAAGGTCAGCAAATTTGGGGGAAAGTCAAAGTTGATTAAATCAACACCAGGACTTGACAGGTATATTATTTTATCAACCCCAAAAGGGGTTTGAACTCAGAACTAGCACAAAGGTATTTTATCAGATGCTCTACCAATCTACCATCATCACATTAAATATTAAAATCAAAGTTGTGAAACTATTATATGTTGGAAAAGTTACCTTAATTTATGAACAGGAATCCGTTGGTCACACATAAGACTGTGACAAATATTACAAATTGCTACAAGTATATCTGGAGTGGAATATTCTGTGGTACACACAATAATACGGCGAGCAAGTACTACTGAATCTAAATAATTGAGGCAGGATTCACGTAATTTTTCCTGGTAAGCAAAGTCTGTCTCCTGAAAGAAGGTAAAAAAAATTAAATATGGTGAACACTAATTTATTAGTCATTATCATCACCATCATCACTATTTACCATGTATTAGTCATCAACATCATCACTATTTACCATGTATTAGTCATCACCATCATCACTATTTACCATGTATTAGTCATCAACATCATCACTATTTACCATCTATAAGTCATTACCATCACTGTTTACCATGTATTAGTTATCATCACCACGTTTTTAGCTTGGTTTCTATAGCTTCATAATGTGTACAAGGACCATTTTGTTGTGACACCAGGACTACCATCTTGTAGGGTGGACTGGGTACTTTTATCATGGCACCAGCACTGCCACTTTACAGGGTCGACTGGGTGCTTTTATCATGGCACCAGCACTGCCACTTTACAGGGTGGACTGGGTACTTTTATCATGGCACCAGCACTACCACTTTACAGGGTGGACTGGGTATTTTGATCATGACACCAGCACTGCCACTTTACAGGGTGGACTGGGTACTTTTATCATGACACCGGCACTCCCACTTTACAGGGTGGACTGGGTATTTTGATCATGACACCAGCACTACCACTTTACAGGGTGGGCTGGGTATTTTTATCATGACACCGGCACTCCCACTTTACAGGGTGGACTGGGTATTTTTATCATGACACCGGCACTCCCACTTTACAAGGTGGACTGGGTATTTTGATCATGACACCAGCACTACCACTTTACAGGGTGGGCTGGGTATTTTTATCATGACACCAGCACTACCACTTTGCAAGGTGGGCTGGGTATTTTTACCATGACACCAGCACTACCACTTTACAGGGTGGACTGGGTATTTTTACCATGACACCAGCACTACCACTTTACAGGGTGGACTGGGTATTTTTACCATGACACCAGCACTACCACTTTACAGGGTGGACTGGGTATTTTTACCATGACACCAGCACTACCACTTTACAGGGTGGACTGGGTATTTTTACCATGACACCAGCACTACCACTTTACAGGGTGGACTGGATATTTTTACCATGACACCAGCACTACCACTTTACAGGGTGGACTGGGTATTTTTACCATGACACCAGCACTACCACTTTACAGGGTGGACTGGGTATTTTTAGCATGACACCAGCATTACCAATTTACAAGGTGGACTGGGTACTTTTATCATGACACCAGCACTATAACCTTACAGGGTATACAGGGTGTTTTTATCATGACACCAGCAATGCCTAATTTCAACACTAGTCATATGAAACTAAATGTTGTATACAAGATTTCTTCAACACAAAATATTTCGCTATTTAGAAAATTGAAAACAATTACATCATAGAAGGGTCCTTTTAACTTTACATTTATCAGGTGTGTGGCTTAGTGGTTAGGGTGTTAGTCTCACAATCATGACTTTGATTTCCAAATCAGATAGTATATTGTGTTTTTGAGCCATACACTTTATTTCACATTGCTCTAGTCCACTTAGTTGGAAAAAATTAGTTGTGACAATACTGGTGCCTTTCCCTTAGACAACATTGGTGGCATGGAGAGGGGTGACTGGTATGTATGGGAGACTGGTATGCATGGGTGACTGGTATGTATGGGTGACTGGTATGCATGGGTGACTGGTATGCATGGATGACTGCTGGTCTTCCACAAAAATACCTTGTCCATGTTTGCACTTTGTAGAGCTTTCCAGGTGCAAACCCATGGTCAATCATGAATGAAAGGAAGCGGAGAGCAGGAAAGGAGGTAAATATGTAATTCTTGGACATTGACAGAGTTCTACTGAAACACAGTCTCAAATCAAATCACTTGCCAGACATGTACAACTGTGGCTAAAATGACTCTTCCATGATGTAATTGTTTTAGTTTCAACACACAGTCTCAGATCAATTCATCTGCCTAGATCAAATCATCTTCCAGACATGTACATCTGTGGCTAAAATGACTCTTCCATGATGTAATTGTTTTAGTTTCAACACAGTCTCAGATCAAATCATCTGCCAGACATGTACTCCTCCATGATGTAATTGTTTTAGTTTCAACACAGTCTCAGATCAAATCATCTGCCAGACATGTACAACTGTGGCTAAAACGACTCCTCCATGATGTAATTGTTTTAGTTTCAACACAGTCTCAGATCAAATCATCTGCCAGACACGTACAACTGCAAAATTGAAAAGCCAACAGGTAAAGTGTTGGTGTATTAACATGGTTAGGATGTTGAACTGACAATAGTAAGGCTGTGATATTTGTAGAAACAGAGGGAGAGGATAGAGGAAGGGAAGATGTAGAGTTATAGAAACAAAGGGAGGGAGGATAAGTGGGGGGGGGGGGCAGGAGGAGAGGAAGGATGAGAGTGGTAGGAGAGGGACGGAGGCAGGATGAGTAGTAGAAAGAAGAAGAGAGAGAAAGGCAGTGAAGGGAAAAGATAATGGGGTGGGGGTTGGGGACAGGAAGAGAGGATGAAAGTGGTAGGAAAAAAGAGAGAGCTAATAACAGAAATATCAACTCACTGTGTCATCAATAATCATATCTTCAGTATCTGAATCAGTGTCTTCGTCGTCATTAAGATTCTGTAGTCGAGGCTGAGGTAGGGTAGGGACAAGTTTTTGCATTAACATTAAATATTGAAATGTCTGCTGTGGTGTCAATGTCTCTGGAATACAAATAATAATAAAATGGTAAAACATTTTCATATCACACAACCTAAAAGCTGCCCTGGTTCTGTGACATAAAACAACTTTAAAATATCTATCTTCAAATGAAAATCTTCCATCACAGTTTTATATAAGAACCTTTTGTTAATATAGCTTCCAAAAACCAACATAACTTAAAAAGTTATTTTACTAAATCTTTCAAAGTTCTTGATTATTATTATTATTATTATTATTATGGCCTAGTGGTTAGAGCATTGGCCTTGCAATCAAAAGGTTGTGAGTTCAATTCTCAGACCGGGTGATGTGTTGTTTCCTTGAGCAAGATACTTTATTTCACATTGCTCCAGTTTACTCAGCTGTAGAAATGAGATGATAGGGACTGGGGTCTCTATCATTCCACTGCAAAGTGGTCGTGGAGGAGCCACAGCAAAAAAGCACCCAGCACTCACTGTAAACGAGGTTGGTGTTAGGAAGGGCATCCAGCTGTAGAAATCAAGCCAGAATCAGTTCCCGTCCCACCCGTGCAAGCAGGGAAAAGCGGACATAAAATGATGATGATGATATATATATATAACAAAGAGTGGTAAGGAACCAGGTGGACCATAACGCACCAGAGTACTCAATACTTAGGGTAGTAGAGTGGGTAATAGGTAAAGAGTCGGGACCCCGACGGATGAGCTCCGGCCGTTTCGACAGCTAGATCCGAATTATAAGAAAGTAAGGTTTTATTAAGAAGTTCCACGCAGGTACCACAACAGAAACATAAACCCTCCATTCCAATTTTACTTTTGAAAATCATAAGAACTGTGAAACCGGAAAAGTAAATACTAAAAAGACTCCAGTTGCATTTTCAATTTCTTTTCTTTATATATAAACGTTTGTATATGTATAATAAAGCGAAAACAATGCAGGTATGGACATAGAATAAAGAATGCAAATGCAAAAGATATTGTTGATAATTAGTCTTTTACCTTAGATTTATTTAAATGTCCTTAATTTTCGAGATAATATCTCTTCTTTGGAGGGAAGTAAAGTGGTTAAACCAGTGTTCAAAATAGCTTGCCAAGCTATTTATTGTATTATTCTTTTCTAATCTTTGTCACATCCACTGATACTGACCACATCATCTTCACTCTTTAAATATGACACTGTTAATGACAACACTAACATCTATATATCTTTACGATTGTTAAACCAGTCTTCTAAATAGCTTGCCAGGTATTTAGAACACTGGTTTAACCACTTTACTTCCCTCCGAAGAAGAGATATTATCTCGAAAATTAAGAACATTTAAATAAATCTAAGGTAAAAGACTAATTGTCAACAATATCTTTTGCATTTGCATTCTTTATTCTATGTCCATACCTGTATTGTTTTGGCTTTATTATACATATACACATGTTTATATATATATATATATATATATATATATATAAAGAAAAGAAATTGAAAATGCAACTGGAGTCTTTTTAGTATATTTATTTACTAGTGTATATATATATATAATAATAATAATAATAATATTATTTATACTTATACATACACTATCATCATCATCATCGTCGTTTAATGTCTATCTTCCACACTAGCATGGGTTTAGACTATCTATAATTATAAACAGGAAAGGTCAGTAACTCATTACCACCTTATTACCAGTAAGAAAAAATAGCTCAATGTAAATACATCAGATGTTTTACAGAGCCGGAATATAAATTACAGAATAATCAAAACTATGTTGAAAACATTTTATTGCTGACAATCGTTTCTTCCAAACGTTCGTTTGGAATCATCAGGGCACTAGCAAAGTTTAGACATATAATTAACCTCCTATTCCACAGAACAATCGTAAAGATACATAGATGTAAGTGTTGTCATTAACAGTGTCATATTTAAAGAGTGGAGATGATGTGGTCAGTGTCAGTGGATGCGACAAAGATTATAAAAGAATAATACAACAATTATAGAGGAAATAAAGAAGAAAGTTACTTGTAAAACGAGGACATTAGCGGTACATATGCAAGTGTACAGAAAGAGTGCAGATGTGTTAGGCATGTACAGAATATACTATATGCATATATATATATACATGTGAAGGCACATGGCTTAGTGGTTAGAGTGTCGGGCTTACAATTGTCAGGTTGTGAGTTTAATTCTCAGACCAGGCTTTGATTTGTGTTCTTGAGCAAGATACTTTATTTCATATTGCTGCAGTTCACTCAGCTGTAGAAATGAATTGGGATGTCACTGGTACCAAGCTGTATTGGCCATTGCCTTTCCCTTGGACAACATTGGTGGCGTGGAGAGGGGAGACTAGTATGCATGGGTGACTACTGGTCTTCCACAAATAACCTTTACCAAGACTTGTGCCTCGGAGGAAACTTTCTATGTGCAAATTCCATGGTCATTTGAGACCGAAGAGGGTCTTTATACTATTTATATATATATATTTGCGTTTGTACCAGGAAGAGGCACCACTGATGCCCTCTTCCTTGTGAGGCAGTTACAGGAAAAGTACCTAGCTAAAAGTAAGCCACTCTACTTGGCATTTGTCGACCTTGAGAAAGCCTTTGACAGAGTTCCACGTGCTGTAATCTGGTGGGCTCTTAGAAAACTAGGAGTAGATGAATGGCTTGTGAAAGCGGTAAAAGCCATGTATAGGGGAGCAGTCAGCAAAGTTAGGATTAGCAATGAGTATAGCGAGGAATTTAGCGTACAGGTTGGGGTCCACAAGGGTTCTGTTCTTAGCCCCCTCCTGTTCATCATAGTCCTGCAGGCAATAACGGAGGAGTTTAAGACCGGATGCCCATGGGAACTCCTGTATGCTGATGACCTCGCACTCATAGCTGAATCTATGGTAGAACTAGAGAATAAATTCCAAACTTGGAAGCAGGAACTAGAAAGAAAGGGTCTCAAAGTCAACATGACAAAGACTAAGGTCCTTGTAAGTAGACGAGAAAACAGAACCCAGATCCCCTCAGGGAAATGGCCTTGCTCAGTATGTAGGAAAGGTGTAGGTAGGAACTCCATTCTCTGCCCCAAATGCAAACAATGGGTACACAAGAGATGTAGCGGGATCTCAGGAAGCTTAATTAAGAATGTAGGCTTCACATGCAGCAACAGCAAGCAGCAAACAACCACAGGAAACAAGTACCACCAATCTCTGGGAGGGCTCTGTAGAAACAGTAGACAGCTTCTGCTACCTAGGTGACCAAATTAGCAGTGGAGGTGGGTGTTCAGAAAGTACAATAACTAGGGTAAGAACGGGATGGAAGAAGTTTAGGGAACTACTACCACTGCTAGCTGCAAAAGGCTTCTCCCTCAGAATGAAAGGCAGACTGTATGATGCGTGTATCCGAACAGCAATGTTGCATGGTAGTGAGACCTGGGCGCTGAAGGTGGAAGACTTACGTAGATTAGAGAGAAACGAAGCCTGCATGCGCCGATGGATGTGTAACAGTAATATACGTGAACGACAAAGCATAAATGAATTGAGAGAGAGACTGAGCATAAGAAGAATCAAATGCTGTGTGCAGGAGAGGCGGTTGCGCTGGTATGGACATGTGATGCATATGAAGGATGACAGCTGCATAAAAAGGTGCAGAGCACTAGAAGTTGATGGAAACCGCGGAGTGGGGAGACCCAAGATGACCTGGGATGAGGTGATAAAAGCCGACCTTACCCAATTACACCTCTCAAAGGCAATGACACACGACAGTGACTTCTGGCGTCACGCAGTAATACAGAGTACCCGACCTCCCATGGGTACAAGCTGAAGCATATAGACAATATAGACCGCAAGGTGGTCGTGGAGGTGCCACGGCAAAAAAGCACCCAGCCCACACTGTAAAGTGGATGTGTAGGCGCCACGAAAAAGCACCCAGCACTCACTGTAAATGATGTTGGTGTTAGGAAGGGCATCCAGCTGTAGAAATCAAGCCAAATCAGTTCCTGTATGAGCAAGGCATGGTCAGCCGACCAGACACTGCCCACAACAGGACAACCCGTCTAACCCATGCTAGCGTGGAAGAACGGACGTAAAATGGTGATGATGATGATGATGATATATCATCATCATTTTTACGTCCGCTTTTCCCTGCTTGCAAGGGTGGGACGGAAACTGATTCTGGCTTGATTTCTACAGCTGGATGCCCTTCCTAACCCCAACCTCATTTATAGTGTAGGCTGGGTGCTCTTTTGCTGTGGCACCTACACAACCACTTTGCAGTGGAATGATAGGGACCCCAGTTCCTATCATCTCATTTCTACAGCTGAGTAAACTGGAGCAATGTGAAATAAAGTGTCTTGCTCAAGGAAACAACACATCACCCGGTCTGAGAATTCACAACCTTTCGATTGCAAGGCCAATGCTCTAACCACTAAGCCATGTGCCTCCATATATACTATATATGATATTGTGCAAGAGAAAGGCAAAGGCAGATATAGCACCAGTATCATTGCAACTCATATGCACCATGTATACACCATATATATATATATATAAGATAAGATATATATATATATATATATACACACACACACACACATCATCATCATCAACTTTAAGATCTTTTGATTCTGGATCATACTTCCAAGTTTGCAATTTCTTCTCTAATTCTACCATAGATTCAGCTATCAGTTAGGTCATCTACATACAGAATTTCCCATGGGTAGCCAGTCTTAAACTCTTCCGCTATAGCCTGCAAGATGATAGACAGGAGAGAGCTAAGGACAGAGCCCTGACGAACACCTACTTGTATGCTAAATTCTTTGCTATAATCATTGTTAATTCTAACCTTGCTGACTGTTCCTCTATACATGGCTTGTACAGCTTTCACAAGCCATTCATCTACTAGTTTTCTAAGTGCCCACCAGATAATGGTACGGGGCACTCTGTCAAAGGTTTTCTCCAGCTCAACAAATGCCAAGTAGAGGGGTTTACTTTTAGTTAGGTACTTCTCCTTCAGTTGCCTCACAAGGAAGAGGGTGTCCATGGTACTTTTACCTGGCACAAATCCAAACTGCATTTCATCAAATTTAATTCGATCCCTAATCAGCTGTGCTATAATTCTTTTTGTGACCTTCATAACCTGGTCAACCAGCTTGATGCCTCTATAGTTTTCTCTATCTAGAGCATCTCTTTTGCCCTTGAGGCAGACAACAATGATGCTGCTACACCAGTAATTGAGTATGATACCATTTTGTGTTACTTGGTTTATAATACGGGTGACCATGGTATGTCCCACCATGCAAGATGCTTTCAACATCTCAACAACTATCCTGAAGGTCCAGCTGCCCTGCCTGACTTCATATCCTTGATTGCCTTACTTACTATACTACTACTGACTTGTACAGTTGGTCCTTCTGTTGGATCAACTTGGGGCAAACTATTTTCTTCCCATGCATTCTCCTCATTCAATAATCTTTCAAAGTGACACTTCCATGCTACATTCTTTTCAGTGAGTGCAAGTACACCATTATCATCTCGAATATACTTCTCTCCATCAACATCACAACTTTCCCTGACACATTACCTCACAATCCTGAACACCTCAAGCCTTTGTTCCTCGCGTTACAAAATATCCTTAAATTTTTTATCTTCTGCTTCCCTTCTTGAAAAGTACACTTGTCGTCTAGCTTCTCTCCTCATCTCCTGGTAGTGTTCTCTACTTCCCCCATCCTACCATTCTTTCCAAGCCTGTCTTTTGGCCTTAATTGTCTCCTCCACCCTACTGTTTCATCACCAAGTCACTCTCCTTCTCCCTAGAGGTCTTCTCCAACCAGAGATTTCGTTTGTCGTCTTCAGTAGGTTATCTTTCAGGAATTCCCACTGCTCCTCTATATTGTATGTCTCTATTTCTTCTTCCTTACTGTTGAAAGTGCCAAACAACAGACCTCTAAATTTGTTACTGACTGGGGTCCTTCGACTTCCACATTCTTCACCTCAAGGTTATCCTCAGTCATCAAGTTCACCTAGCTTTGACTATAAGGTCGCTAACTATCAGGTTATGTTGGGAGATGCATTCTTCACCAGGAAAGGACTTTGTGTTTACAACAGTCAATCTGAGTCATTTTCTGGTAAGGTTAAAGTCTATCTGGTGGCGTGCATACCTGATCTATAGGTGATTATGTGGTTGTCTCGTGTTACAGATAGATAGATCATTAGCATCGCAGAATTCCTTCCTCATTTCTAGTACCAAACCCACAACCCCCATGGATCTCGTCGAAGCTATCACAGTGTTGCCCAACATGCTTGTTAAAGTCACCTGCAATGAGTATGAGGTCGTTGTCATTTATTCAGGAGGTTGTGTGCATTAGGGACTCATAAAATCTGACTTTTAGTGTATCTGGCAGTCCAGATTGAGGAGCGTATGGTGATATGTTTGTCATGGTAGTCTTATTTAGTACAAGTCTACGTTTAATTATTGTTGTTTACTCTATTTACAGCAATAACTTTGTCTACCCATTTTTCTGCGACCAAAACCCCTACTCCACCCAGCCCTTCATCATTTCCCACCCAGAAAAATTTGTAGCATCAATTTTTTGTCATAAGAAATCTAGTTTACATTCCCCTCCATCTAGTCTTATGGACACAGCACACATTGACTTTCTTTCATTCAAATATTTCTACAATATCTTCCTTTCACTGTACCTATGTTGATGGTGCCAGCTCTCAAGTTATGGAGTTCACTGGAAGAATGAGAGGAAGAAGACAAACACTTGGGAGGGGGTGTGAGGGGTGAGGTGGTGTTGGTTTTCCATGTCTGTTGGTCGTCCAGAGGAGGTTGGTGGGTTTGTATTCATCTTTAGGAATGATCCAACTTTGTATTCCATTTGCCCAACAGAACAGCATCAGGCCCATAACAACTGTAGTATACATTATATATATACACTATTTATATACTATATATATACTATATATACACTATATATATACTTGCAGGCGCATGGCTGAGTGGTTAGAGAATTGGATTCGCAATCGTGTGGTTGTGATTTTGATTCCCAGACCGGGCGATACGTTATGTCCTTGAGCAAGACACTTTATTTCACATTGCTCCTTCTGCCTGGAGGTGCGACCGACAGACAGTAATAGCAATTGGAAAGACCAACGGAAACATTGTTTCCTCAGTCCGATTTGATGAGCTCCACCCCACTTTGTTAAGCGAACGAGGTTAGGGATTGTGTCGATCGACTATCGATATACACTACATATACACTATAAAGGATGTTGTCCAATGGAAAGGCAAAGGCTGATATAGCTTGGTACCAGTGTTGTCTGGGGCAACATGAAATAAAGTGTCTTAAGGACACAACATGCTGCCTGATCCCACAATCAAACACATTCACTGACCACACAATTATAGGACCAATCAAACCACTGACCACACAATTGTGAGACCAACAACCACTGACCATTCAATTGTGAGACCAACAACCACTGACCACACAATTGTGAGACCAACAACCACTGACCACACAATTGTGAGACGAACAACCACTGACCACACAATTGTGAGACCAACAACCACTGACCACACAATTGTGAGACCAACAACCACTGACCACACAATTGTGAGACCAACAACCACTGAACATTCAATTGTGAGACCAACAAACACTGACCACACAATTGTGAGACCAACAACCACTGACCACACAATTGTGAGACCAACAACCACTGACCATTCAATTGAGACCAACAACCACTGACCATTCAATTGAGACCAACAACCACTGACCATTCAATTGTGAGACCAACAACCACTGACCACACAATTGTGAGACCAACAACCACTGACCATTCAATTGAGACCAACAACCACTGACCATTCAATTGAGACCAACAACCACTGACCATTCAATTGTGAGACCAACAACCACTGACCACACAATTGTGAAACCAACAACCACTGACCATTCAATTGTGAGACCAACAACCACTGACCACACAATTGTCAGACCAACAACCACTGACCATTCAATTGTGAGACCAACAACCACTGACAATTCAATTGTGAGACCAACAACCACTGACCACACAATTGTGAGACCAACAACCACTGACCATTCAATTGAGACCAACAACCACTGACCATTCAATTGTGAGACCAACAACCACTGACCACACAATTGTGAGACCAACAGCCACTGACCACACAATTGTGAGACCAACAACCACTGACCATTCAATTGAGACCAACAACCACTGACCATTCAATTGTGAGACCAACAGCCACTGACCATTCAATTGTGAGACCAACAACCACTGACCACACAATTGTGAGACCAACAGCCACTGACCACACAATTGTGAGACCAACAACCACTGACCATTCAATTGAGACCAACAACCACTGACCATTCAATTGTGAGACCAACAACCACTGACCACACAATTGTGAGACCAACAGCCACTGACCATTCAATTGTGAGACCAACAACCACTGACCACACAATTGTGAGACAAACAACCACTGACCACACAATTGTGAGACCAACAACCACTGACCATTTAATTGAGACCAACAACCACTGACCATTCAATTGTGAGACCAACAACCACTGACCACAAAATTGTGAGACCAACAGCCACTGACCACACAATTGTGAGACCAACAACCACTGACCACACAATTGTGAGACCAACAACCACTGACCATTTAATTGAGACCAACAACCACTGACCATTCAATTGTGAGACCAACAACCACTGACCACATAATTGTGAGACCAACAGCCACTGACCATTCAATTGTGAGACCAACAACCACTGACCACACAATTGTGAGACCAACAGCCACTGACCATTCAATTGTGAGACCAACAACCACTGACCATTCAATTGAGACCAACAACCACTGACCATTCAATTGAGACCAACAACCACTGACCATTCAATTGAGACCAACGACCACTGACCACACAATTGTGAGACCAACAGCCACTGACCACACAATTGTGAGACCAACAACCACTGACCATTCAATTGTGAGACCAACAGCCACTGACCATTCAATTGTGAGACCAACAACCACTGACCACACAATTGTGAGACCAACAGCCACTGACCACAATTGTGAGACCAACAACCACTGACCACACAATTGTGAGACCAACAACCACTGACCATTCAATTGTGAGACCAACAACCACTGACCACACAATTGTGAGACCAACAACCACTGACCATTCAATTGAGACCAACAACCACTGACCATTCAATTGTGAGACCAACAACCACTGACCACACAATTGTGAGACCAACAGCCACTGACCATTCAATTGTGAGAACAACAACCACTGACCACACAATTGTGAGACCAACAGCCACTGACCATTCAATTGTGAGACCAACAACCACTGACCATTCAATTGAGACCAACAACCACTGACCATTCAATTGCAAGACCAACAACCACTGACCATTCAATTGAGACCAACAACCACTGACCACACAATTGTGAGACCAACAGCCACTGACCACACAATTGTGAGACCAACAACCACTGACCATTCAATTGTGAGACCAACAGCCACTGACCATTCAATTGTGAGACCAACAACCACTGACCACACAATTGTGAGACCAACAGCCACTGACCACACAATTGTGAGACCAACAACCACTGACCACACAATTGTGAGACCAACAACCACTGACCATTCAATTGTGAGACCAACAAACACTGACCACACAATTGTGAGACCAACAGCCACTGACCATTCAATTGTGAGACCAACAACCACTGACCATTCAATTGAGACCAACAACCACTGACCATTCAATTGAGACCAACAACCACTGACCATTCAATTGTGAGACCAACAACCACTGACCATTCAATTGAGACCAACAACCACTGACTATTCAATTGTGAGACCAACAACCACTGACCATTCAATTGAGACCAACAACCACTGACCATTCAATTGTGAGACCAACAGCCACTGACCATTCAATTGTGAGACCAACAACCACTGACCACACAATTGTGAGACCAACAGCCACTGACCACACAATTGTGAGACCAACAACCACTGACCACACAATTGTAAGACCAACAACCACTGACCACACAATTGTGAGACCAACAACCACTGACCACACAATTGTGAGACCAACAACCACTGACCATTCAATTGAGACCAACAACCACTGACCATTCAATTGTGAGACCAACAACCACTGACCACACAATTGTGAGACCAACAGCCACTGACCAGACAATTGAGACCAACAACCACTGACCACACAATTGTGAGACCAACAACCACTGACCATTCAATTGAGACCAACAACCACTGACTATTCAATTGTGAGACCAACAACCACTGACCACACAATTGTGAGACCAACAGCCACTGACCACACAATTGTGAGACCAACAGCCACTGACCACACAATTGTGAGACCAACAGCCACTGACCATTCAATTGTGAGACCAACAACCACTGACCATTCAATTGTGAGACCAACCACTGACCACACAATTGTGAGACCAACAACCACTGACCATTCAATTGTGAGACCAACAACCACTGACCATTCAATTGTGAGACCAACAACCACTGACCATTCAATTGTGAGACCAACAACCACTGACCACACAATTGTGAGACCAACAACCACTGACCATTCAATTGAGACCAACAACCACTGACCATTCAATTGTGAGACCAACAACCACTGACCACACAATTGAGACCAACAACCACTGACCATTCAATTGTGAGACCAACAACCACTGACCATTCAATTGTGAGACCAACAAGCACTGACCATTCAATTGAGACCAACAACCACTGACCATTCAATTGAGACCAACAGCCACTGACCATTCAATTGTGAGACCAACAGCCACTGACCACATAATTGTGAGACCAACAACCACTGACCACACAATTGTGAGACCAACAACCACTGACCACACAATTGTGAGACCAACAACCACTGACCACACAATTGTGAGACCAACAACCACTGACCACACAATTGTGAGACCAACAACCACTGAACATTCAATTGTGAGACCAACAAACACTGACCACACAATTGTGAGACCAACAACCACTGACCACACAATTGTGAGACCAACAACCACTGACCATTCAATTGAGACCAACAACCACTGACCATTCAATTGAGACCAACAACCACTGACCATTCAATTGTGAGACCAACAACCACTGACCACACAATTGTGAGACCAACAACCACTGACCATTCAATTGTGAGACCAACAACCACTGACCATTCAATTGAGACAAACAGCCACTGACCACACAATTGTGAGACCAACAACCACTGACCATTCAATTGAGACCAACAACCACTGACCATTCAATTGAGACCAACAACCACTGACCATTCAATTGTGAGACCAACAACCACTGACCATTCAATTGTGAGACCAACAGCCACTGACCATTCAATTAAGACCAACAACCACTGACCATTCAATTGTGAGACCAACAACCACTGACCACACAATTGTGAGACAAACAGCCACTGACCATTCAATTGTGAGAACAAACAACCACTGACCACACAATTGTGAGACCCACAACCACTGACCATTCAATTGTGAGACCAACAACCACTGACCATTCAATTGTGAGACCAACAGCCACTGACCATTCAATTGTGAGACCAACAACCACTGACCACACAATTGTGAGACCAACAGCCACTGACCACACAATTGTGAGACCAACAACCACTGACCATTCAATTGAGACCAACAACCACTGACCATTCAATTGTGAGACCAACAACCACTGACCATTCAATTGTGAGACCAACAGCCACTGACCATTCAATTAAGACCAACAACCACTGACCATTCAATTGTGAGACCAACAACCACTGACCATTCAATTGTGAGACCAACAACCACTGACCATTCGATTGTGAGACCAACAACCACTGATCATTCAATTGTGAGACCAACAACCAGACCATTCAATTGTGAGACCAATAACCACTGACCACACAATTGTGAGACCAACAGCCACTGACCATTCAATTGTGAGACCAACAGCCACTGACCATTCAATTGTGAGACCAACAACCACTGACCATTCAATTGTGAGACCAACAGCCACTGACCACACAATTGTGAGACCAACAACCACTGACCATTCAATTGAGACCAACAACCACTGACCATTCAATTGTGAGACCAACAACCGCTGACCATTCAATTGTGAGACCAACAACCACTGACCATTCAATTGAGACCAACAACCACTGACCATACAATTGTGAGACCAACAGCCACTGACCACACAATTGTGAGACCAACAACCACTGACCATTCAATTGTGAAACCAACATTCAAACCACTGACCATACAATTGTGAGACCAACATTCAAATCGCTGACCATTCAATTGAGAGACCAACATTCAAACCACTGACCATACAATTGAGACCAACATTCAAACCACTGACCATACAATTGAGAGACCAACATTCAAATCGCTGACCATTCAATTGTGAGACCAACAACCACTGACCACACAATTGTGAGACCAACAGCCACTGACCATTCAATTGTGAGACAAACAGCCACTGACCATTCAATTGTGAGAACAAACAACCACTGACCACACAATTGTGAGACCCACAACCACTGACCATTCAATTGTGAGACCAACAACCACTGACCATTCAATTGTGAGACCAACAGCGACTGACCATTCAATTGTGAGACCAACAACCACTGACCACACAATTGTGAGACCAACAGCCACTGACCATTCAATTGTGAGACCAACAGCCACTGACCATTCAATTGTGAGACCAACAACCACTGACCATTCAATTGTGAAACCAACATTCAAACCACTGACCATACAATTGTGAGACCAACATTCAAATCGCTGACCATTCAATTGTGAGATCAACATTCAAATTGCTTACCATACAATTGAGAGACCAACATTCAAATCGCTGACCATATAATTGAGAGACCAACATTAAAACCACTGACCATTCAATTGTGAGACCAACATTCAAACCACTGACCATACAATTGAGAGACCAACATTCAAACCACTGACCATACAATTGAGAGACCAACATTCAAACCACTGCCCATACAATTGAGAGACCAACATTCAAACCACTGACCATACAATTGAGAGACCAACATTCAAACCACTGCCCATACAATTGAGAGACCAACATTCAAACCCCTGACCATACAATTGAGAGACCAACATTCAAACCACTGACCATTCAATTGTGAGATCAACATTCAAACCACTGACCATACAATTGAGAGACCAACATTCAAATCGCTGACCATATAATTGAGAGACCAACATTCAAACCACTGACCATTCAATTGTGAGACCAACATTCAAACCACTGACCATACAATTGAGAGACCAACAACCACTGACCATTCAATTGTGAGACCAACAACCACTGACCACACAATTGTGAGACCAACATCCACTGACCATTCAATTGTGAGAACAACAACCAATGACCACACAATTGTGAGACCAACAGCCACTGACCATTCAATTGTGAGACCAACAACCTCTGACCATTCAATTGAGACCAACAACCACTGACCATTCAATTGTGAGACCAACAACCACTGACCATTCAATTGAGACCAACAACCACTGACCATTCAATTGTGAGACCAACAACCACTGACCATTCAATTGAGACCAACAACCACTGACCATTCAATTGTGAGACCAACAACCACTGACCACACAATTGTGAGACCAACAGCCACTGACCATTCAATTGTGAGACCAGCAACCAGACCACACAATTGTGAGACCAACAGCCACTGACCATTCAATTGTGAGACCAACAACCACTGACCATTCAATTGAGACCAACAACCACTGACCATTCAATTGTGAGACCAACAACCACTGACCATTCAATTGAGACCAACAACCACTGATCACACAATTGTGAGACCAACAACCACTGACCACACAATTGTGAGACCAACAACCACTGACCATTCAATTGAGACCAACAACCACTGACCATTCAATTGTGAGACCAACAACCACTGACCACACAATTGTGAGACCAACAGCCACTGACCACACAATTGAGACCAACAACCACTGACCACACAATTGTGAGACCAACAACCACTGACCATTCAATTGAGACCAACAACCACTGACTATTCAATTGTGAGACCAACAACCACTGACCACACAATTGTGAGACCAACAGCCACTGACCACACAATTGTGAGACCAACAGCCACTGACCACACAATTGTGAGACCAACAGCCACTGACCACACAATTGTGAGACCAACAACCACTGACCATTCAATTGTGAGACCAACAACCACTGACCACACAATTGTGAGACCAACAACCACTGACCATTCAATTGTGAGACCAACAACCACTCACCATTCAATTGTGAGACCAACAACCATTGACCATTCAATTGTGAGACCAACAACCACTGACCACACAATTGTGAGACCAACAACCACTGACCATTCAATTGAGACCAACAACCACTGACCATTCAATTGAGAGCAACCGCCACTGACCATTCAATTGTGAGACCAACAGCCACTGACCACATAATTGTGAGACCAACAACCACTGACCATTCAATTGTGAGACCAACAACCACTGACCATTCAATTGTGAGAAAAACAGCCACTGACCACACAATTGTGAGACCAACAGCCACTGACCATTCAATTGTGAGACCAACAACCACTGACCATTCAATTGTGAGACCAACAACCACTGACCATTCAATTGTGAGACCAACAACCACTGACCATTCAATTGTGAGACAAACAACCACTGACCATTCAATTATGAGACCAACAACCACTGACCATTCAATTGAGACAAACAGCCACTGACCACACAATTGTGAGACCAACAACCACTGACCATTCAATTGTGAGACCAACAACCACTGACCATTCAATTAAAACCAACAGCCACTGACCATTCAATTGTGAGACCAACAACCACTGACCACACAATTGTGAGACCAACAGCCACTGACCATTCAATTGTGAGACAAACAGCCACTGACCATTCAATTGTGAGAACAAACAACCACTGACCACACAATTGTGAGACCCACAACCACTGACCATTCAATTGTGAGACCAACAACCACTGACCATTCAATTGTGAGACCAACAGCCACTGACCATTCAATTGTGAGACCAACAACCACTGACCACACAATTGTGAGACCAACAGCCACTGACCACACAATTGTGAGACCAACAACCACTGACCATTCAATTGAGACCAACAACCACTGACCACACAATTGTGAGACCAACAGCCACTGACCATTCAATTGTGAGACCAACAGCCACTGACCATTCAATTGTGAGACCAACAACCACTGACCATTCAATTGTGAGACCAACAACCACTGACCATTCAATTGTGAGACCAACAACCACTGACCATTCAATTGTGAGACCAACAACCAGACCATTCAATTGTGAGACCAACAACCACTGACCATTCAATTGAGACCAACAACCACTGACCATACAATTGTGAGACCAACAGCCACTGACCACACAATTGTGAGACCAACAACCACTGACCATTTAATTGTGAGACCAACAACCACTGACCATTCAATTGTGAGACCAACAACCAGACCATTCAATTGTGAGACCAACAACCACTGACCATTCAATTGTGAGACCAACAACCACTGACCATTCAATTGAGACCAACAACCACTGACCATACAATTGTGAGACCAACAGCCACTGACCACACAATTGTGAGACCAACAACCACTGACCATTCAATTGTGAGACCAACATTCAAACCACTGACCACACAATTGTGAGACCAACAACCACTGACCATTCAATTGTGAAACCAACATTCAAGCCACTGACCATACAATTGTGAGACCAACATTCAAATCGCTGACCATTCAATTGTGAGACCAACAACCAGACCATTCAATTGTGAGACCAACAACCACTGACCATTCAATTGTGAGACCAACAACCACTGACCATTCAATTGAGACCAACAACCACTGACCATACAATTGTGAGACCAACAGCCACTGACCACACAATTGTGAGACCAACAACCACTGACCATTCAATTGTGAGACCAACATTCAAACCACTGACCATACAATTGAGAGACCAACATTCAAACCACTGACCATACAATTGAGAGACCAACATTCAAATCGCTGACCATTCAATTGAGACCAACAACCACTGACCACACAATTGTGAGACCAACAGCCACTGACCATTCAATTGTGAGACAAACAGCCACTGACCATTCAATTGTGAGAACAAACAACCACTGACCACACAATTGTGAGACCCACAACCACTGACCATTCAATTGTGAGACCAACAACCACTGACCATTCAATTGTGAGACCAACAGCGACTGACCATTCAATTGTGAGACCAACAACCACTGACCACACAATTGTGAGACCAACAGCCACTGACCATTCAATTGTGAGACCAACAGCCACTGACCATTCAATTGTGAGACCAACAACCACTGACCATTCAATTGTGAAACCAACATTCAAACCACTGACCATACAATTTTGAGACCAACATTCAAATCGCTGACCATTCAATTGTGAGATCAACATTCAAATTGCTTACCATACAATTGAGACCAACATTCAAATCGCTGACCATATAATTGAGAGACCAACATTCAAACCACTGACCATTCAATTGAGAGAACAACATTCAAACCACTGATCATACAATTGAGAGACCAACATTCAAACCACTGACCATACAATTGTGAGACCAACATTCAAACCACTGACCATACAATTGAGAGAACAACATTCAAACCACTGATCATACAATTGAGAGACCAACATTCAAACCACTGCCCATACAATTGAGAGACCAACATTCAAACCACTGACCATACAATTGAGAGACCAACATTCAAACCACTGCCCATACAATTGAGAGACCAACATTTAAACCACTGACCATACAATTGAGAGACCAACATTCAAACCACTGACCATTCAATTGTGAGATCAACATTCAAACCACTGACCATACAATTGAGAGACCAACATTCAAATCGCTGACCATATAATTGAGAGACCAACATTCAAACCACTGACCATTCAATTGTGAGACCAACATTCAAACCACTGACCATACAATTGAGACCAACATTCAAACCACTGACCATACAATTGAGAGACCAACATTCAAACCACTGACCATACAATTGAGAGACCAACATTCAAACCACTGACCATACAATTGAGAGACCAACATTCAGATTGCTTACCATACAATTGAGAGACCAACATTCAAATCGCTGACCATTCAATTGTGAGACCAACATTCAAACCACTTACCATACAATTGAGAGACCAACATTCAAACCACTGACCATACAATTGAGAGACCAACATTCAAACCACTGACCATACAATTGAGAGACCAACATTCAAACCACTGACCATTCAATTGTGAGATCAACATTCAAACCACTGACCATACAATTGAGAGACCAACATTCAAATCGCTGACCATATAATTGAGAGACCAACATTCAAACCACTGACCATTCAATTGTGAGACCAACATTCAAACCACTGACCATACAATTGAGAGACCAACATTCAAACCACTGACCATACAATTGAGAGACCAACATTCAAACCACTGACCATACAATTGAGAGACCAACATTCAAACCACTGACCATACAATTGAGAGACCAACATTCAAACCACTGACCATACAATTGTGAGACCAACATTCAAACCACTGACCATACAATTGTGAGACCAACATTCAAATCGCTGACCATTCAATTGTGAGATCATTCAAATTGCTTACCATACAATTGAGAGACCAACATTCAAACCACTGACCATTCAATTGTGAGACCAACATTCAAACCACTGACCATACAATTGAGAGACCAACATTCAAACCACTGACCATACAATTGTGAGATCAACATTCAAACCACTGACCATACAATTGAGAGACCAACATTCAAACCACTGACCATACAATTGAGAGACCAACATTCAAACCACTGACCATACAATTGAGAGACCAACATTCAAACCACTGACCATTCAATTGTGAGATCAACATTCAAACCACTGACCATACAATTGAGAGACCAACATTCAAACCACTGACCATACAATTGAGAGACCAACATTCAAACCACTGACCATACAATTGAGAGACCAACATTCAAACCACTGACCATACAATTGAGAGACCAACATTCAAACCACTGACCATACAATTGAGAGACCAACATTCAAACCACTGACCATACAATTGAGACCAACATTCAAACCACTGACCATTCAATTGAGAGATCAACATTCAAACCACTGACCATACAATTGTGAGACCAACATTCAAACCACTGACCATACAATTGTGAGACCAACATTCAAACCACTGACCATTCAATTGAGAGACCAACATTCAAACCACTGACCATTCAATTGAGAGACCAACATTCAAACCACTGACCATTCAATTGAGAGACCAACATTCAAACCACTGACCATTCAATTGAGAGACCAACATTCAAACCACTGACCATACAATTGTGAGATCAACATTCAAACCACTGACCATATAATTGTGAGACCAACATTCAAACCACTGACCATACAATTGTGAGACCAACATTCAAACCACTGACCATACAATTGTGAGACCAACATTCAAACCACTGACCATACAATTGAGTGACCAACATTCAAACCACTGACCATACAATTGTGAGACCAACATTCAAACCACTGACCATACAATTGTGAGACCAACATTCAAACCACTGACCATACAATTGTGAGACCAACATTCAAACCACTGACCATACAATTGAGAGACCAACATTCAAACCACTGACCATACAATTGTGAGACCAACATTCAAACCACTGACCATACAATTGAGAGACCAACATTCAAACCACTGACCATACAATTGTGAGACCAACATTCAAACCACTGACCATACAATTGAGAGACCAACATTCAAACCACTGACCATACAATTGTGAGACCAACATTCAAACTACTGACCATACAATTGAGAGATCAACATTCAAACCACTGACCATACAATTGTGAGATCAACATTCAAACCACTGACCATACAATTGTGAGACCAACATTCAAACCACTGACCATACAATTGTGAGACCAACATTCAAACCACTGACCATACAATTGTGAGACCAACATTCAAACCACTGACCATACAATTGTGAGACCAACATTCAAACCACTGACCATACAATTGTGAGACCAACATTCAAACCACTGACCATACAATTGAGAGACCAACATTCAAACCACTGACCATACAATTGTGAGACCAACATTCAAACCACTGACCATACAATTGAGAGACCAACATTCAAACCACTGACCATACAATTGTGAGACCAACATTCAAACCACTGACCATACAATTGTGAGACCAACATTCAAACCACTGACCATACAATTGTGAGACCAACATTCAAACCACTGACCATACAATTGTGAGACCAACATTCAAACCACTGACCATACAATTGTGAGACCAACATTCAAACCACTGACCATACAATTGTGAGACCAACATTCAAACCACTGACCATACAATTGTGAGACTAACATTCAAACCACTGACCATTCAATTGAGAGATCAACATTCAAACCAGTGACCGATCAAAAGAGCTATTTTAAATTGAATATAAAATAAATAAATAACTAAAAGCTGTACTTACCGACATACTTTTCTCCCAGAACCAACACAGAGTACAATAACCAATGATTAACACTGGAGAATTGGTTGGAACTGGCTTCTTTTTCACTCTTACTGGAAAATAACTGGTTGTCATTTTGATCAGCAATCTTATTAATCAGAGCTTGTATCAGTTCCACAAATGGAAATGGATATTTACCATATGCCATGGCAGGCAACAGAAACAATTCCACTTGCTGAGAATGTGGAGGGCAGAACAGTTCACGACACACTTCAGACAATACACCAGTGCTGTAGTGGGAGAAAAGAGACATGATCACATCAGACAATATACCAGTGCTGTAGTGGGAGAAAAGAGACATGATCACATCAGACAATACACCAGTGCTGTAGTGGGAGAAAAGAGACATGATCACATCAGACAATATACCAGTGCTGTAGTGGAAGAAAAGAGACATGATCACATCAGACAATATACCAGTACTGTAGTGGGAGAAAAGAGACATGATCACATCAGACAATACACCAGTGCTGTAGTGGGAGAAAAGAGACATGATCACATCAGACAATATACCAGTACTGTAGTGGGATAAAAGAGACATGATCACATCAGACAATATACCAGTGCTGTAGTGGGAGAAAAGAGACATGATCACATCAGACAATATACCAGTACTGTAGTGGGATAAAAGAGACATGATCACATCAGACAATATACCAGTGCTGTAGTGGGAGAAAAGAGACATGATCACATCAGACAATATACCAGTGCTGTAGTGGGAGAAAAGAGACATGATCACATCAGACAATATACCAGTGCTGTAGTGGGAGAAAAGAGACATGATCACATCAGACAATATACCAGTGCTGTAGTGGGAGAAAAGAGACATGATCACATCAGACAATATACCAGTGCTGTAGTGGAAGAAAAGAGACATGATCACATCAGACAATATACCAGTACTGTAGTGGGAGAAAAGAGAAATGATCACATCAGACAATACACCAGTGCTGTAGTGGGAGAAAAGAGACATGATCACATCAGACAATATACCAGTACTGTAGTGGGATAAAAGAGACATGATCACATCAGACAATACACCAGTGCTGTAGTGGGAGAAAAGAGACATGATCACATCAGACAATACACCAGTGCTGTAGTGGGAGAAAAGAGACATGATCACATCAGACAATACACCAGTACTGTAGTGGGAGAAAAGAGACATGATCACATCAGACAATAATCCAGTGCTGTAGTGGGAGAAAAGAGACATGATCACATCAGACAATACACCAGTGCTGTAGTGGGAGAAAAGAGACATGATCACATCAGACAATACACCAGTGCTGTAGAGGGAGAAAAGAGACATGATCACATCAGACAATACACCAGTGCTGTAGTGGGAGAAAAGAGACATGATCACATCAGACAATACACCAGTGCTGTAGTGGGAGAAAAGAGACATGATCACATCAGACAATATACCAGTGCTGTAGAGGGAGAAAAGAGACATGATCACATCAGACAATACACCAGTGCTGTAGAGGGGGAAAAGAGACATGATCACATCAGACAATATACCAGTACTGTAGTGGGAGAAAAGAGACATGATCACATCAGACAATATACCAGTGCTGTAGTGAGAGAAAAGAGACATGATCACATCAGACAATATACCAGTGCTGTAGTGGGAGAAAAGAGACATGATCACATCAGACAATATACCAGTACTGTAGAGGGAGAAAAGAGACATGATCACATCAGACAATATACCAGTGCTGTAGTGGGAGAAAAGAGACATGATCACATCAGACAATATACCAGTGCTGTTGTGGGAGAAAAGAGACATGATCACATCAGACAATACACCAGTGCTGTAGTGGGAGAAAAGAGACATGATCACATCAGACAATATACCAGTGCTGTAGTGGGAGAAAAGAGACATGATCACATCAGACAATATACCAGTGCTGTAGTGGTAGAAAAGAGACATGATCACATCAGACAATACACCAGTGCTGTAGTGGGAGAAAAGAGACATGATCACATCAGACAATATACCAGTGATGTAGTGGGAGAAAAGAGACATGATCACATCAGACAATATACCAGTGCTGTAGTGGGAGAACAGAGACATGATCACATCAGACAATATACCAGTGCTGTAGTGGGAGAAAAGAGACATGATCACATCAGACAATATACCAGTGCTGTAGTGGGAGAACAGAGACATGATCACAACCACTTTAATTTTCAGTATGATGTAGTCATAGAGGTGTTATTGATTTTTCGTAAATCTCTTTTCTAACGTGATTTTGTGTGGTAGAGGACTTTAAGACAACAAAAGAGATGATGAAATAACATACCAGAAAGCTTTGTCTCCAGATGCTACAGCAATATTCACAGGTTTCATGATGAGATCAAATATAGATTCAGCAATAGGTATACGTGCAGAGTGACACCTTTCTATAGAGGACGGTACTTTAAGATTCAGCAAAACACGCAGGCTTTTAAAATACCCTACAGGAGAAAAAGGAAAATATTATTAACCCTTTCATTACCATATTTCTGCCTATAGTTTTCAAATAATCAAAATTTTGGAGTGGTTCAGTAATATAAGAAACTTTATGGTTTTTGGAACATAACTTAATAAAGGTTTTAACATAAAATTATGATTGATTGTTTTTAGATAAATACATTTTAAAATAAACAGCTTTATATCATAGAAGTAGGCATGGGTTCAAACAGTTTGGTCCTCTGACTAGTCAAGCCTTATGACAACCAATCTAATCCATCCAAGCATAGAAAATAGATGTTAAAAGATGATGATGATGAAATGAAAATTACACCATACGGCTATGCTGGTTTAGCTGGCCTCTTACGATATTGCATCTCATGAGAGGTTTCTTGAGTGTTTTAACCCTTTTGATATCAACCTGCCAAAAACTGCCTCTGGTTCTACAGAAGTGAAACAATTCATTTTAAAATGTTTCTATTTAAATTTAAATTTTTAATATAAAAACCTTTTGATTAACTATGTTAGAAAGACCCCGTGGAAGATGGTTGGATAACATCCATGGGCTTGGACGGTCTTGCTGGATCAGATGAATGATTCTGACAGAACCTGCTGGAAAGCATGCTTGAGGAGTCTACACCCATGACCCTCCCAGGAGTAAGTGGGCAAAGAAAAAGAAGAATTATTTTAGTAAATCCTTCAAAATTCTTCATTAATTCATTCAAATCTAGTGTATTTCAGTATTTCATTAGAAATATGATGAAATGATTACAGTAGAGTAATCTATGACATTATGATCATAAATCCAACACCCTAACCAGGAAGACACGTGCCTGCACTTGTGCAAAATGTGTTGAAATTAAAATGAAACAAAAAACAAACCTTTATTACATAAGAACTCAAATATATTATGAACAACCGGTGGCCATATTTTGCCCGATGGTAGAGATAAATTAGCATAAGTGTCCGCAGCAGTAAATACTTCCAGCATTCTCATTGGTAGAGTGAGAGACTGAGACGGAGTCAGTTTCATAAGATACCTGAAAAACATTGATAACAATAACAACAATACTTTCAACATTGGCAGAAGGCCAGCTATAAGGGGGAAGGAGAAAGACTAGCAGGGAACGCTTGGAAAAATGGTGGGAGTAGAGAAGGATACACAGCCGCTAAGAGAGAAGCTAGACGTCAGGTGTACTTAGCACGCAGGGAGGCTGAGAGTAGGAGGTTTGCCAATGTTCTGCGACGGGAAGATCAGAGACGTGCGGTGTTCCACATTGCAAATCAGGATGTTGTTGGAGATAAATGTGTCCGGAATGATGCCGGTCTACTTAGTCTACTTAGTGAATGATAAAAAAAAGAGGCCTGGAAATGTCATTATGAGAGACTGATGAATGTGGAGAACAAATGGGAGAGAGAGAAATTACCACCAGTAGACCTGACAAGGGGACCAGCTATTGAGATTGACGAATATAGGGTCCAAGAGGCAATTAAGGAAGTGAAAAATGGTAAGGCTGCTGGACCATCGGGGATAGTTGCTAAGATGCTGAAGACATCAGGAGAAGTAGGAACTAAACTGGTTGCACGCATCATCAATCAAGCTATATATGGCGGTGTCATACCCAAAGACTGGTGCAGCAGTATTCTCATAAATTGCTACAAAGGTAAAGGGTATGCTCTGGAGAGGAGCAATTATAGTGGCATAAAACTGATGGATCAGGTTATGAAAGTGGCAAAAAGAATATTAGCGCAACTGATTAAAGAAAGGCTCAAATTAGATGAGATGCAGTTTGGTTTTGTGCCCGGGAAAAGTACAACAGATGCCCTCTTCTTGGTGAGACAATTACAAGAGAGGTTCTTAGAGAAGAATAAGCCACTATACTTAGCTTTTGTTGACTTAGAGAAGACCTTTGATAGGGTACCCCGATCTGTCATCTGGTGGTCCCTAAGGAAACTAGGTGTAGAGGAATGGCTTGTGAGGACAGTGCAAGCTATGTACAGAGGTGCTGTCAATAAAGTGACAGTAGGAATGGAGTTTAGTGAAGAATTCCAGATACAAGTAGGAGTACATCACGGTTCAGTCCTCAGCCCACTCTTGTTCATTATAGTCCACCAAGCCATAACAGAGGAGTTTAAGACTGGCTGTCCACGGGAACTTCTCTATGCCAACAATCTGGTTCTTATAGCAGAATCAGTAGAGGAGCTAGAGAATAAATTCTGGATATGGAAACAGCAGTTGGAATCAAGAGGACTGAGAGTGAATATAGCTAAGACAAAAATGTTGATAAGTAGAAAAGAGGACAAAACTCTGATTCCATCAGGGAAATGGCCATGTTCGATATGTAGAAAAGGAACTGGCATAAATTCTATAAAATGTACGCAATGCAGATCTTGGGTACACAAGAGATGTAGTGGGATAGCAGGCAAACTAACAGGTAGTGAAAACTACATATGCAGTAGATGTACAAGAAAGTTGACAGTAGTAATCGCAGTAATAGATACATTTTTTCAAATGCAGGTGGGTTCTATAGAAGTGGTTGATAGCTTCCGGTACCTAGGTAATCAGATTAGCATGGGAAGGGGCCATAGTATCTAGAATAAGCACGGGTTGGAAGAAGTTTAGGGAGCTGCTTCTTCTGTTGACAAAGAAGGGTTTCTCCCTGCGTACGAAAGGCTGGTTATATGATGCCTGTGTGAGATGCACGATGCTGCATGGTAGTGAGACATGGGCAGCAACTGCAGAGGATATGCGACGGCTGGAGAGAAATGCTCCGTTGGATGTACAATGCCAATGTGCGTGAACGACCAAGCATAGATGAGTTGAGAGAGAAACTGTGTATAAGAGGGATAAGTTGTGGTGTGCAAGAGAGGAGACTGAGATGGTATGGACATGTGATGTGCATGGAGGATGACCGCTGGGTACAGAAGTGCCAAAAAATCCCAGTAGAAGGAAGACGCGGTAGGGGAAGACCTCAAAAAACATGGAGGAGGTGGTGAGAGCAGACCTCAGATCGCTGAAGCTCATGGAGGAGATGACAAAGGACCGTGACAAGTGGAGGGATGCTGTGCTGAATAGGACCCGTCCCACCCTTGCAAGCAGGGAAAAGCGGATGTAAAAATGATGATGATGCTGATGATGATTTCTACTTTAGGACAAGGTCAGTAATTTAGAGGGGATGTCTGGAAGGTGTGCCTTAGGACACTGCTCCCCCACGACCCTCTGAGGAGGAGAGAAAAATAAGATATGTAGGGATACAGTGCACCTATTTTAAAACCGGTATACACAGTCATTATCGTCGTCATCATCATCATCATTGTTTAACGTCTATCGTCCACGCTAGCATGGGTTAGACGGGAGTTGTCCCACTTGAGACAAGGTTGCTCGGGTGACCGTGTCTCGCTCGTATAGGACTATCTGGCAGGTTTTCTACGGCTAGATGCCCTTCTTAACACCAACCACATTTACAGTGTGGACTGGGAGCTTTTTACTATGTTAGCTATACGGCCAAATACAGCGTGGACTGTGTGTTTTGTCGTGACACCTACACGATCTCATTAGTTTGGACTGGATGTTGTGGGACCAACATAACTTTATAGAGAAAGGGTGGTGTTGGTGGGAGTGGGAGGATAGAGTGGGGTAGTGGATTGGGGTGTATGTTTGGTTTGGAGGAGCCTACTGACTGTAGGTTAACTTTATACATAGGCAAGGCGAGTCTTCTGTTTTACTGCGTGGCACCAGAGATCTCGGTCCAGTGACATTGTCTTGGAGAGGTGTTAGTGTGTAAGGTCGGACTTTATCATGTCGTCCCAGGTTTTTCTGGGTCTGCCTTCTCCGTAACTTCCAGGTTTTTCTACTCCCTAACTTCCATCAATTTTGATCGCCCTGCACTTTTTTTTATAAAGCTGTCGTCTTTCATGTGCATCATGTGACCAAACCAACATAGTCTTCTCTTGAGTAAACTGCATCTGATCCCTCTTATTCCTAATTTCTCACTTAGTTCACTTATGTTTTACCGTTCATGTATATTACACATCCAACAGAGCATGCATGATTCATTCCTTTCCAATCTGCGCAGGTCCTCTGCACGCAATGCCCATGTCTCACTGCCATGTAACATTGCTGTTCGTATACAGGCATCATACAATCTGCCTCTCATTTTTAGAGAGAAACCTTTTGTGGCCAACAGCGGTATAAGGTCCTTGAACTTTTTCAATCCTGTTCTAACTCTGGCTACAACACTTTCAGAGCACCCTCCACCACTGCTGATTTTGTCACCCAGGTAACGGAAGGTGTCCACTATTTCTATAGAGCCATCTGGGCAGTTGAAGGAGCTAGTATCCTGTGGGCACTTGCTACTTATTGCACATGAGCATCCACCACAAAATCTACGTTCTTAGATAGCTTGCCTGTGATCCCACTACATCTTTTATGTACCCATAGTTTGCATTTGGGACATAAAATGGAATTTCTACCTACTCCTTTCCTACACACTGAGCATGGCCATTTCCCAGAGGGCACCTGTGCCCTATTTTCCTTCCTACAAACTAGAACTTTAATCTTAGACAAGTTAACTTTAAGGCCTTTTGATTCTAGGCCATACTTCCATGTTTGGAACTTTCTCTCTAGTTTAGCCATGGATGAGAATTAGATCATCTGCATATAGAAGTTCTCATGGGCAGCTGGTCTTAAACACTTCTGTTATAGCCTGTAGGACAATAATAAACAGGAGGGGTCTAAGCATGGAGACATGGTGAACCCCTACTATTACACTAAATTCTTCACTATATTCATCATTAATTCTAACCTTGCTGACTGTTCCTCTATACATGGCTTGTATAGCTCTCACAAGCAATTCTTCCACTCCTAGTTTTCTAACAGCCCACCAGATAACGGAGCGGGGGACTCTGTCAAAGACCTTCTCCAAGTCAACAAAAGCTAAGTAGAGGGGTTTACTGTTAGCTACGTACTTCCGTAATTGCCGTACAAGGAAAAGAGCATTCGTGGTACTTTTACCTGGCACAAACCCAAACTGCATTCATCTAGATCAATTTGGTCTCTAATCACTTGAGTAATAGCTCTTTCTGTGACTTACATGACTTGGTCAACTAATTTAATACCCCGATAGTTTCCTCTATCCAGGGCATCTCCTTTGCCCTTGTAGCAGTTAATGATGATGTTGCTCTGCCAGTCATTTGGTATGACCCCTTTCTGTATTACTTGGTTTACTATCTGAGTGACCATAGTAGGTCCCACTATTCCAGATACCTTTAACATTTCAGCAACTATCCCCGAAGGCCCAGCTGCCTTGCCTGTCTTCATATCGCTGATTGCCTTACTTACTATACTACCATTAACTTGCACAGCTGGTCCTTCTGTTGGATTGATGTGGGGCAGACTATCTTTATTCCATTCATTCTCCACATTCAATGGTCTCTCGTAGTGACACTTCCAAGCTACCTTCTTATCATTATCAGTGAGGGCAAGTACACCATCGTCATTACAGACACACGTCTCCCCGACAATATCACAGTTCTCCTTGACACATTGCCTTGCAATCCTGAATATCTCACGTCTTTCATTTTTTTGTTGGTAATATCAGACTTGCAGAACTATTATGTAACAGTTAATGAAATGCCAGCATGTATAATTGAGATTAATTCCTAAGTTAAAAATAACTGTTAAAATAAGGGTTAGTACTTACAGAAGACAAAGCTGCAAAACCAGTTTCAACTGGTGGATCATCTTTTCAAAATGTTCAGCCATGTGACGGACAACACTGTCTTTTTGAGTGAGCATCTGATGGCACACCCACAACTACAATTACAAATGGAACAACTGTCTTAATGGATGAACTATGCAATACAAGGTTGAGTTACAAAAATTACTGCTCTTTTCTCACTTTTTACGACACACTGACATGGTGTGCCTCTTTTAAAACCGATACACAGTTATGTGTTACTGAAAATATTACCAAATATTGTTATTAATCACTACAGACAATAGAATGGCATCCTCACTTGGAGTGGTAAGATAAACTGCTAGTGTGGAAAAAATAGATATAAAAAAAACTGCCTTGAAATTTTGCCTGTGTAAGAAAAAGTGTGTTGTGATGGGTGTTGAGATATGACAATTTGTTAGACCAGTGATCTCCAACCTTTTTTATACCACAGACCGGCTTCATGCTTGACAGTCTTTCTGTGGACTGGTAGGTGCACATATGTGTTAAGTACATTTCGATAAAGAGAGCAATTTATTAAAGGGAAGAAAAAGTGTATTGAGTATATGAATATTGAATATTTAAACAAATCTTTTTTAAATTAAAGTCCAATATCAATTTATCTATAATATAATTTTAAACAAGTTCATTGTTTCTTTGCAGCCCGGTAGCAAATGATCTACGGACCAGTACCGGTCTGCGGCCCGGTAGTTGGGGACCTCTGTATTAGACAACCCCGCTACTGCTGAGGGCACCTACAATAATGTACCCTGTCCATGTTGTAAAGTAGTTGCTGATAGGAAGAGCATCCAACCAGAAAACTTTACCAAAAAAGCATACGTGCCGATAACCTGGTTGTTATAGCCAAATCTGTGGAAGAGCTAGAGAAGAAATTCTGGCTTTGGAAACAATATTTAGAATCAAAAAAGGCCTAGAGTAAATTTTGGAAAAACTGAAGTTCGGGTAAGCAGGAAAAAAGACAAGACACTAATTCTATCAGGAAAGTGTCTCTGCTCAATATGTACAAATGGAATAGCTAGTAACTCTATACGATGTACACAATGTAAATCTTGGGTACACAAGAGGTGTAGTGGTATAATAGGTAGACTATCAGAAAAAGCAAACTCTGTAGGAGTAAGAGAACAAGCAAAATAAAAGTTTTCCAATCCCCGGAAATTTCCATACAAATAGTTAATAGCTACTGTTACCTAGGTGATAAAATTGTTGTGGACAAGGCTGCACCGAGAACATAAAAGCTAGAGTAAGAACAGGATGGTAAAAATTGACAATAAACGGTTTCTCTCTACAAAAGAAAGTCCGGTTGTATGATGTGTGTACAAAGTGTGAAGTTGTATGGTAGTGAGACATGGACAGTAAATTGGAAGATATGCCTAAGCTGGAGAGAAATGCAGCGAGTATGCTTTGATGGATGTGCAATATTAATATACATGAAAGGCAAAGCAAAGATGAGCTGAAAGAGAGGTTGGATATAAGAGGAATTAGATATAGTGGACAGGAGAGAAAACTGCACTAATATAGCCATGTGATACATATGGATGATGAGTATTGGGTGAAGAAGTGTCAAGACATCCCAGTGGAAGGGAGCTGTGGTAGAAGGAGACCAGAGGTTGTCAGAACTGATCTCAAATCACTGAATCTCAGAGAAGGACCGAGACAATTGGAGAGATGCTGTGCTGGAAAGAACCCATCCAACCAACGCACGCATGGAAAAGCAGACATAGAGCAATGATTATGATAATGATGATGATGATGTGTGTGTGTGTGTGTGTGTGTGTGTGTGTGTGTGCAAAACAATAAAGCAAACAATACAGTACAGTGAGAATATAAATATATTAGTTTAATGCTTGATATAGTAGGAAAAGACTTAACATTTGAGATGCTAGTCCTTCATTAAAAAAATAGAATGAGAAATAGTAAAGAAGAAATATAAAGATAGAGAGGAAGATACAGAAAAAGGAGGGAGAAAAAGTATGTATTCAGTCAGCTATTTTGGGGAAATGCTGAGTGTCTTTTTTGAAAGGGAGATAATCCTTGTATATTTTGAGTGGACATGTATGTGTTGGTTTGCTAGTTTGTCTGTGCAAAGCTGTGAGTGGATGTGCGTAACTGCATGAGCTGACAAATGCAGGGAGGTATACCTATATATGTGAAATTCTGCGTACACATATACACACACAACACACACAAGTAGAAACAGTTGCAAATGGTTGTAGAGAAAAGAAAAGAAAACATTCAACACAGATGGTGCCCCAGCCCTGGCACTGTGTGCTACGCGAACAAGCAGGAGATATAAACATGCCGTGCATGCAGGAGATATAAGAATGCCGTGCATGAAGGAGATATAAGCACACATGCACCCTCGAGCGACAGCCATGGAGTGGTGTATGACACCTGAGGGTGTGCATATGTGTACACATTTATGCACACACACACACGTGATTGCATATGTGTAGGAGGTGGAGGGAGTGGTGTAGGTTGTAATAGAATGTCTGTGGATACAGGTATATGATTCAACCATATATGATGATGATGATGCATATATACATGTTGTGTGTTTGGAAAGCTAAATCTTGTGTGTCATGGAATTGATGGGTCTGTAGCAAAATGACGCCACCTGGTGTCTGGCTTTAAAAACAGACTATTAACTGCCCTTAGTTCTGATGTCATTAGCTGAAGGCTGTCTCTTCCGACTTTGACTTTCATGCCAACAAGAAGTGTTTTATTGGCCTGTCGCATCTATAACGCACCATGCGGTCAACGATACATTTCAACGCATCCCTTTTATGACAATAATTGTTTCTACTTTTGGCACAAGGCCAGCAATTACCCAGTGCATTACTGGTACTTTATTTTATCGACCCCGTAAGGATGAAAAGCAAAGTTAACCTCGGCGGGATTTGAACTCAGAATGGCAAGGGCCGTAACTCTATGCATCAAAGCATGGCATCCAACCCTCTACCGATACTGCCAATTCACCGCCCTAATGACAATAATGGCACGAAGTCAAGGAGCAACAGATGTAGTAACCTGTCTCGTTTATTTTCAGTAATTAAAATGCTTATGTATATATAATCATCGAGCTATGTCTTTTATGAACTGTTTGTTGCGCATACACTTACAAAAAACCTATGGAAGAGATGTTCATACAAGCAAACTGGGGAAGTGAACAAATCCTCTAAAGGTCTAATAGTCTGGATACACGACAGTAAAGAAGAACAGATAGAGACATTTAACGTAGAAGAGAACTGGGAGTTCCTAAAAAATAACTTACTAGAGGCGACGGATGAGGTTTGTGGCTGGAGTAAGACCTCAAGCAGGAGGAGAGTGACTTGGTGGTGGAACAATAAGGTAGATGAAGCAGTCAAGGCCAAGAGACAGGCATGGAAAGAATGGAAGAACGGGGGGAGCAGGGTACATTACATAGAGACCAAGAGGGAAGCTAGGCGACAAGTATACTTAGCTAGGAGGGAAGCAGAGGATAGAAAATTCAAGCATGTTTTACAACGTGAGGACCAGAAACAGGAGGTATTCAAGATTGCGAGGCAGTGTGTCAGAGATAGTTGTGATGTCATTGGAGAGAAGTGTATCCGGAATGATAAAGGTGAGCTTGCCCTCACAAGTGCTGAGAAGAAAGATGCATGGAAGAGTCATTATGATAGATTACTAAATGAGGAGAATGCATGGGAAGAAGAGACCCTACCCCACGTAGACCCTATAGAGGGACCAGCAGTACAAGTCAGCGGCAGCGTAGTAAGTAAGGCAATCAGAGATATGAAGATAGGGAAGGCAACTGGTCCTTCGGGTATAGCTGCCGAGATGCTGAAGGCATCTGGGTCTGTAGGTCACACTATAACCACACGTATTGTTAACCAGGTAATACTAGAGGGGGCCATACCAAAAGATTGGTGCAGTAGCATCATTGTCAACTGCTACAAAGGTAAAGGCGATGCACTAGATAGAGGAAACTATAGAGGTATAAAGTTGATGGACCAGGTCATGAAAGTAACAGAAAGAGTTATAGCACAGCTGATTAGGGACCGGGTGAATATAGACGAGATGCAATTTGGGTTTGTACCAGGGAAAGGCACCACTGATGCGCTCTTCCTTGTGAGGCAATTACAGGAAAAGTACCTAGCTAAAAGTAAGCCACTCTACTTGGCATTTGTCGACCTTGAGAAAGCCTTTGACAGAGTTCCACGTGCAGTAATCTGGTGGGCTCTTAGAAAACTAGGAGTAGATGAATGGCTTGTGAAAGCGGTACAAGCCATGTATAGGGGAGCAGTCAGCAAAGTTAGGATTGGCAATGAGTATAGCGAGGAATTTAGCGTACAGGTTGGGGTCCACCAGGGCTCTGTTCTTAGCCCTCTCCTGTTCATCATAGTCCTGCAGGCAATAACGGAGGAGTTTAAGACCGGATGCCCATGGGAACTCCTGTATGCTGATGACCTCGCACTCATAGCTGAATCTATGGTAGAACTAGAGAATAAATTCCAAACCTGGAAGCAGGGACTAGAGAGAAAGGGCCTCAAAGTCAACATGACAAAGACTAAGGTCCTTATAAGTAGACGAGAAAACAGAACCCAGATCCCCTCAGGGAAATGGCCTTGCTCAGTATGTAGGAAAGGTGTAGGTAAGAACTCCATTCTTTGCCCCAAATGCAAACAATGGGTACACAAGAGATGTAGCGGGATCTCAGGAAGCTTAATTAAGAATGTAGGATTCACATGCAGCAGCTGTGCTGAAACAGCAAGCAAACAGCCACAGGAAACAAGTACCACCAATCTCTGGGAGGGCCCTGTAGAAACAGTAGACAGCTTCTGCTACCTAGGTGACCGAATTAGCAACGGAGGTGGGTGCTCAGAAAGTACAATAACTAGGGTAAGAACGGGATGGAAGAAGTTTAGGGAACTACTACCACTGCTAGCTGCAAAAGGCTTCTCCCTCAGAATGAAAGGCAGACTGTATGATGCGTGTATCCGAACAGCGATGTTGCATGGTAGTGAGACCTGGGCGCTGAAGGTGGAAGACTTACGTAGATTAGAGAGAAACGAAGCCTGCATGCTCCGATGGATGTGTAACAGTAATATACGTGAACGACAAAGCATAAATGAATTGAGAGAGAGACTGAGCATAAGAGGAATCAAATGCTGCGTGCAGGAGAGGCGGTTACGCTGGTATGGACATGTGATGCGTATGAAGGATGACAGCTGCATAAAAAGGTGCAGAGCACTAGAAGTTGATGGAAACCGCGGAGTGGGGAGACCCAAGATGACTTGGGATGAGGTGATAAAAGCCGACCTTACCCAACTACACCTCTCAAAGTCAATGACACACGACCGTGACTTCTGGCGTCACGCAGTAATACAGGGTACCCGACCTCCCATGGGTACATGCTGAAGCATATAAACAATATGCCCCCCCCCCCCCCCCACCGCAAGGTGGTCGTGGAGGTGCCACGGCAAAAAAGCACCCAGCCCACACTGTAAAGTGGACGTGTAGGCGCCACGAAAAAGCACCCAGCACTCACTGTAAATGAGGTTGGTGTTAGGAAGGGCATCCAGCTGTAGAAATCAAGCCAGATCAGTTCCTGTATGAGCAAGGCATGGTCAGCCGACCAGACACTGCCCACAACAGGACAACCCGTCTAACCCATGCTAGCGTGGAAGAACGGACGTAAAACGGTGATGATGATGATGATGATGATGACACCTGTGCGTGAGTAGAAATTTAGGGTTTATGTGTGTGCAGAAGTATACATGTGTGTATATATATAGAGGAGTTATGAAAGGGAGTGCGTGTATTGGTGGCTAAAGTTGTGTGAGATAGCAAGGATATCTATATACTTATAGAAATGAAGTTTGTTTATTTGTATGTTGACTGCTAATATCATTATCATCATCATCCTTTTTATGTTCGCTTTTCCAAGCTTGCATGGGTTGGACAGTCCTTTTCAGCACATCTCTCTACATGTTGCAATCCTGTCATCGCCTCCGTGAAACTCAACAATTTGAGGTCAGCTCTCATAAGCTCTGCCCAGGTCTTTCTTGGTCTACCTCTACCGTGACTTCTTTCCACTGGCATTTCCTGGCACTTCTTCACCCTACTATCATTGTCCATGTGCAGTACATGTCCAAACCAACGCAGTCTTCTGTCCTGCACACCACCTCAAATTCCCCTTAAACCCAGCTCCTCCTTCAACTCGTCCAAGCTCTGCCTCTCTCTCACACTTACATTGCACATCCAACAAAGCATGGCTGCTTCATTTCTCTCCAGTCTATGCATGTCTTCTCCAGTCACAGCCCATGTTTCACTACCATGCAGCATCGCACTTCTCACACAGGCGTCATACAGCTGTCCTTTTGTACAAAGAGAGAAACCTTTTAGGGTCAACAGTGGGAGTAGCTCTAAACTTTTTCCATCCTATCCTTATTCTAGCTATTAAGCTCTCAAAACACCCTCCTCCATTGCTAATCACGTTACCTAAATAGCAGAAGCTATCAACCACTGCTATGGGTCCATCCTGTGTCTAGAATAAATAGGCTTACATCACTGGCCTATCTTCCCTTTGATTACTCCTGTGCATTTTCTAGAAACAAAGTCTTCTCTTCCTGATACTGTTAGTCTACCTGTTATCCCACTACATCTCTTGTGTACCCAACATTTACATTTACAATAATACTAAACAAAATTTATAATAATTAAAGTTTTTCATGTGTTTTCAACTAATGTGACCTCCAGCATGTTCACAGTTGACTTATTTCCCACAAACGGTTGATGGAGGGGTGGAGGCAGTTTCGGGTAGAATTGACTGCTCTTTTTAGCACACAAGTACTGTCTGTTAGTCTGTCATACTATCTATATAGAGGGAAATACTACTACTCCACCTCCCCTCTAACTAAAACTGTTCTAGGTGTTTTCATTTTTTGTTGACCAATCTGACATCTGACTCACTTGGACATTAATCAAGTGTTCCCCAATTTCAAAATCCACCATTCCCACGAGGAGTGGCTGTGTGAAAAACGAATGCCCCATAAAACATCACAGTGAATGCCATCAACAAAATCTCTCACAAATGATCCCTAGAGGTAGCCAAACCTATAAATCTATTGACGCTAAAAACATTGTAAATACTGAAGTACTACAAATGTTTTATAATTTTCGTAGAATACATTTTTCTATTCTTTTCTTTATTACTTTCTGAATGAAGCAGACATATTTTGTACTATATGCAAATGAGCATCTCCAGCTGATGTTTCATATACAAAAAGAGCAGTTCGACAAAAACAGATTGATAAAATAAGCTTCAGACTTGAAAAAAATAATCGGTGCCCCAGCATGGCCACAGTCTAATGGGTAAACCAGTAAAAGAGTGTGGTGCCCCAGTTTAATGACTGAAACCAGTAAAGGAGTGTGGTGCCCCAGCATGGTCACAGTCTAATGACTGAAACCAGTAATAGAAAGAATAAATATGACAAAGATAATAATTGTTTCTACTTTTGGCACAAGGCCAGCAATTACCCAGTACATTACTGGTACTTTATTTTATCGACCACGTAAGGATGAAAGGCAAAGTTAACCTCGGCACGGTTTGAACTCAGACCATAAAGGGCCGTAACTCTTTGCTGCAAAGCATGGCGTCCGATCCTCTACCGATACTGTCTCAAAGATAATAATGTAAGTTACTCACGAGTCTGGATTGATCCAAATTGCCATCATAAAAGACAAGAAGCTTATAACATAGATCAGTAACAGTCTCGATGTCAACCAAAGATTGCTTGGGAAATGTAGATAATTCGAAATCAAACAATTCTCGCAGATGTATTGCCTGGAAAAAGGAATAAAACAATTATTACTAAAGAAAAAAAAAGAAGAAACAAGAGCAAGTAAAGAATGTTTCCATTGTTGAGACACATCAGATTGAGATATATCAGGTTGAGACACATCAGGTTGAGACACATCAGGTTGAGACACATCAGGTTGAGACACATCAGGTTGAGACACATCAGGTTGAGACACATCAGGTTGAGACACATCAGGTTGAGATATATCAGGTTGAGACACATCAGGTTGAGATATATCAGGTTGAGACACGTCAGGTTGAGATATATCAGGTTGAGACACATCAGGTTGAGACACGTCAGGTTGAGATATATCAGGTTGAGATATATCAGGTTGAGATTTATCAGGTTGAGACACATCAGGTTGAGACATCAGATTGAGATATATCAGGTTGAGACACATCAGGTTGAGACACGTCAGGTTGAGATATATCAGGTTGAGACATCAGATTGAGATATATCAGGTTGAGATATATCAGGTTGAGACACATCAGGTTGAGACACATCAGGTTGAGACACATCAGATTGAGATTTATCAGGTTGAGATATATCAGGTTGAGATATATCAGGTTGAGACACATCAGGTTGAGACACATCAGGTTGAGATATATCAGGTTGAGACACGTCAGGTTGAGACATCAGATTGAGATATATCAGGTTGAGACACATCAGGTTGAGACACGTCAGGTTGAGACACATCAGGTTGAGACACATCAGGTTGAGACACGTCAGGTTGAGATATATCAGGTTGAGACATCAGATTGAGATATATCAGGTTGAGATATATCAGGTTGAGATATATCAGGTTGAGACACATCAGGTTGAGACACATCAGGTTGAGATATATCAGGTTGAGACACATCAGGTTGAGACATCAGATTGAGATATATCAGGTTGAGATATATCAGGTTGAGACACATCAGGTTGAGACACATCAGGTTGAGACACATCAGATTGAGATTTATCAGGTTGAGACACATCAGGTTGAGACACATCAGGTTGAGACACATCAGATTGAGATTTATCAGGTTGAGACACATCAGGTTGAGACACATCAGGTTGAGACACATCAGATTGAGATTTATCAGATTGAGACACGTCAGGTTGAGACATCAGATTGAGATATATCAGGTTGAGACACATCAGGTTGAGACACATCAGGTTGAGACACATCAGATTGAGATTTATCAGGTTGAGACACGTCAGGTTGAGACACATCAGGTTGAGACACATCAGGTTGAGACACATCAGGTTGAGACACATCAGGTTGAGACACGTCAGGTTGAGACATCAGATTGAGATATATCAGGTTGAGATATATCAGGTTGAGACACATCAGGTTGAGATATATCAGGTTGAGACACATCAGGTTGAGACATCAGGTTGAGACACATCAGGTTGAGACATCAGATTGAGATATATCAGGTTGAGACATCAGGTTGAGACACATCAGGTTGAGACATCAGATTGAGATATATCAGGTTGAGACATCAGGTTGAGACACATCAGGTTGAGACATCAGATTGAGATATATCAGGTTGAGATATCAGGTTGAGACACATCAGATTGAGATTTATCAGGTTGAGACACATCAGGTTGAGACACATCAGGTTGAGACACATCAGATTGAGATTTATCAGGTTGAGACACATCAGGTTGAGACACATCAGGTTGAGACACATCAGATTGAGATTTATCAGGTTGAGACACATCAGGTTGAGACACATCAGGTTGAGACACATCAGGTTGAGACACATCAGGTTGAGACACGTCAGGTTGAGACATCAGATTGAGATATATCAGGTTGAGATATATCAGGTTGAGACACATCAGGTTGAGACACATCAGGTTGAGACATCAGATTGAGATATATCAGGTTGAGACATCAGGTTGAGACACATCAGGTTGAGACATCAGATTGAGATATATCAGGTTGAGACATCAGGTTGAGACACATCAGGTTGAGACACATCAGGTTGAGACACATCAGGTTGAGACACATCAGGTTGAGACATCAGATTGAGATATATCAGGTTGAGACACATCAGGTTGAGATATATCAGGTTGAGATATATCAGGTTGAGACATCAGGTTGAGATATATCAGGTTGAGACACATCAGGTTGAGACACATCAGGTTGAGACATCAGATTGAGATTTATCAGGTTGAGACACATCAGGTTGAGATATATCAGGTTGAGACACATCAGGTTGAGACACATCAGGTTGAGACATCAGATTGAGATATATCAGGTTGAGACATCAGGTTGAGATACATCAGGTTGAGACATCAGATTGAGATATATCAGGTTGAGACATCAGGTTGAGATATATCAGGTTGAGATATATCAGGTTGAGACACATCAGGTTGAGACACATCAGGTTGAGATATATCAGGTTGAGATATATCAGGTTGAGACACATCAGGTTGAGACACATCAGGTTGAGATATATCAGGTTGAGACACATCAGGTTGAGACACATCAGGTTGAGACACATCAGATTGAGATATATCAGGTTGAGACACATCAGGTTGAGATATATCAGGTTGAGATATATCAGGTTGAGACATCAGGTTGAGATATATCAGGTTGAGACATCAGATTGAAACTCCTGGCAGAAGGAGTGATGTGTAATAAAGAATTTTAATGAAGAACACAATGTGCTGAGCAGTCCAGAAATCAAACCTATAACTTTGTGATTGTTAGTTCAACACCCTAACCACTGGGCCATAACTTTGTGATTTTTAGTTCAACACCCTAACCCCTGGGCGATAACTTTGTGATTGTTAGTTCAACACCCTAACCACTGGGCGATAACTTTGTGATTGTTAGTTCAACACCCTAACCCCTGGGCCATAACTTTGTGATTGTTAGTTCAACACCCTAACCCCTGGGCCATAACTTTGTGATTGTTAGTTCAACACCCTAACCCCTGGGCCATAATTTTGTGATTGTTAGTTCAACACCCTAACCACTGGGCCATAACTTTGTGATTGTGAGTTCAACACCCTAACCGCTGGGCCATAACTTTGTGATTGTGAGTTCAACACCCTAACCACTGGGCCATAACTTTGTGATTGTTAGTTCAACACCCTAACCACTGGGCCATAACTTTGTGATTTTTAGTTCAACACCCTAACCACTGGGCCATAGTGATTTTTAGTTCAACACCCTAACCCCTGGGCCATAACTTTGTGATTGTTAGTTCAACACCCTAACCCCTGGGCGATAACTTTGTGATTGTTAGTTCAACACCCTAACCCCTGGGCGATAACTTTGTGATTTTTAGTTCAACACCCTAACCCCTGGGCGATAACTTTGTGATTGTGAGTTCAACACCCTAACCACTGGGCCATAACTTTGTGATTGTTAGTTCAACACCCTAACCCCTGGGCGATAACTTTGTGATTTTTAGTTCAACACCCTAACCCCTGGGCGATAACTTTGTGATTGTGAGTTCAACACCCTAACCACTGGGCCATAACTTTGTGATTTTTAGTTCAACACCCTAACCACTGGGCCATAGTGATTTTTAGTTCAACACCCTAACCCCTGGGCGATAACTTTGTGATTGTTAGTTCAACACCCTAACCCCTGGGCGATAACTTTGTGATTTTTAGTTCAACACCCTAACCCCTGGGCGATAACTTTGTGATTGTGAGTTCAACACCCTAACCACTGGGCCATAACTTTGTGATTTTTAGTTCAACACCCTAACCACTGGGCCATAGTGATTTTTAGTTCAACACCCTAACCCCTGGGCGATAACTTTGTGATTGTGAGTTCAACACCCTAACCCCTGGGCGATAACTTTGTGATTTTTAGTTCAACACCCTAACCCCTGGGCGATAACTTTGTGATTGTTAGTTCAACACCCTAACCCCTGGGCGATAACTTTGTGATTTTTAGTTCAACACCCTAACCCCTGGGCCATAACTTTGTGATTTTTAGTTCAACACCCTAACCGCTGGGCCAGAACTTTGTGATTGTGAGTTCAACACCCTAACCACTGGGCCATAACTTTGTGATTGTGAGTTCAACACCCTAACCACTGGGCCATAACTTTGTGATTGTGAGTTCAACACCCTAACCACTGGGCCATAGTGATTTTTAGTTCAACACCCTAACCCCTGGGCCATAACTTTGTGATTGTGAGTTCAACACCCTAACCACTGGGCCATAACTTTGTGATTGTGAGTTCAACACCCTAACCCCTGGGCCATAATTTTGTGATTGTTAGTTCAACACCCTAACCCCTGGGCCATAACTTTGTGATTGTTAGTTCAACACCCTAACCCCTGGGCCATAACTTTGTGATTGTTAGTTCAACACCCTAACCCCTGGGCCATAACTTTGTGATTGTTAGTTCAACACCCTAACCCCTGGGCCATAATTTTGTGATTGTTAGTTCAACACCCTAACCACTGGGCCATAACTTTGTGATTGTGAGTTCAACACCCTAACCGCTGGGCCATAACTTTGTGATTGTGAGTTCAACACCCTAACCACTGGGCCATAACTTTGTGATTGTTAGTTCAACACCCTAACCGCTGGGCCATAACTTTGTGATTGTGAGTTCAACACCCTAACCACTGGGCCATAACTTTGTGATTGTGAGTTCAACACCCTAACCACTGGGCCATAACTTTGTGATTGTGAGTTCAACACCCTAACCACTGGGCCATAACTTTGTGATTTTTAGTTCAACACCCTAACCGCTGGGCCATAACTTTGTGATTGTGAGTTCAACACCCTAACCGATGGGCCATAACTTTGTGATTGTTAGTTCAACACCCTAACCCCTGGGCCATAACTTTGTGATTGTTAGTTCAACACCCTAACCCCTGGGCCATAACTTTGTGATTGTGAGTTCAACACCCTAACCACTGGGCGATAACTTTGTGATTGTTAGTTCAACACCCTAACCACTGGGCTATAACTTTGTGATTGTTAGTTCAACACCCTAACCGCTGGGCCAGAACTTTGTGATTGTTAGTTCAACACCCTAACCACTGGGCCATAACTTTGTGATTGTGAGTTCAACACCCTAACCACTGGGCCATAACTTTGTGATTTTTAGTTCAACACCCTAACCACTGGGCCATAACTTTGTGATTTTTAGTTCAACACCCTAACCACTGGGCCATAACTTTGTGATTTTTAGTTCAACACCCTAACCACTGGGCCATAACTTTGTGATTGTTAGTTCAACACCCTAACCACTGGGCCAGAACTTTGTGATTGTGAGTTCAACACCCTAACCACTGGGCGATAACTTTGTGATTTTTAGTTCAACACCCTAACCACTGGGCCATAACTTTGTGATTGTGAGTTCAACACCCTAACCACTGGGCGATAACTTTGTGATTTTTAGTTCAACACCCTAACCGCTGGGCCATAACTTTGTGATTGTGAGTTCAACACCCTAACCACTGGGCGATAACTTTGTGATTTTTAGTTCAACACCCTAACCGCTGGGCCAGAACTTTGTGATTGTTAGTTCAACACCCTAACCACTGGGCCATAACTTTGTGATTTTTAGTTCAACACCCTAACCACTGGGCCATAACTTTGTGATTTTTAGTTCAACACCCTAACCGCTGGGCCAGAACTTTGTGATTTTTAGTTCAACACCCTAACCGCTGGGCCAGAACTTTGTGATTTTTAGTTCAACACCCTAACCACTGGGCCATGGACCTTCTCGAAAAATGCATTGCTTAACACTTTTGACATCAAACTGCCTCTGGTTTTATCATACAAAACTGTTTATTTTAAAGTGTTGTTTGTATTTAAATGAAAAACTTTCATCATCATTTTATGTAAGAACCTTTTATCAAGCAATATCCTAAACATAAGCTGAATAGTGTTGAAGTTACTAAATTCTTCCAAATTCTTCATTATTTTCAAATGAAACACATTGGATGTTTATTTTATTCAAAATATAGAGACCGATACACAGCCGCTAAGAGAGAAGCTAGACGTCAGGTGTACTTAGCACGCAGGGAGGCTGAGAGTAGCAGGTTTACCCAATGTTCTACGACGAGAAGATCAGAGATGTGTGGTGTTCCACATTGCAAGGCAGTGTGTCAGTGCAAATCAGGATGTTGTTGGAGATAAGTGTGTCCGGAATGATGCCGGTGTACTTAGTGTCACGAATGATCAGAAAAAGGAGGCCTGGAAATGTCATTATGAGAGACTGATGAATGTGGAGAACGAATGGGAGAGAGAGAAACTACCTCCAGTAGATCCGACAGAGGGACCACCTATTGAGATTGACGAATATAGGGTCCAAGAGGCAATTAAGGAAATGAAAAATGGCAAGGCTGCTGGACCGTCGGGGAAAGTTGCTGAGATGCTGAAGACATCAGGAGAAGTAGGAACTAAACTGGTTGCACGCATCATCAATCAGGCTATATATGGCGGTGTCATACCCAAAGACTGGTGCAGCAATATTCTCATAAATTGCTACAAAGGTAAAGGGGATGCTCTGGAGAGGAGCAATTATAGGGGGATAAAACTGATGGATCAGGTTATGAAAGTGGCAAAAAGAATATTAGCGCAACTGATAGAGAAAAGCTCAAATTAGATGAGATGCAGTTTGGTTTTGTGCCTGGGAAAAGTACAACAGATGCCCTCTTCTTAGTGAGACAACTACAAGAGAGGTTCTTAGAGAAGAATAAGCCACTATACTTAGTTATCTCACATACTATCGAATCTATGAGATTTTGATATCATTTATGTTGAGAACAATACCTTAACATCAGTATGAGATGCTGGTTATAGCCAGTTTGAACAGAAAGAGATAAGAGAATTTTGGCTGGATATGGCCAGTTTAAATGCTAAAGGGTTAAACTTACTTGTTTTTTCCTTGTTCGATAACCCCTGAATGCAGTTTGAATTTTAATAGCACTCTCAATTTGTAATCTCAGATCCTGAAATAAAAGACAGAAATTATTTAACTTTAAGAAAATCTTCAAAGCATTTAACATCCTGTAATGATTTAGCAGAAAATATCTAAAAACAGGTTTCATCATCATCATCATCATCATTTTACGTCCGCTTTTCCCTGCTTGCAAGTGTGGGACGGGAACTTATTATGGCTTGATTTCTACAGCTGGATGCCCTTCCTAACACCAACCTCATTTACAGTGAGTACTGGGTGCTTTTGTGCCGTGGCACCTCCACGACCACTTTGCAGTGGAATGATAGGGACCCCAGTCCCTATCATCTCATTTCTACAGCTGAGTAAACTGGAGCAATGTGAAATAAAGTGTCTTGCTCAAGGAAACAACACATCACCCGGTCTGAGAATTGAACTCACAACCGTTCGATTGCAAGGCCAATGCTCTAACCACTAAGCCATGTGCCTCCAGGTTTGTTAATTCAAATAACAGCTTGGAATTACCATTGTCTTTCACTGGGATCCCGTGAAAGTTTTGTATTTATAGTCATAAAACTGGAATAAGCTCCTGCCTATGGAGATTCTAGGTTTGAGAAAGACTTTCAAAATATAGAGGAAATCTTTCTTAACTCTTTAGCATTTAAACCGTCCGTATCCGGACAGAATTCTCTCACTTCCTTTTTGTTCAAACCAGCCGTAACTGGCTGCTCATACTGACGTTAAGATAGTGTTCTCAAAATAAATGCTTTCAAAATTTCGCAGATTCGATATTATGCGAGATAATTATGTAAGATAAAGCCTTAACCACAAAATTACAATAGTATATATAGAGCAATGTAAATATTAAAGGGTTAACCAGAGAGAGCTACAGATAGTCAAGGGATAAACTTTTCTGAGGAAAACATAATGGAAGGGAAAAAATAAAAAAGAGTAAGGAACTCAGCAACTTAGGCAGTCACACAACCATGTTGTTTGTTTAGTATTATCCCTTTAGTTACCATATTTCTAATGAAAAACACTGCCTATAATTTTCAAATAATTTTGAAAATGATCAAAAATTTGGAAGGATTTAATAATATAACTAATTTTCTCATTATTAAACTGGTGTTTATAGAAATTTAACAGAAGTGTTTAGATAAATATAAACACTAACCCTTTCATTACCATATTTCTAATGAAAGACACTGCCTGTCATTAACCCTTTCATTGCCATATTTCTAATGAAAGACACTGTCTATGTCATTAACCCTTTCATTACCCTATTTCTAATGAAAGACACTGTCTATGTCATTAACCTTTTCATTACCATATTTCTAATGAAAGACATTGTCTATTTAATTAACCCTTTCATTACAATATTTCTAATGAAAGACACTGTCATTAACCCTTTCATTATCATATTTCTAATGAAAGTCAGTCTATATTTTCAAATAATTTTGAGAATAATCAAGAATTTGGAAAGATTTAATAATATAACTAAAATTTCTCATTTAAACTAATATTTAGAACATAACATAATGACAGTTCTTATATAAAATTATGAAGGGTTTTAAACAAATACAAATTCTTTAAAATAAACAACTTTATGTTGTAGAGCCAGGGTTGATCTCAGGTTGTTTGGTACCAAATGGGTTAAACTGCAATATACACCTGGATCATGGGTGCCTTTAGCAGAGACCATTTTGTTGCAAGTACTTGGGCCAGATTTCCAATTTCAGGACATACCTCACTTCTCAGTCCCTAAAGACTTAAAGAGGGCTACATTCCTTCCTCATCTCTCACCAGTCCCTAAAGACCTGAAACAGGTCATTGGTGCTGACCTGCTCTCCGTGACTAGACAATAAGAAAGCAAATAAACTTACTTCTCGTTTCTGTCGTTCTTCTTGAGCTCTTTTGATTAGATCTTCTTTAAGTTCCTGAAACAAACAAAAAAGCAATACCATTATTTTAAATATTGAATACAAACAAAAAAAAGTTTTCAATAGCATTGGCCAATGGGTAAAGTGTTGGATTGATGATCATAAGGTGAGGTGTTGGACTGATGACCATAAGGTGATAGACTGATGACCATAAGGTGTTGGACTGATGACCAGAAGGTGTTGGACTGATGACCATAAGGTGATAGACTGATGACCATAAGGTGTTGGACTGATGACCAGAAGGTGTTGGACTGATGACCATAAGGTGGACTGATGACCATAAGGTGTTGGATTGATGACCATAAAGTGGACTGATGACCATAAGGTGTTGGACTGATGACCATAAGGTGATAGACTGATGACCATAAGGTGGACTGATGACCATAAGGTGTTGGACTGATGACCATAAGGTGTTGGACTGATGACCATAAGGTGATAGACTGATGACCATAAGGTGGATTGATGACCATAAGGTGTTGGACTGATGACCATAAGGTGTTGGACTGATGACCATAAGGTGGACTGATGACCATAAGGTGGACTGATGACCATAAGGTGGATTGATGACCATAAGGTGTTGGACTGATGACCATAAGGTGTTGGACTGATGACCATAAGGTGTTGGACTGATGACCATAAGGTGTTGGACTGATGACCATAAGGTGTTGGACTGATGACCATAAGGTGTTGGACTGATGACCATAAGGTGTTGGACTGATGACCATAAGGTGTTGGACTGATGACCATAAGGTGTTGGACTGATGACCATAAGGTGATGGACTGATGACCATAAGGTGTTGGACTGATGACCATAAGGTGTTGGACTGATGACCATAAGGTGTTGGACTGATGACCATAAGGTGTTGGACTGATGACCATAAGGTGTTGGACTGATGACCATAAGGTGTTGGACTGATGACCATAAGGTGTTGGATTGATGACCATAAGGTGTTGGACTGATGACCATAAGGTGTTGGACTGATGACCATAAGGTGATGGACTGATGACCATAAGGTGTTGGACTGATGACCATAAGGTGTTGGACTGATGACCATAAGATGTTGGACTGATGACCATAAGGTGTTGGACTGATGACCATAAGGTGTTGGACTGATGACCATAAGGTGTTGGACTGATGACCATAAGGTGTTGGATTGATGACCATAAGGTGTTGGACTGATGACCATAAGGTGTTGGACTGATGACCATAAGGTGTTGGATTGATGACCATAAGGTGTTGGACTGATGACCATAAGGTGTTGGACTGATGACCATAAGGTATTGGACTGATGACCATAAGGTGTTGGACTGATGACCATAAGGTGATAGACTGATGACCATAAGGTGTTGGATTGATGACCATAAGGTGTTGGACTGATGACCATAAGGTGATAGACTGATGACCATAAGGTGTTGGATTGATGACCATAAGGTGTTGGACTGATGACCATAAGGTATTGGACTGATGACCATAAGGTGATAGACTGATGACCATAAGGTGTTGGATTGATGACCATAAGGTGTTGGACTGATGACCATAAGGTGTTGGACTGATGACCATAAGGTGTTGGACTGATGACCAGAAGGTGTTGGACTGATGACCATAAGGTGTTGGATTGATGACCATAAGGTGTTGGATTGATGACCATAAGGTGTTGGACTGATGACCATAAGGTGTTGGACTGATGACCATAAGGTGTTGGATTGATGACCATAAGGTGTTGGACTGATGACCATAAGGTGTTGGATTGATGACCATAAGGTGATGGACTGATGACCATAAGGTGTTGGACTGATGACCATAAGGTGTTGGACTGATGACCATAAGGTGTTGGACTGATGACCATAAGGTGTTGGACTGATGACCATAAGGTGTTGGACTGATGACCATAAGGTGTTGGACTGATGACCATAAGGTGTTGGACTGATGACCATAAGGTGTTGGATTGATGACCATAAGGTGTTGGACTGATGACCATAAGGTGTTGGATTGATGACCATAAGGTGTTGGACTGATGACCATAAGGTGTTGGACTGATGACCATAAGGTGTTGGACTGATGACCATAAGGTGTTGGACTGATGACCATAAAGTGGACTGATGACCATAAGGTGTTGGACTGATGACCATAAGGTATTGGACTGATGACCATAAGGTGTTGGACTGATGACCATAAGGTGATGGGTTTGAAAACAGGACCAGGCACTGTGCTAGGTTTTTTAACAGTGTGCCTCATTTCAAGTTCCTTTCCATGACAGGATTGGGGCTCCTATGATACAACCTTAAAAGAGGTCAACTAAACATTCATAGTTCCCCTTTTCTTTTTTCTCGCTGAAACTGCCCCTGGTTCTATAATACAAAACTATTTGCCTTAATGCATTTATATTTTAAATCAATAAGTTTTTTTGGTAATATTCTGAACACCAATGTAATAGAAATATAAGTTATTTAATAAAACCCCTTCAAATTTTTGATTTTTCTAAAACCTAACTGAAACACACAAGCAGTACCATATTTCTCATGAAAAATCATGAGAAATATGGTCACAAAATGGTTAAGAATCCTCCAAAACCAAGAGTCTGAAAGATATGTTTTAAACTCTACTTCATCTAACTATAATAGAGGGAGGAGTGCGGGACTCCGCCCTATTTATATTTTTTTATCCCGTTTGTAAAATAAGTTGGATTACTTTGAATAAACAATGAATGAATATTACATAATTTATGTACTAAATTCTGTAACTCTTCATTAAACATAAATAATTTTATTGCTTATTTCAAAATTCACTTCTTTTAAAAGTTTCAAATTTCAACACTTCTGGTATATTGCCGCCACCACCACTTCAACTACCATAGGGACAGAGTGAGAAAGAAAGAGAGAGATGCAGATAAAGTAACTATGTGACAGATAGATATATATATAGAGAGAGAGAGTGAAAGAGAAAAATGAAGAAATTAGGATTTTTTTCAACACGCTGACGCATATGTGTGCATACACATACATTTATATGTATGAGTAGATAACTACAATCACGCAAACACAGACAAACTTACAAAAATACATACTCACGGGCATACATATACACGTACTTTCACATAAACATATACATACATTCAAACATACACATAGTCATGATAGCAGCGTTTGATAAATTGGAAATGGGAGGATAAAATGAAGTATAACTTTTTATTTATTTATTAACAACACAGTTTAACTCTCTTTTTTTTAAAACTCATTTGTTGTTTCAGGTTTATTCAGTTGCATAAAAAATATAATAATATAATGCTTAGAGAATGAAAACACAAACAAATATAATATATACAAAGGAAAGGGAAAGGAACAAAGAAAGAGAAAAAACCACAGAAGCCGGTAGCACACACATCTTAGACCACATAGAACAAAAGACAGTCGAAAGGGGTGGACAAACGAACCGCTACTAGAGCAAAAAATAACAATATAGCGACGAGCACTGGGAAACCTTTCTAATAATTTTTTAGGCAAGCCAGAACGTGATGGCGAGGCTGAGGTGCTGGAACAACCAAGTGCCTTCATGAGCATTACCAGTTACTTCTGTTTAGCGAGCCACCAGTGAAGATAAGAACCTCACTGTCAGTAGCCCGACTCCCCCAAATGTCTCGAACGCCACAGGCTGGATAATTAGTTAGCTGACAGAACACAGTATTTTAAGATTTTGTTCCATTCAGCTGCAGATGCTGTAGCTGTCGCCCTTACCACTATATCCAGGATGTGGGAAGAAGCAAAAGAGTCACTAACTGTGACATCCTAGATAAGGCCCCTGCCTCTTGACCAGGGGCACAGGGTAAGACCGTCAGGTCGTTTCCCATCAATTCAGGACAACCCAGACAGTTCTAAAACTGAGGGGATGTTTGCTCGGGCCAAAGCTCTTAAGTGGTAATACGACAGTGTGTGTATGTGTGCGCACGCGTGAGTTTATCAGCAGTTTTAATGAATGACACTGCCTATGTCATTAACCCTTTCATTACCATATTTCTAATGAAAGACACTGTCTATGTCATTAACCCTTTCATTACCATATTTCTAATGAAAGACACTGTCTATGTCATTAACCCTTTCATTACCGTATTTCTAATGAAAGACACTGTCTATGTCATTAACCCTTCCATTACCATATTTCTAATGAAAGACACTGTCTATGTCATTAACCCTTTCATTACCATATTTCTAATGAAAGACACTGTCTATGTCATTAACCCTTTCATTACCATATTTCTAATGAAAGACACTGTCTATGTCATTAACCCTTTCATTACCATATTTCTAATGAAAGACACTGTCTATGTCATTAACCCTTTCATTACCATATTTCTAAAGAAAGACACTGTCTATGTCATTAACCCTTTCATTACCATATTTCTAATGAAAGACACTGTCTATGTCATTAACCCTTTCATTACCATATTTCTAATGAAAGACACTGTCTATGTCATTAACCCTTTCATTACCAAACTAATAGACACTGTCTATTAGTTTCAAGTAATCAAGAATTTGGAGGGATTTGGAAATATAACTAAATTTCATATTATTAAGCTGGTGTTTGGAGCATGATGCAAAGGTTTTTACATAAAATGGAAGGTTTCTAGATAAATACAAACACTTTAAAATAAAGTTTTGTATCATAGAACCAGGGGCAGTTTCAGGTGGTTTCATATAGAAAAGAAGAAAAACATCCCAGGTATGCTAACCAACCTAACTGCTATTTCTAGCAGGTTGGGAGTCAACCATAAGGGATTCTCTTTGCGCTTTCATGTTTCGTGACCAGCATCTCCAATTCAAACGCTGGTTTACGCACACAGACATACACATACACACATTTATATATAATTATCTAGATCTAGATCTTTAACCATTTTACTTTTATTAACATCATTTTCCATATATGGTAGCAGGAAATCATTTGGCTATTCTAAAAAGAATATTAGTTTCCTTATTTTTTCATAGCAAAAATATGTTTTATCCATAGCAAGAATTTCTTTCTCTTGCTCCACATAATGATGTAATATACTAATTTTATTTACAATTGTGTAAATAACATTTAAATGGGGAAGGGGTAAAGAAGGTCAGAGGGTGGTGGGCTCTGGGCCTAGGGCGCAACAATGTTGGGGCTGCGCCCAGTGACACCTGCTGCAACAGCCACCCCACCTCGCAGGGCTCCTTCCTCTGACAGGCTGCTGACATTCCTATCTATATCTATCTATATAATAATCTATATCTCTATATAATATAAAAGATTGAAACTCCCATCATCCTCTTAAGAAACCTTGATCAACCACGTCTGTGCAATGGCACATGCTTAACAGTTACGTGGATGATGAACCATCTCCTAGAGGTCACAATTATTAGAGGCAATCATGAAGGAGAAAATGCATTTATTCCCAAGATTCCTCTAATCCCTTCCTCTACCGAGCTGCCATTCAAATTCTCAAGACTTCAGTTCCCTGTTAGAGCCAGTTTTACTATGACCATACATAAAGCTCGGGCTCAGAGTTTCAAAGTTGTAGAATTGAATACAAAAGAGTCACTTTTTACCCATGGGCAGTTATATGTAGGTTGTTCACGAGTGGGAACCCTTAGAAATCTTTATATGCTATGCACTAACAGTAAATATAAATATAAAAGATTGAAACTCCCATCCTTCCTCTGACAGGCTGCTGACATTCCTATCTATATCTATCTATAATATAAAAGATATGTATGAAGGATGATAGTGGTATAAAAAAGTGCAGAGCGCTCAAAGTTGATGGAAGCCGTGGGGTGTGGAGACACAGGAAGACTTGGGATGAGGTGATAAAAGCTGACCTTAACCAACTGAACCTCTCAAAGACATGCCTTCTCATGAGCACAAGCTGAAGCATAAATATAGTATACACCACCTTCACCTCCACCCACCCAACTCTTCCTTACACCTCCCATGAGCTTACATCTGTGCTCCACCCCATCCCTCTTCCACTTACCTCCTACAGCACGCACTGTAAATGTGGTTGGTGTTAGGAAGGGCATTCAGCTGTAGAAATCCAGCCAAAATCAGTTCAGTATGAACAAGACAGGGCATTTCTCACAAGAGGGCAACTCGTCTAACCTATGCTAGCATGGAAAATGAGTTTAAACGATGATGATGATGAGATATAGCCAGAGAGCGAGTCTGTCCATATTATATGCATTCTCAATATATTTAGTTTCTAACTTTTCGCCACCATAAAAATAAGAAAGGCTGAAAGCAGCAATTCTTTAATCTGTTCCTATAGTAGATATTTGCTCTACGGGTTTATATATATATATACATATTTTATATATATATATATATACATATTTTATATATATATATATATTTTATATATATATATATATTTTATATATATACATATTTTATATATATACATATTTTATATATATACATATTTTATATATATACTATATATATATATATTTTATATATATATTTTATATATATATATATATTTTATATATATATATATTTTATATATATATATTTATTTTATATATATATATATTTTATATATATATATATTTTATATATATATTTTATATATATACATATTTTATATATATATTTTATATATATACATGTGGAGGCACATGGCTTAGTGGTTAGAGCATTGGCCTTGCAATCGAAAGGTTGTGAGTTCAATTCTCAGACCGGGTGATGTGGTGTTTCCTTGAGCAAGACACTTTATTTCACATTGCTCCAGTTTACTCAGCTGTAGAAATGAGATGATATGGACTTGAGTCCCTATCATTCCACTGCAAAGTGGTCGTGGAGGTGCCACGGCAAAAAAGCACCCAGCACTCACTGTAAATGAGGTTGGTGTTAGGAAGGGCATCCAGCTGTAGAAATCAAGCCAGAATCAGTTCCCGTCCCACCCTTGCAAGCAGGGAAAAGTAGACGTAAAATGAAATGATGAAATGATGATGATGATATATATATTTTATATATATATATATATTTTACTGATCTGTTTAGCTTGCTTCGTTTTTTTGGGCTTAGGTGGCTGATGGCTCCTTGACCGCCATTTTCAGTTTGTTTGGCCTCTATAACCTATGTTTATTGCTCTGGTCTCTTTTTAGTCCATGGAGCACTTGCCGCATAACTCGGAAATTGCGTTTCGCTTTGTTTTCAACCACTGCCGAAATTCGATCTCGCTGACATTATATTTATATATTATATATATTATATATATTATATATGTGGGAAATGACAATGGGCTGGGTGATGTAGGAATTATGTTAGCAGAAAAATGGGTAGATAAGGTAATTGATGTAAATAGAGTGAACGACAGAATAATCAAAATAAGACTTGTCCTAAATAGAACTACTGTGACAATAATATCCTTATGCACACCAATCTGGACTGCCTGGCGTAAAAAAGACAGATTCTATGAGTCGCTAATGCTCACTACTTCCCAACTAACCGACAGTGACTACATAATTATTGCTGGCGACCTAAATGGTCATGTTGGACAACATTGTGACGGCTATGACGGAATCCATGGAGGCTATGGGTTTGGTACCAGAAATGAGGAAGGCTTGAGAATCCTGGAATTCTGTGATGCTAATAGCCTAACTATCTGTAACACAAACTTCAAAAAACGAGACAATCACTTGATCACCTATAGATCAGGGGAACACGCCAGTCAGATAGATTATATCCTTACCATAGGACGTGACAAAGTGTCTGTTGTAAACACTAAATCCCTCACCCGTGAATAATGCACCTCCCAACATAGCCTCATAGTTAGTGACCTCATAGTCAGGACTAGGCGTACTCGACAACAGAGGAGGACTACCCTGAGAAGGAGAATATGGAAGTTAAAGGACCCCACAGCCAGTAACAAATTTAAAAGCATATTACTTGATGCTTTTGACAGTAAGGAAGAGCAATTAGAGACGTACAGTATAGAGGAACAGTGGGAATTCCTGAAAGTTAACCTGCTGAAGGCGACAGATGAAATCTGTGGCTGGAGCAGACCTATAGGCAGGAGGAGAGTAACATGGTGGTGAAACAGTAAGGTGTAGGAGTCAATTAAGGCCAAAAAGCAGGGTTTCTACGGCTGGATGCCCTTCCTAACACCAACCACGTTTACAGTGTGGACTGGGAGGTTTTTACCGTGTTACCTACACGGCCACATTACAGCGTGGACTGTTTGTTTTTTTGTTGTGACACAACCTCATTTATTTTGGACTGGATGTTGTGGTACCCATATAACTTTCAGAGAAAGGGTGGTGTTGGTGGGAGTGGGGTAGTGGGATGGGGGTGTATATTTGGTTAAGAGGTGCCTACTGACTGTAGGTTTCGCTATGTACATAGGCAAGGCGGGTCTTCTGTATTACTGCATAGCGCCAAAGATCTCGGTCCAGTGATATTGTCTTAGAGAAGTGTAAGTGTGTAAGGTCGGAATTTATCAAATCGTCCCAGGTTTTTCTACTCCCTAACTTCCATCAATTTTGATCGCCCTGCACTTTTTTATACAGCTGTCGTCTTTCAAGCACATCACGTGACCGTACCAACGTAGTCTTCTCTCAAGTAAACAGTATCTGATCCCTCTTATTCCTAATTTCTCACTTAGTTCATTTATGCTTTGCCGTTCACGTATATTACTATTACACATCCAATGGAGCATGCATGCTTCGTTCCTCTCCAGTCTGCGCAGGTCATCTGCACATAATGCCCATGTCTCACTGCCATGTAACATTGCTGTTCGTATACAAGCATCATACAGTCTGCCTTTCATTTTTAGAGAGAAACCTTTTGTGGCCAATAGTGGTATAAGCTCTCTGAACTTTTTCCATCCCGTTCTGACTCTAGCTACTGTACTTTCAGAGCCCCCTCCACCACTGCTGATTTTGTCACCCAGGAAACGGAAGGTGTCCACTATTTCTATAGAACCATCTGGGCAATAGAAGGAGCTAGTATCCTGTGGGCACTTGCTACTTATTGCATCTGAGCATCGACCACATATAAAATCTACGTTCTTAGATAGTTTACCTGTGATCCCACTACATCTTTTATGTACCCATAGTTTGCATTTGGGTCATAAAATGGAATTCAGAACGGGATGGAAAAAGTTCAAGGACCTTATACCGCTATTGGCCACAAAAGGTTTCTCTCTAAAAATGAAAGGCAGATTGTATGATGCCTGTATACGAACAGAAAATGTTACATGGTAGTGAGACATGGGCATTGTGTCCAGAGGATCTGCGCAGACTGGAAAGGAACGATGCATGTAATATACGTGAACGGCAAAGCATAAATGAACTAAGTGAGAAATTAGGAATAAGAGGGATCAGATGCTATTTACTTGAGAGAAGATTACGCTGGTATGGTCACGCTTGAAAGACAGCTGTATAAAAAAAGTGCAGGGTGATTAAAATTGATGGAGGTTACAGAGTAGGTAGACCCAGAAAAAACTGGGATCATTTGATAAATTCCAACCTTCCACACTTACACCTCTCTAAGACAATGTCACTGGACCGAGATCTTTGGCGCCACACAGTAATGCAGAAGACCCGCCTTGCGAAACCTACAGTCATTAGGCACCTCTTGTAGTTCCTGAGTATGAAGAAACCTTGACAGGGTTCCATAACCTTAATATTCTTCAGCAGCTGCTCAAGGCCAACCATCTTCGATTGGAAGATTGACTCGAAGGCAAGGTCTGTAATTGGGGCTCCTACGGACCACCAAGCCAATGGGGGAGGGACCGCGATGGAAGGGAAGGACTCTGCAAACAGGTCGATTAGCTGTTGGTGTTGAGAAGCCGGGTGGTTGAGGATCCAGAGCTCACATTTGGAGCTATTGACCTGGAGACCCCCGGCGGCCAAGCTCCTCAACCATCTTGTTGGCAGTGGCAAGAACTATATCCGGAGTTCCCCCCCAAACAGGCGTCATTGAGGTACCAGGCATTGAGGTCCAACTCAATCCCCATCTTGGTGATGTCATTATAGCCCAGTGCAAACAGAGCGAGCCCGAGTGGGTCACCCTATTGGACTCCTGAGGTAGAGGTGATGATTTGGTTACTGAAAAAGAGGTAGGAGGGCTCCCGATAAGCTTGCCAAGCAAAGTGGTAGAGTTGTGGGACCCTCTCTCTTACTGAGCCAAGGACAACGTCGTGGCTGACGGAGTTAAAGGCGTTCCTGAGGTCAAGTTTGAGGATGACCTTGGGAGACGAGGAGAGCAAGTTGGTAAATGCTCTGGTAGCATGGACAGCAGCCTCAAATCCCAACTTGGTACCCACCCCCAGCTGGATGGGGAATAATTCTTCCGCCAGTGAGTCGGAGACCAACAGCAAACACGCCTTTGCAATGAGACGGCGAAGGGTGCAGCCAACCGCAATGGCGTGCAGGTCTCCGTTGGGCTTGGTGAGACCAAATAGCTTCGCACCGAAGAACAGTGGGCGGATGAACGGGAAAACATTCACTGAAGAGAACTGTTTCACAAACTGAATCAGACTCTCCAAGAGTCACCGGCCGATAAGGAGATACCATCCTTGAGGTGTTGAGGACAAAGGCCGTCAATTCCCACACCTGACCCAGCGGGGAAGGATGAAATCGCCTTTCTGATATCGGTGTGTATCGGTTTCTGATATCGGTGTGTAAACCAGTCTCGAGTATTCTGGTGGTTAAGGCCAGTGTAGCTGATCATCTAGGGTTGCCGATGGGTGCTTCTTTAGGGTTAATCGACTGCCTCCAAAGTCGACGCTAGGTGGCGTGATCTTCTACACTTCTCTTTCAGTCGCTCAAGAAAATCAGATATGCATGGAGCAAAGGAGGACTGAGAAGAGAGAAGACGGACAGCCCCTTTAATGTCAAATTCGCTGAATTTGACATTGACCGTTCACTTGAGGTCTACCGGTGTCTGTTGGTGGACACTGAGCTTGATGTCGAACTGAGATGAGACGTGGTTGGGGTGGACTCAAACAGCTGGAACTGCCGCTTGAGAGAGGACGTGAGGGAACCTGAATTCGCATTGTGCACGTGAAGAGAGATGAGGGGCCTTGTTATATTACATCAAGCTATATTCATACTAGTAACTGGGTAATATTTAATATTACTCACTATATATATATATTTACGAGCTGAGGATCCGAAAAGGTGAAACAATTGTTCTCGGTATGGTGAACTAACTGTTGTGTAACCACTTCTACCTAACTCGTCCCTTGGACTGAGTGCTCTACCACTACGGATATTACCTTCCAGTGTTCTACCTCTCTCTCTATATATATATATATATATACTTTATTAAACAACAATCAAAGAGTGTTTGGAACATTTAATCACTTACGTAAGTGATTAAATGTTCTAAAGTCTTTGATTGTTGTTTATAAAGTATTTCGGCTCAGTAATATACTTGTTATTTTACATTGAGCTATTCTCACACTTGTAATTGGATAATAGTTAATATTACCCAAATTTTATATATATATATATATATATACACGTATATATATTAATACAATTATATATCTATATTTATATATATATATAATTAAAGACGACAACGATATATATGTATATAACCTGCAGTTATATTACATATAATGGTCCTAATCATGATTATATTAATACGATATCACAGCCATATAAAACTGTAATTAATGGAAAAGAATTTATAATGGTTTCATTTCTTTTACTCTTGAAGCTTTTCGCAGTAATTCATTATATAATTCTATATACATTATATATTATAGAATTCTATATATATATTTGTCGTATTAAAATTTTATACTGACGTTCGAGAAGTCAACATTTTCACAAGTTTTATGTTGATTTCTAACCGAAAGGAACCAGGAATCTTTCACAAATTATCTGACCATTACATTTCCGATTTATATATATATGTGTATATACAAATACATATATATGTGTGTGTGTGTGTGTATAGATACATATATATATATATGTATGTGTGTGTAATATATGAAGTTATAGTGTAATGGTTCACTATATACATATATGTGTGTGTATATATATATATATATATAGTTGTAGTGCACCTGAGCTCTGCACACAATAATTTAATTAATATTATTATTATATATATATATATAGAGAGAGATGTAATCCCGACCGCGGCGCCAATTGGTTCCGCCTTGTGTGACATACAAGCCGAAACCTCTCTAGGTCTCCCCGTGTATCGAGTACTCACATGATTTGTGGTCTCAGCACACACTCTATATATATATATATATATATATATATATATATATATATATATATATTTTATATATATATATATATATATATATATATGTGTGTGTGTGTGTAAAGAATGGTTGCATTTTTTACAGAGAAATAGCTGGCAGAAAAGAAAGCCACTAGGCGATAGACTCCGAATGAATAAGGATAATTAATTTCATTTATTTTCTAATCGAAGAAAGAAAATTAGGGGTCATAAAATAATTTTTATTCGTTCGTTAGAGTAAATGAAAATTTATCCACTAAAGAATAGGTTTTCAACAAGAGATCACATAAACGTTTGGTTGACTTTGAAAGATTAAAGGAATCTTAAATCAAGTTATTACCTTTCTGCTAGCGCCACGAAATGACTGGACAGGTCCACGACGAAATTGCCCTTCGAAGCTATACATTCTTGTTTAAAAACAACTTAAACAGTTCATAAATGAAGAAAGACGATCAAAATGGAATATTTTGAAGGGAAAACATACTTATAATGTTAATATAAAAAATGAAATGGAGTTACAAAATATGCTGACGAAACGACGTGCTTTTTTTTTTTTATCTTCTCTAATGTATTGACACGAAACGAAGACTATCAATTAAATAAAGATTTATTATAAATAACATAATAGCAATGTGACAAAATTCTAATAATATGATTTTGTGACATTGTTATTGATGATTTCTTATAAATAAGATAAAATAAATCATTAATAACAACGAGACAAAGTCGTACCAATAGGCCTTCTATATTGAGGTAATATCAACCGATATACAGGATGTTTTCATTGAGCATTTGTAATTAAAGAAGTGAATAATAATACATTTAAAAAAAAACGAAACATATCTAGTTAACTGCAGATATAAAACTCATTTATGGACTATATATATATGTATATATATATATATATATATATATATATATATATATATATATATACGATATTAAATAAATGGAAACTATATTTATAAAACCATATTTATTTCATTATATATATTTCAGGGATATCATATTAACAATATGCTATGCCTTCCTCAGACAAAATACAATATAAACAGTTTTATAGATATGAGCTTAACATAGTCAATCTCGTCTGTCTTCAAGAAACCATTGGTAAATGAATTAATTATCTTATGTTGTTTATTACATAACTATATACCATGAGTTTTATTTATCTATAAAACTGTTTATATTGTATTTTGTCTGAGGAAGGCATAGCATATTGTTAATATGATATCCCTGAAATATATATAATGAAATAAATATAGTTTTATAAATATAGTTTCCATTTATTTAATATCGTAAATATACTCCAAATACTTGTCGAGTGCTTTTATATCAGTTATAAATATTTACTAGTTGTAACCCAACAATTTAAATATAACTTTCCATGTATATATATATATATATATATATATATATATATATGCAGAGGTTATATTTAATTTGTTGGGATTCAACAAGCTTAAAAATTTTTTAGAACTGATATAAAGCACTCAACTATCCAGGAAGCTCCAACCGTTAAGGTTGTCTTTTTTTCCGGGTATGTCAATATTTATAAAACAAATCTGTATTTTATCTGATGAAAGCGCACCATAATTTGCCTTGGTTGCCCTTGAAATATGTATAATAAAATAAATATGGTTTTATAAATATAGTTTCCATTTATTAATATCATTGATATATATATATATATATATAAATGAAGTACTTCCGTAGGAAAGGTAAATTAAAAGAGTGCTCTATGTAGGCTACAGAGCTTTTTAGTTATGTAATAAACAACATAAGATAATTAATTCATTTACCAATGGTTTCTTGAAGACAGATGAGCTTAACATAGTCAATCTCGTCTGTCTTCAAGAAACCATTGGTAAATGAATTAATTATCTTATGTTGTTTATTACATAACTATATACCATGAGTTTTATATCTTGTCTCTCTGTCTGTCAATCTGTTCCTATGCCTTTTCAAATGGCTCACCCAAATCAAATCAAATTTTACAAGTATTAGACCCCAGGAGTGTCAACATGTAATTTTTATTTTTATTTGGATTAAAGCAATATAACATTTTATCTAAAATAATCTTTCTGTAGTCAATAGTCAACTATAGTAAACCACGACGACAACGTCACATTTTGTATATGAGTGTGTATTTGCAAGTTCGTTACATACGTTAGGCTTCAGAGAATACATATAGCCTTAGTAAGTTGCATACATATTAACTTCACACACAGACAATTAAACACACACACACATCTACACATACAGATACATATGTGTTGACAGACAAGTAATAGGTGTGCGTGAATGTATGTTTGTGTGTGTCTGTCTTAGTATGTGTATGTGTATATGAGAGTATGTATGTGAGAGTGTATGTGTGTGTGAGTGTATGTGTGATAAGTTTCATTTTCGTTTGGATGAAAACAACAACGGCGTCACCTTTTGTATATGAATATGTATGTGTTTGAGTGTGTGTGTGTGTGTGTGGGCGTTCATTAAGTATGTTATTAAATACACACACACACACATCTACACATATATATACATATGTGGCGACTGACAAAAGAAAATGAGGTGAAAAGCTATGCGTGTGTCTGCGTGAATGTATGTCTGTGTGTGTTTGTCTCAGTATATGTATGTGAGAATGTATGTGTGTGAGTGTATAGCAACAATTTATTCATTTGGACACCAACAAAAAATTACACAATGAATATTGTTTACCCTAAGGTGGTTCAAGATTGACAGATTTTCATTTCTAAATTCTATTATCATTACAATTTTGATATTTTTTTTTATAAAATATAGATATTTTGAAATAATTATGAGAAAAAAAAACATCTTCATATTCATTGTTTACTAATCTGAATAAGAACAGCCATAACCTGGGCAACGCCAGGTAATTCAGCTAGTATATATACATATATTATTGAGTAAAATGACAGGAAGTTGGACTGGTGACATTCTTTCAAAGATTTATTTCCGCAAACACTATGTACATTTCAGTGGCCAAGTTCCATAAGATCCTGGTGACATCATCAGGTGTATTTTGCTGATGCTGCCCTTTTACAACAAAGTCTGGATGCCATATACAAATAGGCTGAGAACAACATGCAGTTTAATGTTGGAAAATTTAAAACCCTACAATACCAACTTGTAAACACAAATACAGTACAACACAACTACACTGGACTAGGGGGGATCGAAATTCCTGTGTCGAAATCGATACGAGACCTGGAAATAGACATGAGAGACGATGCATCTTTTTTCTCACACATCATGAAAGTGGCGATAATGTGCAGACGACTCACTAGCTGGATCTTGAGGACTTTCCGGAAAAGAGACCGAGAAACCATGTTGATACTATGGAGGACATTTGCCCTAAGCCGCCTGGACTATTGCTTCCAGCTGTGGTCACCCCATAGTGTCAAACTAACTATGGAGCTTGAGGCAATCCAACGAAGCTACACCAAGAGGATTGCCACGATGAAGGAGATAAGCTACTGAGAGAGGCTAAAAGAACTGAATCTCTACTCCTTGGAACGAAGACGGGAGAGGTACACAGTGATCTACAAGTGGAAAATCCTGGAAGGACTAGCACCAAACTTTGGACCAACCCCCAAACAGGACGTCAATGTGTGTTGCCAAAGGTCCCGTATTTCACATCTAGAATAAGGAGCAGATATTGCAATAGCCTGGGATCCAAAGGCCCTCAACTCTTCAACAAGCTGCCGAGGGATTTGAGAGATCTGCATGGTGTGCAGGTGGATGTTTTCAAGAAACATCTCAACACCCTGCTATCCAGGATCCCGGATGAGCCCACAGCAAGGCACGAGGGAAACCTAAGGACAGCAGCAGCAAACTCCCTCTTGCACCAATGGCCAACGAACACAGGCTGGAGATAGAATGTGTAGCAACAAAGGCAGTGCCCCAGAGACAGAGAGAGAGATATGTAAAAATCCCAACTGCAACACCTAGTGGTTTCACCTTGTGTGTTCAGTCTTTTTAAGAGTATCTATTTATTTCAGTTGTGTTAATTCTTTTTATTTTTATTTTTTATTTTTTTATTTTGTTTAAAAACGATAAAGGTACACGTATTAGAAAGTAGCGAGCTCAGATACTGTCATGCCGAATGAATAGAAGTAAACACACACACACACGTACACCAGGTCTGAACACAGAGGAGCTGAACTCCCACTGTCACTGCCTTCATCTCTCTTGCCCTCCCCATCTCCCACTATTATGAGCAAACGTGGTCCCATGCGCTAGCTTCCCCACGGCGCCAGCGGACAGAATAGAGAAGGTGTCTACCCGAAGTATGGTGAGCTGGAAGAGCCATTCCATCTCGTGAGGCTCACACCTGCGGCTTGTCAGCTCAGCACCTATGGTGGTAACCTGCAAACCAGTTGGAGACCGACCAATACTTGGAGAATTTACCCGCCTCAGCCTCAACAGCAGCAGAGTCTGGGTTAGTCGCAGACTGCACCAGGTTACCGCTAGAGAATGAATCACTGCATGTGGCATTCCAGATGAGGGGTTTACCACTGTGGAACGGGAAGATGGTCATGCCATCTGGCCTTTTGCCATTCCGTCAATCCAGCCCCACCAGCTCGAGCCGGGAGGAGAAGCCTGCTGCATCCAAGCCATACTTTACGACCTCGTTGAGAACAGCATGGCGTGGAAGATGGCCGGCATTGTAGCAACAGGAAAACGGGTGGAGGCCGAAAAAGTCTACTGTGGATCCACAACAACATTTGTGTGATTTGATCCTCAGGGAAACCCAGATGCGCAGGCTATCATTGTACAGCTGCGCGCCGGTTGAAAAGAAGTGTAAGGGATATATCTAGACACCGCTGTAGGGATGCAGGACCATGCGAAGCAATGCTGGTCGAGCTGGCGCGCTAGCATGTCTGAAGCCAGGTTGCACTGGATGACATCCCAAATACTCTGGAAGGAGTCCAAGCCTGTTCCATGTCTCGCAGGTGGCCTCATGTTTAGTAAGACAAATTCTACTGAAGAGGGGTTGGATGTCTTTTGGTGCCTATTATTTCATTATGGCATTATTTCCCTAAAACATCATCATCATCATCACCGTTTTACGTCTGTTCTTCCACGCTAGCATGGGTTAGACGGGTTGTCCTGTTGTGGGCAGTGTCCGGTCGGCTGACCATGCCTTGCTCATACGGGAACTGATTTTGGCTTGATTTCTACAGCTGGATGCCCTTCCTAACACCAACCTCATTTACAGTGAGTGCTGGGTGCTTTTTTTCCGTGGTGCCTACATGTCCACTTTACAGTGTGGGCTGGGTGCTTTTTTGCTGTGACACCTCCACGACCAGTTTGCAGTAGGAGGGTGTGGGGTCATATTGTCTATATGCTTCAGCTTCGGCTTGTACCCGTGGGAGGGTCGGGTATTCTGTATTGCAGCTGTATAGAATCTAGGAATCAGTATTTTACCATCTTTATGTAAGTTCTTTTACTTACTTTCCAATTTTCTTATGTCATTGTACAGATGTATTATATATATGTGTGTGTGTGTGTATCATCATCATCACTATTTAACCTCTATTTTTCCATGCTGGCATGAGTTAGACGTGCTGTCTCATTATGAGACAAGTCAGCTCAGGTGAGTCTCATCTTGTTCATTTTGTTATGGCAACGGCATTGTGGGAGATCAGATGTAGAGCATGAGGGACATGGATATTTAGCTGGTAAGGGCGGAGTAATACAACTGGGGAGTGTGAATGTGGAGGGATAAAGAGACAATTGGTGCAGACTAATGTACTCTACATGTTTGTTTTATTCTGTGCACATGGGAAGGCATGTCTTCCACAGCTTCACACCTGGGATCTCGATTGCGTGTCATCTCCTTTGTCAGATTTAGTTAGGCATGGTCGACTAATTAAATCAAATGCTTTCCTCGGTATTCCTTTTCCACAGTTTCTGTCAATGTTGCATTTGTTTATATATAGCTGTCATCCTCCCTATGCATCACATGTCATACCACCACAATCTCCTCTCCTACACATTATTATTTCTGACCCCTCTTATACCTAGTTTTTCTCAGTTCGTTGTGCTCCATCATTCATGCACACTATTACACATCCATCAAAGCATGCAAAGTTAATTTCTTTCCAATCTTCATAGGTTTTCTGCACACAGTGCCCAGGTCTCACTACCAAGCAGCATTGCTGTTCTTACACAATCATCATATCATTTGTTTCGAGCAGCAGTAGTAGCACCCGGAACTTCTCTTGTAACTGTACTTTCAGAACACTCACTTCTACTGCTGATTTTATCACCCAGATAACAGAAGATATCAACTACTTCTATAAAGCCCTCTAAGCCTTTAAAGGAGCTTGTTTCCTGTGAGCTCTAGTAGAGTGGCTTACTTTTAGTTAGGTACTTCTCCTGCAGTTGCCTCACAAGGATGAGGGCGTCAGGGGTACATTTACCTGGCACATATGCAAACTGCATAACATCTAGGTTAATTTGGTCCCTAATTAGCTGTGCTGAAACTCTTTCTGTGACCTTCATGATTTGGTCCATCAACTTTGCTCTTGCATCAGTTGATGATACTGCTGCTATGCCAGTCATTGGGTTTGACACCATTCTGAATTACTTAGTTTAGAATATGTGTGGTTAAGGTTTGACCCACCATCCCAGATGCTTTCAACATCTCAGCAACTATCCCTCATGGTCCAGTGACTTTTCCCATCATATTATCCTTAATTGCCTTACTTACTACACTGCTGCTAATTAAAGCTATTAAAAATACGAAAACAGGTAAAGCAACCTGTCATGGTCCAACGCCCGTCCTTCAAACCAATGAACACGCCTACACACATTCGCATGTATGCATACAAATGTCCACCCTAAGTATACTCGTGACGTTGCTGTCTTTTGCTCTGGTGTTGGCTCGGTTGTTCACCCCTTCCTTTACATTTTCTTTAATATTGTAACATTAAAAGAATATATCTTTCTGAAAAAATTGCGAGTATACAATGATTACATCCCTTTCTAAACTTCTCTAATTCCTAAGATACCCATGACCAACATCTCTCCAAAATGGCTGACTGAATACCCATGTGTATTTTTGAATTTTTTTTCCCTTCCTTTGTCTTCTCACTATCTTTTATTTCTCTTTTTACCTTCTGATGAAGGACTAGTGTCTGAAATGTTATGACTCTTTTCCTATTATTTCAAGTGTTAAACTAATATATTTCGTCATTGTACTGTGACATTTGCTTTATTTCTGTTTACTTTGTACACACACATATATATCGTATATATCATCATCATCAGCTCTATCGTGCTGAAAATCTTTGCTTCTTTCCTTACATATTTTACGTTTTCTATCAATACAGAAACATTAACGTAGTAACAAAAATCTAAAAATACAAGTTATTTCCCTTGCATGAGTAAAGTTGTCTCCCCTAAAAACAGTTGCCTTGTTTTGGGAGGGTGTCTTCACATAAATCTGTGTTGGCACAACTCCTGCTGTCAAATAAGATACATTAATGTTATATGTCAGATAAATACTCACAATACATTAGTGATAGTGTTATATGTCAACTAAATACGTCAGCTATATACTAATACATTAGTGTTATATGACAGCTAAATACTCCAACACATTAGTGTTATATAACAGCTAAATACTCCCAACACATTAGTGTTATATGTCAGCTAAATACTCCCGATACATTAGTGTTATATGTCAACTAAATACTCTCAACACATTAGTGTTATATGTCAACTAAATACTCCCAATACATTAATGTTATATGCCAACTAAATACTCCCAATACATTATTGTTATATGTCAACTAAATACTCCCAACACATTAGTGTTATATGTCAACTACTCCCGATACATTAGCGTTATATGTCAACTAAATGGACTCTCAATGTGAAGATACAGCAGCTGTAATCGATGGGAATGTTTTATGTGTACAAATTTGTACAAACTCTCAGGATCAAACCATTCATTTGTACAAACGCTCAGGATCAAACCATTAATCAAGACTAGTTCCAATGAACTTTATTATTATTATCACTTTTTTTTGCTTGAGGGTGGTGGATTGTGGACTGGCAGAACTGTTAGTGTTAGACCAAACGCAACTTTGCCTTTCATCCTTCTGGGGTAAAAAAAATAAAGTACCAGTAAAGTATTGGGGGGGTTGATGTTATTGACTTTCCCGTCCCTCAAAATGATTGGCCTTTTGCTTAAAATTGAAACAATTTTTAGGTCCATGTTTTAAACATAACAAGGGTTATTACTTTAAATTATGATAAAAGGTCTTTAGATGATAAATATAGACATTTTAAAATAAACAACTTTGTATCATAGAACCAGAGGTTGTTTCATATGGTTTACCAGCAAAAGAGTTAAATAAAATCATAATTTAATCTCTCTCAGGTTAGTAAATTTGATTAACAAGGTGTGCTGAATTAAGATTTGACAGCAGAAAAATCTTGGAGTAGAGTTAAGCAGGATCTGACCTCTCAACCTATTGAATAAGGCTCTGAATTAATGTCAGCAGTGAGCATCATCAATTACAGAGCTCATTGCTCTACTGGCCAGCTAGTTCAAAACAAGGGTGTATAATTTGTAACAAACCTTTAATGAATTGCTTTTCTTCAGTTACCATACTTCTTTTCTTTTTTTTAAATCTACTTCAAAATCATCATCAGTTAACATCTGCTAGCAAGAATTGGACAAGTCTTCACAGAGAGATGCAGATATACTCACCTCCAAGACAGACTGAGGGTCCACGCCTCGCTTACATACAGTTCCATATTATACCAAGTGTCTTTTATCATGGCACCAGCAATAAAGAGGTTGTCACATCTTTTACACAACTGTAGGGTACTCCTAACCATTTCTTTGGCTAGCTTTCTATGGTTGAATACCTTTCATATGACCAACCAATTAACAGTATGTAGATCAATATTAGAGGGGGTTATCATGTTCTTGACACAACTGAAGCATCCTAACCCTTTTTTTGCCAAGTTTTCTATTGTTGGGTGCCCTTCCTAACATCAACCACTTTACAGAGTGTTCTGGGTGCATTATTGGTTATTTGAGAACTCAACTGTCATTCTTCTTAGCTGGTCAATAGTTATCTTCGTGATGTCTAAAATATATTTGGTCTTGCACATAATTCAAAGTGTATGAAACAATGTTTCTCAAATTAGTGAATGGGGTCTATATACTACGCTATAGACTATGATGTACAGGCACATAGCTTAGTGGTTAGAGTATTTGGCTCACAAACATATGGTCATGAGTTCAATTGCCAGCAGTGTGCTGTGTCCTTGAGCAAAACACTTTATTTCGCGTTACTCCAGTCCACTCAATTGGAAAAAATGAGTTGCATCTGTAATTCAAAGAGCCAGCCTTGTCACATTCTGTGCCATGCTGAATCTCCCTGAGAACTATGTTATACGTATACTTTAATTTCACAAGCAGATTGTTTTCATCGTTCAAGAAACTGGAATACTTGGAGTTACAAGAGACGAAGATCCAGTACACATAAATACTATGATATATAAACTTTGTTTAATCATGCGAGGGGGGGGAACACACTTTTTCTTGTGAGGAGAAATGAAAGTGGGTTGAGAAACTTGTATTTGTTATATATGTGCTGCAAATGTTGCACTTATAATAAACAATGATGTAGTATTGATATAAAAATATATTTATTGTACAGTATTGCCAGTATTTCTCAAGTGGTAGACAACACCTCCATTTAAAGGCAATGATATTTAACCCTTAATGGTATGAAACTATCCCTGTTTATTTCTAAATGTTTATATATATATAAAAAATATTCCATCGTGATTTTATCTTGACTCTACCTTAATAATGAGAGAGTTAGTTATATAACTAAATCCCTCGAAATGTTTCATAATTTTCTAAATTAATTGAAAATGATAGGCAGTGTCTTTCATTAAAAATATGGTAAAAAAGTGTTAAGCATGACAATGTTGTTTTTATTGCTATCATCGTATAAGGGTTTGAGAAAGGTCTTTAAACACTTCTTACATGATTTTTACATTTATATACTTCTAGTGACTTGGATATATATTTTTGTTAAATATAGTACAGCTGAATTAGATGAAAATATGAGACAGCTGAACGGATAGTGTTATATTTTCCTTTTAATAAATGTGTTAATTCTTCATAAAAACAAGTTTAAAAATCAATTCTTGATAAGAATATACCTATTTTCCTAAAATTTTACAAAATTCGAACGTCCCTTAAAGAATTAATTCTGAAGCCAATTTGTCCATCCAGGAAATAGTGAAGTTGTGGTTGTAAGATACAAATAAACTTCCCAACTGTGATGTCATCCCAGGAAAAGTATGGATACGGATCAAATTCATCATGATAAAATATGAGAATTTTTGAACAACCATCATAATCCTTAAATGAAGAAGAAAAGAATTATATTATTAAAATATAAAGCAGCTAACTTCCAATAACAATATTTTATTCTTCAAAAATTAATTTAGGTTTTTAAACATGAACTTCCAAGTGTCATGGTTAGCTCCCTTCCAGACTCTCTTTGAGGTCTCAGGATTTGCAATCTTTGTGTGTCCATTACACACCTCCCAGGATAGGTTGCAGGCCCATTGCCAGTTTTTGTTGCATGAAAATGGAGACTGCAATATATTTTTTGAACAGGCCCCTCTACTTAAGGCCTGAACACGTCCCATGTTATCCAAAGCAACAACAACAACAGCAATAACAACACCACCAGTAGCAGCAGCAATAATAATAACACTATCAGCAGCAGCAGCAACGACAACATCAGATCATCGTCTTCCGGCAGTATTTAAGCCGATGTGATTCCCTCGTCATCTTCCTACAATCACCAATATTCCCTTCTGCCATGGTGTTGCCAACACCACCACCAACAACTGCAAACTTCACCACCTCCTCTATTAAGTGAGACAACTACAAGAGAGGTTCTTAGAGAAGAATAAGCTACTATACTTAGTTTCTGTTGACCTATGGAAGGCCTTTGATAAGGTACCCCGATCTGTCATCTGGTGGTCCCTAAGGAAACTAGGTATAGAGGAATGGCTTGTGAGGACAGTGCAAGCTATGTGCAGAGGTGCTGTCAGTAAAGTGAGAGTAAGAATGGAGTTTAGTGAGGAATTCCAGATACAAGTAGGAGTACATCAGGGTTCGGTCCTCAGCCCGCTCTTGTTCATTATAGTCCTCCAAGCCATAACAGAAGTTTAAGACTGGCTGCCCATGGCAAAGTTAACCTCGGCATAATTATCCTAAGGGAGATAACTGTCGTGTATTTTTAAATTAAATTATGGCCTGTCAAAATTAAGTGATATTAATAGAGTACATGTTAGGTAATGTACTGCTGACCAAGGCATACAGTCGTAAATTAAGCCATCAATTATAAGCTGCAGTGGTTGGCTTTAGGCATCTAATATATTATATCATAGTTTTTTCTCCTCTATTCTTATGATCTTTCTCTGTGTATGTATATATATATATGACTTTAGTTCAGAAATAGCCGTCGAAACGGCTTGAGCTCTGCCGTCGGGGTCATACTTTCTCCTATTACCCACTCTACTACCCTAAGTATTGAGTACTCTGATCTGGTGCGTTATGGTCCATCTGGTTCCTTACCACACCTCCTTCGTTATATATATATCATCATCGTTTAACGTCCATCTTCCACGCTAGCATGGGTCTGGATGGGAACTGTCCCACTTGAGGCAAGATTGGTTGTCTTGCTCAGGACTGTCTGGCGGGTTTTCTACGGCTGGATGCCCTTCCTAACACCAACCACGATTACAGTGTGGACTGGGAAGTTTTTACCGTGTTACCTACATGACCACATTACAGCGTGGACAGTGTGTTTTTTTGTTGTGACACCTACACAACCTCATTTGTTTAGGACTGGATGTTGTGGTACCAACATAACTTTACAGAGAAAGAGTTGGTGTAGGTGGGGGTGGAGGTAGTGGGACGGGGGTGTATTTTGGTTAAGAGGTGCCTACTGACTGTAGGTTTTGCTTTGTACTTAGGCAAGGCGGGTCTTCTGTATTACTACGTAGCGCCAAAGATCTGTCCAGTGACATTGTCTTGGAGAGGTGTAAGTGTGTGAGATCGGATTTTATCAAGTCCCCCTCCCCCCCACAGGTTTTTCTGGGTCTGCCAACTCCGTAGCTACCGTCTATTTTGATCGCCCTGCACTTTTTTTATACAGCTGTCATCTTTTATGCGCATCACGTGACCATACCAACGTAGTCTTCTCTCGAGTAAACAGCATCTGATCCCTCTTATTCCTAATTTCTCACTTAGTTCATTTATGCTTTGCCGTTCGCGTATATTACTATTACACATCCAGCGGAGCATGCAAGCTTCGTTCCTCTCCAGTCTGCGTAGATCCTCTGCACACAAGGCCCATGTCTCACTGCCCTGTAACATCGCTGTTCGTATACAAGCATCATACAGCCTGCCTTTTATTTTTAGAGAGAAACCTTTAGCGGCCAATAGTGGTATAAGCTCTCTGAACTTTTCCATCCCGTTCGGACTCGAGCTACAGTACTTTCAGAGCACCCTCCACTCCTGCTGATTTTGTCACCCAGGTAACAGAAGGTGTCCACTATTTCTATAGAACCATCTGTGCAATGGAATGAGCTAGTATTCTGTGGGCACTTATTGCTACTTATTGCACCAGAGCACCGGCCACATATAAAATCTATATTCTTAGTTAGCTTACCTGTGATCCCACTACATCTTGTATGCACCCATACTTTGTATTTGGGACTCAAAATGGAGTTTCTGCCTACTCCTTTCCTACACACTGAGTATGGCCATTTCCCAGATGGGACCAGTGCCCTATTCTCCTTCCTACATATTAGGACTTTAGTCTTAGACAAGTTAACTTTAAGGCCTTTTGATTCTAGGCCATGCTTCCATGTTTGGAATTTCTTCTCTAATTCAGCCATTGATTCAGCTATGAGCGTTAGATCATCTGTGTATAGAAGTTCCCATGGGCAGCCAGTCTTGAACTCCTCTGTTATAGCCTGAAGGGCAATAATAAATAGTAGGGGGCTAAGGACGGAGCCCTGATGAACACCAACTTTTACGCTAAACTCTTCACTATATTCGTTGTTAATTCTAACCTTGCTGACTGTTTCTTTTTACATGGCTTGCAAGCCATTCATCTACACCTACAAGCCATTCATCTACACCTAGTTTTCTAAGAGCCCACCAGATAATGGAGCGGGGGAATCTGTCAGAAGCTTTCTCCAGGTCTACAAAAGCTAAGTAGAGGGGTTTACATTTAGCTAGGTACTTCTCCTGTAGTTGTCGTGCAATGAAAAGAGCGTCTGTTGTACTTTTACCTGACACAAACCCGAACTGCATTTCATCTAGATCAATTCTCTCTCTGATTAGTTGCGTTATTACTTTTTCTGTGACCTTCATGACCTGGTCAATTAATTTAATGCCTCTATAGTTTCCCCTATCTAGGGCATCTCCTTTACTCTTGTAGCAGTTAATGATGATGCTTCTACGCCAGTCCTTTGGTATGACCCCATTCTGTATAACTTGGATTACTATCCGGGTGACCATAGTGTGTCTCACCGTTCCAGATGCTTTCAGCATTTCAGCAACTATTTGCGAAGGCCCAGCCGCCTTGCCCGTCTTCATATCTTTGATTGCCTTACTTATTATACTACCTTCAACTTGCACTGCTGGTCCCTCTATTGGATCGATGTGGGGGAGACTGTCTTTCTCCCATTTATTCTCCTCATTTAGTAGCCTTTCGTAGTGACACTTCCAAGCTACCTTCTTATCAGCATCAGTGATGGCAAGTACACCATTATGGACACACTTCTCCCCGACAATATCACGGTTTTCCTTTGCACATTGTCTAACAATCCTGAACACCTCACGTTTTTGGTCCTCGCGTTGTAGAACATGCTTGAACTTTCTTTCCTCTGCTTCCCTTCTTGCGAAGTACATTCGTCTCCTAGCTTCCCTCCTGGCCACTTGATAGTCTTCTCTACTTCCCCCATCCCGCCATACTTTCCAAGCCTGCTATTTGGCCTTGATCGACTCCTCCACCTTACTGTTCCACCACCAAGTTACTCTCCTCCTGCCTATAGGTCTGCTCCAGCCACAGATTTCATCTGTCGCCTTCAGGAATTCCCACTGTTCCTCTATATTGTACAACTCTAATTGCTCTTCCTTACTGTAAAAAGCATCAAGTAATATGCTTTTAAATTTATTACAGGCTGTGGGGTCCTTTAACTTCCATATTTTTCTCCTAAGGATAATCCTCCTCTGTTGCCGAATACGTCTCGTCCTGACTATGAGGTCGCTAACTATGAAGCTATGTTGGGAGGTGCATTCTTCATGGGGGAGGGATTTAGTGTTTACAAGAGACACTCTGTCACGTCTTCTGGTAAGGATATAATCTATCTGACTGGCGTGTTCCCCTAATCTATAGGTGATCAAGTGATTGTCTCGTTTTTTGAAGTTTGTTTAACAGATAGTTAGATTATTTGCGTCACAGAATTCCAGGATTCTGGAGCCTTCCTCATTTCTAGTACCAAACCCATAGCCTCCATGGATTCTGTCATAGCCGTCACAGTGTTGTCCAACGTGACCATTTAGGTCGCCAGCAATAATTATATAGTCACTGTCAGTTATTTGGGAGGTAGTGAGCATTAACAACTCATAGAATCTGTCTTTTATAACGCCAGGCAGTCCAGATTGGGGTGCGTACGCGGATATTATTGTCACAGTAGTTCTATTTAGGACAAGTCTTATTTTAATTATTCTGTCGTTCACTCTATTTACGTCTATTATCTTATCTACCCATTTTTCTGCTAGCATGATTCCTACTCCACCCAGCCCATTGTCATTCCCCACCCAGAAAAGCTTGTAACATCGTTTTTTTACCCACAATGAATCTAGCAGACCCACCCTTCCACCTGGTCTCTTGAATACAGCAAACATCAACCTCCTTACATTCAAGCATCTCTACAACCTCGTTAGAGCAACCTTTTAAGGTGCTTACATTCATGGTACCAACTCTGAAGTTTTGGATTGCGTTTGGTGGGTGGGAAGGACGGGGCACAGGGAGGGGTGAGGGAGATGGGGCTATGTTAGCCGTCCGCGGCCTAAATAAAGAGGAGTCCTTGCATTCTCGTCCGGCAGCATGAGGTGAATTTGTCTTTATCTTTGGCATTGTCACTGAGTGTCCAGATTTTTTCAGACTCTCCAGAATTCCGTAGTCCATCCATCATATTGAAAGGCAACCAGGTCTAAACTTAAGAAGTGATAACATAGGCCGCTGACTTATGATTGGTTCAAATAATAATGGTGGTGAGTGGGGGCGGGGGGAGTTAGCGAGAAGGTTATAAAATAAAATCCACAAAATTTTGGCCATAATCGAACGATCATATAACTGTAATAAGGGAAGAATTATGGGATTTTAAAATACAAGAAGATTATTTTGAATGATCAGACAGAATTATCGAATAGCATTGAAAAAGAAAAGGTTGTATTCTGGACGATATAATACAGATAGATGAATGGACAAGGGAACATGGAGAGATGAGAAAATAGGATTTGTACATTACATTACACAGAAGAGCGAGTGAGCGATGTAGCCAAGAATATGGCTTGACAAATTCTGAGTTTCGTACCCCGCAACAGTTTATTTTATGTTTGAAGAGAGAGGGGATGGGATTGAGAGAGAGCCAGCAGGCATGTATACAATGTATGGGGGGGGGGGGGGATGGTAGGGAGCAGGAAGGTTATTTTATAAAATCCTAGAATTTCGACCATATTTAAACGAGCGAGGAGGTTATTTTATAAAAATAAAAATTGAGAGAAGTTTATAGAATATATATAGGTATTAGAGGTGCAAATGAATTGCGTCCACAGGCGATATGCCAAGATGAGCACTCGATTCTCGTGGGAGCAGAGTATCAATAATAATATTAAAATGGAATAAAGAATCAGTATTGCATCATATACATATTTAATTACATATTACATGTGTCACTGGCGATCAGTGCGTCTACATGTGAGCAGCTGTCTGAGGAGCTTCCGATTCCAGAGCTAGGTTAGAACATTAATCGATCATTCCTCGAGCTGACCGGCAGTGAAACATATGTAATATGTAATTAAATATGTATATGATGCAATACTGATTCTTTGTACCCTTTTAATATTATATATATATATGTAAATATCTTTAAGTCGTTTGGAAGCCTCGACAATGCATATGGGTAAATCTCCGGGTAACAAGATCCGGTGGTGGAGAGAGAGATGTAAGTGGGTGTACGTTGAGATGCGTGGTGTGTATAAGATGTGTGAGATATGTAGAATGAAGGAGAGTATAAAGGATAAAATAAAAATAACAACACGAGAGAGAGTTACCTTGGGAGAGATTTAATAGTCCCTATATATTTCGGATTCACATCCATCAACTGGGGTTTTTTTCCGGGGTGGGGGAAAAGGTTGTCTGTCGGACAGGTGCGGAACGCGTCCTCCGCTGTTTGTTGTTTTGAATATTCAAAACAATAAACAGCGGAGGACGCGTTTATTGTTTATTGTTTTGACTTAAAGATATTTACTTATTATTCCACAATGCTTCAAGCAAACTTCAATACTCTCTTATATATATATATATTTATGTATATGTAGCAAAATCCATAGATGTGAAAAGTAAAAAGGAAAACAGCCCTCAATCAGGAAGAGAGCAAAAATATTATATTAATTATTTATAATTTATTTATGTTCATGAACAGAACAAAGGGGCTACCCAAGGTTTCAGGCATATTAGTGCCTGAAGAAAGGTCACATATGGACATAGGTGGGTAGGTGGGGGTATAGTGGTTAAGAGGTGCCTACTAGATGTATGTTTGAGTCTGTGCACAAAAGAAGGTGTGTCTTCTGAATTACTGCATAATGCCAAAGATCTCAAACCTGTGTCATTGTCTTTGAGAGGAGCAATTGTGTAAAGTCAGCTTTTATCACCTCGTCCCAGGTCTTCCTACTCTATAGCTTCCATCAATTTTGATCACCCTGCACATTTTTATACAGCTGTCATCTTTCATGCGCATCACATGACCATATCAACATAATCTTCTCTCAAGTAAACACATCACATATCATACCAGAGCAATCTCTTCTCTAGCATACTGCATCTGATCCTTCTTATACCTAATTTTTCTTTTAGTTCATTTAGACTTTTCCATTCATGTACATTACTATTAGACATCAATTGGAGCATGCATGCTTCATTTCTTTCCAGTCTTCGCAGGTCCTCTGCACACATTGCCCAGGTCTCTCTACCATGTAACATTGCTGTTTGTATACAAACATTGTACAATCTGCCCTTCTCCACTGCTGATTTCATCACCCAGGTAACAGAAAGTGTTGACTATTCCTATAGTACCATCTGGGCATTTGAAGGAGCTAGTATCCTGTGGGCACTTGCTACTTACTGCACCTGAATTTCGGCCACATATAAAACCTACATTCTTTGATAGCTTGCCTGTGATCCCACTACATCTTTTATGTACCCATAGCTTGCATTTGAGACAGAGAATGGAATTTCTACTTACTCCTTTCCTGCACACTTAGCATGGCCATTTCCCAGATGGGATCTGGACCTTGTTTTCCTTTCTACATACTAGAACTTTAGACTTTGACAAATTAACTTTAAGACCTTTTGATTCTAGGCCATACTTCCATGTTTGCAATTTCTTCTCTAATTCTACCATAGATTCAGCTATAAGAGTTAGATCGTCTGCATACAGAAGTTCCCAAGGACAGCCAGTCTTAAACTCTTCTGTTATAGCCTGTAGGCCAATAATAAACAGGAGAAGGCTAAGGACAGAGCTCTGATGAATGCTAAATTCTTCACTATAGTCATTGTTAATTCTAACCTTGCTGGTTGTTCCTCTATACATGGCTTGTACTACCTTCACAAGCCACTCATCTACTCCTAGTTGTCTAAGAACCCACCAAATAATAGAACGGGGGAAGGGGGGCTTCTGTCAAAGGCTTTCTCCAAGTCAACAAAAGCTAAGTAGAGGGGTTTACTTTTAGCTAGGTACTTCTGCAGTTGCCTCTCGAGGAAGAGGGCGTTCGTGGTACTTTTACCTGGCACAATCCAAACTGAATTTCATCAAGGTTAATTCGGTCCCTAATCAGCTGTGCGATGACTCTTTTGGGGATCTTCATTACCTGGTCAACTAACTTTATGCCTCTATAGTTCTCTGTATCTAGAGCATCTCCTTTGCCCTTGAAGCAGTTGACGATGATGATGTTATGCCAATCATTGGGTATGACCCCATTTTGTATTATTTGGTTTACTATATGGTGACTATGATATGTCCCATCATTCCAGATGCTTTCAACATCTCAACAACTATCCATGAAGGTCCAGCTACCTTGCCTGTCTTCATATCTTTGATTGCCTTATTTACTATACTACTACTAACTTGTACAGCCGGTCCCTCAGTTGAGTCAACTTGGGGCAAACTATCTTTATCCCATTCATTCTCCTCATTTAATAGTCTTCCATAATACCTTCTTTTCAGGGTCAGTGATGGCAAGTACTCTGTTATCATCGCGGACACACTTCTCCCCAACAATATCACAATTTTCCTTGACACATTACCTTGCAATCCTGAACACCTCATGCCCTTGGTCCTCGCATTACAGAATATGCTTACATTTTTTATCTTCTGCTTCCCTTCTTGCAAAGTATACTTGTCACCTAGCTTCTTTCCTAGCCACCTGGTAATGTTCTCTACCTCCTCCATCCGCCATTTGGCCTTGATTGTCTCCTCCATCTTACTGTTCCACCACCAAGTCACTCTCCTCACTAGAGGCCTGATACAGATTTCATTTCAGTAGGTTATCTTTCAGGAATTCCCACTGCTCCTCTATATTATACATCTATATTTGCTCTTCCTTACTGTCAAAAGCATCAAGTAATATACCTCTAAATTTGTTACTGGCTGTGGGGTCCTTCAAAGTCCACATTCTTCTCCTCAAGGTTGTCCTCTGTTGTCGAGTTCATCTAGCCCTGATTATGAGGTCACTAACTGTTAGGTTATGTTGGGAGGTGCATTCTTCACCAGAAAGGGACTTAGTGTTTACAAATGACACTCTGTCTTGTCTTCTGGTAAAGATAAAAATCTATCTGGCCAGTGTGCTCCTCTGATCTATAGGTGATCAAGTGATTGTCTCGTTTTTTTGAAGTTTATGTTACAGATAGGTCAGTCATTGGCATCACAGAATTCCAGGATCCTGAAACCTTTCTTGTTTCTCGTACCAAACCCATAACCACCATGAATCACAATGTTGTCCAACATGCTCATTAAAGTCACCAGCAATAATTATGTAGTAACTGTCATTTATTTGGGAAGTAGTGTGCATTAGGGACTCATGGAACTTTTCTTTTATAACGTCTAGTAGACCAGACTAGGGTGCATAAGCAGTTATAATTGACACGGTTATTCGGTTTAGAACTAGTCTAATTTTAATGATTCTGTCATTCGCTCTATTTTTGGCAATTACCTTATCTACCCATTTTTGTGCTAGTATAATTCCTACCCTACCCAGAAAAATTTGTAGCATCGTTTTTTGCCCACAATGGATCTAGCTGACCCTCTCCTCCATCTAGTCTCTCGTACACAGCAAACATCAACTCCCTTACGTTAAACACATCTACAATCTCACTTGATCATCCTTTCATCACACCTACGTTCAAGGTACCAACTCTGAAGTTATGGAGTTCGCTGGGAGAGAGGAAGGAATGGAATGGGGGATCAGAGAGGAGAGTCAGAGATGGCTTTGTGTTGGTTTGGGTTTTCCATGCCTGAAATAAAGAGGAATGTTTACGTGGTCATCCAGAGACAGGAGGTGAATTCATCATCGTCTTCATGCGTCTTCTGACTCTCCATCTCTCTAGTCCATTGATCATATGAAACAACCAGGTCTATGATAATGTTTAAGAGGAGTAGTAGCTGAAGTAGTGGCTTTTGCGATTTGGAGTTTGGATTAATGAAAACCTACTCTGTCCTGCTGGAATTTGGTTGGTCCTAATAACTATGGATGATAGTAAGAAGAAGTTACTGAAGGAAACAATAAAGTAATTAATAAATAATGTGTTTGAATGAAGGAACTAAAGAGACGGAGGTAAATAGGAGGCAGAAAGTATTTTACATTTGCTTGTTTCAACTTCAACAGAGCAATGGTAGAATTAGGTGAAATAAAGGATGTTTCTATGCATTTATATACTTTTAAAAAAGAGGTTGATTTGAGACTGTAGAAAGAAAAGTTATATATAAAGACATATACTCACCATTATAAAAACACTTGGTCTAAACAGATGATATCCTGGACCGACAATCACAGCAACAAAGAGTGTATTTTTTTCCGATTCATAGAATTCTGATCTAACCTCAATAAACTTAGTAAGTATATTATGTGAAGGAAATAGAAAGTTTGCTCTGTTTATTGCTTTTAGTAGTGGATCTGAAATAAAAGTTTAGAAACTGAAGTTATATATATGGTAAAAGGAATAAATCATAAATTGTAACAGAAATGTATTTAACCCTTTTGATAGCAACCCACATAAAACTGCTCTGGGTCATATGATACAAAACTTTATTTATTTGCAATTTGAAGGGAAAGTTGATTATATTGACCCCAGTATTTTACTGGTACTATATTTTATTGACCCTGGAAGGATGAAGAGCAAAGTTGACCTTGGTGGGATTGGAACTCAGAATGTAGAAAGTTTTAGCTAAATATTGTAAAACATTTTGTCGAAGGCTCTACCAAAACTTCCCCCCAGCCCCTCGGCCATTAAATAAATAACGAGAAAGAAAGTTATATTACTCAATCCCACTAAATTCTTGATTATTGGCAAAGTAATTTGAAAATGATAGGCAATGTCTTTCATTAGAAGTTTAGTAAGGAAAAGGTTAAGTTGGTAGTAGAGGTGGCAGAGGCAGTAAAACTAAAACTACAGCAATCGAGTGTGACTTGTTGTAAGAGCTGAAACACCCAGTAACTCCTAGATACAATACAGATGATGTGTGAACAACTATGGCTCAGTCATATTTAGAAACTAACAAAAAATGATATTTTAATCAAACTCTGAACATAAATAGATAAGTATGCTTATTCTTGGCAGGAGAATGGTGGATAGTGATACAGCTACCAGATATGATGATCAGTTGTGATACAAGAGGGTCCTTGCTGCATGAATAAGCAATCCCAGACCAACTAGTAGGGGAGCTGGAGAAATGTGTGACACTGTTAGCTTCCAAGAAAACTCAAATCCAGAGATATATTACCTACAACAAGATTGAGTAAAAGCCGCCTCTAAAAAAGTAGTCTTGATAGGTCTGAGAAAAGCCATCCCCTTGAAAAACATCACCGCTGAGATAACAGCGCGTGCTCTTGTGTCTGGATGGATCTCTCGTTATGGAGTTCCATCCACAATAACTACCGACCGTGGACGACAGTTCGAGTCGAGCCTTTTCCTCGAGCTGTCAAAATTAATTGGTACTAAACGCATTAGAACTACGGCGTACCATCCCGCTTCGAATGGTATGGTGGAGCGTTTTCACCGCCAACTGAAGGCCTCCTTAATGGCCTCAATGGACTCGGCGCATTGGAGCGAGTACCTCCCTATTGTGCTACTAGGGATTCGGTCAACGGTGAAGGTCGACTTTGGATTTTCACCGGCCGAAGTACTGTACGGTGCCCCTCTGATGTTGCCCGGGCAAATGCTTGCCCCTATCGATCTTGATGCCCAAGATCACGCTTCCTACGTGTCCCGTTTGCGCTCCTATTTCCAGGATTTGCCGCCAATGGACACTAGGAAACAAACTGTCAAGACTGCTGTCCCGAGGGATATTGCCTCGTGGACGCATGTCTTTGTAAGGAAAGATTCTGTGAAGCCCCCGCTCACACAGCCTTACACTGGACCTTACCGTGTCTTAACGCGCTCGGCTAAGCATTTCACATTAGATATTAAGGGGTCCAGGGAGACAGTTACAATAGACAGGCTTAAGCAGGCACACCTTGACACGGACGCTGTGGTTCCTGATCCACGAACCCCTTCGTATTTGCCTGTTGAGCGAACGCCTGTTCCTGAACCACCATCATCGCCTGTCCCTACACCACCACCACCATCGCCACGTTACAAGACCACAACCCGTTCAGGTCGTAGGGTCCACTAGCCCAAAAAATGTTGCAGCACCATCTATATTTAAACTATGTTAGCTGCTCCTTTTGTTTTGCCTCTGTTTTTCTGCTTTTTCTTTGCCTTGTTTTTTATGCATGCATGTTGTTGTTTTTTTTAACATTTTTCAAATCCTTATTCTGGATTCAACGTTTGGTAGAGCGAATAGCTCCCCCTTGTTGCATTGTTCGCCATCTTACTCCACATGTGAGTAATGACATCGATTTTCGATGATTTGAAAATCTGGCAGGGGATACTGTAGTAAGACGCCTCATGCCTCTTGCCAGGATAATAGAACAACCCTAGTTATCTCCCGCTGGTTGAAAACACGAGGAGTAAACAGACAGCCACTAGAAAGCAGACTGATCACACGCCAGAAAACAGCCTCTGTACCACGCCACAGAAAGCAGCCAAGGGAACAGCAAACAATAAACCCCACAATACTTTTGTAATGGTAATACGTTCCTTTCACCACAACTGACCACGTCAACATTTGGTACGTTCCATTTGTAGTATAAATAAACCACCATTATTTACAATTGTTGAACTTAACTCTCGTTGTGGTTATTGTCTTGTTTGCGCACACACTCACTCACTTTGTTATAATTCTCACAAACACAAAATGGTAAATAGACGAGGGACCTTCCCTCACGTCTATGTCAATGAACTATCCAACTAGGATACATTACATTTTACCACAACATCCATACCACATTGTCTTTCATGTGGGTTAACAAAGGAAGCAAAAGGCCTTAAGTAGAGGGGTTAAAAAAATATATTGCAGTCTCCACTCAACACTGCAAGAACTGGCAATGAGCCTGTTAGGCATGGGATGGAAGCACAAAGGTTATGTATCCCAAGACTGCAAAGAAGTCCAGAAGAGAATTTGTAACTGAAACATTACAACCCTTACAGTTAAGGAGTAGCAACTAATGGAGGAGGCTAGATGCTACTGGTTAGATATAGTTGAAGTTTCCTCATCAAAGTTCCGTGGCTCTAATACTATAGATTTGGATGGAGGATGGAAACTCCACTATTCAGGTGTGGCACCAGAAATGACAGCACATGTGAGAGTGGGGATACTCACAAGCCCCTGGCTGTCAGAATGTATTATGGACTGGATTCCATTAGGAGGGAGGATTTGCCTCTTCAAGCAAGCTTAGACTGAAAGATAGGTCTTTGTAGGTGGTGCAAGTTTATGCACCAAACAAGGAGTCTGAATACAGGTCCTTCCTTGATGAAGTCACTACAGTGTTAGATGTAGTTAAGACTGAGTCATATATCCTGATGGGAGACTTCAATGCACATGTTGGCACTGAACCCCTTACATGGAAAGGAGTGATTGGAAGGAATGGTGACCCTGATCTAAATATGAATGGAGAGGCCTTATTAGACTTGTTTTAGCAATGGTGGTGGTGGTAGTAGTAGTAGTAGTATGCTTATTCCAACAATATTTCTAAACTTAAAACTTACGTAGTTCACCTCTGGGATTTAATTTGCTATGAGATTTACATGATTTCTTGTGAAGAGGCCATGCAGCTTTTTGACAATCTCTTGAGCAATACTTTACATTTTTACATTGAGCACATCTCATAAGCTTTTCAGCAAAATATCCACAGCTTCCACATTTTCCAGCTTCATTATCTATATGGAAATAAAATATGGAAATAAAATATATACATTAACACATGCTTTAAAAATAATTGTAGTTTTTGTTATCTGAAAATGTGATGTTTTGGAATAAACATTTATTTAGTTATGTTCATATAATACACCATTTTCAAGTCCTCATTGTTGCCTATTGATTTAGGCTAATGGTTTTGTTTTTGTGGTTTATTCTTGCTTATTAAAGGTGGGAAAAAGCAAATTTTGTGTTTTTATTGTATGATTTCAAAATGGAACACGAATCAGCAAAAGTCATTCATAATATCAATGAAGCATTTAACTAGGTTACCATCTATGAATACACAGGTGAACATTGGTTCCAAAACACTTGTAGTGAAGACAAGTGCCTTAAACGTGAGGAAGACTGTAGAAAACCTGTGATTGAAAACAAACAATTGAGGGACCTTAAGGAAATAGACCCGCAAAATATCATAAGAAATAAATAAACAGATGTTTAACATCGTATAAATTCTGATGGTTAAATTTTTGGTTAAAAACGATTCTTCTGAACTGAGATATATTGCTTTAACCTTTTAGTGTTCAAACCGGCCAAAACCGGCCAGAATTCTCTACCTCTTTCTGTTGAAACTGGCTGTAACTGGTCACTCAAACTGATGTTAAGGTATTGTTCTCAAAATAAATACTTTCAAAATCTCATAGATTCGATATTATGTGAGATAATTATGTGAGGTAAAGCCTTTACCATGACAATATAATAGTATATATAGAGTAATGTGAATGCTAAAGGGTTAAAGTTGCTAGTTAAAACCCTGTAATTATGTTTGCACCAACCTGCTACATGTAATTTTTATAAACAAAATTTATAACAATTGGAAATTGAAGCTATATATTCTTCATATTATTACAACTTATTGCCGAGGTTGACTTTGCCTTTCATCCTTACGGGGTCGATAAAATAAAGTACCAGTAATGCACTGGGTAATTGCTGGCCTTGTGCCTAAAGTAGAAACAATTATTACAACTTATTATAGAAGTACATTTTCAATTCATCAGCATTTGCATAAAAAAGAAAAAGGAATAGAAAAAAAATTAAATAGCAAAAGTAAGGAAAAATGGCAGGTGGGGAAGCAGCACTCTCTACAGCCCCAGTCAAGGGAGGATATCTCGGTGGTGGTGGCGGTGGTAGTAGTAGTATGCTTATTCCAACAATATTTCTAAACTTAAAACTTACGTAGTTCACCTCTGGGATTTAATTTGCTATGAGATTTACATGATTTCTTGTGAAGAGGCCATGCAGCTTTTTGACAATCTCTTGAGCAATACTTTACATTTTTACATTGAGCACATCTCATAAGCTTTTCAGCAAAATATCCACAGCTTCCACATTTTCCAGCTTCATTAACTATATGGAAATAAAATATGGAAATAAAATATATACATTAACACATGCTTTAAAAATAATTGTAGTTTTTGTTATCTGAAAATGTGATGTTTTGGAATAAACATTTATTTAGTTATGTTCATATAATACACCATTTTCAAGTCCTCATTGTTGCCTATTGATTTAGGCTAATGGTTTTGTTTTTGTGGTTTATTCTTGCTTATTAAAGGTGGGAAAAAGCAAATTTTGTGTTTTTATTGTATGATTTCAAAATAGAACACGAATCAGCAAAAGTCATTCATAATATCAATGAAGCATTTAACTAGGTTACCATCTATGAATACACAGGTGAACATTGGTTCCAAAACACTTGTAGTGAAGACAAGTGCCTTAAATATGAGGAAGACTGTAGAAAACCTGTGATTGAAAACAAACAATTGAGGGACCTTAAGGAAATAGACCCGCAAAATATCATAAGAAATAAATAAACAGATGTTTAACATTGTATAAATTCTGATGGTTAAATTTTTGGTTAAAAACGATTCTTCTGAACTGAGATATATTGCTTTAACCTTTTAGTGTTCAAACCGGCCAAAATTCTCTACCTCTTTCTGTTGAAACTGGCTGTAACTGGTCACTCAAACTGATGTTAAGGTATTGTTCTCAAAATAAATACTTTACTATATAGAGTAATGTGAATGCTAAAGGGTTAAAGTTGCTAGTTAAAACCCTGTAATTATGTTTGCACCAACCTGCTACATGTGATTTTTATAAACAAAATTTATAACAATTGGAAATTGAAGCTATATATTCTTCATATTATTACAACTTATTATAGAAGTACATTTTCAATTCATCAGCATTTGCATAAAAAAAGAAAAATAGAAAAAAAATTAAATAGCAAAAGTAAGGAAAAATGGCAGGTGGGGAAGCAGCACTCTCTACAGTCAAGGGAGGATATCTCATCTGTGCCCTGTAGAGTAGGGAGGATATCTCATATGTGCCCTGTAGACTAGGGAGGATATCTCGTCTGTGCCCTGTAGAGTAGGGGGGGATATCTCGTCTGTGCCCTGTAGAGTAGGGTGGGATATCTCATATGTGCCCTGTAGACTAGGGAGGATATCTCGTCTGTGCCCTGTAGAGTAGGGAGGATATCTCATATGTGCCCTGTAGACTAGGGAGGATATCTCGTCTGTGCCCTGTAGAGTAGGGGGGGGATATCTCATCTGTGCCCTGTAGAGTAGGGGGGGATATCTCATCTGTGCCCTGTAGAGTAGGGTGGGATATCTCATCTGTGCCCTGTAGAGTAGGGTGGGATATCTCGTCTGTGCCCTGTAGACTAGGGAGGATATCTCATCTGTGCCCTGTAGAGTAGGGAGGATATCTCATATGTGCCCTGTAGACTAGGGAGGATATCTCGTCTGTGCCCTGTAGAGTAGGGGGGGGATATCTCATCTGTGCCCTGTAGAGTAGGGGGGGATATCTCATCTGTGCCCTGTAGAGTAGGGAGGATATCTCATCTGTGCCCTGTAGAGTAGGGAGGATATCTCATCTGTGCCCTGTAGAGTAGGGAGGATATCTCATCTGTGCCCTGTAGAGTAGGGTGGGATATCTCGTCTGTGCCCTGTAGACTAGGGAGGATATTTCATATGTGCCCTGTAGAGTAGGGAGGATATCTCGTCTGTGCCCTGTAGAGTAGGGAGGATATCTCGTCTGTGCCCTGTAGAGTAGGGGGGGATATCTCATCTGTGCCCTGTAGAGTAGGGGGGGATATCTCATCTGTGCCCTGTAGACTAGGGAGGATATCTCATCTGTGCCCTGTAGAGTAGGGAGGATATCTCGTCTGTGCCCTGTAGAGTAGGGGGGGATATCTCATCTGTGCCCTGTAGACTAGGGAGGATATCTCATCTGTGCCCTGTAGAGTAGGGAGGATATCTCGTCTGTGCCCTGTAGAGTAGGGAGGATATCTCGTCTGTGCCCTGTAGACAAAATGCCAAAAGATCTGCTGCATCAGCTACTATACCTCACAACGCTCTTTCCTCAGGTGGGATGCACCCTTCGAGATTTTGTAAAAGTAAATGGCAATTTGGGGCTGAGGACACCAAGTTTTAATTGTACTTTAAAGTGAAAGAGAAATCCAGTAATTAAATTTGTTCAAGTTAAATATTTTAAGACTTAGGCAAAACAACATGAAACATGAATATAAATCATGATGATTGCCAAAACATGGATGCTCATTAATCTATAAAAACATTTCACAATTCTGTCAATTGTTCCTTGCTTCACTTTCTATAGCTTTTCAAATTTAGCTTATATTCTGATAAAAATATGAAAATTCTAAAAGATTTGAAAAAGAGGCTTACCCTTATTTTCTACACTTGGTCCTGCAACAGTTTTTTCCCCAGCTTCCTTAACATCAGTTTTCTTCCCAGTATCCTTAACATCAGTTTTCTTCCCAGCATTCTTAACATCAGTTTTCTTCCCAGCATTCTTAACATCAGTTTTCTTCCCAGCATTCTTAACATCAGTTTTTTTCCCAGCTTCCTTAACATCAGTTTTTTTCCCAGCTTCCTTAACATCAGTTTTCTTCCCAGTATCCTTAACATCAGTTTTTTTCCCAGCTTCCTTAACATCAGTTTTTTTCCCAGCTTCCTTAACATCAGTTTTTTTGCCAGTTTCCTTAACATCAGTTTTTTTCCCAGCATCCTTAACATCAGTTTTGCTCTTCATTGGGTTTGTCTTGATTTTACTATTCATCTTCTTACTGTCCATGTTACCATCTTTTCCATTGCAGTTCATATTCTCATTATTGTCCTTTTTAGCCCCAGCAGCCCCACTATCTTCCTTGCTCTTCTCATTCACAGTGTCTATCTTACAACTAGCTTTATCTGTTTTCATACTGTCACATTTAGCATTGTTATGCTTCTTTTTTTTATTTCTTTTTCTGGTCTTCTTACTCTTTACTTTGTCTTCTGTTTTACTCTTCTCCTCCTCCTCTACATTCACACATTTCTCCTTTACTGGTTCCACTCTTTTGCTTCCACAATACATTTCACTATTTTTGTTTGTAGCTTTACAATTGCTTTCATGTGCTGGCCAATCAACTTTCTGGCACAACTTAGAGCAGTAGTATGTTATTTTGCACCTAGAACATCTCTGCAAAGGAACATTAGTTTTATAACATCCTTGACAAAAGTCTATATGTTCTTCACCCAGCTCATCATAATCATTGGAAGATGCTACTTTTGGCTTTGTATATTTATCTGATGGTGAATCTACTTTATCCTTTCGAGGAGTTTCAGCAGTAAAACACACTTTGCTGTGTTCCTTTTTGTGCTTTCTTTCACAGACTTTGGAACAATACGAAACAACTTTACACAGAGAACATTGGTAAAGAGAATCATTATTTTTACCACAATGTTGGCAACAATCTTGAATCAAAACCATATTTAGTTAAAGGAAAATCTGAAATATTAAAAATCAAGAAAAAGAATTATAATTTTCTGACATTACTGCTTTTTAAATTGAAAGATCTTATGTGAGAGTAGAGATGGTAAAGTTAGAGTAAGAGAACAAGTTGTATTTATGGTAAGCAGCAGACTAGAACAAATTTCCATTCAATATAATGGACAGGATTAGATGATGAATGAATTGAAATGTGGAATACAGAGGATCCTTTTATCTTGCAGAAGATCTGACAACCTCTAGTGCTAGTGTCCGTGCATGTTATTACAACAACCTGTGGAAGAGACAGAGAATATGCTTGTACAGATGGACGAAGAAGCCTGGATCAAGCCGCAGAATGCGCATTGCACATCTCAATGCAGAAAGGAAACAGTAACGGCTGTAAATTCCTGAAACAATGTGTCTGTGGACTGAATGTAGAGTTGTTGCTGCCCCAAATGTACAGAGATCGCAATGAGAATACCATACGCCCAGATGGATGACAGACTTTGACATTAGTAACTGAAATCCCTATGTGTCATCACAATGCCGTCAACCGATTGGCTACTGGTTCACTTCCTCTCTATCACTCTCTTTCTCTCTCTCACTATATTTCTTTCTTTTTTCCTCTCTCTCTCTCTCTCTCTCTCTCTCTTTCTCTCTCTCACTATCACTTCACGTGGTATTAAAAAAATTCATTGTAACGAAAAATTCTTTATAACGAGATCAACCTAACATATCAAGCGTGTGGCCGGGGATTAAAGAAAATGTTGTTATACTGAAAAATTCGTTATAGTGGTATTCATTATAATGGAATTTTACCTGTATATGTAACTGCAACACTTGACCACTGCAGTATATAATTCATAGTCAACTATACCCTATAGAACCAATGTTTTAGTAGCATAATCTGATCCAGAGGTGTCAACTATTAGATAAGCGCGTGCTACACTCTAGTTCTTTTGAAGTATATATTTGTGGATATGCATAGGTAAGCACTGAACTTATGTATGCATGTATATGTGATGTGATACATACATGTATGTTTGTGTGTCTCTATATGTGTGTATCTATATACACATATACATTCACACACACACACACACACACATATATATCATCATCATCATCGTTTAATGTCCATCTTCCACGCTAGCAAGGGTTTGGACAGGAATTGTCCCACTTGAGGCAAGATTGGTTGTCTCGCTCGTATAGGACTGTCTGGCGGGTTTTCTACGGCTGGATGCCCTTCCTAACACCAACCACGTTTACAGTGTGGACTTGGAGGTTTTTACCATGTTACCTACGGCCATTTCAACAGCTAGGTCCGAATTTATGTGTGTGTGCGTATATGTGTATGTAAGTATATATATATATATATATATATATATATGTGTGTGTGTGTGTGTGTGTATATCCAAAATTAAATTAACCTGAGAGACATGCGCCATATTCACTGCAGAATAAGCTCAAAGATTCCAATGAATAGATCCGAGCCTTTTATATCAACTAGAAATAGATTGACACATATATATATAAAATAAACACATGAAACAATCTCAGGGAATAATTTGTAAAGTGTGTAAGCACACATAGATACCTTTTAAAATGATTAATCATTTTAAAAGGTATTCTAGTTAAACTTTAATTAGTTACCTACCTAGCTATGTGTGCTTACACACTTTACAAATTATTCCCTGAGATTGTTTTATGTGTTTATTTTATATATATATGTGTCAATCTATTTCTAGTTGATATATATATATATATATATATATATATATATATATATATATATATATATATATGTGTGTGTGTGTGTGTGTGTGTACATGTATGCGTATATCAATGAGAGCCTATGCGCAGACTTAAATGCAAGCCATACCAAATTAAAATAACATATCCAAGCGCCTGAATTATCTCCCCTGGTCTTAATACCCCCCTTTAAACAACGCTATCTTAAAAAACTCAGGTTCCACGAAGGCCATCGATATGTTTATACCCTCTCAGAATTTTTAAAGGCTAAATTGTTCCTGAATGTGTAGCCTTATATTTTGCATTTCGTACGGACTTTGATTATCCCTTTTGTGACAGCATGAAGAGCAAACAATCTTCCTCTGAAGAATCTATTGCTACGGTAGCATATAAATCTTGTTTATTCCCCTGTGGAATTATCAAGTGTACATAAGAGATGAAACACCGTGTAAGGAATACATTTTGGTATTAAAAGTCTTGCTTTCTCCACCACATATTTTTGCTTATATATCTATATATATATATATAATAGGATATATGTATCGTAGGAGATAGAGAGATACAGAGACGTGCGATACAGGCCGATAGTCGAAGCGAAATGTGCCCAATACTTGGGTTAGTAGTTAAATATTAGAGAGAAGTTAATATTCAGTAGTGTTCAAGCAGAACAGGTATAAGGAAATAAATAAATGAAGGAGTTACTAGCAGTTATAACAAGTTCTTTATACAATTTTTACTTGTGTGTATAAATATATATATATATATTGAAGAGTTAAACAAAATTCAATGAGTATATCAAAGAATGAGTTTTACAGTAGATTGGAAGCACTCTACGATAAAATAATTTTCCGGAGTTATTAATATTAGAATATAAATATTAATAAAATAGATGTTCTTTTGATCAATTACATTTTATTATACATATTTCGGATGTACAACAGTACGTCCTCATCAGACAAAATATAATGATATATGACATACCGTAAGATGTTAAATGGTTAAGATTTAATCAAGGTAGTGATTAACCCAAGAGAAAATTTAACATTTATACCCTAATAATGAGAAAATGCGAAAACGTAATAAATTTAATAGTAAGAAAAACGTTGCTTAATGTATCAGTTATCGAGATTTTAATATGTATGATACTACAATTTATCTAGGAAAGCATTTCATGAATTAAAACAGTCAGTGAGAGAAGGGGGTAATGTATGCAGAAGGAGATTTTTTTCCGAAAGTTTGAAAATATTTAATTTATGTTATCTTAGAGTGAAGAATCAATATTTTAGGGTCTTTTTTTTTTTTTTTTAAATTGGTGGTTATTTATATATTAGTTTTGTAAATTTTATAAGTGTGTTAACATTTCTAAGCTTCTGAATTTTTTTATGATAAGATTAAAAGGGTTTAGCTGGTCATTATTAAGGAAAGTTTACACTGTTGAATATTTTCCTAAATGTAATCTTTAATGAAGTTAGTTATTGTCAACGTATTAGGTATATAAAGCTTTTGAAGTACTTATTGTTATAAAAATTTAAATAATGGTTATGTATATAGATATATATTAATTAATGAGCCAGTATATTTTAGGTAAATGATAATGAAATTAAAATTAAATAATAGATTGAGGCATGTTAAAACTAAATATATACCCATATATAATCGTGTGTACATGTATTAATTATTCCTAGCTCGAAGTAAAAACAATCAAAAAATTTAGAAGTTAACTGAAAATTATGTATATAAAGATACTGGGAGTTAAATATGGATATATCATATATTATGTATTAGTGATACAGTATACTTTCGGTAAATGATATATATATATATATATATATATATATATATAAACAATGAGTTATATGGTTTGTTGATTATTCAACAAAGTTAATTTTATAACAGATTAGAATCACTCCATAGAATTATCTGGAGTATCATTAATATTAATAATATTAATAAATGGAAAATATCTTTATAAAACCATATTTATTTTGTAACATTAAAAGAATATATCCTTCTGAAAGAATCGCGAGCAATTTATAATGTTATCTAAGCATTTGTAATGTTATTTATGTATATATTTAAAACATATTTGTTTTGTTATTCTATTGTAAATTTATTTATATGCTTTGTATAATAAAACATTCTCTTTTCATTTTATTATACGTATTTCAAGGTTACTAATATTTAAGTACGCTTTCATCAGATAAAATATAATTGGTGTTAAGTGACATATCTTCATGTGAACTTAATGGTATAAGTCCAGTGAGGATAGTGAATTGAAAGGTTCAAAACTCAAGGGATATATGCTAATGAGGATAATGTTAAATCTGAAAATATATATATATATATTATTAATTCAAAATATTAACAAAAATAGACATTCGTGTGATCAAGTATATTTTATTATTCATATTTCAGAGGTACTGA
>OZ024749.1:11387857-11427857 GCA_964016885.1 Eledone cirrhosa | reverse complement strand
ACGCCATGCTTTGCAGCAAAAAGTTATGGCCCTTTATGGTCTGAGCTCAAATGCCACCGAGGTTAACTTTGCCTTTCATCCTTACGGGGTCGATATAAAATAAAATACCAGTAATGCACTGGGGTAATTACTGGCCTTGTGTCAAAAAGTAGAAACAATTATTAGTAGATTTAGTTCAAATCCTGCCGAAGTGAACTTTGCCTTTCATCATTACGAGGTCGATAAAATAAAGTACCAGTAATGTACTGGAGTAATTGCTGGCCTTGTGCCAAAAGTAGAAACAATTATTAGTGGATTGGCAGTATCGATAAAGCATCAGCCACCTGTTTCGCAGCATAGAGGTACGGCCCTTTATGTTCTGAGTTCATATATTCCGCTACAACTCTTTGTCTAAAAACATCCTTCAGAACACAAGCAAACGCCACTGTCTGAATTCATGCAATAGCATGACTTCAGATGTGTGTTTTGATGCATTGAATTGGTAATATTACTGTAATTCATTGTTTCTGTTTTTATTTATTTAGAGATCAGTTGTTACTGACATGGTACTTTGTATTCTAGCTGGAATTTCAAGCCTTTCAACAGTGATATCCATTTAAAAGTCAACCCCATAAATTTAACCTTAAAAAAATGGTCTAAATAATTTGTACATATGATATATAACCAATGCTAGCATGGAAGATAGCCGTTAAACGATGATGATGATATATATACATCATCATCATTTTACGTCTGCTTTTCCCTTTTTGCAAGGGTGGGACGGGAACTGATTCTGGCTTGATTTCTACAGCTGGATGCTCTTCCTAACACCAACCTCATTTACAGTGAGTGCTGGGTGCTTTTTTTCTGTGGCACCTCCACGACCACTTTTGCAGTGGAATGATAGGGACCCCTAGTCCCTATCATCTCATTTCTACAGCTGAGTAAACTGGAGCAAAGTGAAATAAAGTGTCTTGCTCAAGGAAACAACACATCACCAGGTCTGAGAACTGAGAATTGAACTCACAGCCTTTCGATTGCAAGGCCAATGCTCTAACCACTAAGCCATGTGCCTCCAGAGATTATATATATATATATATATATATATATATATATATATATATATATATATATATATATATATATATATATATATATATATATATATATATATATATATATATATATATATATATATATATATATATATATATATATATATATATATATATATATATATATATATATATATATATATATATATATATATATATATATATATATATATATATATAGAGAGAGAGAGAGAGAGAGAGAGATATATATATATATATATATATATATAATTTAACGTCCACTTTCCCTGCCAGGAAGGGTTGGATAGGTCTTCACAGACCGAGCTAGTACTGACCTTCCTAGACAGGGCAGGGGTCAGCATATCGTTTACACATGGTCTCATCTTCAACCGAATGCATTTCATCATGGCACCAGCAGAAAAGTTTGTCATGTCTTTGACACAACTGAAGGTCCTTCCAACCCTTTGTTTTGGGTATCTTTCTACAGCTGGATGCCCTTCCTATCACCAACAACTTTACAGTGTGTACCATGTAGCTCACCAGCATTAGGAAGATTTTTGTGCTATTGTCACAATTGAAAGGCCTCCTTTTAGGCATGGTTTCTACATCAGAGTGCCATTTCTGTCAGCAACCACCTTACAGGTTGTACCAGGTGCATTTTTATGGTAGCAACACTAGAGAGGATGTTGCTCTGTTGGTCATTGTTCCAACCAAAAAGCCGGCTCTTTTCTGTTGGGGTGGGGTGGGGTGGGGAAGGAAAAGGGAGATAAGTATGAAGTTATGGATGTAGGCAATTGTGTGATTTGAAAAGCCGACCTTACCCAATTACACCTCTCAAAGGCGATGACATACGACTGTGACCTCTGGCGTCACGCAGTAATACAGAGTACCCGACCTCACATGGGTACAAGCTGAAGCATATAGACAATATGCCCCCACACCCTCCCACTGTAAAGTGGACGTGTAGGTGCCACGGAAAAAAGCACCCAGCCCACACTGTAAAGTGGCCGTGTAGGTGCCACAGAAAAAAAAGCACCCAGCCCACACTGTAAAGGGGACGTGTAGGTGCCACAGAAAAAAAAGCACCCAGCACTCACTGTAAAGTGGCCGTGTAGGTGCCACAGAAAAAAAAGCACCCAGCACTCACTGTAAAGTGGCCGTGTAGGTGCCACAGAAAAAAAAGCACCCAGCACTCACTGTAAAGTGGCCGTGTAGGTGCCACAGAAAAAAAAGCACCCAGCACTCACTGTAAAGTGGCCGTGTAGGTGCCACAGAAAAAAAAGCACCCAGCACTCACTGTAAAGTGGCCGTGTAGGTGCCACAGAAAAAAAAGCACCCAGCACTCACTGTAAAGTGGCCGTGTAGGTGCCACAGAAAAAAAAGCACCCAGCACTCACTGTAAAGTGGCCGTGTAGGTGCCACAGAAAAAAAAGCACCCAGCCCACACTGTAAAGGGGACGTGTAGGTGCCACAGAAAAAAAAGCACCCAGCCCACACTGTAAAGGGGACGTGTAGGTGCCACAGAAAAAAAAGCACCCAGCACTCACTGTAAAGTGGCCGTGTAGGTGCCACAGAAAAAAAAGCACCCAGCCCACACTGTAAAGGGGACGTGGAGGTGCCACAGAAAAAAAAGCACCCAGCCCACACTGTAAAGGGGACGTGTAGGTGCCACAGAAAAAAAAGCACCCAGCCCACACTGTAAATGAGGTTGGTGTTAGGAAGGGCATCCAGCCAGAATCAGTTCTGTATGAGCAAGGCATGGTCAGCTGACCAGACACTGCCCACAACAGGACAACCCGTCTAACCCATGCTAGCGTGGAAGAATGGACGTAAAACGGTGATGATGATGATGACAGGATGGTAAAGGGATGATTTGATAGCACAGGGGAGTGGGGATACGGCGGTAGTGAAGACACCTAAGTGGTGGCACTTACTAGTATGAGGAAGCAGAGGTTTAACAATAGAAAATAGCTAAGGAGTGGGTGGGGTACATTGGAGTAAAGAGAGTAGTTACTAGGGTGTGATAATAGGGGTATCTAAGGGCTTTAGAAAGTGGAGTAGTACTGGAAGGGCTATGAATGTGGGGGTACAGTGATGAGGATAGCTGGTGGGGAGTGGGGGACACAGGCAGCTCAGGTTAGATTGTGGCTGGGTCTTCCTGTACTGGCCTCCATGGCCCTTTGTCATCTCACTTGTGAGGTTTAGTCAATCTAGGTCCCAGCCACTCGAGTTTCATTGCATTTTTTATGCAGCAGCTATTTTCCATATACATCCCATGTTAGGGCTGCACACAGTAGTCGGGTGGCTGGTGTGGCCACGTGCGAGGACCCCCTGACCGTCATCAAGCAATCACACAACAGGAACAAGAACAAGAATATGAAGACGTCACATTTCAGAGTTGCAACACTTAATGTTGACACTCTCAGAGGTAGATCTGGTGAGATAGTGGAGATGCTGGAGAGAAGGCATGTGGATGTGTGTTACATGCTAAGAGGTGAGATGGAGAGGTGCCTCTGCAAGACTAATCGCTGGCAAACATCGTAGTTATAAGCTTTTCTGGGTGGGTAATGATGATGGGTTAGGGGGAGTAGGCATATTTCTGGCTGTGAGATGGATCAATAAGACAATAGAGGTAGTTAGAGTTAGTAATCGAATCATTAAGCTTAGATTAGTTGTAGACTACTGACAATCATCTCTGCCTATGCTCTCCAAGCAGGCCTAGGTAAAGAAGAGAAAGACTGCTTTTACGAGCAACTTTTACAAACAGCCACAATGGCAGAGGATGGAGACATCGTTATGCTAGCAGGGGACTTCAATGGTCATGTTGGACAGCTCCAGAATGGATACACTGGGGTACATGGTGGGCACGGTTATGGCTCAAGAAATGAAGAAGGAGTGAGGCTTCTTGAATTTTGTGATGCAAGTGCACTAACCATTTGCAACACTAACTTCCAGAAACCTACCAACCACCTAATAACCTACAAATCAGGCGAGCACATAAGCCAGATTGACTTCCTGTTAGTTAGACAGCAAGACAGATGGTATCAAATACTAAGGCATAGCCTGGGGAAGAATGTACCCCACAGCATAGGTTAGTCGTTAGTGACATCTCAGTAAGCAAGAGACAGAATGAGACATACATACAAGGTGTGGAAAAGAAAGGTCTGGAAGCTAAAAGACCTTTCACTAAAATATAAATTTAAGAAAGCCCTTCAAGATGTGTATGACGAAAAAGAAGACGATTTAGAGTCGTATGACATGGATGATAACTGGAATTTCTTACGTGACAACTTACTGCAGGTTACTGAAGAAACTTGTGGCTGGAGCAGAGCTCCAACCAGACAGAGAGTGACCTGGTGGTGGAACAGCATGGTAGATAGGGCCATTAGAGATAAAAGACTAGCATGGAATGCTTGGGAAAATGGTGGGAGTAGAGAAGGATACACAGTCGCTAAGAGAGAAGCTAGACGTCAGGTGTACTTAGCACGCAGGGAGGCTGAGAGTAGGAGGTTTGCCAATGTTCTGCAACGGGAAGGTCAGAGACATGCAGTGTTCCACATTGCAAGGCAGTGTGTCAGTGCAAATCAGGATGTTGTTTGAGAGAAGTGTGTCCGGAATGATGCCGGTGTACTTAGTGTCACAAATGATAAAAAAAAAGGAGGTCTGGAAATGTCATTATGAAAGGGTGATGAATGTGGAGAATGAGAAATTACCCCCAGTAGACCCAACAGGACCAGCTATTGAGATTGACAAATATAGGGTCCAAGAGGCGATAAAGGAAATGAAAAATTGTAAGGCCGCTGGACCGTCAGGGATAGTTGCTCAGATGCTGAAGGCATCAGAAGTAGGCACTAAACTGGTTGCACGCATCATCAATCAAGCTATATATGGTGGTGTCATACCCGAAGACTGGTGCAGCAGTATTCTCATAAATTGCTACAAAGGTAAAGGGGATGCTCTGGAGAGGAACAATTATAGGGGCATAAAACTGATGGATCAGGTTATGAAAGTGAGAATATTATTCAACTGATTAGAGAAAGGGTCAAATTAGATGAGATGCAGCTTGGTTTTGTGCCTGAGAAAAGTACAACTGATGCCCTCTTCTTGGTGAGACAATTACAAGAGAGGTTCTTAGGGAAGAATAAGCCACTATACTTAGTTTTTGTTGACCTAGAGAAGGCCTTTGATAGGGTACCATGATCTGTCATCTGGTGGTCCCTAAGGAAACTAGGTGTAGAGGAATGGCTTGTGAGGACAGTGCAAGCTAATGTACAGAGGTGATGTCAGTAAAGTGAAGGTAGGAATGGAGTTTAGTGAGGAATTCCAGATACAAGTAGGAGTACATCAGGGTTCAGTACTCAGCCCGCTCTTGTTCATTATAGTCCTCCAAGCCACAACAGAGAAAGTTTAAGACTGGCTGCCCATGGGAACTTCTCTATGCTGAAGATCTGGTTCTTATAGCAGAATCAGTAGAGGAGCTCGAGAATAAATTCTGGCTATGGAAACAGCGGTTGGAAGCAAGAGGACTGAGAGTGAACCTAGCTAAGATAAAAGTGTTGATAAGTAAAAAAGAGGACAAAACTGATTCCATCAGGGAAATGGCCATGTTCGATATGTAGAAAAGGAACTGGTATAAATTCTATAAAATGTATGCAATGCAGATCTTGGGTACACAAGAGATGCAGTGGGATAGCAGGCAAACTAACAGGTAGGGAAAACTACGTGTGCAGTAGATGTACAGGGAAGTTGACAGTAGTAATCACAGTGATAGACACATTTTTCAAATGCAGGTGGCTTCTATAGATGTGGTTGATAGCTTCCGGTACCTAAGTGATCAGATTAGCATGGGAAGGAGGTGTTCCAAGGCTATAGTATCTAGAATAAGGATGGGTTGGAAGAAGTTTAGGGAGCTGCTTCCTCTGTTGACAAAGAAAGGTTTCTCCCTGCATACGAAAGGCCAGTTATATGATGCCTGTATGAGATGCGCAATGCTGGGTGGCAGTGAGATATGGGCAGCAACTGCAGAGGATATGCGAAGGCTGGAGAGAAATGAAGCAACCATGCTCTGTTGGATGTACAATACCAATGTATGTGAATGACCAAGCATGGATGTGTTCAGAGAGAAACTGGGTATAAGAGAGATAAGTTGTGGTGTGCAGGAGAGAAGACTGCGATGGTATGGACATGTGATGCGCATGGAGGATGACTGCTGGGTAAAGAAGTGCCAAGAAATCCCAGTAGAAGGAAGACGCAGACCACATAAAACATGGGCGGAAGTGGTGAGAGCAGACCTCAAATCGCTGAAGCTCACAGAGGAGATGACGAAGGACCGTGATGAATGGAGAGATGCTGTGCTGAATAGGACCTGTCCAACCCTTGCAAGCAGGGGAAAGCAGACGTAAAATGATGATGATCCCATCAAAATAAATACAATCTCTCTTCCACACTACAACCAATTCCTTTTATCCAAAGTTTTACTGTTATGCAATCATCCATGCACACTAATATTACACAGCCATTGATGCATACTCAATTCATTCTTCTCTAGCTTTTGCAGGTCTTCTACAGTCCAGTCTACCCTTCACTTAGAAGCCCTTTGTTGTCAGCAGAGGTAACAGCTCTCTAAACTTTTTCCAGAGAATCCCACCATTGCTAATTAGGTTGCTGAGTTAACAAAAGCTGTCAACAACTTGAGACTCTCCCAGGCAACTGAAGGAACCTATTTTATGTTTCTGAGCATCTGCCACATACAAAGTCTATCTTTTCCGTTAATCTGCCCGCTACCCCACATATCTTATGCATCCATAGATTACACTGCACACACAGAATTTCTGCCCTCCTCCCCACCCTTTCTGACATATTGAAAGAGCCACTTCTTTCATGGTATCAGCCTCTTACATACTTATCAAGAATACCCAATGCTAGCGTGGAAAATGGATTTTAAACAAAGATGATGAATATCGTCTTCGCTAAGTTTACTTTTAGGATTTTTAACTCAATTTAAGTTCTTCCATACTTATATTTTGCCTGTAACTCTATGGATTCAGCTATAATTAAATCAGCATACAAGAGTTGCCATGGAGTGCCAGTTTTAAACTCCTCAGTGAAGTGACCGAGCCCTGACAGAGAGAGAACAACAACAATAGTACCCCTGCCTGGCATAACTCTGAACTGAAGCTAATTGAATTTGATTGTCCAAAATTAGTTGTGCTATAACCATTTCAACAATTTTCATAACCTGGTGCTGCTGTAGTTAATTCTTTCTAGTGCATCTCCTTTGTCCTTGTAACAATTTACAATGATACTGCTGCACCTGTTAGGTATGACACCATTCCATACTACCTGATCAACTATGCATCTAACCATGCAAGATACCTCAGCAACTATACTGGACAAGCCAGCTGCCTTCATATCCTTAACCCTTTAGTGTTCAAACCGGCCAAAATTCTCTACCTCTTTCTGTTGAAACTGGTCGCTCACACTGATAAGGTATTGTTCTCAAAATAAATACTTTAAAAATCTCATAGATTCGATATTATGTGAGATAAAGCCTTTACCATGAAAATATAATAGTAAATATAGAATAATGTGAATGCTAAAGGGTTAATTGCTTTATCTATTCACACTGCTGTCAACTTTTGACTGGTGAATCAGTCGGGTTTACATGCTGTCCCATTTATTCTCTTCAGCAGCCTCTCATAGTAAGTCTTCCATGCCTCTTTTTGGCATCAAACAAGGCAAGTGTACCATCATTTCAGACACTTTTTCTCTAGCACCATTCCTCAGTATGTAATACTTCATGACTGATCTTTACAGCACACATGTGAAAACTTCTTTTCTGCCTCTCTTCCAGTCTCTCCATACTAAACAACCCAAAACTGCCCTCAGCTTCACGCTTCAAAACTTCATTTTAAATTATCTAAAATCCTTCCATCATAATTTTGAATAAGAGATTAATAAAACGTATCAAACTTGAAAACATTTTTTAAATAAGTACAGGGTTTAACCCTTTAGTATTCGTATTAATTTTCAAACATGCTTATCTGTTCGCATTATTCTGAGTTAATTAAGGCGGTGGACTGGCAGTATCGGGAGAGGGTCGGACGCCATGCTTTCCAGCGTAGTTACGTCCCTTTACGATCTGAGTTCAAATCCCGCCGAGGTTGACTTTGCCTTTCATCCTTACGGGGTCGATAAAATAAAGTACCAGTAATGCACTAGGTCATTGCTGGCCTTGTGCCTAAAGTAGAAACAATTATTTTGAGTTAATTATACTCAAGAGGGTTATCAATTTTATTTGTTTGTAATTTTCTATGTGCAGGCTTGAAATTTTGTCAGTAGATGTTTAAATATCAATAATTTACAATTATATAATTTTATCTAATTTTTTTTTGTCAAATTTGACTTTTATGGGCAGGTGAAATTAATTAATAGGGGCATTTGACGTATCAACCAGGTGCAAATACTGGTTTAATTTTAAATACGTTGTTTTTGGCATAATACTCGATATATAAGGATCACTAAACCTTAAATCAGTGCTCCAGTAATTCCACAGTCTTGGAAATTGTTTTATACCGAACATATTTACAGTAAAAAAAAATACTTCCATTTCCGCAGCATCTGTCGGTCGCCAAACAGATCGGGTTTTCCTTGATTTGAAATCTGTTAAGCATATCGATTAATCTCTTCTGCTACAACTTCAAATTTGTGTTAAAAACAAAAAGAATCCAGCTAATGTGTGTTGTGGACCAGTATTTTGAATAATATCGGGAACATATATTAGTGTGGTATTTTTCAACCATGTTGCCGTAATATTTTCACTGGCGTCCTGGAGATCGTTTTCACTTTCAAAACAATCATCGGACGAAATTTCAGAAATATAAACAGATTCATTTGAATATAAATCACTAATATTATCGTTTGTTTCTTGTTTATTCTGAATGTGGTTGAGTGTAAAACCTTCAAAGTCGGTATCATTACTTTCATGAGCCATGTTAATAAAAAAAATACAAACACTTGTTTTAAGTCGTTTCACTATATTAAGTGTTAATTTTCGCGGTAAAGGCCTTATCTCGCAGTAATCTTGAATTGACGAGATTTTGATGATGGTTTGTTTATTTTTAGAACGATTTCTTAGTGTGGGTGTTATCAAGGCGATTTCAGGCAGTTTGAACAAATGAAGGGGAAATAATTTCGGGCGGTTTGAACACTAAAGGGTTAATATGACTGAATAAGTTGAAATGATGCGCCAGACTAATGACTGAAACCAGTAAAAGAGTATGGTGCCCCAGCTTGGCCACAGACTAATGATTGAAACAAGTAAAATAATAGAAAAAAAAAAAAAAAAAAAAAAAATGTCTAGTTAAACAAATTAAATGATTACTTTTATTTCACCCCCAAATTTTACAAAATTCGAACTTCCTTAGTGGAATTAATTCTGAAGCCAATTTGTCCATCCATGAAATAGTGAAGTTCTGGTTCTATGATACAAATAAAGTTCCCAACTTTGAGGTCATCCCAGGAAAAGTATGGATACGGATCAGATTCCTCATGATAAAATATGAGAAATATCTCGCTACCATCAGTATCCTTAAATGAAGAAGAAAAGAATTATATTATTAAAATATTCATGTAAACACATAAAGCAGCTAACTTCCAATAACAATATTTTATCAAGTTCTTCAAAAATTGATTTAAGTTTTTAAACACGAGCTTTAAAACAACATATTTCAGTCCAGTACAAATTTTATTGATTGAAATAAAAACCATTAGAATTTACTTATTTTTACCATCAAGATACATTCTAAGACTGCTCATAGAATTTATCTTTATGAAAGAAACTTGTAAATTTTTTTATTTTTTTTACTGTACTGCAAAATATGCAATGCTGATTGTATTTCTGAGCCTTGTAATGCCTCAGTCATAGGGCTGCCATAGTGATATACCTATCTTGGACTTAAACTTGAGAGAGAGAGACTAGCCTTCCTCCAGGTTTGAACACAGCTAACGCAGTAAAATTCCATTATAACAAAATTCATGGGAGTCTAAAAAAAATTTGTTGTAATGAAAAATTCTTTATAACGAGATCGACCTAACAATTGAGCTTGTGGCCAGGGATTGAAAAAAATTTAATTATACTGAAAAATTTGTTATAATATTCGTTATAACAGCATTTTACCTGTGTATATATATATATCATCAGTTTTACGTCCGTTCTTCCACGCTAGCATGGATTAGATGGGTTGTCCTGTTGTGGGCAGTGGCTGGTCAGCTGACCTTGTATTGCTCATATGGGAACTGAATCTGGCTTGATTTCTACAGCTGGATGCCCTTCCTAACACCTATATATATATATCTCAGCTAGTAAGCTAAAGAGTGTGAAAAAGTCAACCCCAGTACTAAACTGGTATTTTACCAACCTTGAAAGAATGGAAAGCAAATTGGACCTCAGAACACATAGTACAAAGCATTCTATCCCGTTTTAATCACTGCTAATTGCATTCATATAAAGTTTGCTAAATTACAGACCTACCACAGCTGTAAACACGAGTCTACTGCATGTATTTTATTGTGACATCAACACTACCACTTTACAGAGTGTACTGGGTGTATTTTATCATGACACCATCACAATATTAGATATAAAAAAAAAGCCCAAAATTGTATACTTACTTGGATGAAGAAACTCTGCCTAAAGCAATGGAATGCTGGTCTTAAAATGTAAGCAACAAGAACTGTATCATCCATCCAATTTATGTATTGATATTCAGCTCCAACTTCTTCAAATGAAGTAATTATATTATGTAATGGAAACATTCTTTCAGCTTTGAGCAAACATTTCTGGAGTCGATCTGAAATAAGAGTTTAGAAACAGAAAACAATCATGTGCTGAGGGAGTTGTCTTGTCTTGGTTTACAATCATATTGTCCAGTTCATATAAAAGTGTTGAGTGAGTTGTCTTGGTTTCAGAATAGACAAGGTTGATGCCCATGCCTAGCTCAGGTTTTTGGCATGGATTCCATGCTTGGATGTCCTTAACACCAGCCACTTTATAGAGTCCACTCATTGTACCAGCACTAAAAGGTTCCCAATGACTTTACATTGATCAGTAATTTTACAGAGTATACTGGGTGCATTTTATGGCACCAGGACAGAGTCTTTGAATTTGGCAAAAACTAAAGAATTTAGGGGGATTTAGTTAACTGGCATTAAGGTTCTTATATAAAAATAAGATAGATTTTTAGATAAACACAGGTTTTAAAACAAAATTTTTGTATTGTAGATTTAAGGCTGTTAAGGGTAAAAAAAAAATCATTCAAATGTTTTGAGATTTGTATTGAAATGAACTTCTGGTTTTGATGGCGAGTGTTACAGTTGTATCATCACTGGAACTGTAAGTGGCTGAGCATTCCACAGACATGTACCCTTAACATAGTTCTTAGGGAGATTCAACAAGGCAAGGCTGGCCCTTTAAATTACAGGTACAGTCCATCCAACAGGCTTCCAAACAGTTCCTGTATACCCAATTTTATTCACAAGACATGGGTTGACCCGAAGCTAAGTTAACAGACACTGGCCCTAGATACCACTGTGGGATTGAACCCAGAACCTACTGATTGTGAAGCAAAATTCATAATTTGGCCATTACATCCACAAAGACAAACAGACAGACTAATATACACAAAGGGCTTTCATAGTTTCTGTTGAACAAGATGAAAATCAATACAAGGTTACATGAGAGACCTGTTCAAGGTTCATTCAAAGGGAATGAACCTAAAACCCTGAGATACTTGCCCAAGGTTCCAAGCATAGGTAATGAACCTAAAATCAAGTGAAAAGAGAATCACACAGCCATGCCTGCACCCAGTAGAAGATACTAGTATTTATCATTTAACGTTTGCTTTCCCAGCTAGGTAGGGTCGGAGGAGGCTTCATAGTCAGTAATAAAGCAGGGCTATTGACCTCTCAAACAGACCAGAGCTCCAGATATATATTCATGGCTCACTAATAACTGCAGGCATAGCTATGTAGGAGTTTACAACATGGCTTCACATGCAGTCCCACTGTGTGGCACCTTGAGCAAGTATCTTCTATAGCTTATTGCCGATTTGGGAGTGAAATTTGGTAAATGGAGACTGTAAAAGTCCTTCATACACATACATCAACCCATGCTAGAAGGGAAAACAGACATTAAATTATCCCACGTGTCTACATTTACTGTTTTACATATGCATGTGAATGTACATGGCTTAGCGGTTAGGGTGTTCAGCTCATGATTGTTTAGGCATGAGTGATTCCTGGTGAGGCATTATGTCCTTGAGCTATTACACAATGCTGCAATCCACTCAGCTGGAAAAAGTGAGTGTTTACATCCCATAACTTTGTACAAAAAAGATTAATAAAATCACTTCAAGATGATGCTCCAGTATGGACAGTCTAATGACTGTACATTTAGAGACTAGCACATGATAATCAAATGTGAATATATATTCTTATTCCAATTTTTCTAAACTTACCTTGTTTACTTAAAATTGTGGGATTTAATTTGCTAGGAGATTTACATGATGTCTTATGAAGAGGCCATGCAGCTTTTTGACAATCTCTTGAGCAATACTTTGCATTTTTGCATCGGCCACATATCATAAGCTTTTCTTTATAATTTCCACAGCTTCCACATTTTCCAGCTTCATCCAATATATGGAAATAAAATATAAATAGGAATTTGAAAAAAAAATTCAACTCATAAATAAGAAAAAGTACAAAAATATTTCATTTATAGATTTAAAAAAACTTTTGCACTTTTAAACAAGTTAACTGGTTTTAACAGTTTTTATAACATTTGGCTGAAACAAGGTTCCTAGCACCCTAGATCAAACCTCCCTTCTTGTAGGAATCTCAAATGATGAAGAATGCCAGCCTGGTAGTCATTAATAATTCTCAACTGGGCAGTGAATTGGCAGTATCGGTAGAGGGTTGGACGCCATGCTTTCTGGCATAGTTACGTCCAAGTTCAAATCCTGTCGAGGTTAACTTTGCCTTTCATCCTTACGGGGTCGATAAAATAAAGTACCAGTAATACACTGGGGTAATAGCTGGCCTTGTGCTAAAAGTAGAAACAATTAATAATTCTCAACTGCTATAGAACTGATTACAACAATAATTCTTCCAGTTTCAGGATATACTAAGTTTCCTTTATCCGTTGCTACTAGCAACTGCTTAATATTTCTATATTCAGTGTTCCAACATTTTTTATGTCAATTCTAGTAGTCAGAATTTGTTCAAGTTAATCCTTTAGCATTTAAACTGGCCACTCATACCTACACTAAGGTATTGTTCTCAAAATAAATATCAAATTCTTGTAGATTAGATATGTGAGATAAAGCCTTTACTGTGAAAATACAACAGTAAATATAGTAATGTAAATGTTATGCAAGAAAGCATTTACTGTGAAAATACAACAGTAAATATAGTAATGTAAATGTTATGCAAGAAAGCATTTACTGTGAAAATACAACAGTAAATATAGTAATGTAAATGTTATGCAAGAAAGCATTTACTGTGAAAATACAATAGTAAATATAGAGTAATGTAAATGCTAAAGGGTTAAACACAAATCTGTGTACAAAGAACAAAAAAAGCTACAAATAAAATTTTCAGCTGACACCTATGGAAATTTAGCTGGCCTCCTACAAGGTTGCATCTCAGATGACTTGAGGATTTTAATCATAGGGGCTCCCAGTCATATGAAAAAGTACACAAATCGAAACATCCCGCTCCCAAGGAACATGACACAGCCCAGGAATAGAACCCACAAATCTGAGTCCAACACCCTAAACACCAGGTCATATTTCTGCATAACTCAGTCATAATTTAAAAAAAAATTTTTTTAAAGTGCTTTCTTTAATCAAAAAACATTTCACAATTGGGCCAATCTTTCCTTGCTTTTCAAAAAATATCAAAATATTCAAAAGGTTTGAAAAAGATGCTCACCCTTACTTTCTACACTTGGTCCTGCATCAGTTTTCTTCCCAGCATCCTTATCAGTTTTTTCCCCAGTTTCCTTATCAGCATCCTTATCAGTTTTCTTCCCAGCATCCTTAACATCAGTTTTCTTCCCAGCTTCCTTAACATCAGTTTTTTTCCCAGCATCCTTAACATCAGTTTTCTTCCCAGCATTCTTAACATCAGTTTTCTTCCCAGCTTCCTTAAAATCAGTTTTTTTGCCCGTTTCCTTAACATCAGTTTTCTTCCCAGCATTCTTAACATCAGTTTTCTTCCCAGCTTCCTTAACATCAGTTTTGCTCTTCATTGGGTTTGTCTTGTTTTTACTATTCATCTTCTTACTGTCCATGTTACCATCTTTTCCATTGCAGTTCATATTCTCATTATTGTCCTTTTTAGCCCCAGCAGCCCCACTATCTTCCTTGCTCTTCTCATTCACAGTGTCTATCTTACAACTAGCTTTATCTGTTTTCATACTGTCACATTTATCATTGTTATGCTTCTTTTTTTTATTTCTTTTTTTGGTCTTCTTACTCTTTACTTTGTCTTCTGTTTTACTCTTCTCCTCCTCCTCTACATTCACACATTTCTCCTTTCTGTTGCTCCCTCCATTACAAACAAAGCACATCTCTTCCTCACACTTGCTTAAAAATTCACACTCCATCCGATGTGCTGGCCAATCAACTTTCTGGCACCACCTGGAGCAGTAGTATGTTATTTTGCACCTAGAACATCTCTGCAAAGGAACATTAGTTTTATAACATCCTTGACAAAAGTCTATATGTTCTTCACCCAGCTCATCATAATCATTGGAACATGCTACTTTTGGCTTTGTATATTTATCTGATGGTGAATCTATTTTATCCTTTCGAGGAGTTTCAGCAGTAAAACACACTTTGCTGTGTTCCTTTTTGTGCTTTCTTTCACAGACTTTGGAACAATACGAAACAATTTTACACAGAGAACATTGGTAAAGAGAATCATTATCTTTACCACAATGATAGCAATGATCTTCAATCAAAACCATATTTAGTTAAAGGAAGATCTGAAATATTAAAAATCAAGAAAAAGAATTATAATTTTCTGACATTACTGCTTTTTAAATTGAAAGATCTTATGTGAGAGTAGAGATGGTAAAGTTAGAGTAGTAAGAGAACAAGTTGTATTTATGGTAAGCAGCAAACTAGAACAAATTTCCATTCAATATAATGGACAGGATTGGATGATGAATGAATTGCAATGTGGAATACAGAGGATCCTTTTATCTTGCAGAAGATCTGACAACCAATTGTGCTAGGAATTATCAGCAAAATATTCCAGTCTGAAGTGTTTGGAGGAGCTGTGCCGTTGGCGGTAGCTCGCCTTTCAGATGTATATAGTGATGCTTGGTTATCCAGCATCTTAGCCTCACGATCACAGGAACGCTGCACTAGAGGGAATGTCCGGGGTGGGGGCATTCAACGTGTGATTGAGTGTATAATTGTCCCTTTCATTCTTGTTTTTTAAATATAAAAATTTATATAGCGTTTATGGTATAAATAAAGGAAGAGGTTATTTTGCCGGTAAGAGTGTCAGACACCATGCTTTGCTTCATATAGTTACAGCCCTTCAAGGTACGAGTTCAAATCCTGCCGAGGTTAGCTTTGCCTTTCGGGGTCGATAAAATAATATACCAGTAATGCACTAGAGTCAATTTAATTGACTTTCCCCTCTCCCAAAATTGTTGGCCTTGTGCTTAAATCAGAAACCATTATTATGAAGGCAGGTAATGTTAAAAATAAGTTTATTTTCACCAATTATTAAGACCCCTTTAAACCCCAACACTGAATTTACCAGGGACCGGTAAAATAAGCTTAAAAAGCGGCGTGTCTATTTTACAGGACCCAGTAAAGTAACCTATTCGATAAATAAACAAATTATATAAAATAAGGCAATAATAAAGACAATTTTTTAAATAGAAAATATTCGGTTTTCCGCATGTATTAAGTTATTTAAACACAATCTACACCTTCAAAAATGTACAGCGTGGTCCGAAAGTCTTGTCACCCCTACCAAAAAATAATGAGAACAATAGAAGAACATGTAATACAGTAAAACAAAGCACATGTACTGGATTCAGTTTATTCACTTCCATTGACGCTGTCACACATAGAGAAGGTCTGTATGAACGCAATCATTTTCGTGGCACAAAATGATGCAGCGCCATGTCGTTATCGCTTAGTTCGTTGACGAATGTTGGCTTAAACAATTTCAAATCAAGATCCTTTGTCAATTGTCTTAACATTGTGGTTTTGGGAATTATTAACTCGGAAGACCGTTTTCGTAGCGACTTCTTCGGTGATCGTAGCCTCCAACTTTGCACATGTGTCCCTTCGCGTTGAAGAGTCTTCTTCTCCACAGTTTGTCCTTAATTGATCCTGTGAGAAACAGTTTATGTTCCTAACGCAGTATGATCTTCTTCGGAGGAGGAGAAGCTGGTTTGCCGAATCTTGCAATGAAGTCATGTCGCACATCCTCCATGTTCTTGCCAGAATGCACTCGACCATGTGTCCATACACTTGCAAGCAGACTCTCTTCCAAACTGTAAGAGCTCGTGCCAGCCATCTGAAATAAATTTACCAGTCACGCACTGGAGTCGATTTAATCGACTCTCCCCTTCCAAAATTTCTGGCCTTGTGCCTGTATAAGAAACCATTATTATTATTATATATTATAAAAACAACAAATAACTGTTTATACTTTTGGCACAAAGCCAGCAATTAACCAGTGCATTACTGGTACTTTATTTTATCGACCCCGTAAGGATGAAAGGAAAAGTTAACGTCGGCGGGATTTGAACTCAGAATTAAAACAACAAATAATGAAAGTTAAAACAAATGTAGGGGTGACAAAAATACGTTAAGAAAGTTATGAAGATGACGAGAGTTACAATAAATTAGATATAAATGGAGGTTTCTTTTATTACGAGAGTATTTAAAGGCTAAATTAAATAATTTCATTTATTTTAACTCCGTAATTAAAGATCTAAACATTGAAATGACTTTTAATACCTTGTGAGGTGATAAAGATGGACAATGGCGGGAAATTTGGACATGTGGGCGGTGTTGAGAATGTTATGCGCCTCGCAGTATTTTTTCCGAATCCTTGCATTTTAAGTTCAAACTTATATCAACTTTGCTCTTTAGTTGTCAAATTCCTCACTGCTGTGCCATGAAAGACCATACCGTTTAGTTATCGAGATATGGAAGAAAAAGGAGGAGCGTATTTCATGTTATATACCTGAGCAAGGGTGTAAATACAAATTTAAATGTTTATAGGTGTCACACTATATACGGTAGCTAATGAAGACTATCTTATATTTTAAAATTGTGAATACATTAGTAGCGAATTCATAATTTACATTATTAAAGTACAAAGCTTCGATAACTACACAGTGGTCCATGGAAAACGTTGCCTTCAAGGAAAATATCTTAAAATAGTTAAAAGCAGTTGGTGAAAATATTCTATAGGGAATTACTAGAAATCAAATGATTATATATATATATATATATATATAATCAGTGCTCTGAATCAGTTATAAACATTTATATTTGTTGAATTACCAACAAATTGAATATCTCTTCTGCCTATATATATATATATATATATATATATATATATATATATATATTTAAAAGAATAGAGGTGTAACATATTGGTAAAAGGAAAAGAAAATGTTGACAAATTGATCCCAGTTAAAAATAGTTTACATAAACTATTTTTCACTGGGAACAATTTGTCAGCATTTTCTTTTCCTTTTACCAATATATATATATATACTTATTTAATTATGGAGTTAAAATAAATGAAATTATTTAATTTAGCCTTTAAATACTCTCGTAATAAAAGAAACCTCCATTTATATCTAATTAATTGCAACTCTCATCTTCATAACGTATTTTTGTCACCCCTACATATTGTTTTAACTTTCATTGTTTTTGTTTTAATAATATAATATATATCATTAATTATAATAGTAATAATGGTTTCTACTTTTAGCACAAGGCCAGCAATTATCACAGTGTATTACTGGTACTTTATTTTATCGACCCTGTAAGGATGAAAGGCAAAGATAAACTCGGCGGGATTTGAAATAATAATAAAATAATTTTCTATTTCAGAGCTCCTACAGTTTGGAAGAGAAGCTGTATAGTATGGACACCTGATGGTGTGTGCATTTTGGCAAGAGCATGAAGGATGTGCGAGATGACTTCACTGCAAGATTCGGCAACCCAGCTCTTCCGAAGAGGACCATACTGCGATAGGAACATAAACTGTTTCTCGTTACTTTTTGGTAGGGAGGTGACAAGACTTTCGGCTTACCCTGTAGAATCAGTTTATGAAATCATTCATTGTCTGTAAAGTTTGTTGCTAAATATATTATTTAGAGGTTGCCAACGTTGTCACTAGTTAACAAAAAAAAATGATTCAGCTATTTTCAGTCAGTGAAACACTGAAATAAATGTTAAAATCTGTTTTATTAAACTCTAAGTTTGTTGTATTGGGTCAATCTCTGACAACCACATTATGTATGTGCGAGCGTGTGTTGGACCTCCGTCGCTGATTGTTTTAGAACAGACTGCTTGTAATATTAGTGTACAAGTGGCTGACCATTTTATAGACACGTGTACCCGTAACGCAATTCTCAGGGAGATTCAGTGTGCAGAGTGGGTTTTACGTAAGCTAAACAAGCTATAGCTTAGGGCCCCGAACAAATTGATAAAAAACGGTGTGTACATTTCCAAAATGTAAGAAAAAAAGAACGAAAATAGTGCAATAGTTTTAAACCGTTTTCTGCTTTAATATTGAACGTTTTGCAGTTTTTATAACCTATAAAGGGCCCCATTATCTCAAATAGCTTCGGGCCTCATCAAATCTAAATCCGGCCCTGTCAGTGTGGTAAGGCAGACCCTTTCAACTACAGTTACAATTAGGAATAACCGTAAAATAAGTCTTAGGTAGCAACGAATAAAAAATATATTTCATAGTTTGACATTTTAAAATTGTTTGAAGAGGTTAAAATATAAACCAAGAAAAATATCTTTCCGCCACATTACACACTTCACCTCCACCAAATAACGGGATTTAATTCATTTTCGCGCTTCTTTTTATGAAAACTTTATTTTGAATTGTCGTCGAGAGAAATGACATTTTCTCCTATTTACTTCACCACAAACATTGAATAATTTTACGTTACCAAAAAAAAAAAACAACCTCAAATTTAAACTCATATAAAGAATTATAAACTAAAATATAGTCAGCGATACAACAGTGACGATGGATAAAGTCGAACAACTGTGAAGACAACAAACTAGTAGTAATTTACCCCATAGGTTTTAGAAGAGTTATTAGTCAGGAAACAGGTGTCGTTCAAAGTGGTGATTACCAGTTTAAGAGAGATACCTTGGCAGAAATAAAGCAGGGCTCCAAATTATTGTTGATATTTATAACATTAGTTGTGTTAATTAAACTATATTTGCTATATTATGTACATAACGCGAAAGAGGCTTTCTAAATAACAATAAAAACATCACTTACTTAAAGTTATCCAACACGTGCAAACAAAAGATAGTAGAAAGACTGAAGTTTAAAACAAGTGTTTGGCACATGGTAAAACGAGTGCATTCAATAATATGGAAGAGTTCATTAATTTATTCGAAGCCGCATCTTCGAATGAATGGACTCTACCATATTTATGGAATCGTATTTATTAGAAGCTTCAACTTCGATTAAAAGTATGTGTATTTTTGTTAGCACTTGGATATGTCGAGTTTATGGGTACAAGCATATAGAGTGAGTTTGCGGAAGTCGATGGCTATGCATTCTTAACCAGTTTCACTGGAAGTGTACAGTACATTGCTTGAATGATGTCAGAATACCATGACATTCATCAGCAATCCCGACGGAAGAGCTTTTCTAATGACATTCTGTTAAGGACCAATAGAATTTGTTTTTTTCTTCACAAAATCTTATTAAAGTGATGCCCTCATAATTAAATATAACATTCTAAAATTCGAGTTTGGAGGCTCACCAGACTGGTGCTTATCCGTTCCTTGTGGCATGAAACAACTGAGAGTACAAGACTTTCCTATGGACCTGCCAGTCTATCACAGGGTTTGCTGGTACTCATTTTCAGCTGAGTATACTGGAGCAACGTGAAATGAAGTGTTTTGCTCAAGAACACGGCAGACAAAACAGACAAACCTACGACATTGATTACTACTAGGCCACGTACCTCCACACAAAAAATAACATTGTTGCTATAATTATTGATGGTTTCCATAGAGCAAGGGTCTTAAACTTAAGGACGGAAAAGGGCCATTAAGTCCCGGGGGAGAGACATAGCGTGCCAAATATAAGATGAGGAGGAGGGGGCATGATATCCATCAATTATGTTAATAAAAATAAATACATATATAGTGAGATATGAATTTGTACAAAATGTAGGGAGATATATTTTCTTTAATTCCGTTTTAACTTTTGGTAAATTTCATTTTTCCATTGTTGTATTTCATGTGTAAATTCAATAAATTATACTACAAATATCGTTCTATAAATATTTTACTATATTATACTATTTATACTATCTATAAATATTGTACTATATTATACTATTTATACTATCTATAAATATTGTACTATGAATATTGTACTATAAAAAAACTAAATTTGTTTTCGTTCTTAACGTATTGGATACCTAAATGTATTCGTGAGTGAATAATAATAATAATATATTATCATTTGAACTCAGACTACAAAGGGCCGTAACTCTATGCTATGATAATAGGCCAGCAAATACCAGTGTATTACTGGTACTTTATACACTGGGTAATTGCTGGCCTTGTGCCAAAAGTAGAAACAAATATATTATCATAGCATAGAGTTACGGCCCTTTGCTATCTGAGTTCAAATCCTGCCGAGGTTAAGTTTGCCTTTCAGCCTTACGCGGTCAATAAAATAAAGTACCAGTAATGCACTGGGCTAATTGTTGTGCTTATGCCAAAAGTAGAAACAATTATAACATTTGTGGCAAGGGGGTCAGCAGTGAAATAAAAAGGTTTATAAGAAATCAGAAGGCGTTTTGATTGAAAACAAAAATAGAAATTTATTAAGTCATGTGACAAACATGACTAATGCAGAATATGCGTGAATGTAACAAATTATGCGGTGATAAAGATGGTGTGTTGTGATGTGAGAACGTACATCCACAAAGGTGTATGTGAGCAGGTCAGTGGAAAATAATGTTCAAGTCCATGAGTGTTGCAAATATTAGCTTTCATTTATTAACATTGAAGAAGTAAAAAGTCCTTGCTTCGAATAAGACTAATGCCATGTTGTGGCATATGAAATGTGTCAGCTAAAAGTGATGTCCTGAGTTGCTGATGGCGATAGGAGAAGGAGCGCTGGACATGTCTTGGCAGACTGGAAATCTAACAGCAACTGAACTTTTCTGTTTAAGTTTTCACGACTGTCATACTTGGGCAGCAGTGACGTCACCGAGCCTTTGCGCATATATTCACTACATTACCCCATCACAGACTGAAAGCACATGCCACTGAGGAGGATACAAAATGCCGAGCTAAAGCGAAAGAAGCAGTAACTGAACCAGTCACATACACAATATTTACAAGTATCTACATATCGCAAAAGAAAGAAAAAAAATGTTGAAAATGGAAAGCAACAATGGATATGCAGAACTGAACACATAGGAAAGCAGGGTAACCCAAGTTAAAATGTAAGAGAGAAAAGCAATAGAAATAAGTTAATAGCAGGCACAAAGGGCCAGTTCAAATGTACAGTTTTACATAGATTTTGGGGCCAATGAACACGACGACCACTATGAGTTGTTTTGACGTATGTTGGTGTTGGGGGAAGTGTGCATGAGCTTGTGGTGAGTGCGGTGGTGTAGGCGTTTGACGTTTGACGTGACGCAGTGTAGGAGGGGGCAGTTTGAGGCTCTGGTGTAAGAGTGTCTGGATAGACCCGCTTAACCCTGTCCATGGAGACAGTGTTGTTTTTGCCATTAATGTTTTTGGTAAAATGTTTGTCATTGGAAAGGACACGGTAAGGTCCTGTGTATGGAGGTGTGAGAGGGCTTCTCGCAGTCATTACGCAGAAATATGTGGGACCATGAAGCCCTGTCCTTCAGGACCAAAGATTTAACTGTCTGTTGCTGGGGGAGTCATTGGCGGAAGTTCGGCAAAATATTAACGAAGTCTGTTGACATAGAGAGCAGGGTTGTGAGAGGGTAAATCCACTAGGGCAAGAATCTGGCCCGGCAAGGACAATGGTACTACATACAGCAATTCCCAGCTCCTCCCTGACTGCTGAACGGCAGACCAGAAGAACAATAGGGAGGTGCTCCAACGGGGTCAGGATAGGCAGCCTTTAATTGGCTGTGGAAGCATTCCACCATACCATTCAAAGCTGGATGGTAACTTGTAATGCGAATGTGCTGCGCACCTGGAATCTTTGGAAGCTCATGAAAGATCTGTGACTCAAACTGCCAACCACAGTCAGTGATGTCATAGGAACGGCATAGCACAATATCCAACCCAAGCTCGCGCTACTGATTCCGATGTTATATCGAATTGAGGAATGGCTTCAGACCAACATGTACAGTGATCGATGCACGTCAGGATATACATAAAACCTTGACTGACTGGCCATGGTCCAACCAGATCGATATGGATGTGACTCAGGAGATCTGAACGTACTGAAAGGATTGCGAATGTGCTTGTGCAGAAAAGGCAAGAATGTGACCAAGCAGTGATATCTCGTCTCATATTTGGCTAGAAGAATCTAGCCAAAATGAGTTTCACTGTGGCAGAAATTCTGGGATATGAGAGATTGTGTAGAGTGCGGAAAACAGTACAGTGCTGCATCTCTGGAACAAGAGGGCGAGGTGCATCCGTATGCATGACGCAAATTTAGGTGAAGCAAGATCGATTGACTGTAGAGGAGGTTGATCCACAGAAAGAAGATGGAGGTTGATATCTGGAGGTGATGACAAAGAATTGATATGAAGGTGAGAAAAAGCATCTGCCGCTGCATTCTGTGCACCAGAGTTATGACAGACATCGATGGTAAACTGCGAAACAAAATCTAGGTGAGTATTTGTCTGGCTTAGAACGAAGTGCAAAAGGGGACGATGATCAGTATAGATCGTAAAGTGACGACCTTCAAGTGAGTGTCAGAAATATCTAACTGCCAGGTAGATAGCCAAAAGTTCATGGCCAAATGTGTTATAACGGGTTTCAGCGGGCTTAAGCTGCCTTGAGAAGAAAGCCAGAGGGTGATGTTGCTGCAAAACTGCACCAACAACTGTGTTTGATGCATCAACAACCAACGAAAGCTGGGCATCAGGCACAGGATATGTAAGGAGAGCAGCGTTAACCAACACCTGTTTGATTTTGGTGAATGCCTCAAGCTGAACCAGGTCAAGAAAAATAGACTCATCCTTCTTTTTTCTATTCCATAGGAGATCAGACAGAGGGGGAAGGAGGTCTGCGCAATGTGGAATAAAATGGCGATAGTAATTCAGAAGACCAAGGAAGTGCCGAAGCTGTCACAAAGAAGTAGGTGGAGGAAGATCCTGAAGAGCTTTCACTTTATCTGGAAGTGGTGATATGCCGTCAGTGCTGATGACGTAGCCCAAAAAGACAAGTGAAGATGCACTAGAAACACACTTCGCAAGATTAATGCCAACTTGGTAATGCTTAAATCGCTCAAAAAGTAGGCGGAGGTGAGTGACATGTTCTTCGGGTGAAATACTTGCAACTAGAATGTCGTTGATATAGGAGTATACAAAATCTAAATCGCGAACAACCTCATCCATAAAACACTGGAAGGTGCCAGCTACATTTCTTAATCCAAAAGGCATAGTTAGAAATTCAAATGCCCCAAAAGGAGTAGTCACGGCAGTCTTTGGTATATCAGCAGGATTTACAGGTTTTTGATGGTGAACTTTGACCAGGTTCAATTTTGAAAAGATGGTACACCTGTTGAGAGAAGAAGCAAAATCTTGGATGTGGGGGATCGGATATTAATCCAGCACTGTGATCGAATTGAAACATCTAAAGTCTCTTGTAGCACGCCAATCTCCGGAGCGTGTCGGGATTATACGTAAAGGACTAGCCCATGGACTGGTGGAAGAGCGGATAATTCCCAACTGCAGCATATGACTGAATTCCGCCTTGGCTGCTTTCAATTTTTCCGGAGAGAGTCAATGAGAGCAAGAAAAAACAGGAGCACCCTTAGTTTTGATAAAATGTTTGATAGAGTGCGTGGGAGCACTTACTTCGAAGTTCAAATTGGTCAATTCCAAAAAGGAATGTAAAAGTGATTGATATGGGTCATCAGAAGCAGCGATAAAGAAGACTTGACCGGTCGATTGGGTCGATGACCGACAACCAGGAATGCAAATATCTGTGGTTGTATGTAATAAACGACATGCAGGCATATCCACAAGAAGATTGTAGTGGTGTAAGAAATCGGCGCCCAGGATAGGATACGGCAGATCCACAATGATGAAAACCCAGGTAAGATCTCTACGTAAATTCAGGTCCAAAGAGCGAGAAATTTGGCCATAAGTAGGAATATCAGAATGATTGACAGCTTGTAGAAGAAATTGGTGAAAGTGAAGGTTTAGCCTTAAGAAGCATCAATGGCCATATACTATAAGTTGCACCCATGTCAATCAGACAAAGTTCCTGCAAAGACAAATCTGTGATGAAGAATACATGATTACGAGTGTGTACTGACGAGGAAGTTGACGTGTTCAATTCCCCTGCGAAGAGTTTTCCTGGGTAGAAAAAGAACATGGAGGATTGCATTTCTGAGCAGCTTGACCAAAACGATAATGGTACCAACAGTACCCTGAACAAGAAGAAGAATAAGCCGGAGAGAAAGAACGTTGGATTACTTTGAATAAATAATGAATGAATATTACATAATTTATGTACTAAATTTCGTAACTCTTGATTAAATATATTTTATTATTTATTCAAAGATTCATTTCTTTAAAATTTTCAAATATCAACACTTCCGGTTATATTATAACACTTATAAAAACATCGCATATATTCTAGGGCGGGTAAAATTCCCGAGATCAAGGGACGAGTTCTCTCCAGCGGTCCCTCATTATCGCTGCCATGTCCTGCGTCTCCAACAGACCAGTGTCTGTCCTTAGGGCATCAACATATGTTAACCTTGGTCTTCCTCTTTCAGTGTGTCCATGTAGGGGCACCCACAGGAGCACTGAGTGCAATGTCAACTCTGGATGTCGGTGAGCATGTCCAGCTAACCTCAGTCTCCTCTGTGTTACTTATATTTCCGTCACTAATTTTCTCCTAATACAGATTATATATAATATCGTCTTTTTTTAAATATATGATGGATTACTTTACTGATTACATAAGAGAGTGTAACACAGACGTCATTCAATTTCTGTGGATATTGTCAATTACGATTTTATTTGATGTATCATATCTACATGCATATATATTTGCGTATAATATCAATATGCACACTACACATGCTAGCAGAAAACAATATTGCTCTGCTGTGGGTCATAGTTTGAAATTACTGCCATAGAGCAATGAAGAAGTGGCTTTCGTTGTGTACACAGTGTCATCTGACTAGAAACTATAATCAGGTAGACTCAATATTATTTTACTTCTCCTACATAGGGCTCTTCAGTTGAGTCAATGACCAAGAAACTCTCTACTGCTTTTTTGCTACATAAAATACACCCAGTACACTCTATAAAGTGGTTGGAAAAAGGAAGGGAAGCCCATTGTAGAAATCATGCCACAGAGACCTTTTTGTGTCAGAAGCTCAACAACCTCTCTAGTGTTGGTAATCCACATGATATATACACCCAGTATACTCTGTAAAGTGGTTAGTGACAGAAAATATGCAAAACAAAGGGTGAAGAGGGCATTCAGCTGTAGAAACTACGCCAAAATAGAATGTCATTTGACCTTCCTGTACACCTTCAAAATGTGACAATTTGTTTAACTCATCCATATAACTTTAGTTAAGCTATACACAAAATAACAACAAACTGTGATTTGTTAAACTGTTGTTTATTATGACAGACATTGACAGACATAAAATAGAGTTATCTGCTCCTAAATTTCAGGTGTTGTTACCAGCCTCATCAGAAGTTCCTTTTCTATTGACCAGTTCAATAATAAGTCTGCAGTAAAGGTCCTTCATCAACAGCATGTCTTTAACAAGCTCATGAGTTATACTCTACATGTAAAATGGTGATGATGATGATGATATATATATATATGTGTGAGTGTATCTCTGTGCTTTTGGCCCATAATTTAGGGGCCTATAAAAAAGGATAAAATAAGTAACAGACTCGGTAAAAGAAATAATTAGATCTATATGATTGTCTAAATCCATTTAAGGGAGTGCCATACCAGAGCTGAAACCAATAAATGAGTATAAGAATTGCAGGAAAAAGAAAACCTTTCTCTTAATAATCAATAAAAAAAACACGAATTCACTAGTAATCTTACATTTCAGTATGTTTGTTTACACGAATGCGTATATACTATATTGTAGGAGTGTTTACACACACACACATATGTGAGTGTGTGTGTATATATATCTATCTATATATATAAAGCTGTGGTTGTCTGTCTGTCTATCGATTTTTGGCACACATCTCCTCTTAGAATCTCTGACGGAATTGCACCGAAATTGCTATACTTGTACATTGAGCCCTAGCGAAGACATCGGAAAAAAAATATTTCAAATTGACCCACCCTATGTGACGAAATCGAATCTAATGTATCGATTTTTGAGCGTAAGTGACGAGTTATTTCCCTTTGTTCTGTTTACATTGAGCGTCTTACGTTCTGTTTACATTTTCTGCGTGCAAAAATTAAAAAAATTACGCTGGCTTTCTCAGCGTTTAAAATGACATTAACACAATACACGAACAGTTGTCGAGCCAGCAAAATGTTGACCTGCAAAATTCATCAGTTCGAACACTAAGCTTCCGTTTTGCTTCATTTCCATTTAAAAGCCTTTTAAAACAATATTTTTACTTGAAAACAAGTCTATTTAAAGACTACGTAAAACAAGCAAATATTTCGTAAAAAAAAGCAAAAATTATATAAGTTTATTTAAAATATATGTATCTGTAAATTTCGTTAGGCGTGCAGACAGACAGTCGTGCAGACAGACAGTCGTGCAGACAGACTTTAAGCCAAAAAAGAAACTTAACATTGTAACTTTAACACAGCTACTGAGCGACCCCGAGCAACTCCGGGCTTTACTGCTAGTATACTATAAAGATAAGGATTCAGTGTTGCATCATAACATATTTAATAACATATTACATATGTTTCACTATTGATCCGCTCGAGGCAAGACCTATTATAGATCGAACCTGACTCTGTAATGGAAAGGTCATCAGATATGCTTAGTATATGAATTTGTCTTCGATACATATATATATTTATGTCTAATGGTTCACCACTGGATAGAACTGGTCATTCCATTTAGTTAACTATGATATATTAGTAGGAAAGTACTCTACGTTACGCAACTCATCCATCGTTGATGTTGAATCTTGTGGTTGGTGCAGGAATGGAATTAAATATTGGTTTGATTAAAACAACAGGAGACCAGACTGGTGATGTTCCTTTATATTTCAATGGCCTGATTACACAAGATCCTGGTGACACCATCAGGTGTGTATTGCATAATTAGTTAATCAATAAAGTAATTATGGCAAGCACAAACAGAGAAGATATAGAAAAAAAATTTGATTTGGAGATGACCTGCGAATTAGGTATTTTTGTTGTCACAGACCATTCCCGATTCATAACCAGGACATTGAAATATATAGTGTTTTTGCAACTATAAAACTTTAAAGGAACATCACCAGTCTGGCCTCCTGTTGTTTTAATCAAATCAATATTATGTATATATATATATATATATATATATATATACATTAAAATATATGATAAACACAAAACGTGTTTGCATTGTAACAGACGAAGTTAGCTATTAATGAAATAAACTAATTAAAGTGAATACAATTTGTCTGTCTCGATATAAGTCAATAACGACAAGCTTATATTGGCAATGGCCATGGTTCCTGGACATATTAAAATTTCAAAATCCAAACCTGTTCCGTAGACGAATTTGAACCTCGAAACCCAAATACGTTTCGCAAAGGTGGTACGTGAATTGAAAAATAAAGAGAATCGAAATGGAAATGAAATAAAAAGTGAAATATCCAAATCTTCTGTGCTTATCAACAGGAACCCAGTAAAATTAGTACATTTCACATCAAAAATTTAGCAGGTCTGACTACACGTGTGTAGCCAGGCCAAATTAGCCGTTCCGCATTCCCGGTGCTAGAAATAACAGCCGTTTATGCGGGATTAAAGATCAGCTCTACAGTTAAGGAGCAATATACTATATTTTAATATACTGTATTTTAATGTATTTAACTGCTCAGAAATGCCCCTTTTCTTGGAGCTGGATTATTGTAAATGACTGAGAGTTTATTCTCAAAATATAATATAGTATATATATATATATATATATATATATAATTGGTGTTGGATGCTTAAAGCGTCCGTATGCGGTAGGCCGTATGAGCACTCGATGCTCTCATAGAGCAGAGTATGATATCACAGAAAAAAAGAGAATCAGTGTTGCGACGAATGGAATTTATTGGACATATTACAATCGTCTCTCTGATGACCAGTTCAAGGCACGAACGATGTGATGATTGAACCTGACTCTGAAAATCGCAAGATCCTCAGATACATCTTGATTCTACGAAGCAGATTTTCAGAGTCAGGTTCGATCATCACATCGATCGTGCCTCAAGCTGGTCGCCAGAGAAACGAATGTAATATGTCCAATAAATTCCATTCGTCGCAACACTGATTCTCTTTTTTTCTGTGATATATTTATATATATATATATAAAACAACAACAGAAGGCCAGATTGGAAAATTTACTTCAGAATTTTAATTCCATGAAATCATCATCACCGTTTTACGTCCGTTCTTCCACGCTAGCATGGGTTAGACGGGTTCTCCTCCTGTTGTGGGCAGTGTCTGGTCGGCTGACCTTGTCTTGCTCATACAGGAACTGATTCTGGCTTGATTTCTAGAGCTGGATGCCCTTCCTAACACCAACCTCATACATATTTTGATGGCTCAACTCCATCATCCAATTATGATACAAGATAGGATGATCTCATCAGGCAACAACCACAGAATTACTTAACAGGATTATGTAGAACCAAAACATAGAATTGAAGATAGGGAAAAGAGAATAGAAAATTGAAAATTCGATTGAGGGACTGCCTACAAAAATGCTGTTATATTGGTATGAGGAAGTCCCACAAATGCCACCTGATTCTAGCTTTTTGGGGCGGTAGGTGTTGTGGAGCGGGTACGAGTGGTACACAGAATGTCACTCTTTAATTATAGTTTTGGGTACACTGCAGCAGAGATCTAAAGATTCTAATCTATCTTGTAGCATAGCTTATAATAATATTGTCTAGCAGAGAATAGGGGTTGGGTTAAGACAAGATACTAACAATTATAATGTAGTAATGTTGCATTAATAAGAAGACTTATCAGAAACAATGTTTACTGGTACCTGGATGATGCTACGTTGGGTGGGCCCGTGTAGACTGTCTGCCATGACCTGCAATCGGTGGTTCCTGCTCTGGCGAGAATTGGCCTCGAGGTCAACTCGTCCAGGCTGGAGGTGGTGAATGTCAACCACAATGGAGAGGGCTTTGCAGCCTCCGTCTCGGACGTGCGATCTATTCTCCTCCAGGTGACCCCTAAAGAGGATGTCCTCATCGTCAAGTTGTCGATCCTCCCTCCGCACCGGCCATCTGCTGTACCATCAGGTTCAGGCTCCTGCAGCTCAAGACCCTCATGAGCAGACTTGGCATGAATGACGCCCACCCAGTTCTCTTTCTGCTATGGAACTGCTTCGCCATGCCGAAGCTCCTCTATACTATCTGTAGCGCTCCTTGCTACAGCCACACATCTCTCCTTGCTGACCTCAACACTTGTATCTGAGTGGCAGCTGAGGAGATATGCAATGTCAGGTTTGACCTCCCTACTCACCACCATAGGTGCTGAGCTGGCTAGCCACAGGTGTGGACCTCACGAGATGGACTGGCTCTTACAGCGCATCTCCTTCACCATCCTCTGGGGAAATGCCTTCTCTATTCTGTCTGCCGGGGCTGTGAGGCACCCAACGTGTGGAACCACATTTGCTCATAATAGTGGGAGATGAGGAGGGCAAGGGAAATGGAGGCAATGACAGTGGGAGTTTGGCTCCTCTGTGTTTGGATCTGGTGTACGTGTGTGTGTGTATGTTTACTTCTATTCCCGCATAAACTTAGTGAGGGACTTGTTAAATAAAGGCAGTTATTTGTTTTGTATCTCCAATGCCCCAGATTTATGAAAGTATATTAAGTGCTTGTTTATCTCCTTCATGCACATATATGTACTTTTGCTTTGGGGACTAAAATTGGCATGGTTTATTTTCGACCAGTCCAGTAGTCAAGTATATCACTGCAAAGTCCAAAGTAAATAGGTTTCAATTGACCGAGTATATTCAAAAGTGTAGGGAGGGGAAAATTGATTAATTAATTAGTCATTCCTCAAGCACTCTAGGTCAAATTTAGTCTGAACAACATGTTACTCCAAGGACCACAGGTCACTGGTTGATTGATTATTACACCCCATCAATGCCCACATATTGACGAAAATGGTATGAAGGTTTATAATAATAGTCCAGATGCTACTGATCATTACTAATAAAAGCTTTTTATTTAATTGTATATTTATGGATTTATTAATGAAAAACTTTTATTAATAATTGTTTCTACTTTTGGCACAAGGCCAGCAATTACCCCAGTGCATTACTGGTACATTATTTTATTGACCCCGTAAGGATGAAAAGCAAAGTTAACTCGGCAGGATGCTCTACTGATAGGTGCATGGCTTAGTGGTTAGAGCATTGGGCTTGCAATTAAAAGGTTGTGAGTTCAATTCTCGGACCGGGTGATGTGTTGTTTCCTTGAGCAAGACACTTTATTTCACATTGCTCCAGTTTACTCAGCTGTAGAAATGAGTACCAGCCTGCCCGCCCAGCCAGTGGGATGGCGTCATCTTATGGCTAAAGCAGCACGACGTGCTGTGACCAGCGGCGCCGAATGGACGCCCGACAGACTGGTCGGTCAAGGTGATCAAGGTGATATATATATATATATATATATATACATAGATAGATACACACACAATACACGCACGCACACACACACACAAACAAACTTGTGTGTGTGTCTCTGTGTGCCTTGTTTTTTTTGATACAGAAAGAATTTTGTCTCCAGTTTTTATTGCCGGGTCAAAGGCCACTGCCCTTTTCAACAACGTCAAATAACAACACTATATATATATATATATATATATATATACATATATATATATAGAGAGAATGAAAGTGGGAGAGACAGAGAGAGTAAGAAATGTGTGTGCGTCTATCTATCTCTCCAACAGGGGGCTCAAACATGTGGCCCGCGAACTACTTTTCTATGGCCCGTGGTAAAACCAATATTTCAGATTCCACTGGTGAATATAAGGCGGTGAGCTGGTGGAGTCGTAAGCATATCTGGTGAAATGCTTAGCGGTACTTCTTCCGTTTTTACGTTCCGAGTTCAAATTCCACCGATCTCAACTTTGCCTTTCATCCTTTTGGGGTCGATAAATTAAGTACCAGTTGTGAACTGGGATCGATGTAATCGACGGGACTCTAAACCCTAAATTTCATGCCTTGTGCCTATAGTAGAAATGATTATAACTGGTGAAAATCATCACCCACCACCACGTTTGGCCCACTGTGCCTCTCCTCCAGGACGTAATGGCCCTTTTATGTCCTTGAGTTTGAGACCCCTCTTCTACACGCACACACATATATATCCACTTTACTTTTTTTCTGTCTCTGGAATACGCCCATGCTGGAGCATCACCTTGGTAAGTTATGGGGACCTCAACAAACCAACAAGCATTGGTGGGAGTGCAAACACAAATGCCAAGACACACAGACATATAGACATATATACGACGCGCTTCTTTTAGTTTCGGTCGGTTTATCAAATCCACTCACAGGGCCTTGGTCGGCCCGGGCAGTGGGACTGAACCCAGAAACATGTGGTTGGGAAGCAAGCTCCATGTCACACTGCGCATATATATATACCACCCTATATCTAGAAAGAAAAAAAACCTAGATATAAAGATATTATAAGGTTCGCATCACCATTCTCACTTAATGTGAAAACTAATGTAGGTAACAAATTCCTAGCCCTCACAGACCTCCACTTCCCTGTTGGCCATAAATACCAAAAGATATTTAATTGCCATACAGTGAAAATATGATGCTCATGCACTAATAATGTTAAATCCTGCACCATCATCAAATGCAAAAGCCCTACACCATATGGATGGTCACGTAGAAGACCAGAAACATGCCCACTAGACCAACAGTGTAACACTCTGGTGGAGATATACCAAGCAAAGTTTACCTCCACCAACCAGAACCACCAAACTGAAGCCTGGACCTATGTCGGTATGTTCGAGATCCAGTTTAAAAACCGGTACCTGAATCACAAAATAACCTTCAGATATCCTGACAAAAAACATGCCACCCAGTTCGCAAATCATGTATGGCACCTTAAGAATAATGGCTCACCTTTTTCCATCAAATGAAAGATCTACCACCTATGTTAATGGGTTGAAATTTTGTCGCCTTTGTAATTCTGAAAAATGGTATAAAAATAATAATAATAATGAAAATATTGAGTACAGTGTTCAGGTGCACTACAACTCATCAAAAGTGTATGTATAGTACATAGGGTAACGTACAAATGTCAGGAAAATGAACAGTGCATGAGTTATGATATACACATGTGTGCATGTGTATGGAAGGAGTACATCAGGTGTAGTTTTGGCGAATTTCGGGAAGCATGAGGGTTTTAAAGGATGCAGTACCTCGGCAGCTAACAACTGACGCAGGCAGTTTGATCCATGCTTCAGCAACTCTAAGTGTGAAAAAATGTTTCCGAAAGTCATGGGAGTTGTGCTGTTTTCTGATTTTGTAGGCATGTCCACATGTGTTAGACACATGGAGATCAAAAAGGTGCTGAGGGTTGTTGTTGGCAAGATGGTTAATAACTTTGTGGGTGTTTACCAAGTCCATTGCCAGACGTCGGAGCTTCAATGAATCCATGCCCAGGGAAGCAAGGCGTTCAGAGTATGGTAGGTGTCTGATGGAGGGTATGCGCTTGGTTGCACGTCTCTGAACAGTTTCCAGGAGGTCAATGTTCTGAGCAAGATAGAGGTTCTAGACTGATGATGCGAATTCCAAGTGTGGTTGTACCATAGCTGTATACAGCTTTAAATAGATGGCTGGAGAGCGGCTAACAAAGGTCTTGCTGAGTGATGCCAAGATACCCTCGGCCTTCTTGACAATCTTAGAGACATGCTTTGTCCAACGCAAATTGCTGCTGACAGTAATGCCCAGGTCACGTTCACAAGAGGACTTCTTGATATCAGTGTTGTGGAGGGAGTATGTGGACGCTGGATTTTTCCTCCCAAAATGCATGGTGGTACACTTGTCCACAGCCAGCTTCAGTTGCCAGTCTGTGATCCATTGCTGCATTGTATCCAGGTCTGATTGTAGGAAATAGTTGTAGATTTCAGGATCAGTCCTTTTGATTTCAAGGTACAGCTTGATGTCATCTGCATATTTCAGTATTGTGGCATTCTTTAAGTTGGCATCTATGTCATTAATACATGCCACAAACAAAAGGGGACCAAGAACAGATCCCTGTGGTTCACCAGATGACATCTCATATGGTGAAGAATGCTGTCCTAGAACCGTGACTACCTCTTTTTGGCTGAGAATGAAGGATTTCAACCAGTTAAAAAGATCATCCCTCACACCCATTGCAGAGAGTTTTGCCATAAGTCTTTTGTGTGGCACAGAATTAAAAGCCTTAGCGAAGTCAAGGTAAACAACATCCATCCATGAGCCGCTGTCAGTGATCCGGGTAATGTCTTCAAGGAACTCGATAAGCTGATCACAGCAGCTGGATTTAGGGATAAATCCAAACTGCGAGGGCCGGATGAGGCTGTGAGAGCTCCAGAAGTTCCAAAGTGTTTCTCTGAAACAGGATTCCATCAGTTTGGCAATACAGCTAGTAAGACTGACTGGATGATAGTTGACACGTGACGTGCGGTCGCCCTTTTTGAACAGAGGAATGACACTGGCAGTTTTCCACTGCTCCGGAGTAGCACCATTGTTGAGACAGTATTGAAAGAAGAAAGAAAGCTGGTGCAAAAGGAAGTACCCGCCACGTTTGAGAAGCAGGTATGTAACACCATCAAGACCAGGGGAGGCATAGTTGCGTTTATTCTTAAGGTGATGTCGCAACATTGCAGGTGTAAATTCCATAGTTGTTATGGAATTTGATGTTAGAGATGGTGGAGATGGTACATTCTGGTTTTCAACAGTAAAAATGCTTGCATAGCACTCAGCAATGAGTTCTGCGCATTCTTTGGGATCGTCACTGATCTGGCTTGTGTGGGGATTGCGAAGAGGACCAACTGGAGAGTGAGGTCTCTGCTTTTAATGAACATATTTCCAGAACACCTTACTGTCAGGATTGATTGCTATGCACTGTTCAAATTCAAGCACTGCCCTTTTTGTCACTCGCTTGAGATGGTTGGAAGATTTATTCCACTTTTTTCTGTTGGCATCTGATTTATGCAGTTTATATTCCCGTTCAGCGTTCCGACGTTCTTTCCTGGCAAGTCGGACTGCTGAAGTTTCCCAAATTGCATTTTTTGGGTGTTTTTTTTTCGGCTTACGTGGCACCAATGCTGCACACGCTATCCATATTGAGTCCAGGATGCTCTGGAGTATAGTGTTCACATCTCTAGAGTTATAGAACTCATGCCAGTTTGGGAGCTGTAGCTCAGTGCAGTACAAGTTCCAATCTGCTTTCTTCCAATCAAAGCAGGCAGATTGGAGATGGTTCTGGTTTTTGTTGCTGCCCGCAAGAGCCAGATTGGCAATGATCATAGCATGATCAGAGTCGCCTAGAGGTTCCTCAGTAGTACAACTGATAACCACTTCAGGAGTAGTGGTGAAGATCAGGTCCAAAGTATTGTCACCTCTTGTTGGAGAGGTGACTAGTTGTGACCAGTTTGAGTCTAGCACTAGCTCAAGGAAATCGTTTGCACTTTGTGGCCAACGAAAGGTTTCCCAATCGATCTCAGGATGATTGAAGTCATCTGCAATAAACACATAAGTGGCTGTTTTCCTGGCAGCAGCTCTGAGGATATTGCAAAGCTGTGTGTCCCGATGGTAGTTGGGGGGGGGGGGGCGATAAACAACACCAAGCAGAAGTGTTGACATGGTCATACGTATGTCACAAAAAAAAACTTCTTGTGATTCGTTCAAATCAACGCAAGGAATTACCGAAAAGTTTGAACGAACGTAGACCATCACACCACCACCACAGCGATTAATGCGGTCCTTGCGGAAAAGATTGTACCCAGTAATGCTGAAAACCCCATCACAGTAAGGAATGTGCCCATGTTTCCGTGACTGTGATGAAGTCAAGGTCGATGCTTCTGACGTAGCAGTTAAACAAATGTATCTTGTTGCATAAACTGCGAACATTGAAGCACAACAATTTGTACCCTGCTTGCAGTTTATGATGATGTGTAGAGGATGGCAGGTTGTTCTGGTTTAGTTTCCCAGAGTTGTTGCAGTTTTTTCATTGCCAGTTATTGTGGGTAGAGCACACTCAGACCAGTTGGTATCTCTCTTCCACGTTTCACCAGCCTTAACAAACCTCCAGATCTGCCCATCATCACGCAGACTAAAACTTTCATGTTGTGCTGAGTTCCGATTCAAGGAAGCTGCAACACATAGCTTTGGACGTACATTGGGTGGTAGGCCTGGGCATGTTCGGAAGATAATCCGATTTTCACGCCCAGCTTTAACAGAGGCCAGATGATATGAAATTGCCTCAGCGGGTCCGAAAAAGACAGCCTGATGAGTTTTGGACCAGGTCAACCAAGGCGGAGAGCACCCTTTGGGGGAACACAGCCTAGGTCTTTGGCTGAGCTGGCAGCAAATGCCTGAAGATCAGCCTTGTCCTCTGGTACCCCAATGGTAATTACTTCATGGGTAGCAGATTCCGCAGTCTTCTCAGTGTGCCCAGATACGGCAAGAGGTACAGGGAGATCCTTTAGCAAGGCATTCCGATAAGACCCCTCATTGTGGGGTCCTACCCGAATGCTTGCTTTTATTCCTGTTACTTCCCTTCTTAAAGCAGAAATCATTTGTTGCAATTCTGCAAAATCTGTACTGGTCGATTGTTGTTGTTGTTGTTGCTGTTGCTGCTGTTGTTGTTGTTTGCTGCTGCTGCTGCTCCTGCTGTTGTTGTTGTTGATGATGATGATGATGTTCCTCCACGGGAATGGTAGGGAAGACACAGTCGTTGGTTGTTGGTGTCGAGATGTACTGGAAGCGGAAGACATGGGTTGTTGTTATTTCTGATGTTCTTCCACAGGAATAGTAGCAGAAGCCAGTGTCAAAGGTTTTTGCCGTTGTTCAGTAACAATGGTAGAGGAAGATACAGTCATCGTTTTTTTTTTGTTGTTGTTGTTTTTCAATAATATTGGTGGAGGCAGGCAAACAGGCCAGTCACTGAAAGGACCAGGATTTTAGCTGGACCATCTCCCAGAGTCCATCATAGCAATATGATGTGTCTTTTTGGAGCCTGGGATCCTCCGGAAGCCTGTGGCGCATTGAAGGCAGACAGAGATGCGACAGGTTCCACATTCGACCCAGCGATTACGGAACGAGTTTTCGGGTTCCGTACAAATATGGCAGGTGTGATTTTCTGGGCAATGTTCTATTTTGGAACATCGACCAGTTTTGTCGCATACTTCATCCATGGATATCACCATGGCAATTTTGTTATTTCTGCCCATCCGTAGAAAAACACAATTTCTGCCAGTATTACAAAACAAGGTTATCTTGTAGTTACCTGCGTTAAATTGTTTTTTTTAAAAGAAAGTCGGTAGTGTCGGCCCCATGAACTTCATTTGTTTTCTAATTTGATAACTATGACTATGAAATAAAACGCGTGGTGATATGGAAACAAATCGATTACGCTAAACGTAAATAAACATAAATAAGTTGCAAATACGTGTATTATCCCAAAGTGAAAAACCAAGTTTTGCATCAACGTGGTGATTTCAAAGTTTATTTATTTACACATGGTGGTGGTGATACGGAAATAAATGAAGGAAGGTTGACGAATGTCGTCAGATTGACATCACATTCTTCTACTTTCACTTCTGACAGCCAATTCCGTTGTAGTGCCAAACACAGAATGTAAACAATATAGGTTTAGCAGACTTGATTACGATAGAAATAAAATGTTTGTTTTTTGTTTTGTTTCCGTTTTCCTAAATATTGTGTGTGTGTGTACAATAGGATCTGCGCATGTAAACAAATAAATATGCTGCGTAAGTTAACCAGATAAATGTTTGTTTATGTTTTGTTTTTGTATTTCTGTTTCTGTTTTCCTATGTATTATGTGTGTGTATACAAAAAGATCTGCACACGAATATATATATATATATAATAAAAATGTGTATGTGGGTTAGAAGCGAAGTCAATGTTCAGAAATATTTTACAAATGTACGTAAGATTGGCCGGTATAGGGGTTTCTTTTCACTTGTGTGTATATGCATGTGGTATGTATCTATATTTAGATTTGTGTGTATATTGTTGTCTATAGATTTTGTGAAGTATTTAGTGCGATCCCTAACGGATGTAGTGATTTTTTTTTTCTTCCCCGTCCATGTCCACGCGTGGTTTGTTGGCGAAAATCAAATCAAATCAAATATACTTCGTTAAAATAATTCTATGTTGAAACTGGTACTAGTAGTCAGGAAACAATCAAAGTATATACTCTCACAACTAGCTTCAGATAAACACTGTCTCAACACACGACTTTATTGCTTTCGACACTGTCCTCATGAAAAAATGTATACTCTGAGTAAATGGCTTAGACGTAACTAACACGTATAGAAGTATACTTTGATTTACTAACTATTTTCATAAAGAAATTGGGCTCTTTGAATTAGCTGGAAAAAAATATTTTTCTTCAATCTTGGCTATCGTCTTGCAAAAGTTACCTCCCTTGATCTTACTTTCTTTGCTCATAATTTAAAAAAAAAAAATTTTTTAAAAACTAATTTCTATATTACCTGGCTTTGTTTAAGCTTTTATGATATATTTCAATCAACCCCAGGCGGCCATCTTTATTTTTATTATGACAGGCTGAATGAGTTATGGTCAAGAACCGAACAAAACTTAAGTACCTGTTTATGTCACTGTTGTAATTATATATATATATATAATGTGTATATATATCATCATCATCATCTTCGTTTAACGTCCATTTACCACGCTAGCATGGGTTAGACGGCAATATATATATATATATATATATATATTTGTGTGTATATATATATGAGGGAATGAATTCTGTGAGAGAACATCGTTATTTTTCTCCCTCATATCAAGAATTTGAAGACAATTCCTTTTCACCTGATGAGATCAGTGATAATCGATCATGGCTTCACAATCGATCTATCTCTTATTGAAACATGTGTCGTGATTAAATGATTGGAATTTTACCTTGCCTTCGGATATTCATTTTGATATATATATACGTCCACTTTGCATCTCATTTCTACAGCTGAGGAAACTGCAGCAATGTGAATATATATATATATATATATATATATATATATACATAAATGAAGTAATTCCGTCGGAAAAGTCCAGGAAAAAAGAGTGCTCTATGTAGGTAACAGAGCTTAATAGTTGTGTAATAAACAACATAAGGCAATTATTCCATTTACCAATGGTTTCTTAAAAGCAAAAAATTTTGCTTTCAATCATCAGAATGAAAAAATCCTGGTCTGAAAAGCATACACACACACACACACACACACACACACACACACACACACACACACACACACACACACACACACACACACACACATATATATATATATATATATATATATATACACATACACTCATACATACACACACATATACACATATATATGTGTATATAAATACACACACATACATATGCACATAAATATCAACACATCCATACATACACATACATATATACAACCACACACACATATATACACATATATATATATATATATATATATATATATATGCAAAAGTTCTATTTAAATTGTTGGGATACAACAAGCAAACACTTTTATAACTGATATAAAGCACTCGAGAAATAATTGGAGTAAATATACGATATTAACAAATGGAAACTATATTTATAAAACCATATCTATTTTATTATATTATTATACATATTTCAAGGATACCATGTTAAATTATGGTATGCTTTCATCAGACAAAATACAATATATACCAGTTTTATAAATAAATTTTAACATACCCTTTCAAAATGCAACCGTTACTTTTGGAAGACATCAGGATATTGGATTTGTTTATCTTAGACTAAGATAAACAAATCCAATATCCTGATGTCTTCCAATCCAATATCCTGATGAAGGCATACCATAATTTAACATGGTATCCTTGAAATATGTATAATAATATAATAAAATAGATATGGTTTTATAAATATAGTTTCCATTTGTTAATATCGTATATATATATATATATATATATATATATATATGCATACACATACACATACATAGCTATACACACATACATATACATAC
>OZ024749.1:11277857-11382857 GCA_964016885.1 Eledone cirrhosa | reverse complement strand
AGCAACTGGTCTGCACCCCTACACCTTGTTCCTAAAAAAGCCGAGAATGATTGGCGACCATGTGGGGATTATCGTGCACTTAACAATTCTACAGTACCCAATAATTACCCTGTACCTCACTTGCACGACTTTTCTGCCTCTCTGCAAGGCGCACGCATCTTTTCCAAGATAGATTTGGTGCGTGCATATAACCAGATACCTATGGAGCCTGCAGATATTCCAAAGACCGTAATCACAACACCGTTCGGTTTATTTGAATTCCTGCGAATGCCGTTCGGTCTGTGCAACGCTGCACAAACTTTTCAGCGGTTTATCGACACCGTGTTACATGATCTACCCTTCGTATATGCGTATATCGACGACGTGCTGGTAGCATGTACTTCCGAGCAAGAACACGAGAAGCACGTAGATCTCCTTTTCCAATGTTTGGCCGAGTACAGTATTATCATCAACCCCAGCAAGTGCCTTCTCGGTGTTCCTTCACTGTCCTTTCTCGGGCACATCATTGATAAAAACGGCATTCGTCCACTTCCCGAGAAAGTAGAAGCTATCTGCAATTTTCCAGCACCTACATCATTTCGGAAACTGCGTGAATTCCTCGGTTTGGTGAATTTTTATAGGCGGTTCATCCCTCATTACGCCGACGCAGCCAGACTCCTCACGGACCTTCTTCACAACCAGACTCGCAAAAACGAAGAGATCACTCTAAACGAGGAAGAATTAACATCTTTTAACCGCCTGAAGGAAATGTTGGCAAACACTTCTATGCTCGTTTTCCCCAGGTCTGGCGCTCCTCTTTCGCTGCTAGTGGACGCATCAGACACGGGGGTTGGAGGCGTTCTACAACAACATGTCAACGGCGTGTGGCAACCCTTATCCTTCTTTTCTAAGCGGTTGCAACCTGCAGAAACGAAATACAGTACGTTTGGCCGCGAACTCTTGGCAACCTATCTTTCAGTTAAACATTTTTGGCATGTGCTCGAAGGATCGGATTTCATGATCTACACGGACCATAAACCACTAGTTTATGCGTTCTGTACCAAACCTGATCGACATTCACCGAGAGAACTCTGACACCTGGATTTTGTCTCCCAATATTCAACTGATATTCGGCATATCAAGGGATCAGACAACGTAGCAGCCGACGCCCTGTCCCGAATGCAGCTGAATGCAATACATGTGCATTCAGGCATCGACCTTCAACAGATCGCAGCTGATCAAGAGACTGACGAAGCGTTTGTAGCACTCTCAAGACAGGAAGTAGCTGGAGTTACTTCCCGTTGAGGTTGCAGAACCTTCTTAGGGACTTCCGTCTGAGAGAACTATAAAGGAGAGAGCCGAAAGCTCTCTTTTAACCTGCCTGGCCCTTCGGCCAGGCGCGTTCTGCCGAGGGTATACTCTCTGGCAACCGGAACATAGTAATGTAAAGACCTCTTGGTCTCTTGCGCGCTGACTTCAAAACGGTAAACAACTAACTTTAATTCATCCTTTCATCTCTCTTGGCATGTCAACTATTCTGCTCTACATAGCTCAACCTTGTTAAATAAATACTGTACATACAACCCAGTGTCTTGTTATAAGTTTATCAAGCTCTGAGATTCGCCATCCCTCAAGTTTCAGCAAGTTCCCATTCCTTCTTCTCCGGGACAAATTTGGTGCGACCTTTCTACAGGTCATGAACAACCGTATGTACCACAGATGCATCGTCGACAAGTTTTTTCTGCGTTACACTGCTTGTCTCACCCGGGAATCCGGGCTACACAGAAACTCATCTCTGCTCGTTTTGTGTGGACTAACATTAACAAGGACATGCGCGACTGGTCCAGGAGCTGCATTGCCTGCCAGAAAGCCAAAGTCCACAGACACATCAAAACTCTACTCGGCACATTCGCGCAACCTGATGCACGTTTTCATCATGTGCATATCGACATCGTCGAACCTCTACCACCATCACAGAACTGCACACGCTTGCTCACCTGCATAGATCGTTTCTCCCGTCGGCCTGATGCTTTTCCAATAAGTGATACCTCAGCAGAAACAGTCGCTAAAACTTTGGTTTTACACTGGGTATCACGTTATGGCGCCCCAGCAAAGATAACAATGGACAGAGGACGCCAGTTTGACTCCCACCTCTTCAGGGAACTGACTCGCCTGTTAGGATGTAAAAACATCCACACGACAGCTTATCACCCGCAAGCTAATGGTCTCGTGGAAAGATTCCATCACCAATTGAAAGCTGCAATAAAAGCATATCCAGACAAGACACACTGGTTTGAATACCTGCCACTCATCCTTCTGGGCATTCGATCCACCGTTAAGGAGGAATTCGGACACACACCTGCAGAATTAGTGTACGGCACCACCCTGGTTCTACCTGGTCAGATGGTTGCTCCCATCTCTCCTCAGGATGTTCCAGACCCAGGATCATACGTACACCGTCTTCGACAATATATGTCTCACCTTGCTCCTGCAAGCACCCATCAACAGAACACGGCCACACACATACCTTCAGACATTAAAGATTGGACATATGTTTTCGTTCGAAACGACACCATCTCAGCTCATCTTCGACCTCCATATTCTGGCCCTTATCGTGTTCTAAAAAAATATCCAAAATATTTTATTCTCGATCTAGATGGTAAACAGAATTCTGTCAGTGTGGACAGATTAAAAAAAGCCATCATGGATACTGTTACAGTCTCTACACCAGAAACTCCAACAGATTGCTGTCCCAGAAAGCCACCTGTTTCATCCCCAGTCACGAGAAGTGGACGACGTGTCCATTGGCCCGCCAAGTTGGCACAATATGTGAATTACCGTTAACCTCAAGTGAGTTTCTTAATCATTCTTCTTGTAAAACATTTCCATTTTTCTTGTGTTTACTATTTCCAGTTTCAAATACAATTAACTTTCTGTTTGAACAATTGCAATTTTTAGTGACCATGTGCTCATGTCACGAAGAACATTATTTATTATGAACATTATCTATTACAAACACTATTTAAGAACAAACATTGTGTATAGCATTGTGTATAACATTTTTTTCTTCTCTCATTCTTGGAGGTAATCATCAAGGCGAAGATGCATTTATTCCAAAGATTCCACTTATCCCTTCTTCTACTGAGCTGCCATTCCAATTCTCAAGATTTCAGTTCCCTGTTAGAGCCAGTTTTGCTATGACCATAAACAAAGCTCAGGGTCAGAGTCTCAAAGTTGTAGGATTTAATTGAAAGAATCAGTGTTTACCCATGGACAGTTATATGTAGGTTGTTCACGAGTGGGAACATCTAGAAATCTTCATATACTATGCACGAATGAAAAAACAAAGAAGCTGGTGTATCTGGAAGTTTTAAACTTTTTTTGTCACACACACCACGGTCTCTCCTCATACTGTAAATCAGACAACGCATCCAATACAGTCGTTTTCTCTGCTACCTGTCTTCTCTCTCTTATCAAATGTTCACCTGGGCGAAGCCGGGTACCTCATCTAGTATCATCATTATCATTTTACATCTGCTTTTCCCTGCTTGCAAGGGTGGGATGGGTCTTATTCAGCACAGCATCTCTCCACTTGTCACGGTCCTTCGTCATCTCCACCGTGAGCTTCAGCGATCTGAGGTCTGTTCTCACCACCTCTGCCCATGTTTTTCATGGTCTACCTCTACCACGTCTTCCTTCAACTGGCATTTCTTGGCACTTCTTCACCCATCGGTCATTCTCCATGCGCATCACATGTCCATACCACCTCAGTCTCCTCTCTCGCACACTACATTCTATCCCTCTCAGACACAGTTTCTCTCTCAACACATTCATGCTTGCCTCATTTCTCTCCAGCCGTCGCATATCCTCTGCAGTTGCTGCCCATGTCTCACTACCATGAAGCATCACGCTCCTCACACAGGCATCATATAACCGGCCTTTCGAATGCAGGGAGAAACCCTTCTTCGTCAGCAGCTCCCTAAACTTCTTCCAACCCATCCTTATTATAGATACTATGGCCTCAGAAGACCCCCCTCCCATGCTTAATCTGATCTCCTAGGTACCGGAAGCTATCCACCACTTCTATAGCACCTGCCTGCATTTGAAAAATGTGTCTATCAATGCGACTTCTACTGTCTAATTTCCCTGTACATCTACTGCATACGTATTTCTCCCTACCTGTTAGTTTGCCTGCTATCCCACTACATCTCTTGTGTACCAAGGATCTGCATTGTGTGCATTTTGTAGAAATTATGCCAGTTCCTTTTCTGCATATCGAACATGGCCATTTCCCTGACGGAATCAGAGTTTTGTCCTCTTTTCTACTCATCAACACTTTTGTCTTAGTTAGGTTCACTCTCGGTCCTCTTGCTTCCAGCTGCTGTTTCCATAGCCAGAATTTATTCTCTAGCTCCTCTACTGATTCTGCTATAAGAACCAGATCATCAGCATAGAGAAGTTCCCATGGACAGCCAGTCTTAAACTCCTCTGTTTTGACTTCGAGGACTATAATGAACAAGAGCAGGCTGAGGACCGAACCTTGATGTACTCCTACTTGTATCTGGAATTCCTCACTAAACTCCATTCCTACCCTGACTTTACTGACAGCACCTCTGTACAAAGTTTGCACTGTCCTCACAAGCCATTCCTCAACACCTAGTTTCTTTAGGGACCACCAGATGATAGATCGGGGTACCCTATCAAAGGCCTTCTCTAGGTCAACAAAGGCTAAGTATAGTGGTTTATTCTTCTCTAAGAACCTCTCTTGTAATTGTCTCACCATCTGTTGTACTTTTCCCAGGCACAAAACCAAACTGCATCTCATCTAGTTTGACCCTTTCTCTAATTAGTTGTGCTAATATCCTTTCTGCCACTTTCATAACCTGATCCATCAGTTTTATACCCCTATAATTGCTCCTCTCCAGAGCATCCCCTTTACCTTTGTAGCAATTTATGAGAATACTTCTGCACCAGTCTTATATAGCCTGATTGATGATGCATGCAACCAGTTTAGTGCCTACGTCCCCTGATGCCTTCAATATCTGAGCAACTATCCTCGATGGTCCAGCAGCCTTACCATTTTTCATTTCCTTAATCGCCTCTTGGACCCTATATTCGTCAATCTCAATAGCTGGTCCCTCTGTCAGATATACTGAGGGTAATTTCTCTCTCTTCCATTTGTTCTCCACATTCATCAGTCTCTCATAATGACATTTCCAGGCCTCTTTTTTCTGGTCATTCGTGACACTAAGTACACCGGCATCATTCCGGACACATTTATCTCCAACAACATCCTGATTTGCATTGACACACTACCTTGCAATGTGGAACACCGCACGCCTCTGATCTTCCCGTCGCAGAACATTAGCAAACCTCCTATGTGGGTATGGTGTGGCGTGCGGTGGCCGGGGGCGGAGTGCTCGACCGGAAGGGGTCTTTTTGACCGGAAAGATGCTCGACCGGAAGGGCCAGGAGAGGGCCTCTCTCTAGTGGTGACCAGCATATGGTGAGGACGCGTTTTGGGCAGCTCCCGGTTTTAAGCAGTCGGACGCACGTGGAAGAGGAGTACCTGCAGTGGAAGTTAGCGGCGCCTGTGAAAAGCGGTAAGTGAGATAGCTTTTTCTAACCACAAGCTATTTCGGCGACTGAAAAAAAAAAAAAAAGAAAACACTTGCCGCAAAACAAATCAGAAGACGACGACAAGACTACGGATGAACGAAGCTATCAGGCCATTCACCGGGGAAGGTGATGTTGTCGCTTGGCTGCGGAAGGTTCGGCTGGTCGCGGGCTTGCAGAAGATAGAAGACGTGGCCGGTCTCATTGCATTGTACCTCGAGGGCGACGCGTTGGTACTCTTCCTTGAGTTGGACGAACACAGCCAAAGAGATGTGCAGAAGATTGAGAGGCGTCTGATGGATGCATTCGCCGAGGGACCGTTGGCGGCTTTTGCTAAGCTGGCGAGAATCAGGTGGAATGGTGAGCGCGTCGACATTTTCGCAGCGGAAATAAGGCGGTTGGCTATGTTGGCGGGCTACCAGGCAGAATGCGAACGCACGGTGCGGTTGGCATTCATCAATGGATTTCCGGACGACATAGCGGTGAAACTGCAGCAAGTCCCGGGGTACAAGGAGATGGAAATGCGTTCACTGGTGGAACAAGCCCGGATCATAGCGGAAGATGCCAAAAAGAGTGTCGCGGCGATAGCGACTACGGAGGCTCAGGACACCTGGCAGCGAAATGGTCAAAGGGAGGCAACCTCGGCACGCGGCCGTTCGCGAGAATTTAAGGGCCGCTGTTTTAGGTGTCAGGGCCCGCATATGGCTAGAGACTGTAGAGAGTCGAAGCCGGATATAATCTGCTACCGGTATAAGCGACCAGGCCACATCGCTACTAACTGCGACCAGGGAAACGGTCCAAGGGGAACTACTGCGCCGGTAGTTTCCCCTTACGAGTAGCGGCGCTGCCGGTGGTGGAAGTCTTCGTGAGGGGGAAGCCACAGCGAGCCCTCGTGGATACGGGCTGTACGACGACACTGGTGACCGCGGGGGTAGCGCAGAGGTGGGGAGGGAAGAGCAGCGTAAGGGCAGTGGACGGCAGGAAAATTGAATGCCGAGGTCGCAGCGAGATGGAAATAGCGGTACGGGGAAGGACGATAAGGCTTTCCGCCATCGTGGTAGACAGTGTGGTGGATGGGATCGGCGTGGTTATGGGCATGGACGCGATTGGCCGTCTAGGGGGCATCATGGTGAACAATGTCGGTGTGCCGTTTGGTGCCGCTGCATCGGTATGCGCTGTGAGTGCACGTCATGAGAACCAGAAGGCCCACGAGGGGCAATACCCCGCTTACACTGTACAGGACAAGGACTTCAAGGCCGTGTTTGATGGGCAGCGATGGGTTGTTGAGTGATACTGGAAGGGAGAACCACCAACACTGAAGACCAAAGTGGGCTGCTATCAACACACATTGAAGGGAAACGCTAGGGGCGAGTTCGAGCGAGAAGTAGAGAGATGGATCGAAGAGGGCAAACTGCTTCCCTGGAAGGAGGAGGTGAAGTGCGGAGTATTGCCGTTGATGGCGGTGGTGCAACCCACGAAGAGCAAGGTGAGGCTGGTGCTGGACTACCGAGAGCTGAACGAGCACGTGTCATGCCACACGGGTGGCGAGGTCACGGATGTCTGTGGGGAAACCCTGCGTGAGTGGAGACGCATGACGGGGGGGTTCAGCGATCGTGGATCTAAAGTCGGCTTACTTGCAGTTGCATATAGATGAGAAGCTCTGGCGGTATAAGCTGGTCAGGTATAAGGGCTGGACATATTGCCTGACCAGGCTCGGTTTCGGGCTGAGCTCCGCACCGAAGATCATGGCGGCGGTCCTCAAGACCACTCTGGGGAGGGCCGACAAGATAAAGAGGGCTACTAACTCCTACATTGACGACATCCTAGTGGACGAGTCGGTGGTGTCGACGGCGGAGGTCACGAGCCATTTGCGGAGGTATGGACTGACTGCGAAGCCATCAGAAGCATTGGAGGGAGGAGCCGCGCTGGGACTTAGGCTACGGCGAGATAAGATGGGCGTTTTGGTGTTCCAGAGGGGAAACGAAGTTCCGGAACTGGGCCCAAGTATGAATAGGCGGGAGCTTTTCTCGGTGTGTGGAAAGCTGGTGGGTCACTACCCGATCGCTGGGTGGCTCCGGACGGCATGCAGCTATGTCAAGAGACGAGCGGGAGGGGTGACTTGGAGTGACAGAGTGGGAGAGAGAACGGTGGCCATGATGCAGGAGATCGTGGGGAGGGTGAAGGCCGACGACCCAGTGCAGGGACGCTGGTACGTTCCCAAATCACGGAGCGGGACCGTATGGTGCGATGCCAGCAGCATAGCGCTGGGTGTCACGTTGGAGATAGGAGGTGTTGAGGTCGAGGATGCAGCCTGGCTTAGAAAGAAGGATGACTGCAGCCACATCAATGTAGCCGAGCTGGACGCGGTGTTGAGAGGGGTGAACCTCGCCCTGCGGTGGGGGCTGCGCACCATCGAGATACGCACCGACTCGGCTACCGTACTCGGATGGGTAAGATCAGTGCTCACCAGTGAGAAGAGAGGCATGGCGGAGATGCTGATAAAGCGCCGCCTGGGAACGTTAGGAGAGCTGGCCACCGAGTTCGACCTGAAGCTGAGCGTAGTGTTCGTGCCTTCAGAGAAAAATAGGGCGGACATCTTAACTAGAGTGAAGAAAGCCTGGATGGAAGCGCTGGAGGAGGTAGAGGATGAGATAGCTGCCGTGTGTCGGCTGACCGAGTTAGACCTGAAGGGGTTGCATGACATGCACCACATGGGGGTGGATAGGAGCCTGTTCCTAGCCAGGAGAATCGACTCGGACGTTAGCAGACACAGTGTTCGGGGGGTGGTTAGAGGCTGCGTCCGATGTCAGTCCATTGATCCAACCCCGGGTGTGCACGAAACGGGAAGCCTCCCGGTGGATGTGATTAGCGGTGGATGTGACGCACTACCGGCAGGGAACGTACCTCTCGATGGTCGACTGTGGACCGGGTCGAATGGCGATATGGAGGGAGATGAAGACTGGAACAGCCGAGGAAATCGTGCAGACGTTGAGAGAGGTGTTCTTGGAGCGGGGCCCTGTGGATGAACTGCTGATGGACAACAGCGCAGCGTTCCGCTCAGAGGCACTGAGGGGGATGCTCGATGGATGGAAGGTGGACCGTTTCTTCAGAGCGGCGCACAGGCCGAGCGGGAATGGAATCGTGGAGCGACACCACCGGACGATCAAGGCAATGGCGGAGCGGGGCCATATCTCACCAATGGAGGCAGTGTTCTGGTACAATATGTCCCCTCGGGTTGGACAGGTCGAGGAATCGGTGCCACACAGAGCAGTATTCAAATACGAGTGGCGGCACCCGTGCACGCCACCACAACGGCCAGTGGGGAGAGAGAGTGCATTCGTGCAGGTGGGCGAAGAAGTCTGGGTTAAGCCCCCAGATGCACGGTGCACATCTCAATGGGGAAGGGGAACGGTGACGGCCGTAAATTCAAAGAACAATGTGTCCGTGGACGGGGTACCACGTCATGTCCTGGATGTAAGAAGAATCACTGTATCGACGGACTCCGAGGAAGAGGAAACCCAAGATGAGGTGGAAACCCAGAGCCCTGCCCCAATACTACGAAGATCGCAACAAAGTCGTAGACCACCGACCTGGACGGCAGACTTTCATATGCAGAGGGACGAGGGGGAAATTGATCCTTGAGATCAGGGGGGCGTGTGGGTATGGTGTGGCGTGCGGTGGCCGGGGGCGGGGGGGAGTGCTCGACCGGAAGGGGTTTTTGAGTGCTCGACCGGAAGGGGTCTTTGACCGGAAGGGCCAGGAGAGGGTCTCTCTCTAGTGGTGACCAGCATACGGTGAGGACGCGTTTTGGGCAGCTCCCGGTTTTAAGCAGTCGGACGCACGTGGAAGAGGAGTACCTGCAGTGGAATTTAGCGGCGCCTGTGAAAAGCGGTAAGTGAGATAGCTTTTTCTAACCACATCCTACTCTCAGCCTCCCTGCGTGCTAAGTACACCTGACGTCTAGCTTCTCTCTTAGCGGCTGTATATCCTTCTCTACTCCCACCCTTTTTCCAAGCCTTCCATGCTAGTCTTTTGTCTCTAATGGCCTTATCTTCTGTGCTGTTCCATCACTAGGTCACTCTCTGTCTGGTTGGAGTTCTGCTCCAGCCAAAAGTTTCATCAGTAGCCTGCAGTAAGTTGTCACGTAAGAAATTCCAGTTATTATCTGTCATACGTCTCTAAATCGTCTTCTTTTTCGTCATACACATCTTGAAGGGCTTTCCTAAATTTGTATTTTAGTGAAAGGTCTTTTAGCTTCCAGACCTTTCTTCTCCACACCTTCCTGTATGTCTCATTCCATTTCTTGCTTACTGAGATATCACTAACGACTAACCTATGCTGTGGGGTACATTCTTCCCCAGGGTATGCCTTGGTATTTGACACTATCTGCCTGTCCCGCTGCCTAACTAGCAGGAAGTCAATCTGGCTTATGTGCTCACCAGATTTATAGGTTATTAGGTGGTTGGCAGGTTTCTGGAAGTTAGTGTTGCAAATAGTCAGTATATATTTATACACAAGTGTTTTATCTGGTTCTATATATATGTGTGTTTGTGTATAATATATAAATATATTTATTCTACGGATAAACAATGTGACCTCAACGTGGTCTTGAAGGCAAAACAATGTAAATGAAATGAGAAACGTGGTAGCTGGAGGTTGGCACTATCCTCCTTTCTGATTGGTCAATACAACTCGCCCACTTTTAACACATGCGAGGAAGGGATTGAATGAATAGTTATATGTATGTATATTTATATGTATAGTTGTATATATATATATATAGTAAAGGATAGAGAAATACGGAGATGCATAGACAAACAGAGAAAGAAAGAAAGAAAGAAAGATATTAGTTTTTCTAATTAGTTTTACAACACATCAACCGCTAACATAAAAAGTAACTCAAACATACAAACATACACATTAAGAAAAAACTAAAAAAGCGAGGAAATCAAACAAGGACGAGAGTATAGATTTATATAGTATTCATTCTAAATTTGTAAGTAAATATTTTTTCAATATATATTTAATCTCCTTTCTGCTAGGATGTGAGGAAAGGATTGATAGAGAAATACAGAACGAGAGAGAAAGACAATCTGCGAATTTATAGTTTTTGTTTTCCTGTATTTAATTTCAATAATACATGCCAACCATCCTTTAAGTAAATTCCGTAAGATAACAAACAGCTCAAACATATGTACAGTACATACACATCGCAGACTAAAATAAGTTAAAGAATATTCCTTCTAAATTTGTAAGTAAATAATTTTTGAATATACGATATATATTTAATCCCCCATTCTGTTTGAAAATAAAGGCAGAAAATTAATTAAAACAAATTTAATTATTGAAATTAATTTAGTTTTCTCATCCACCTTCCAATTTCTCTCTCTGTGTATAATGTATATATATATATATACAATAAAATACTTTAAAATTATTGCCAGATTTTAGCAGTTTCTAAACGGGTTCTCTTCCTCAGCCGTTTTTAAATGTTTCTTCTCTTCCCTCCATCCATTTATTAAGTGTATTGCTGATGAAATAGTTTAATAAATGAATATAACAGTCTATAGGTGTGGCGGGGTGAGTGAAAGTGGTTTATTTAATAAAATATTGCTGAGCGTTGCAAAACTAGCAACATTTTAGAATACACTAACTTATGTAAGTCATTTGCAAATTTAATTTAAACCAATATTTTGCCAGTGATTAATTCCACGAAGAAGTCGAGTTCTGTTTTATATATGAGTTGAATTTTATTTCAAATCCACGTTGAATATATATTTTCCAGCTACAGAAACGTGGGATATTCCTAATATTGTTACACAAAAGCTGCGATATTTGAGTATATACCTGTTTTACCTTATATATTGTTTCTTTTAATGCACGTTCAAGTGACATATACTACAATTAATTCTGTGCAATGTAATTAAGCAACCTTTTTGTCACTGTTTTATCTAGGTGTTTTTTTTTTTTTATCCGCGTGTATTTTCCACTTCCAAGGGTGTGTGGAGGGGGTCACTGGATGGTACCTCAATCTTTCCTATAAATGCGAGAGTGACCGGCCACCTACAATGTTCTGAAGACTCACCAGAAAGCTTGATGCCAGGCTGCTCTCTCCCAAACACAAGATTAGGTGACGGATTTGCTTCACACACAATATATATTTTTGTGTCTCCTTTTCGTCCACAATCGCATTTTCCTTAAAACATACTTCTATGGAATTTTCCTGTAACTCTTACGTCTCTCGTTCCCTCTCCTGCCTTCAGTCCTCTCGTTTTCTCCCCTCTCTCGTTCTGTCTCTGTGTCTCTCCCCTCCTTACTCTCCCACTCTCTCTCCATCTATCCCTTCAAGCAACAACCTCCTATGTACTGATTGATATTTTTACAACAGCCGTTTGACTTCTATTCAGTTATCAGTAGTACTGCTCCAAAAGAATGTCTAATAATAAAGCTGAGAAAAATAAGCTTTTTCCCAGTTCACTCCCTGTGATCGTTTTATTTTATCTTTCATAATTGAGTTTCTGCAATTGAGAAATGCTACCGTATGTAACACGACGTATATATATATGTGTGTGTGTGTGTGTGTGTGTGTGTGTGTGTGTGTGTGTGTGTGTGTGTGCGTACGTGTTTGTGTCTGTATGCGTGTATATGTATGTACACACACATGTATTTTTTATATGTATACATAGATATAAGGATTAAACTAATATATATCTTCATTGCACTATATCGTTCGGTGTGTTGTTTTCCGTTTACTTTTCGCACACACACACACATATATATTGTGTGTGTGCGAAACGAAGCTGTCGAATGGGACTAATACACCTTTGGTTGTGTTCCCATTCACTCAATAATTTAATAAGTCAGTATCATTAAGATATCAACTCAAGGAAATTTGAGTCGACACTAATACGTTAAATAGTGAGAAAAACGATTTCGTGTGGATAGACAATTTGATTTTCCGATATACAGAAATATGTAAAATCCCGACCGCGGTGCCAAGCGTTTTCGTCTTGCGTGCTTAGCAAGGCTATCTATCCGCGAGTGATTGGACCTTCTCTGTATATAAACCTGTAGGTTAAAGAAAAAAAGCAAGAAAGGAGCACATGCACAACACGCTCCTGAAGTTGAGGGTTGTTCTATCGACTGGGTATTAAACAACCCAGTGGGGATTTCGACTGTTATAATTATTTGTTTTATTTTTTTTTTACACGATTGTATGTAAAATCCCCGGCATGTCTTTGTTTTGTCCCCTTTTCTTGTGCGCCCTTGTGGCAAATAAAGAAATCTATCTATCTATCTGGCTAATAAAGAAACATATCTAAACCTAAACCTAACCTTAATCCTAATTCTGGAAAAAGCGTCGATTGCAAGCATCTAAGAGGTCCAGGAAAAAACAAACAAGGAAAGATAATTATTTCCGACCAAACATGAAGGGTGTGTAGATCTGTGAAACTCAAATGGTCTTTTAACCCCACCTCCCCTTTTCTACAAATATAGCCGGTTTCGACTAGTTTGGATTCATTGATAACATGCGAAAAAAATCGCAGGAAAAACTGTAAGGGAGCGGACCCACGTCACCCCTTCATTCTCCGGGTCAAAAAGTTGATTGTCATCATCTAGATTAGCTGATATCACACGAAAAAATCGAGTGGGGTTTTATAATAATTGTTTCTACTTTTGGCACAAGGCCAGCAATTACCCAGTGCATTACTGGTACTTTATTTTATCGACCCCGTAAGGATGAAAGGCAAAGTTAATCTCGGCGGGATTTGAACTCAGACCGCAAAGGGCCGAAACTATGCTGGGGTTTTATAATAATGTATATATACATATACCTATACATATACATCGGTGTACAAATTTTTGGATCACCACTACTATAGCTAGAATGCTTATTTTGGGATTGAAATTCCTACTGATGTCTATTTAACATTTTCCCTGCTCTACCAAAGTCATATTAAAGGTTATGGTTAGTTAGAATATCTAGATACAGAAAGTAATGAAGAAAAGAATAGAAAAATGTATTCTACGAAAATTATAAAACATTTGCAGTACTTCAGTATTTACAATGTTTTTAGCGAAGATAGATTTATAGGTTTGGCTACCTCTAGGAATCATTTGTGAGAGATTTTGATGATGGCATTCACTGTGATGTTTTGTGGGGCATTCGTTTTTCACACAGCCACTCCTCGTGGGAATGGTGGCTGAATGAAATTTACCATGCTTTCCACAACAGTAGAAAAAGACGAAGGATCAAAATATCTGACTAATACTGACTAATACATAGTTACAATTTCAAGGAAATCAGTCTGACGTAACGCCTCAAAAAGCCCCTAAAAAGCTGGAAAAAATGCAGTTTTTCACCTAATGCGGGCCCTAGGGGATCAAAATGTTCAATTTTTTTAATGTGCATAACACTCCCTGAAATATAAGTAATACACATGTAAAGTTTGAAAAAGATTGGTTGGGTACTTCTCGGGTTTCACACACACACACATACACATACATACATACATACGTATATCCCTCCTCAGTTTTATATATATACATATATAGATTAAAATAACAGATTAAAGTTTAAGCAAAGAATCGTTGCTTTCATCCTTAACAGGATCTTCTGAAACTAAAAACATCAATCTGTGAACGCAGAAGTAAATATTTCGAAAAACGTTGCAACCGAAGGAAAACAGGAAGACGATACTTTGGTTCGTGTTCCCTGGTAATAAACGGAAAATAGCGAACATAATACGTCATCAATGTTTGTCAGAATGTCGTAATGCAGACAGCCAGGCATACAGACAGATATTATAAGAGCACGATGGAGATGGATAACTGGCACCTAACACCCCTTTAACAACAGAAAATTGAAAAATAAAAGCTGCAGTTAATATCTTTAGACCGCATGGAATATATAATTGTAAGTTTGAAGTCAATCGGAGTAGAAATGTGGATTTTAGACTTTGCAAAAATGAGGACACACAGACAATATCAGTTTTATATATATAGATAACGCCAAATATCTCTCCTGTGTCATATATATATATATTTTGGGTCGTCAGGTATGAAATTGTTTTTTTCTACAAATTTCATTCATACATGACGACCCAAAATATATATGAAATTGTTTTTTTCTACAAATTTCATACATGACGACCCATATAGTAGCAAAATGGCCAAGCGTTGTTCGGGAATTGATATAGGGTTCTTATATATTTGATATATATTTATCCTTATCGAGCCTCGTGAAATAAATACGTTTGTTTATATTTTGTTATTGTGTATGCAAAAATATCTGTACACGAATATATAATTATATAGATATATCTCCTTATAATATATAACCAGCAATTTCTCTGTCTGTCTGTCCGACAGTGGAAACACATGCGCGCGTGCGAATGTTTTTTGCGCACGCGTAGAGAGAGAGTGAGAGTGAAAGAAAGTGACAGACTACGAGAGGGGGATAGCGGGAGGGAGAGAGAGAGAGAGTGAAAAGACGCTAAAACACGTACGCGCGTGCGAATGTTTTTTGCGTATGCGTAGAGAGAGAGTGAAAGAAAGAGACAGACTACAAGAGAGGGATAGTGGGGGGGGGGGAATTGAGGAGTGCTACAGAAACATATATACATTTCTGTGTGTGTGTAATATATATATATACACACACACAGAAATATATATATATACACAGAAATATATACACATTTCTTTGTGTGTAATATATATATATATATATATATACACACACAGAAATATATACACATTTCTGTGTGTGTAATATATATATATATATATATATATATATATATCTATATATATATATATATATATATACACACACAGAAATATATATACATTTCTGTGTGTGTAATATATATATATACTAGCAGAAAACCACCCTGTGGGCGGTTTTCTGCTAGTCTTTTTATCTAAAACAGAGAATGTCTGTCTGCTGTCTGTCTCTCTGTCAGTTCCCTAAAACTCAAGAACCACCCAACCGATTGTTTTAAAACTTTACACATGTAATACTTATGGTCCTGTGAGTGTTTTGAGAAAAAAATATTTCAAATTTTCAATGTCCTAGGTACCGCATTAGGTGATTAAGCGATCTCTCTCTATAATTCTTAGTCTTTCTTTTTAGATAGATACATAGATTTAACGTTGCGCCCTTATAATATCTGTCTGTATGTTTGGCTGTCAGCATTACGACATTATGACGCTGTGTGTGTGTGTGTGTGTGTATATATGTATATATAGTGTGTGTATATATATATATAGTGTGTAACGTTTTTCGAAATAGTTACTTCTGCATTCACAGATTGATTTTTTTTTAATTTCAGAAAATCCTGTTAAGGGTGAAAGCAGCTATTCTTTGCTTAAACTTTAATCTGTTCTTATAATAAATATATATATATATATATATATAACTATATCTATATATAATATAAAAAAGAGATGTTTCTTGGTTGGTTGGTTTAATCACACGAAAATTACACACACACACATCTAAAGAGAGAGAGACAAGAAGGAGAGAGAGAGAGAGTGAGATAGGCTGTTATACAGAGAGGTACAATTAAAGTCTTAGATATTCAAATAGAGAGAGGGAGAGAATGGACATAACGCTGGTTTACAGACAGAGACAGAGACGGAGAGGGAGATCTGCGCGTCCCTTGTTTCGTGGCCAGCGTCTCTAAATGCGTCAGTGAATATTTGTGTGTGTGTGTGTGGTGTCCCACAATAAATCAAAGTATCAATAGGTTTGTCGTTATACCAGTCATTGAAAGTTAAGTGATACTAACTACAACACAAACCTATTTTACAGAACACAGAAAAAATTGATACTATTTGAAATTAAACTACGGTGTATATGAATTTAGCTTTTTTGAGGAGTGTCATATTATAATTGACCTAATTCAGATGACAGAGTGTCAACCTATTCTCTAAAGCTGCGATTTGCATTTCTATTTATTTCTATTTTTTATATTGCTTTGTATTGTTTGTTTTTTTTCACAATATTTTCCAAGAAAATTGATTTCATCATGTCACAAAAACGCCGCTCATCTATTGGTGTAGTTACAATGTCACTCATCTATTGGTGTAGTTACAATGTCACTCATCTATTGGTGTAGTTACAATGTCACTCATCTATTGGTGTAGTTACAATGCCACTCATCTATTGGTGTAGTTACAACGTCACTCATCTATTGGTGTAGTTACAATGTCACTCATCTATTGGTGTAGTTACAATGTCAGTCATCTATTGGTGTAGTTACAATGCCACTCATCTATTGGTGTAGTTACAACGCCGCTCATCTATTGGTGTAGTTACAATGTCACTCATCTATTGGTGTAGTTACAATGTCACTCATCTATTGGTGTAGTTACAATGCCACTCATCTATTGGTGTAGTTACAATGTCACTCATCTATTGGTGTAGTTACAATGTCGCTCATCTATTGGTGTAGTTACAATGCCACTCATCTATTGGTGTAGTTACAACGCCGCTCATCTATTGGTGTAGTTACAATGTCACTCATCTATAGGTGTAGTTACAACGCCACTCATCTATTGGTGTAGTTACAATGTCACTCATCTATTGGTGTAGTTACAATGCCACTCATCTATTGGTGTAGTTACAATGTCACTCATCTATTGAAGTAGTTACAATGCCACTCATCTATTGGTGTAGTTACAATGTCACTCATCTATTGGTGTAGTTACAATGCCACTCATCTATTGGTGTAGTTACAATGCCACTCATCTATTGGTGTAGTTACAATGTCACTCATCTATAGGTGTAGTTACAACGCCACTCATCTATTGGTGTAGTTACAATGTCACTCATCTATTGGTGTAGTTACAATGCCACTCATCTATAGGTGTAGTTACAATGCCACTCATCTGTTGGTGTAGTTACAATGTCACTCATCTATTGGTGTAGTTACAATGTCACTCATCTATTGGTGTAGTTACAATGCCACTCATCTATTGGTGTAGTTACAATGTCACTCATCTATTGGTGTAGTTACAATGCCACTCATCTATTGGTGTAGTTACAATGTCACTCATCTATTGGTGTAGTTACAATGCCACTCATCTATTGGTGTAGTTACAATGCCACTCATCTATTGGTGTAGTTACAATGTCACTCATCTATAGGTGTAGTTACAACGCCACTCATCTATTGGTGTAGTTACAATGTCACTCATCTATTGGTGTAGTTACAATGCCACTCATCTATAGGTGTAGTTACAATGCCACTCATCTGTTGGTGTAGTTACAATGTCACTCATCTATTGGTGTAGTTACAATGTCACTCATCTATTGGTGTAGTTACAATGCCACTCATCTATTGGTGTAGTTACAATGTCACTCATCTATTGGTGTAGTTACAATGCCACTCATCTATTGGTGTAGTTACAATGCCACTCATCTATTGGTGTAGTTACAATGTCACTCATCTATTGGTGTAGTTACAATGCCACTCATCTATTGGTGTAGTTACAATGTCACTCATCTATAGGTGTAGTTACAATGCCACTCATCTATAGGTGTAGTTACAATGCCACTCATCTATTGGTGTAGTTACAATGTCACACATCTATTGGTGTAGTTACAATGTCACTCATCTATTGGTGTAGTTATAATGTCACTCATCTATTGGTGTAGTTACAATGCCACTCATCTATTGGTGTAGTTACAATGTCACACATCTATTGGTGTAGTTACAATGTCACTCATCTATTGGTGTAGTTACAATGTCACTCATCTATTGGTGTAGTTACAATGTCACTCATCTATTGGTGTAGTTACAATGCCACTCATCTATTGGTGTAGTTACAATGTCACACATCTATTGGTGTAGTTACAATGTCACTCATCTATTGGTGTAGTTATAATGTCACTCATCTATTGGTGTAGTTACAATGCCACTCATCTATAGGTGTAGTTACAATGCCACTCATCTATAGGTGTAGTTACAATGCCACTCATCTATTGGTGTAGTTACAATGCCACTCATCTATTGGTGTAGTTACAATGTCAGTCATCTATTGGTGTAGTTACAATGCCACTCATCTATTGGTGTAGTTACAACGCCGCTCATCTATTGGTGTAGTTACAATGTCAGTCATCTATTGGTGTAGTTACAATGCCACTCATCTATTGGTGTAGTTACAACGCCGCTCATCTATTGGTGTAGTTACAATGTCACTCATCTATTGGTGTAGTTACAATGTCGCTCATCTATTGGTGTAGTTACAATGCCACTCATCTATTGGTGTAGTTACAACGCCGCTCATCTATTGGTGTAGTTACAATGTCACTCATCTATAGGTGTAGTTACAACGCCACTCATCTATTGGTGTAGTTACAATGTCACTCATCTATTGGTGTAGTTACAATGCCACTCATCTATAGGTGTAGTTACAATGCCACTCATCTATTGGTGTAGTTACAATGTCACTCATCTATTGGTGTAGTTACAATGTCACTCATCTATTGGTGTAGTTACAATGCCACTCATCTATTGGTGTAGTTACAATGTCACTCATCTATTGGTGTAGTTACAATGCCACTCATCTATTGGTGTAGTTACAATGCCACTCATCTATTGGTGTAGTTACAATGTCACTCATCTATTGGTGTAGTTACAATGCCACTCATCTATTGGTGTAGTTACAATGTCACTCATCTATTGGTGTAGTTACAATGCCACTCATCTATAGGTGTAGTTACAATGCCACTCATCTATTGGTGTAGTTACAATGTCACTCATCTATTGGTGTAGTTACAATGTCACTCATCTATTGGTGTAGTTACAATGTCACTCATCTATTGGTGTAGTTACAATGCCACTCATCTATTGGTGTAGTTACAATGTCGCTCATCTATTGGTGTAGTTACAACGCCGCTCATCTATTGGTGTAGTTACAATGTCAGTCATCTATTGGTGTAGTTACAATGTCACTCATCTATTGGTGTAGTTACAATGTCACTCATCTATTGGTGTAGTTACAATGTCGCTCATCTATTGGTGTAGTTACAACGCCGCTCATCTATTGGTGTAGTTACAATGTCAGTCATCTATTGGTGTAGTTACAATGTCACTCATCTATTGGTGTAGTTACAACGCCGCTCATCTATAGATGTAGTTACAATGTCCACCAAACGATTGAAATCTTTCAAGTGAAAGAGAACCTCAGAGACAGCAAACAGAAAGATTAAGACAACAAGAAAGACAATTACAACTTTCTGAAAGTGAACAGAACTCGAGAAGGGAAACAAAGATTAAGACAAGAAAGACGATTGCAACAAACTGAGGCTGAATATGAAAACCACCGAGGGGCAATGAGAGTTGTGATGTAAACATGACGGACACAAAGGACTTTCCAAGGCAAAATAAACTGGCTAAGAGCTGCATTTTCATATGATCCATTGAGAAATTATAGAAATGATCCTAATGTTGTGATTGGTAGCATGAATATTATATGCAGTAGTTGTGGAGCAAGAAAATGGAAAAGAGAAACACTTGGCATGTGTTGCTTAGGAGGAAAGGTCAGATTTCCACTGATACAAGACCCTCCACCTGTTATTCGTCTACTGCTTACAGACCATACTAACAAAGCTAAACACTTCAGGAGCAATGTTATGCGGTATAATGCAGCATTTCAGATGACGTCCTTTGGGTCTGAAAAAGATCATACTATCTATGGTTATTTCACAACATTTAAAATCTGAGGACAATGCTACCATTTAATTGGCAGTTTACTCCCCTAGCCTAATGAGGAACCAAAATTCCTTCAAGTTTACTTTTTGGGCAACTAATAAATCAGTCAGTAGCAAAAATTTTTATTTGTTTCACTTCATGTTAAGAGATTGCTTTAACCATATCCTAAGAATGGGAAGACTTACAAGCCCATTAATGGTTGATGTTTATGCCAAGATTGAAGCTGAACAATTGGCATTCACTAAAAACAAATAAGCTAAACTTAGAACAGAACAATACATCCATTTGAGAGACGCCATTATAACTGATGGAATGAATCCTTCCAGTGTTGGTCAGCCAGTCATTCTGCCATCTAGCTTCACAGGCAGTCCACGCTATATAGCTGAGCGCACACAAGATGCCATGGCATATGTACAAAAATTTGGTTGTACAGATCATTTCATTACATTTACATGCAATCCTACGTGGCCAGAAATTCAAAATGAACTGTTAGAACAACAATATGCAAAAAATAGTCATGACATCATTGCCAGAGTTTTTAATGAGAAACAGATCTTGATGTGGCTGCTAAATGATGGACAAATCTTTGGCGAAATAAGATGTTGGCTTTACACTATTGAATGGCAGAAAAGAGGTCTTCCTCATTCCCATATGCTAATTTGGTGTACAGACTACATTCACTTAGATGAAATTGATAAAATCATAAGCGCCGAATTGCCCGATCCTGATGAAGACCCAGAACTATTTACCATTATCTCAAAACAAATGATACATGGTCCATGTGGCAGTACCAACCCTAAGTGTGTGTACATGGGAAGTAACAAATGTGAAAAAAGATACCAAAGGTCTTTTCAACAAGAAGCAGTAACTGGAGATGATGGATATCATCAATACAGGCGGAGAAGTCCTCACTGTGGTGGAAAAACTGCGATTATTAAGACACGAGGTCAAGATGTTCAGGCTGGTAACAATCCTCTCCTTTGCAAAATCCTTATGCTCACATCAATTATGAGTACAGCACATCAGCAAAATCAATTAAGTATGTTTGTAAATATGGCAACTTTTATTATTGGTAGCGATAACCCATTTAATGAAGTTAAAACATACCTAACAGGGAGATATATTTCTAGCAATGAAGCCATATGGAGAATCTTTGGTTTGACATACACAATAGACACCCAGCGGTAGTGAACCTTGCAGTCCATTTGGAAAATGGTCAGAGGGTATATTACACTGAAGAAAATGCACAATTGATTGCTGCGTCTGCTCCAGACACAACGCTCACTGCTTTTTTTAAGCTTTGAGGAGAAGATGCCTTTGCTAAAACCTTGCTTTATCATGAGGTTCCCACATTCTACACATGGAATAAAAAGAAATGGAGCAGACGAAAGATAGGCAATCATGTGGAGGGCTATCAAAGCAAGTGGTGCAATAGGAATAATTTACACGGTCCATCCTTGATATAGGGAATGTTTCCATTTGAGGTTATTCCTTCACACTGTTAGAGGGCCAACATGGAACTCCCTGTACAATGTATGCTGAAGAATGTAAATTGGCCTACTTGAAGATGGGGAATATTGGAAAAAGACATTGGAGGAGGCAGCTGCCACACAAATGCCTAAAAAGCTTTGACAGCTCTTTGACAGCTCTTCGTGCAATATTTCAGATCCCTTGAGTCTCTGGGAAAGCTATAAGAAAGACTTGTCGCAGGATCAAACTTCAAAACACTGGCATTAATGTAAATTTTTCTCCACCTACCTATAATGAAGCACTTTCAGAAATTAACAACCACCCATGGGCAGCAACTGCAGAGGATATGCGACGGCTGGAGAGAAATGAAGCAAGCATGCTCCGTTGGATGTGCAATGTCAATGTGCGTGAATGACCAAGCATAGATGAGTTGAGAGAGGAACTGTGTATAAGAGGGATAAGTTGTGGTGTGCAGGAGAGAAGATTGCGATGGTATGGACATGTGATGTGCATGGAGGATGACCGCTGTGTAAAGAAGTGTGAAGAAATCCCAGTAAAAGGAAGACGGAGTAGAGGAAGACCAGGAAAAACATGGGTGGAGGTGGTGAGAGCAGACCTCAGATCACTGAAGCTCATGGAGGAGATGACAAAGGACTGTGACAAGTGGAGAGATGCTGTGCTGAATAGGACCCGTCCCACCCTTGCAAGCTGGGAAAAGCAGACATAAAATGATGATGATGATCATATATGTAAAAGGTACACAGAAATAACAACACAATTGATACAGTATATGGAAGGAATATATTAGTTTAACACTCGAAATAGCAGGAAGAGGGTCTTAATGTTCCGGACGCTAGTCCTTCATCAGAAGAAAGAATGAGGAATAAGAGAGATTGAGGGGACGGGCAGGGTGGAATTGGCAAAAATGTTTTTAGAGAAAAATAACAGGTCCATTCATGTTGCCATCTCTTGGAAAATTGTTGATGCCAGCGTTTTGTGTAAGATATACTTTTTTAGAAAAGTGGATTATGGTGCACGTCTACCTGAAATGGAAAAAAAAACGTTTTGTATAAAGAGCTATACTTGTGCGCATGTGTGTTATTATACGTCTGTATGAAGCTAAGAGGATATGTGTGTGTGTGCTTATGTAAGTAAAAGTGTGTGTGTGCTTATGTAAGTAAAAGTGTGGGTGTGCTTATGTAAGTAAAAGTGTGTGTGCTTGTAAGTACGAAGCTATGAGCAAAGGTATGTTAATAGAAGGGTATACATATATATACACACACATACACATATATATATATATATGGCCGGGTGATGTGTTGTTTCCTTGAGCAAGACACTTTATTTCACATTGCTTCAGTTTACTCAGCTGTAGAAATGAGATGATAGGACTGGGGTCCATATCATTCCACTGCAAAGTGGTCGTGGAGGTGTCACGGCAAAAAAGCACCCAGCACTCACTGTAAAAGGAGGTTGGTGTTAGGAAGGGCATCCAGCTGTAGAAATCAAGCCAGAATCAGTTCCTGTCCCACCCTTGCAAGCAGGGAAAAGCGAACGTAAAATGATGATGATGATGATATATATATCATTATCGATTAACGTCTATCTTCCATGCTAGCATGGGTTAGACAGGTTTGTCCCATTTAGAGGCAAGTTGGGTTGCGTGACTGTGTCTCGCTCATATAGGAGTGTTTCTGGGTGGTTTTCTATGGCTGGAGGCCCTTCCTAACGCCAATCACATTTATAGTGTGGGCTGGGTGCTTTTTACACGACCTCTTTACAGTGTGGGCTGGATGTTTTGTGGTACCAGCATAGTATATACACATATAAAGGGGTAAAGACCCCCTTCGGTCACGATTTGCACCTAGAAAATTTCCTTCCAAAGCACAAATCCGGGCAAGGTTGTCTGTGGAAGACCAGCAGTCGCCCATACATACCAGCCTCCCCTCTCTATGCCACCGATGATGTCCAAGGGAAAGGCAATGGCTAATACAGCTTGGCACCAAGTGACGTTGCAACTCATTTCTACAACTGAGTTAACTGGAGCAACATGAAATAAAGTGTCTTGCTCAAGGAAACAACGCATCACCTGGTATGAGAATCAAACTCACAACCTTACGATTGCAAGTTCAATGCTCTAACCAGTAAGCCATATATATATATATACACACACACACACACACACACACACACACACACACACACACACACACACATGCATATATCATGATAAAATATACATATATATATATGTGTGCATATACATATACATACACACATCATATAAAACATTAAAAATGTCACATTGATCTTTAATACATGGTTGTTTTTAATGAAACCATGGAGGGTTAGCTGGTTTGTGTTATTTCATTGTTCTAATTCATTCAAATGAATTATTCTGTACATAATTTCTGAGCCTGCTGTGACTTAATAAAAGAAATGTTTTTAAATCTGTAATTATGAAATAATGGTGAAAAAAGAAGCTGTTTCCATTATCAGGGCTTCAATTATATATAGGCTTTGGCCTACAATTCATAAAAATATTTCCAATTCAGTCAACCTCTAAAACGTTTACCAACTACTCATCTAACGTAATATTTGTTGATTACAAGAACCAATGAGGGAGCTCTTACAGTGTTTCTTGACCTACTAGAAATAGCAACACAATTTTCCTCAATCACATCCTTACTGCTTTAGAAATGATACATTGGATAATGTAGTCCGAGGTATATTTTGTCAGAAAATATAATTAAAAAGTGAAAAAGACAGTATGTTGAAGGCTTTGAATATAGTGTTTGATCAGGATTGACCTGTTACAAAAGAGTAGTTTTGCTCGGGGAGGGGGAGGGGTGATTTATCTTGGGTGGCATGGAACTGCCAGAGCAGGGTCATTTTGTTTCAGCTCACTGAACTCTGAATTCAAATCCCACTAAAGTGAACTTTGCTTTTCATTCTTTTCTACAGCCAACTCTGACCATATCTGACCATCATTACTATGGCCATCTATGACCAATACTATGGTTGTACTTAAGAGTAGATATCATTTTTGATGATTTAGTGTTAAAGAATGAAAACTAATGCTAAAATAAAAACTCTATATTAAAAAGTGAGAGTGTGTAGCCTTAAGGTATGGCTTATAATTAAGTCTAGCACTAATCATTTACCATATTCTGGCATAACTGAAGTTGGATTCAACCTTCTATATGTTTTGACTATAATTATTTTCATAAGCTTCTCAGAGATAGCTTTCTCCTACATCTCTAAGTAATATTAGTTACAAGACAACTTGTTCCAGCTGCTGATTTTAAAAGTACATTATGTAGTAAATGTTCTCTTTAAAATTGGGTCTGGTTTGAGGAAGGTTTGGCTCATATGTTATTGTGTCAACATCTGTCAAGCTAAAAGACGATGTATAAATAATTTTTACTTTAGGCAGAAGGCTAGAAATTTTGGGGAAGAGAAAACTGATTAAATTGCCCCCAGATTGGTACTTTGTTTTATTGACCCTGGAAGGGTGAAAGACCAAGTTGACCATGGCAGGATTTGAACTTAGAATATAATGTAAAGTCGTTAAATACTGCACAACATTTTGTCTGACAAGTGCCAAGATTGATGACATGTAGATATGAGATGTGTCAGAAAAGAAACAGGAATGGGGTTCCCAAAATATTTCAAATCCAAACTACAAGTTTTCCCCTTTGAAATAATCACTTTTGAATCTAATGCACTTTTCCATCCTTCCCCTCCATGGAAGGAAAACAAGTCTTGGTTCAGTTTCAAGATGCTCAATGATATCCTGACACAACACCTGCATGGTTACTGTTCAGCAGCTTTGGCACCATCTTTGTGCAGATCTTCTGCACACCCAAATCTGTGATCATTTTCCAAATGTTACGATTCATGCCCAGCTCACTTGCGACCACTCGAACAGTCAGCTGACCATTGTCATGCATCACATGCCTCACGCGTTCAATGTTGGCCTTAATCCTGCTTGTTGAAAGCCTTCCACTTCTGGGAGTTGTCTTTGCGTTCCTCTTTGAACCTTTTGTGCCACTCAAAAACTCGTGAGCGCGACATAGTCTCATCTGCAGAGAGTTGAGATTACAGTTATATACTCCCCAGGTATTACGTCACACAACCCACTAATCCCCACCCACTCATAGCTCACATAGAACACTAAGTCGTTACTTTTCTGACACACCTCATATATATATCATCATAATTTTTATGTCCATTGTTCCATGCTTGCATGGGTTGGGCTTGTCTTTTTCAACACAACATCTATCCACGTCTCGATTCCTTGTCATGTTCACTGTGAGTTTCAGAGATTTGAGATCAGTTCTCACCACTTCTGCTCAAATCTTCCTTGGTCCTGTTCTACTGCAGTTTCCTTCCACTGGAATTTCTTGGCACTTCTTCACCCAATGATCACATATTCATACCAATGCAGTCCTCTACTTCTGAATCCTGTGAATGGAGAGAGCCACCACAAACAGAAGTAGCCTTAAAACAGTTCCCTGGGGCACTCAGCTTATTATTGATGTTTTCTTTGAGAGGGGCCCCATTGACTGCAACAGTCTGGATTTTGTCTTTTAAGAAGTGATCAGCCACTCACCTACTTTACTAGTTATGTCGAGTCTGTGTAGTTTGTGACATATAATTCCATGGTTGTTTTCGTTATTCCATCTTGTTTTGTGTGTTGTCACACAACACACAAAAACAAGATAGTGTAGGACAGAACAAAAGAGACACAAAATAAAAACCTAGTCAAGTCACTGAGGAGGTCACAGATTGTGTGATGAAAGATCTTTGACAATATATAAACAAGCTTCCGGTTATCGAACTAACTAACCAACCAACCGAAAACTTATAATAATTTGAAGTGAAAGCTTACAGGTGCTTATGTTTTTATTGGCAACATGACCCTGCCAAAGTATGGAAAAAAAGCACCCAGCACTCACTGTAAATGAGGTTGGTGTTAGGAAGGGCATCCAGCTGTAGAAATCAAGCCAGAATCAGTTCCCGTATGAGCATGACATGGTCAGCCGACCGGCTACTTCCCACAACAGGACAACCCATCTAACCCATGCTAGCGTGGATGAACGGACATAAAACGGTAATGATGATGATGATATATATATAAATAAAAGTTTATCCCGGGTTCAATCGGGGGTAACCACAGTAAGTAAGGTACTCAATACATAGCAGAGTATACATTTTTAATATAGAAATGGCTTCTACAGGACTAGAACTGTTTCATTTGGGAGAAATCATCAGGCTTCCTGAGGATTTTTTCCCGAATGAAACAGTTCTAGTCCTGTAGAAGCCATTTCTATATTAAAAAAATATATATTTATATACATACACACATTTATATATGCTGGATTCTCTCATTGCGAATGATAAATGAGGGTACAGCAAGGATTTTTTTAAAAATAAAAAATAAATGTTAGTGTGTCTAGATTCCATGTCTATGGAGGTGCGCAGTTGTCATACAGCTGGCCTGCAGTGGTCAGGCAAACCTTTTGACAGATGGAGCATGTCACAGACTCATTCTACTTGAGAGTCTGTGGATCACCCACCACGTTTCCTCGAGTGGACTGCAAGGCTCACTTTGTTCTGTGTGATAAAACCACGGTGGCAAGTAAGGTAGCCATTTTGAGGAGCAGCATGCTGCCAGCAGGCATTGATATTTGCATGTAGTTGGTCACGATGTTCAAGTTAATGCCACTCCTACTTTTGATTAGATGAGAAGCGACACAAGCCCCAGTTCTTATCTTCTGATGCTTTCTTCTCCCACGAAGAGAAGGGGATGTTGCATTGTTTCAAATTGTCCTTGAGTTTGTTTTTTGAAGCGCATGAGTGGTCGTCTAACTAGCCTCCCTGTCGGAAATTGACCCTAAAAACTTAGGAAGTCTGCTATCTCTCATACAAGAAACATGTCCTGTTCACCTGAGCTGGACTTTGATGAGGATAGCTTCAATGCCTGATACGTTACATTTAGTTAGACCCTCATTGTTTCTAATGTAATTGGTTAGTTTTATGTTGCAGATGGTACGTAAGCATCACATGTGAAAAACATCAAGCTGACTGATGTGCTTTCGGTACAGAGTCCATGATCCAGCACCATAGAGTAGCGATGTCAGTACTACCGACCTGTACACATGAATTTTCACCCTTAATGGGACATTGTGCGTGTTCCAAAGCCTGTGGTAAGGCCTACCAAAGGCAGAGCTCACCTTCCTAATACTGCGCACTATTTCTTAGTTTATCTTTACATCATTGGATAGAATGGAGTTAAGACAGGTGAAGGAGGAAACAGTTTTCAAGACCTTTCCATAGAAACAACAGCGGGAGGATAGTTATGGGAAGGCTGGTGGACAAGCTCCATCTTTTTAATACTTATGGTCAGAAGAAAAGCATTAGATGTGTGAGAGAAGTTGTCAGTGATCCACTGCATTTGCTCAAGCTTGTGGGCCACACGTGCACAGTCGTCTGCAAAGAGCAGGTCACAAGCAGTTTGCACTATGGTCTTAGTTCTTGTTTTGTGGCGTTATTGGTTGAAGAAGCCACCACTTGTTTCATATTCAAACCTCACTCCCTCTTTGACATTCTCAAAAGTTGTTTCCATCATGACAAAGAATTACAATGCAAATAGGAGTGGTGCAAGAACGCACCCTTGTTTTGTTCCATTTGAAACAGTGAATGGGTCGGACACTTCTCTGCTGGTTCTAACTGAAGCAATCATCCCCCGTTGGAAAGAGATGATGATATTAAGCATCTTTTCTGGAACACCTAACTTCTTAAGGACAACCCAAAAAGCGTCCCTGGAAACAGTGTCAAAAGTTTTTGTAAGATCAACGAAAAGGACAAAGAGATGCTTTTGTGTTCCCGTGTGCTTTTTCCTGCAGTTGCCTCAGACTGAAAATCATGTCCATGGTGCTTCTATAATCCCGAAAGCCACACTGTGACTCAAGCAAGACTGAATTGGCCAGAGCGTTAAGTCTGTTCAAGATAACACTGCCAAGAATTTTTCCAGCAACACAGAAGGGAAATACCTCTATGGTTGTTGCATTTGCATCTAATGCCTTTGTGCTTGTAAAGATGGACAATAGATGCATCCTTAAACTCCTATGGAACTGATCCTGATTCCCAGATTAAGAAGAGATCACAAATTTTGCAAATCAATATATAGAGGAGTCCTTCTATACTCGATACAATTGGTCTAATCTGGAGATTAACACTGGTTTTGTGGGTTTTAATGAGGTGGTAGAATGTTGGCAGTCTGCTGTATCTGGTGGGGAGGTTGTTTTTATATTTGTTGGGGAGTTGTCTTCGTCCAGGTGGTGTTGATGTCCTTCTCTCGCATGTTGTTTAGAAAGAGGTGTTGTTTCCTGGTGAGGTTAGAGAGTATCTTCTTATGTTTCTGCAATATGCTAAAAACAGACTGCTTAAGTCTAGAGAGTTTGAGGTTAAGCTCTCGGTTGACATGCAGTGGAGAGAGTGGGTGGTCTGAGTGGTATATAGGAAATTGGTGGTGTTCATCGCAGTAGTGGTGATGTTGTCAGTGGTGTTGTTTATGACAGAGCCATTTGAGTTGGTAGGCAGCTCAGCAAAAGCTGGCTTCAAGATTTAGTTTAATCCAGTCGTCTAGTTGCTGAGTCAATATAAATTTTGGGCCAAGCCTGAGAAGTTTAAGTTCTTCGTGTAATAGTGATCCTGTCAAGTCTGGGACTTGAATTGTTGGTAATCTCAGTGATGGTAGTTTCTTGACTGCCTCTTGTTGTAGTGTGAATAATAGTTGTTGCGCGGATGTTTCTTGCAAAGCCATAGGAATTTTTGTTTCAGTGCTACCAAGAAGCTTTGCCAGTTTGAGATCAACTCTACACACATGGAAGTGTTGTCAGCCAAGCTTGTCTGAAATGTGTGCAGGGCAACAAAACCATCCTGCATGCACTCATCGAGTGTCTGAGTATTGCTGGCCTGAGGGTTTATGTCAAACACCTGCTGTCACCCAAAATGTTTGTAAACTGAAACTATTTTTTCCCATACAAAATGTTAAGAGAGTAATACAGTGAGAGAGAGTGTATATGACAGAAAGATATCACCATAGTAACTAACTACTGAGAGCAAATGACGCTTTCGCACCGATACTCCCAGCTTGCCGACAACTGTTGTTGCTGGCTTGTGTGTTCATTACTAGAGACACTGTTTATCACACAAGATGTTTTATGTTCGGAAAAATTGTTTGTGAACCGATTTGATCGTGTTGAAGTACTACTGCTAGCTGCAAAAAGCTTTTCCCTTAAAATGAAAGGCAGACTGTATGATGCGTGCATACGAACAGCAATGTTGCTTGGTAGTGAGACCTGGGCGTTGTGTGCAGAAGACGTGCGTAGATTAGAAAGAAACGAAGCTTGCATGCTCCAATGGATGTGTAATAGTAATATACGCGAACGGCAAAACATAAACGAATTGATAGAGAGACTAGGCATAAGAGGAATCAAATGCTGTGTGCAGGAGAGGAGGTTGCATTGGTATGGACATGTAATGCGTATGAAGAATAACAGCTGCATAAAAAGGTGCAGAACACTAAAAGTCAATGGAAGCCTTGGAGTGGGGAAACGAAGAAGACCTGGGATGAGGTGATAAAAGCTGGCCTTGCCTAATTGCACCTCTCAAAGGCGATGACACATGACCAAGACCTCTGACATTACACAGTAATGCAGAAGACCCGACTTCCCTCAGGTACAAGCCAAAGCTGAAGCCTATAGACAATATCCTCCCCCCCCCTCCTCCCACTGTAAAGTAGTCGTGTAAGTGTTACGACAAAAATGCACCCAGTCCACACTGTAAAGAGGTTGTGTAGGTGTCATGGTAAAAAGCACCCAGCACTCACTATAAATGAGGTTGGTGTTAGGAAGGCCATCCAGCTGTAGAAAAGCCCAAATCAGTTCTGTATGAGCAAGACATGGTCACCTGACCTGGCATTGCCCACAACAGGACAACCCGTCTAACCCATGCTAGCGTGGAAGAATGGATGTAAAATGGCGATGATGATGATGATGTTGAGCAGTGTTTGTGAACCGAAGTTCCACAGTATATATATTAATTGGGTTTAGATTAGTAAGACCAGTTTAGATTAGTAAGACCCTTGTTCAGCTAAGTATTCAATATTTGGGAAAGTAGAGTGTAGGTGTTGCAAAGTGTTAGTGCCTGTCAAAATGGCGGGAGCTCAGCCGTCGGCACTAACTTTTTACAATATATATAGTGGACCTGATATCACTGCTCTACACTAACACCAGAGCCCAAGTCATTACTCCTGATTGGATGATGGAGTTCTTTGAGATACTGGCTGGAGTGCTCCAGAGAAGTACATTGGCTCCCTACCTTTTTATCATCGCAGTGGACTATTGTATGCGCCTTGCGCTGGCGAAACACCAGGACTCTGGCTCAGAGCAGGAGAGTTAAGGCGAAAAAATATCAGATGCTGAATTTGCTGACGACATAGTTCTGGTGAAAAAAACAGTGAAGGAAGCAGAGGATGCAGGAGGTGGAGACTATCAATGAGTGTGGGGCTAAGAATGAATGAGATGAAGTATCTGGTAGAGAACATTAAGAAGCCAGAGAAGATTGTGAATGTAGGCAGGAAGCCGCTATAGTTGGTTGAGGACTTCCTGTATCTGGGAGCAAAGATTGGGAACATGGAGGAAGATGTGGTTGAGAGGAAGAGCAAAGCCTGGGCAGTGTGTCACAGTTTGAGATCAGTGTGGAAGTCGGACCTTTGTAAAGACCTGAAGATCTGTCTCTTCGTTGCTACAGTGGAGTCTGTGCTGCTGTACGGGTCTGAGAGTTGGACACTGACCAAGAAACTCACTCAGATGGTGGATGGGAGCTACACGAGAATGCTGAGGATGACTCTGAACATTAATCAGTATACACTGAGGATGAAGAACTCAGAGCTGTATGGGAGCTTCCCAAGAGTCAGCTCGAAAGTGACACAGAGGAGACTGACGTTAGTTGGACATGCTCACCGACATCCAGAGTTGACACTGCACTCAGTGCTCCTGTGGGAGGCCCTGCATGGAGACACTATAAGAGGGAAACTGAGGTTGACATATGTTGAATGCCTAAGGACAGACACTGGTCTCTGGGAGACGCAGGACATAGTGGCGATGATGAAGGACACAGACTGCTGGAGAGAACTCGTCCATGGATCTTGGGAATTTTAGTCGACCTAGATATGTATGCATCTAGTGGCCAAAGCATATTGCAGGTGATGGTGACACCTCTAGCTCCATCTATACATGTGGTGGTGACACCTCTAGCTCCATCTATACATGTGGTGGTGGCACCCCTAGCTCCATACATGTGGTGATGGCACCCCTAGCTCCATACATGTGGTGGTGACACCCCTAGCTCTATACATGTGGTGGTGACACCCCTAGCTCTATACATGTGGTGGTGACACCCCTAGCTCTATACATGTGGTGACACCCCTAGCTCTATACATGTGGTGGCACGCCTAGCTCTATACATGTGGTGGTGGCACCCCTAGCTCTATACATGTGGTGGTGGCACCCCTAGCTCTATACATGTGGTGACACCCCTAGCTCTATACATGTGGTGGTGGCACCCCTAGCTCTATACATGTGGTGGTGACACCCCTAGCTCTATACATGTGGTGGTGACACCCCTAGCTCTATACATGTGGTGGTGACACCCCTAGCTCTATACATGTAGTGGTGGCACCCCTAGCTCTATACATGTGGTGGTGGCACCCCTAGCTCTATACATGTGGTGGTGACACCCCTAGCTCTATACACGTGGTGGTGACACCCCTAGCTCTATACATGTGGTGGTGGCACCCCTAGCTCTATACATGTGGTGGTGACACCCCTAGCTCCATACATGTGGTGGTGACACCCCTAGCTCTATACACGTGGTGGTGACACCCCTAGCTCTATACATGTGGTGACACCTCTAGCTCTATACATGTGGTGGTGGCACCCCTAGCTCTATACATGTGGTGGTGACACCCCTAGCTCTATACATGTGGTGGTGGCACCCCTAGCTCTATACATGTGGTGGTGACACCCCTAGCTCTATACATGTGGTGGTGGCACCCCTAGCTCTATACATGTGGTGGTGGCACCCCTAGCTCTATACATGTGGTGGTGGCACCCCTAGCTCTATACATGTGGTGGTGACACCCCTAGCTCTATACATGTGGTGGTGACACCCCTAGCTCTATACATGTGGTGGTGGAACCCCTAGCTCTATACATGTGGTGGTGGAACCCCTAGCTCTATACATGTGGTGGTGACACCCCTAGCTCTATACATGTGGTGGTGGAACCCCTAGCTCTATACATGTGGTGGTGGCACCCCTAGCTCTATACATGTGGTGGTGACACCCCTAGCTCTATACATGTGGTGGTGGAACCCCTAGCTCTATACATGTGGTGGTGGAACCCCTAGCTCTATACATGTGGTGGTGGCACCCCTAGCTCTATACATGTGGTGGTGGCACCCCTAGCTCTATACATGTGGTGGTGGCACCCCTAGCTCTATACATGTGGTGGTGGAACCCCTAGCTCTATACATGTGGTGGTGACACCCCTAGCTCTATACATGTGGTGGTGACACCCCTAGCTCTATACATGTGGTGGTGACACCCCTAGCTCTATACATGTGGTGGTTGCACCCCTAGCTCTATACATGTGGTGGTGGCACCCCTAGCTCCATACATGTGGTGGTGACACCCCTAGCTCTATACATGTGGTGGTGGCACCCCTAGCTCTATACATGTGGTGGTGGCACCCCTAGCTCTATACATGTGGTGGTGGCACCCCTAGCTCTATACATGTGGTGGTGGCACCCCTAGCTCTATACATGTGGTGGTGGCACCCCTAGCTCTATACATGTGGTGGTGACACCCCTAGCTCTATACATGTGGTGGTTGCACCCCTAGCTCTATACATGTGGTGGTGGCACCCCTAGCTCCATACATGTGGTGGTGGCACCCCTAGCTCTATACATGTGGTGGTGGCACCCCTAGCTCTATACATGTGGTGGTTGCACCCCTAGCTCTATACATGTGGTGGTGGCACCCCTAGCTCCATACATGTGGTGGTGGCACCCCTAGCTCTATACATGTGGTGGTGGCACCCCTAGCTCTATACATGTGGTGGTGGCACCCCTAGCTCTATACATGTAGTGGTGACACCCCTAGCTCTATACATGTGGTGGTGACACCCCTAGCTCCATACATGTGGTGGTGACACCCCTAGCTCTATACATGTGGTGGTGGCACCCCTAGCTCCATACATGTGGTGGTGACACCCCTAGCTCTATACATGTGGTGGTGGCACCCCTAGCTCCATACATGTGGTGGTGACACCCCTAGCTCTATACATGTGGTGGTGGCACCCCTAGCTCCATACATGTGGTGGTGACACCCCTAGCTCTATACATGTGGTGGTGGCACCCCTAGCTCTATACATGTGGTGGTGACACCCCTAGCTCCATACATGTGGTGGTTGCACCCCTAGCTCTATACATGTGGTGGTGGAACCCCTAGCTCCATACATGTGGTGGTGGCACCCCTAGCTCCATACATATCAAACAACAGTCAAGTGAAAGGTACCAATGTTCTCAATGAAGATTACAGGTGTGTAGGGGAGCAAACCTTTGGAATCCTTTAGAGAGAGAGAGAGAGAAAAGGTGGGAGAGAGAGAGAGAGAATGTGGGAGAGAGAGAGAGAGAATGTGGGAGAGAAAGAAGGTGAAATGGTGAGATAGGAGTGTTCACACCTAGGAGGAACCCAAATGAGTAGTTAAGAAATTACATGTAATAATTGTTTCTACTTTAGGCACAAGGCCAGCAAATACTCAGTGCATTACTGGTACTTTATACACGTAATAATGAGAACAGGTGAAGTAAGTACAAAATATTTCAATGTGACAACCTGTCACCACAACCACCTCATTTAGTAATAATTGTTTCTACTTTCGGCACAAGGCCAGCAATTATCCCAGTGTTTTACTGAATAATGTCAGCTTTTCTTTTTTTTTTCTCTCCCACCTTCTCTCTCTCCCACCCCTCTCTCTCTCTCTCTCTCTCTCTCTCTCTCTCTCTCTCTCTCTCTCTCTCTCTCTCTCACTTTCTATTTCTCTCCCACCTTTTCTCCTCCCCATCTCTCACCCACCTCTCTCTCACCTTCTCTTTCTCGCCCACCTCTCTCTCTCGTCACACCCTCTCTCTGCAGTAATTCACCCAATGAAAGGCAACATTGACTTTGGCAGGATTTGAACTCAGTTCAGGTGAAGAAAATCTTGACACTAGCAAATAAATGATATATATATATTATATAAAGTGAAGTTATGTGTGTGTGTTTCAAATCGCTAAAATGACTTTTCCACAGATATTTTAGTTTCAACACAAGGTCTCAGATCAAGTACAACTCTGAAATAACAACATAGATACCGACACCTTGAAATAGCTATTAAACCTTGAGTGTGTTAAAGAGGAGAAATGTTTTTCCTTCTCGAGATAAATCCTTTTATAATGATGCTGCCAGCTTATATTATAACAAAAAGTAAACAAAAAAAGAAAAACTAGGTGAATTATTTTTAGATGAAGGCTGTTAATTTACGCCTTCTAGTAGTAGTTATAATATAATCTATTATCTTCTCTAGTAGTAGTTATAATATAATCTATTACCTTCTAGTAATAGTTATAATATTTCTGTATAATATATCTTTTCTAGTAATAGTTATATTTCTGTTAAATTAACTTTTTCTAGTAATAGTTATATTTCTGTATAATATACCTTTTCTAGTAATAGTTATATTTCTGTATAATATACCTTTTCTAGTAATAGTTATATTTCTGTATAATATACCTTTTCTAGTAATAGTTATATTTCTGTATAATATACCTTTTCTAGTAATAGTTATATTTCTGTATAATATACCTTTTCTAGTAATAGTTATATTTCTGTATAATATATCTTTTCTAGTAATAGTTATAATATTTCTGTATAATATACCTTTTCTAGTAATAGTTATAATATTTCTGTATAATATATCTTTTCTAGTACTAGTTATAATAATTCTGTATAATATATCTTTTCTAGTAATCATCATCATCATCATCATTTTACGTCCGCTTTTCCCTGCTTGCAAGGGTAGGACGGGAACTGATTCTGGCTTGATTTCTACAGCTGGATGCCCTTCCTAACACCAACCTCATTCACAGTGAGTGCTGGGTGCTTTTTTACCGTGGCACCTCCACGATCACTTTACAGTGGAATGATAGGGACCTCAGTCCCTATCATCTCATTTCTACAGCTGAGTAAACTGGAGCAATGTGAAATAAAGTGTCTTGCTCAAGGACACAACACATCACCCGGTCTGAGAATTGAACTCACAACCTTTCGATTGCAAGGCCAATGCTCTAACCACTAAGCCATGTGCCTCCAGTAATAGTTATAATATTTCTGTATAATATATCTTTTCTAGTAATAGTTATAATATTTCTGTATAATATATCTTTTCTAGTAATAGTTATAATATTTCTGTATAATATACCTTTTCTAGTAATAGTTATATTTCTGTATAATATATCTTTTCTAGTAATAGTTATAATATTTCTGTATAATATACCTTTTCTAGTAATAGTTATAATATTTCTGTATAATATATCTTTTCTAGTAATAGTTATAATATTTCTGTATAATATACCTTTTCTAGTAATAGTTATAATATATCTTTTCTAGTAATAGTTATATTTCTGTATAATATACTTTTTCTAGTAATAGTTATAATATTTCTGTATAATATACCTTTTCTAGTAATAGTTATATTTCTGTATAATATATCTTTTCTAGTAATAGTTATAATATTTCTGTTATAATATACCATTTCTAGTAATAGTTATAATATTTCTGTATAATATACCTTTTCTACTAATAGTTATAATATTTCTGTATAATATACTTTTTCTAGTAATAGTTATAATATTTCTGTATAATATACCTTTTCTAGTAATAGTTATAATATTTCTGTATAATATACCTTTTCTACTAATAGTTATAATATTTCTGTATAATATATCTTTTATACTAATAGTTATAATAATTCTGTATAATATATCTTTTCTAGTAATAGTTATAATATTTCTGTATAATATACCTTTTCTAGTAATAGTTATAATATTTCTCTATAATATATCTTTTCTAGTAATAGTTATAATATTTCTGTATAATATATCTTTTCTAGTAATAGTTATAATATTTCTGTATAATATACTTTTTCTAGTAATAGTTATATTTCTGTATAATATACCTTTTCTAGTAATAGTTATAATATTTCTGTATAATATACCTTTTCTAGTAATAGTTATATTTCTGTATAATATACCTTTTCTAGTAATAGTTATATTTCTGTATAATATACCTTTTCTAGTAATAGTTATATTTCTGTATAATATACCTTTTCTAGTAATAGTTATAATATTTCTGTATAATATACCTTTTCTAGTAATAGTTATAATATTTCTGTATAATATACCTTTTCTACTAATAGTTATAATATTTCTGTATAATATATCTTTTATACTAATAGTTATAATAATTCTGTATAATATATCTTTTCTAGTAATAGTTATAATATTTCTGTATAATATACCTTTTCTAGTAATAGTTATAATATTTCTCTATAATATATCTTTTCTAGTAATAGTTATAATATTTCTGTATAATATATCTTTTCTAGTAATAGTTATAATATTTCTGTATAATACATCTTTTCTAGTAATAGTTATAATATTTCTGTATAATATATCTTTTCTAGTAATAGTTATAATATTTCTGTATAATATATCTTTTCTAGTAATAGTTATAATATTTCTATATAACATACTTTTTCTAGTAATAGTTATATTTCTGTATAATATACCTTTTCTAGTAATAGTTATATTTCTGTATAATATACCTTTTCTAGTAATAGTTATATTTCTGTATAATATACCTTTTCTAGTAATAGTTATATTTCTGTATAATATACCTTTTCTAGTAATAGTTATAATATTTCTGTATAATATACCTTTTCTAGTAATAGTTATAATATTTCTGTATAATATATCTTTTCTAGTAATCATCATCATCATCATCATTTTACGTCCGCTTTTCCCTGCTTGCAAGGGTAGGACGGGAACTGATTCTGGCTTGATTTCTACAGCTGGATGCCCTTCCTAACACCAACCTCATTCACAGTGAGTGCTGGGTGCTTTTTTACCGTGGCACCTCCACGACCACTTTACAGTGGAATGATAGGGACCTGAGTCCCTATCATCTCATTTCTACAGCTGAGTAAACTGGAGCAATGTGAAATAAAGTGTCTTGCTCAAGGACACAACACATCACCCGGTCTGAGAATTGAACTCACAACCTTTCGATTGCAAGGCCAATGCTCTAACCACTAAGCCATGTGCCTCCAGTAATAGTTATAATATTTCTGTATAATATATCTTTTCTAGTAATAGTTATAATATTTCTGTATAATATATCTTTTCTAGTAATAGTTATAATATTTCTGTATAATATACCTTTTCTACTAATAGTTATAATATTTCTGTATAATATATCTTTTATACTAATAGTTATAATAATTCTGTATAATATATCTTTTCTAGTAATAGTTATAATATTTCTGTATAATATACTTTTTCTAGTAATAGTTATAATATTTCTGTATAATATACCTTTTCTAGTAATAGTTATAATATTTCTGTATAATATACCTTTTCTACTAATAGTTATAATATTTCTGTATAATATATCTTTTATACTAATAGTTAATATAATTCCGTATAATATATCTTTTCTAGTAATAGTTATAATATTTCTGTATAATATACCTTTTCTAGTAATAGTTATAATATATCTTTTCTAGTAATAGTTATATTTCTGTATAATATACTTTTTCTAGTAATAGTTATAATATTTCTGTATAATATACCTTTTCTAGTAATAGTTATAATATATCTTTTCTAGTAATAGTTATAATATTTCTGTATAATATACCTTTTCTACTAATAGTTATAATATTTCTGTATAATATACTTTTTCTAGTAATAGTTATAATATTTCTGTATAATATACCTTTTCTACTAATAGTTATAATATTTCTGTATAATATATCTTTTATACTAATAGTTATAATAATTCTGTATAATATATCTTTTCTAGTAATAATTATATTTCTGTATAATATACCTTTTCTAGTAATAGTTATAATATTTCTCTATAATAAATCTTTTCTAGTAATAGTTATAATATTTCTGTATAATATATCTTTTCTAGTAATAGTTATAATATTTCTGTATAATATACTTTTTCTAGTAATAGTTATATTTCTGTATAATATACCTTTTCTAGTAATAGTTATAATATTTCTGTATAATATACCTTTTCTACTAATAGTTATAATATTTCTGTATAATATATCTTTTATACTAATAGTTATAATAATTCTGTATAATATATCTTTTCTAGTAATAGTTATAATATTTCTGTATAATATACCTTTTCTAGTAATAGTTATAATATTTCTCTATAATATATCTTTTCTAGTAATAGTTATAATATTTCTGTATAATATATCTTTTCTAGTAATAGTTATAATATTTCTGTATAATACATCTTTTCTAGTAATAGTTATAATATTTCTGTATAATATATCTTTTCTAGTAATAGTTATAATATTTCTGTATAATATATCTTTTCTAGTAATAGTTATAATATTTCTATATAATATACTTTTTCTAGTAATAGTTATATTTCTGTATAATATACCTTTTCTAGTAATAGTTATAATATTTCTGTATAATATATCTTTTATACTAATAGTTATAATAATTCTGTATAATATATCTTTTCTAGTAATAGTTATAATATTTCTGTATAATATACCTTTTCTAGTAATAGTTATAATATTTCTCTATAATATATCTTTTCTAGTAATAGTTATAATATTTCTGTATAATATATCTTTTCTAGTAATAGTTATAATATTTCTGTATAATACATCTTTTCTAGTAATAGTTATAATATTTCTGTATAATATATCTTTTCTAGTAATAGTTATAATATTTCTGTATAATATATCTTTTCTAGTAATAGTTATAATATTTCTGTATAATATATCTTTTCTAGTAATAGTTATAATATTTCTGTATAATATACCTTTTCTAGTAATAGTTATAATATTTCTGTATAATATACCTTTTCTAGTAATAGTTATAATATTTCTGTATAATATACCTTTTCTAGTAATAGTTATAATATTTCTGTATAATATATCTTTTCTAGTAATAGTTATAATATTTCTGTATAATATACCTTTTCTACTAATAGTTATAATATTTCTGTATAATATATCTTTTCTAGTAATAGTTATAATAATTCTGTATAATATACTTTTTCTAGTAATAGTTATAATATTTCTGTATAATATACCTTTTCTAGTAATAGTTATAATATACCTTTTCTAGTAATAGTTATAATATTTCTGTATAATATATCTTTTCTACTAATAGTTATAATAGTTATGTACAGTGGGATTTTTACTTATAATTTGCAATTTATGTACAATGTTTTATGTATAGTGTATAAGATGCATTTTTTAATGACAAAATTATCCTGAGTGCTGTACATTGAATATTCAATATCACAATAACTTTTTTCCTCTCCAAATTTCACTCCTAAGGCATTGGTCAATCTATATATTATTCTTTCTCTTTTCAGCTTTACCAATTTGTTGTTTGTGCTAGTGACTTTCATATCTGTAAATATGAATAGATCTGTGTTGAGAAGAACATTTGGTATTTTAAGTAAAATTCTTGATCTTCCTCCTACTTCAAGTATATTTCTCAGTCGATCCTCTCATCACAACCACTCACCTGATGAAGACAATCAAAGAGTGTTAATTACAGGTAAGATTTATAATGAAACTCATTCCTTTCACTTTCTTACTTTACTAACCTTACCTGAAACTGCCACAGTTCTAGGATACAAAACTGTTCATTTTAAAATATTTATATAATAACACAGAGAATTTTAACCCTTTAGCATTTAAACCGGCATTTAAACTTTCTGTTCAAACCAGCTGTAACCGGCTGCTCATACTGATGTTAAGGTATTGTTCTCAAAATAATAATATTAAAATCTTGTAGATTCGATATGTGAGATAATTATGTGAAATAAAGTGTTTAACATAAAATACAATAGTAAATATAAAGTAATGTAAATGCTAAAGGGTTAAGGCGTTAGTGGTCAGGGGCCCTAGCCAACAACAACACCAAACATTTCAAGGTTATTTTCTCTGCTGAAGCAGGTGTTGGTTTTGCATGGGGTGCCATGACAAGCTTCTCTATTGTCTGCATCTCCCTTCACCAAACCCCTGACTTTACATGTCAGTGTTCCCATCTTCCTTCCTTATCACTGTATACACACTTTCTCATATATTGTCATCACTACTCTAGCCATACGTCCACTCCTTGGTGCCTATGCCACTAAGTCAAATAGAATCCTAACAAAAGCTTTCTCCAACTCAACAAACCCAAAATGTTTGCACTTATCTAAAAAAAAAAACACCAGCTTCATAAGGATTTGAAAATTATTTGGAAATCATAGACAGTGTCTTTTATTAGAAATATAATAATGAAAGGATTAGCCCTTTTTATACCAAACTGCCTGAAATCGTCTCTAGTTTTAGGATTCAAAACTTTCCATCATAATTATATGTAAGAACCTTTGATATGTTGCAAACACCAACTTAATGAAAAAGCTATATTACTAAATCACTCAAAATTCTTGATTGTTTAAAAATTAATTGAAAATCATAGACAGTCTTTCATTAGAAATATGGTAATGAAAGGGTTAATGACATAGACAGTCTCTTTAGAAATATGGTAATGAAAGGATTAATGACATAGACAGTGTCTTTCATTAGAAATATGGTAATGAAAGGATTAATGACATAGACAGTGTCTTTAATTAGAAATATGGTAATGAAAGGATTAATGATATAGACAGTGTCTTTCATTAGAAATATGGTAATGACAGGGTTAATGACATAGACAGTGTCTTTCATTAGAAATATGGTAATGAAAGGGTTAATGACATAGACAGTGTCTTTCATTAGAAATATGGTAATGAAAGGATTAATGACATAAACAGTGTCTTTAATTAGAAATATGGTAATGAAAGGGTTAATGACATAGACAGTGTCTTTCATTAGAAATATGGTAATGACAGGGTTAATGACATAGACAGTGTCTTTCATTAGAAATATGGTAATGAAAGGGTTAATGACATAGACAGTGTCTTTCATTAGAAATATTGTAATGAAAGGGTTAATGACATAGGCAGTGTCTTTAATTAGAAATATGGTAATGAAAGGATTAATGACATAGACAGTGTCTTTAATTAGAAATATGGTAATGAAAGGATTAATGACATAGACAGTGTCTTTAATTAGAAATATGGTAATGAAAGGATTAATGACATAGAGAGTGTCTTTCATTAGAAATATGGTAATGACAGGGTTAATGACATAGACAGTGTCTTTCATTAGAAATATGGTAATGAAAGGGTTAATGACATAGACTGTCTTTCATTAGAAATATTGTAATGAAAGGGTTAATGACATAGGCAGTGTCTTTAATTAGAAATATGGTAATGAAAGGATTAATGACATAGACAGTGTCTTTAATTAGAAATATGGTAATGACAGGGTTAATGACATAGACAGTGTCTTTCATTAGAAATATGGTAATGAAAGGGTTAATGACATAGACAGTGTCTTTCATTAGAAATATTGTAATGAAAGGGTTAATGACATAGACAGTGTCTTTCATTAGAAATATGGTAATGAAAGGATTAATGACATATACAGTATCTTTCATTAGAAATATGGTTATGAAAGGGTTAATGACATAGACATATATTTCATTTGAAATATGGTAATGAAAGGGTTAATGACAGACAGTGTCTTTAGAAATATGTTATGGGAAGGGGAATAGTTCCTTTTATCAGATGAAAGTTGACTTTATAAAATTTGCACAATGTTCCATTTCTGATATCTTTCAAATGTTCTGATTCATGAAGTTTTCTTCAACACTTTTGATACCATCCTGTCTGAATCCATGCTTGCATCTTTATAAATATATAAAATTAACGAAGATTGCTGGTATTAATTCAATGGCCGCCGGCCAGCAATCAGCTGTTCAGAGTGCACACATTTAGTTACTAGCAGATATGGTGACGGTGTATATGTAGAAAGAAAGGTAAAATTCTCAAACTTTTATATATATATAAGCCTCTGCTATATCACGGTTCACTTTTCGCGGTCCCGCTACATTGCTGATTTTTCTTTGAAACGTATCTAATTTCCTATCGCGGTAATCTTCGCTACATCGCGGATTTTTCGTTAGAACACATCTATTTTCTTATTGTGGAAAGTACGTCTGAATAAAAAATGTCTAAAATTTAAACCTATTAAATAAGTTTCGATGTGGTTGAACTGAATAGCGTTAGTGTAAGGCTTTAAATATAAAAATGTTTCTATTTTTCATTCCGTTACGGTTTTACTGATTATGTTTTTCTCTAATCTACTACAAACCCTTCATAGATTGATGTGAGATGTGCAGTGTATTACCAAGAGGCTACCATGGCTGGTAATGGCTGTCATTGGTAACTAGTGGTATGATGGTTGGTGGTAGTTTCTATCCAATTGTTACTGGCTGTTTTTGGTGTTTAAATACAAAAGTGTGTTTTAATGAGTTTATATGTACTTAAAGCGTGTAGGAGAGGTATTTCAAGGCTTAAACTATGAAAACAATGGTTGTCTTTATGGTTTCTCTTTATCGCGGTTTGTTCTGGAACCACGATAACTGGGGGATTTCTGTATATATAAAAGTTAATTTAGGGTTTAATTAATACATCGATAATGTTTCTCAGTAAAAATATCAATATACTTCTGTTCAGAGCATCTATATATAATATATTTGTAAACGATATATACAAGGATATATCAAATGAGGAACAAACTAGTATTTTGTAGATATATATAGAGCAAATGATATGTAGATTTAAATACAAATCCTTATGTGTTAGAATTATGCTGGACTTACATAAAGATTATGCTGTAATTACATAGATAGATCTGCCTCAAAGATTCAGTAAAATAGACTGTTTACCATCGATTATAGTAATTAGTATCGATCACCAATTATTGATTTTGGTAAACCTCATGATTCTCTTCAGTATGTTTAGGTCTTTGCTAAAATATATCTCTCATGCTTTAATATTCAAACCGGCCAAAATTCTCTACCTCTTTCTGCTGAAACTGGCTGTAACTGGTCGCTCAAACTGATGTTAAGGTATTGTTCTCAAAATAAATACTTTCAAAATCTCATAGATTCGATATTATGTGAGATAAAGCCTTTACCATGAAAATATAATAGTATATATAGAGTAATGTGAATGCTAAAGGGTTAAAATACTAATCATCTACCTTTGGAAGACAATATTTAAATAATCACCTCATCGTGTAAATATAACATTTTATAGAAGGGTAGATAAACAGGACAGATTAAAATGAGTGTTAGAAATAGCTCCAAGCAAATCCATTTTAGTCAACTCAAAACTAATTTATAGAAGTGGCGATGATTTTGCAAGGTTTTTGATATAAAATCGTGTGTTGAAACAGACATTCTTACATTTGGGGAGAGTCATGTTGTCCTAATATTGGCAGAAAATAGATAGATAGATATTATTCTTAAGAGCTGTGATTTACTACACTGTACCTTGCATGTAGTAAGAAGCAAGTAAAAGGGTTGGCACAACGAAGGGCATCATTCTATAAAGTACTGCATGATAAAGGATCCCATGATGAGCAAGAGCAAACCTGTCATGGGGCTTGCAAGTCTAATTCCTACTTTAGCAGGGAAAAATTACCTTTTGTTGCTATAGTTTCATTGAAAGACACTGCCTATGATTTTTCAAATAATTAAAAAAAATAATAAAAAATTTGAAAATTACGATGACCAGTTTTGTGTTGGTATATACTTCGTGGATCTGTATGTCAGTGAGGCAGAGTTATCATGGTGGGGTGGGGTATGTCTGATAACCTAGCCTTTAACAGATTCATGCTGTAACATTTGGCCACTATATAAAAACACACACAAATGTACACACATATAATGAAAAATATATGGAGGAGAAAGCAAGACATTTAATAAACAAGATTTAATTCTTACACACTGTTTCGTCTTCAAGTACATTTATGATACAACAGGTAAACATATATATGTGTATATATATACTGCAGTAGACATATATATGTGTATATATATACTGCAGTAGACATATATATGTGTATATATATACTGCAGTAGACATATATATGTGTATATATATACTGCAGTAGACATATATGTGTATATATATATATATACAACAGGTAGACATATATATGTGTATATATATACTGCAGTAGACATATATGTGTATATTTATACTGCAGTAGACATATATGTGTATATATATACTACAGTAGACATATATCTATATTTATACTGCAGTAGTTATATATGTGTATATATATATATACTGCAGTAGTTATATATGTGTGTATATATATATACTATAGTAGACATATATGTGTGTATATATATATACTATAGTAGACATATATGTGTGTATATATATACTACAGTAGACATATATATGTGTATATATATACTGCAGTAGACATATATGTATATATATACTGCAGTAGACATATATGTGTATATATATATATATATACTGCAGTAGTTATATATGTGTATATATATATATACTGCAGTAGACGTATATATGTGTGTATATATACTGCAGTAGACATATATGTGTGTGTATATATACTACAGTAGACATATATGTGTGTATATATATATACTACAGTAGACATATATGTGTGTATATATATACTACAGTAGACACACACACATATATATATATATATATATATATATATACTACAGTAGACATATGTGTATATACTACAGTAGACGTATATATGTGTATATATATATACTACAGTAGACATATATATATATCATCATCATTTCATCATTTCATTTTACGTCCACTTTTCCCTGCTTGCAAGGGTATATATATACACTACAGTAGACATATATGTGTGTATATATATACTACAGTAGACATATATGTGTGTATATATATATACTACAGTAGACATATATGTGTATATATATATATATACACTACAGTAGACATATATGTGTGTATATATATACTACAGTAGACATATATGTGTGTATATATATACTACAGTAGACATATATGTGTGTATATATATATACTACAGTAGACATATATGTGTATATATATATATATACACTACAGTAGACATATATGTGTGTATATATATACTACAGTAGACATATATGTGTGCAGATATATACTACAGTAGACACATATATATATATATATATACTACAGTAGACATATATATGTGTATATATATATACTACAGTAGACGTATATATTTGTATATATATACTACAGTAGACATATATATATATATATATACTACAGTAGACATATATGTGTATATAAATACTACAGTAGACGTATATATGTGTATATATATATATATATATACTGCAGTAGACATATATGTGTATATATATATACTACAGTAGACATATATGTGTATATATACTGCAGTAGACATATATGTGTATATACTGCAGTAGACATATATGTGGATATACTGCAGTAGACATATATGTGTATATATATACTGCAGTAGACATATATATGTGTATATATATATACTGCAGTAGACATATATGTATATATATACTGCAGTAGACATATATGTGTATATATATATATACTTAGGAAGGGCATCCAACTGTAGAAAACCTGCCAGACAGTCCTATGCGAGCAAGACAATCACTCTTGCCTCAAGTGGGACTACCCCCGTCCAAACCCATGCAAGCGTGGAACACGGACGTTAAACGTTGATGATGATGATGATGATGATACTACAGTAGACATATATATATATACTACAGTAGACATATGTGTGTGTATATATACTACAGTAGACATATATGTGTGTATATATATACTATAGTAGACATATATGTGTGTATATATATACTACAGTAGACATATGTGTGTGTATATATACTACAGTAGACATATATGTGTATATATATATACTACAGTAGACATATATGTGTGTATATATATACTACAGTAGACATATATGTGTGTATATATATACTACTGTAGACATATATGTGTATATATATACTACAGTAGACATATATGTATATATATACTACAGTAGACATATATGTCATCATCATCATCATCATCACCGTTTTACGTCCGTTCTTCCACGCTAGCATGGGTTAGACGGGTTGTCCTGTTGTGGGCAGTGTCTGGTCGGCTGACCATGCCTTGCTCATACAGGAACTGATTTGGCTTGATTTCTACAGCTGGATGCCCTTCCTAACACCAACCTCATTTACAGTGAGTGCTGGGTGCTTTTTTGTGGCGCCTACACGTCCACTTTACAGTGTGGGCTGGGTGCTTTTTTGCTGTGGCACCTCCACTATATGTGTGTATATATATATATATATATATATATACTATATGCCGTGGCACCTCCAGTATATGTGTATATATATATATATATACTACAGTAGACATATATGTATATATATACTACAGTAGACATATATGTATATATATACTACAGTAGACATATATGTATATATATACTACAGTAGACATATATGTATATATATACTACAGTAGACATATATGTATATATATACTACAGTAGACATATATGTATATATATACTGCAGTAGACATATATGTATATATATACTACAGTAGACATATATGTATATATATACTGCAGTAGACATATATGTATATATATATACTACAGTAGACATATATGTATATATATACTACAGTAGACATATATGTATATATATACTACAGTAGACATATATGTATATATATACTACAGTAGACATATATGTATATATATACTACAGTAGACATATATGTATATATATATACTACAGTAGACATATATGTATATATATATACTACAGTAGACATATATGTATATATATACTACAGTAGACATATATGTATATATATACTACAGTAGACATATATGTATATATATATATATACTACAGTAGACATATATGTATATATATATACTACAGTAGACATATATGTATATATATACTACAGTAGACATATATGTATATATATACTACAGTAGACATATATGTATATATATATACTACAGTAGACATATATGTATATATATATACTACAGTAGACATATATGTATATATATACTACAGTAGACATATATGTATATATATACTACAGTAGACATATATGTATATATATATATATACTACAGTAGACATATATGTATATATATATACTACAGTAGACATATATGTATATATATACTACAGTAGACATATATGTATATATATACTACAGTAGACATATATGTATATATATATACTACAGTAGACATATATGTATATATATATACTACAGTAGACATATATGTATATATATACTGCAGTAGACATATATGTATATATATACTACAGTAGACATATATGTATATATATACTGCAGTAGACATATATGTATATATATACTACAGTAGACATATATGTATATATATACTACAGTAGACATATATGTATATATATACTACAGTAGACATATATGTATATATATACTACAGTAGACATATATGTATATATATACTACAGTAGAGATATATGTATATATATACTACAGTAGACATATATGTATGTATATATATACTACAGTAGAGATATATGTATATGTATACTACAGTAGACATATATGTATATATATATATATACTACAGTAGACATATATGTATATATATACTGCAGTAGACATATATGTGTATATATACTGCAGTAGACATATATGTGTATATATATATATACTACAGTAGACATATATATATATATATATATATATATATATATATATATATATATATATATATATAGACTACAGTAGAAATGGACTTATAAGACTCGTCAGAGAAAAATTATTGTCCTTAAATGTGTTGTTGGAGGGAAAGTCAAATTCGTACAACAGCAAAGCGAGGCTACACATTCATGGTACATTTATTCTTTAAGATAATGCTTGGAGGCAAAAAACATCTTCATTCATATTCCGACAACTTACCTATATATATATATATATATGCCGTCGGGGTTATACTTTTTCCTATTATCCACTCTACACTCTACTACCCTAAGTATTGAGTACTCTGGTGCGTTATGGTCCATCTGGTTCCTTACCACATTTCCTTCGTTATATATATATATATATATATTATAAAAATTATAAAAAATAAACAAAGAAGCCTTCAATATATCAAAAGTCTTTATTAGCCGACAATGTTTCGTCCCATTAATAAGGACTCATCAGGCCAAGCAAAGAGACAAGAAGCATTAACGGCCAAAACAAGCCAAAACTCAGAAGAACAGGGAATTTATATCTATGAAAACTTAGGAAAGACATCATGGAAAGACATGCTAAAGATAAAAGTGAGCATTTGCAAATATAGACTATAGGGCAAGAGAGCAAGTAATATGTGAAACCCACGTTGAAAGAACAATATAAGACAAATACATGAAACACAACATGGTAATACAATATGAGAATTATAATATGATATAGAAAACAATATAATGGATAATAAGAAATAAAAAGCTTAATATATATATATATATATACACATTTACACAAACACATACTAACACTTGTTTAAATATTTAAATATAATAATCATTATAATAGCATAATCACCCTGACGGTGTGCATAAACAATATCAAAAACAATGGAATAATATACTGACATAAAAAATATATAAAACTACATCATACGTATCATTTAAGGTCAACAAATTGTATATAAAGTTTTTCACAGGGTAAGAAAAAATATCATATAAAAATAAAGTATGGTGAAAGAATATATATAACTATATATAATATTGACAATAAATATCCACCCCTTAATATTAATTCTCATCTAGCTAGCACTAATAATAGGAAAATTAGGGACAGCTACTGCTCTTTGCGTACCACTAATCTAGATAGCTCTATCAACAACTTACCACCCGAGCAGATCTTATCTTCTAATAACCCTAGGAATAATGCATCGCGTAATCAGCTAGTCACTAATACCCGGAAGTGTAACTGTAGATTAAGTAATAACTGCCCTTTAAATGGTCACTGCCTATCTAGGAATATTGTTTATGCATGTGAAGTTAAGACTAATTCTTCTTGTAGAACATATATAGGCTCCACATCTAATACTTTTAAAACTAGGTTCAATTCACATATTTCTTATTTTAAGCATATCAAGTTTAAGAACTCTACTTCTTTAGCACACCATATCTGGGATTTAAAAGGGGCTGGTATACCATATAGCCTAAATTGGCGTATGGTAGCACACTCTAATCACCTCTCAATACACGCTAAATTCTGTAATCTTTGTATCCTAGAGACCCACTCTATAATTTTCTCTAGGAACGTATTACTTAATAGAAAATCTGAAATTTTTTCTTCCTGTCTGCATGCTATTTCTAATTCCTTCTTCTATTATAGACCTAAAAGCTCCGGTAGTTTAAACCGTATCCACTAGCTGCTATATTTCCTTATCTCTTTGGTTTTAGTTCATTATTATTACCATTATTGGTTTTCTACGGTTTTTCAATTTAGTTTTAGTTTTCATAGTCTCTCTAGCTATCCTACCCTTTCTATCATCTTTACCATTATTACATTTTTATTCACCATTGTCGCCTTATAAGTTTCAATCTTTATTTTCATCCCTGGTTGGGATGAAAATAATATTATGTTTAATATTATATATAAATTTATATATGGTCAATTTATGTTGATTATATATAAATTTTTACCTTTATGCTCCTTCCTACCCTCCATAGTTCTACTTCTTTATCTTCCCATTGGTCTACCATAGTTTTATTTAGAGTTTTTTTCCTTGATATCGTAATTAGTCTGGATGTATCGTAATAAATCTTGATAGATATTTTAGCTTTCTTATTGAAATATCTTAATTTTATTTGACTTTGATGACTTAAACTTTATTCCATATGAAGTGACCCATAATGTCTTTTAAACAGTTTTAGTACTAATTAATTTAATAAGGTTTTCAATTTAATTCTTTGATCCAGAATAGTAATATTATCTATATTTACCTAGTGACTTGTAACGTCTGTGCTTGTTTTTGTTTTTGTTCTTCGTTTTATTTTATTTTATTTATTTTTTTACTACCACATGCTGTCTGTTCTATCATTTGTTATTGTCTCCTGATATGTCTATTTGTATGCATCGCGTAAATATGTCTTAAGCATTTTCCATTGATTCTGTCTGTCTGCTATTGTAATATTAATATTATTATTTTTATGGAATTGAATTATATATACATGTCCGTTATTGAGGTACTGTTTTGTAATATTTTATGAATTTAAACTGCATATACCTCTGGATATTTATTGTCAATATTATATATAGTTATATATATTCTTTCACCATACTTTATTTTTATATGATATTTTTTCTTACCCTGTGAAAAGCTTTATATACAATTTGTTGACCTTAAATGATACGTATGATGTAGTTTTATATATTTTTTATGTCAGTATATTATTCCATTGTTTTTGATATTGTTTATGCACACCGTCAGGTGATATGCTATTATAATGATTATTATATTTAAATATTTAAACAAGTGTTAGTATGTGTTTGTGTAAATGTGTATATATATATATATATACATATATATTAAGCTTTTTATTTCTTATTATCCATTATATTGTTTTCTATATCATATTATAATTCTCATATTGTATTACCATGTTGTATTTCATGTATTTGTCTTATATTGTTCTTTCAACGTGGGTTTCACATATTACTTGCTCTCTTGCCCTATAGTCTATATTTGCAAATGCTCACTTTTAACTTTAGCATGTCTTTCCATGATGTCTTTCCTAAGTTTTCATAGATATAAATTCCCTGTTCTTCTGAGTTTTGGCTTGTTTTGGCCGTTAATGCTTCTTGTCTCTTTGCTTGGCCTGATGAGTCCTTATTAATGGGACGAAACATTGTCGGCTAATAAAGACTTTTGATGTATTGAAGGCTTCTTTGTTTATTTTTTATAATTTTTAGGCTCTGTTGGATTACATTGAGCTATATCTTATACTGTCATTTCTCTAATACGACGAGTGTGTTTAACTCTAACACACTCAAGTATTTTGATCTTATATATATATATATATATATATATATATATATATATATATATATATATATATATATATTATATATACGAGGGTAATCTCAAAAGTAAGGTCTCCAAAGCGATGGGGACGCAGAGAAACTGTTCGTACGGCTGTTGGCAACACTGTTGTGATTGGTGCTTCCTTCACTCCCAAACAAGCATGCGCGTGCTTCGCTGGGATGCTCTCTGCATTTTGGTTCCTGAGGTTTCCCAAAGCACCATCCACAGGATTTTAACGGAAAAGTTGCAATATCGGATGGAGACCTTACTTTTGGGATTGTCCTCATATATACCTATACACACACACACATAACATGCTACTAAGCTGTATTTTCTATTTGAACTATTTCAAACACAATTGGAGTTTGACTTATATTGTAGAAAGATATTGGGTGACGGAGGAGGGGTGGGGTGGTTTGCTATCAAAATGGCTTTAAACATTTATTTGTTGTTGGACCCCAACACCTTTTTTTAAATTTCAATCATGACATTTTCAGTGTTCACTCATCAGAATATAATGGGTTTCTTCTTTCTTCTGTTGTTGTTGTAGGCAGTCTGGGACAGTTGGGTTCTGGTCTAGCTAAAGTAATGAGGTAAGTAATTGAAAGATTATTTATAAAACACCCAATTCACTCCATAAAGGAGTAGTACTGGTATCATGATAAAATACACCCAATACACTCTGTAAAGTGGTAGTACTGGTGCCATGATAAAATACACCCAGTCCACTCTGTTAAGTGGTAGTACTGGTAAAACAATAACATATTTCCAGTCCACTCTGTAGAGAGGCTATCATTAGGAAGTGTTTTCAGCTGTAGAAACCAAAGCAAATATAAAACATACGAGCGTGACAAGTTTCTCTTACCAGTATAGTGTCTAACCCATGACAACTAGTCTAACCCATGACAACTAGTCTAACCCATCACAACTAGTCTAACCTATGACAACTAGTCTAACCCATGACAACTAGTCTAACCCATGACAACTAGTCTAACCCATGACAACTAGTCTAACCCGTGACAACTAGTCTAACCCATGACAACTAGTCTAACCCATGACAACTAGTCTAACCTATGACAACTAGTCTAACCTATGACAACTAGTCTAACCCATGACAACTAGTCTAACCCATGACAACTAGTCTAACCCATGACCACTAGTCTAACCAATGACAACTAGTCTAACCTATGACAACTAGTCTAACCTATGACAACTAGTCTAACCTATGACAACTAATCTAACCCATGACAACTAGTCTAACCTATGACAACTAGTCTAACCTATGACAACTAGTCTAACCCATGACAACTAGTCTAACCCATGACAACTAGTCTAACCCATGACAACTAGTCTAACCTATGACAACTAGTCTAAACCATGACAACTAGTCTAACCTATGACAACTAGTCTAACCTATGACAACTAGTCTAACCCATGACAACTAGTCTAACCTATGACAACTAGTCTAAACCATGACAACTAGTCTAAACCATGACAACTAGTCTAACCCATGACAACTAGTCTAACCTATGACAACTAGTCTAACCCATGACAACTAGTCAAAGCCATGACAACTAGTCAAAGCCATGACAACTAGTCTAAGCCATGCCAACTAGTCTAACCCATGACAACTATTGTAACCCATGACAACTAGTCTAAACCATGACAACTAGTCTAACCCATGACAACTATTGTAACCCATGACAACTAGTCTAAACCATGACAACTAGTCTAACCCATGACAACTATTGTAACCCATGACAGCTAGTCTAAACCATGACAACTAGTCTAAACCATGACAACTATTGTAACCCATGACAACTAGTCTAAGCCATGACAACTAGTCTAAGCCATGACAACTAGTCTAACCTATGACAACTAGTCTAACCCATGACAACTAGTCTAACCTATGATAACTATTGTAACCCATGACAACTATTGTAACCCATGACAACTAGTCTAACCCATGACAACTATTGTAACCCATGACAACTATTGTAACCCATGACAACTAGTCTAACCCATGACAACTAGTCAAACCCATGACAACTAGTCTAAACCATGACAACTAGTCTAAACCATGACAACTAGTCTAACCCATGACAACTAGTCTCACCCATGACAACTAGTCTAACCCATGACAACTAGTCTAACCTATGACAACTAGTCTAACCCATGACAACTAGTCAAAGCCATGACAACTAGTCAAAGCCATGACAACTAGTCTAACCCATGACAAATAGTCTAACCCATGACAACTAGTCTAAACCATGACAACTAGTCTAACCTATGGCAACTAGTCTAACCCATGACAACTAGTCTAACCCATGACAACTAGTCAAACCCATGACAACTAGTCTAAACCATGACAACTAGTCTAACCCATGACAACTAGTCTAACCCATGACAACTAGTCTAACCCATGACAACTAGTCTAAACCATGACAACTAGTCTAACCCATGACAACTAGTCAAAGCCATGACAACTAGTCAAAGCCATGACAACTAGTCTAACCCATGACAAATAGTCTAACCTATGACAACTAGTCTAACCCATGACAACTAGTCAAAGCCATGACAACTAGTCAAAGCCATGACAACTAGTCTAACCCATGACAAATAGTCTAACCTATGACAACTAGTCTAAACCATGACAACTAGTCTAAACCATGACAACTAGTCTAACCCATGACAACTAGTCTAACCCATGACAACTAGTCTAACCCATGACAACTAGTCTAACCCATGACAACTAGTCTAACCTATGACAACTAGTCTAACCCATGACAACTAGTCAAAGCCATGACAACTAGTCTAAGCCATGACAACTAGTCTAACCCATGACAACTAGTCTAACCCATGACAACTAGTCTAACCCATGACAACTAGTCAAAGCCATGACAACTAGTCTAAGCCATGACAACTAGTCTAACCCATGACAACTAGTCTAACCCATGACAACTAGTCTAACCCATGACAACTAGTCTAACCCATGACAACTAGTCTAACCCATGACAACTAGTCTAACCTATGACAACTAGTCTAACCCATGACAACTAGTTTAACCCATGACAACTAGTCTAACCCATGACAACTAGTCTAACCCATGACAACTAGTCTAACCATGACAACTAGTCTAACCCATGACAACTAGTCTAACCTATGACAACTAGTCTAAACCATGACAAGTAGTCTAACCCATGACAACTAGTCTAACCCATGACAACTAGTCTAACCCATGACAACTATTGTAACCCATGACAACTATTGTAACCCATGACAACTATTGTAACCCATGACAACTAGTCTAAACCATGACAACTAGTCTAACTTACGACAACTAGTCTAACCCATGACAACTAGTCTAACCCATGACAACTAGTCTAACCTATGACAACTAGTCTAAACCATGACAACTAGTCTAACCATGACAACTAGTCTAACCCATGACAACTAGTCTAACCTATGACAACTAGTCTAACCCATGACAACTAGTCTAAGCCATGACAACTAGTCTAAGCCATGACAACTAGTCTAACCATGACAACTAGTCTAACCCATGACAACTAGTCTAACCCATGACAACTAGTCTAACCTATGACAACTAGTCTAACTCATGACAACTAGTCTAACCCATGACAACTAGTCTAACCCATGACAACTAGTCAAAGCCATGACAACTAGTCTAACCCATGACAACTATTGTAACCCATGACAACTAGTCTAAACCATTTTTCAATATACTACTGATTTTTATATCAGTAGATTACTAAAAAATTGATTAACAATATTCCAAAGATGTGTGTACTATCTAATTATGTGTTGTATGTGGTCCTAGATGTGTGTATTATCTAATTATGTGTTGTATGTGGTCCTAGATGTGTGTATTATCTAATTATGTGTTGTATGTGGTCCTAGATGTGTGTACTACCTGATTATGTGTTGTATGTGGTCCTAGATGTGTGTATTATCTAATTATGTGTTGTATGTGGTCCTAGATGTGTGTACTACCTGATTATGTGTTGTATGTGGTCCTAGATGTGTGTACTACCTGATTATGTGTTGTATGTGGTCCTAGATGTGTGTACTACCTTATTATGTGTTGTATGTGGTCCTAGATGTGTGTACTACCTGATTATGTGTTGTATGTGGTCCTAGATGTGTGTACTACCTGATTATGTGTTGTATGTTGTCCTAGATGTGTGTACTACCTGATTATGTGTTGTATGTGGTCTTAGATGTGTGTACTACCTGATTATGTGTTGTATGTGGTCCTAGATGTGTGTACTAGCTGATTATGTGTTGTATGTGGTCCTAGATGTGTGTACTACCTGATTATGTGTTGTATGTGGTCCTAGATGTGTGTTCTACCTGATTATGTGTTGTATGTGGTCCTAGATGTGTGTACTACCTGATTATGTGTTGTATGTGGTCCTAGATGTGTGTACTACCTGATTATGTGTTGTATGTGGTCCTAGATGTGTGTACTACCTGATTATGTGTTGTATGTGGTCCTAGATATGTGTACTACCTGATTATGTGTTGTATGTGGTCCTAGATGTGTGTACTACCTGATTATGTGTTGTATGTGGTCCTAGATGTGTGTACTACCTGATTATGTGTTGTATGTGGTCCTAGATGTGTGTACTACCTGATTATGTGTTGTATGTGGTCCTAGATGTGTGTACTACCTGATTATGTGTTGTATGTGGTCCTAGATGTGTGTTCTACCTGATTATGTGTTGTATGTGGTCCTAGATGTGTGTACTACCTGATTATGTGTTGTATGTGGTCCTAGACGTGTGTTCTACTCGCTTCTGTTTTTTCTTTTCTCTTTTTTATTTGTAATATTATTTATACAATCGGGAATAAAATAGATCTACATAGTGTTAACTCGTTACGGTTGAGTCAATAATTTCAGACATGAAATACATTGTTATCGGTGAAGGAAAGATAAGATTCTAACTGGCGCTCAAAGTGTCATTGACCGAATCGACTGTGATTTTTCCATTTTTAGGATCTCAATTACCGGTTAATGTCTCAATTACCGGATATTCCTGCACACCTGCTCACAGCTGCGGTCAAACTATAGTTATGCTGTCTGCAAGCTCATTCAAATGCATTCAACTAGTCTAACCCATGACAACTCGTCTAACCCATTACAACTAGTCTAACCCATGACCACTAGTCTAACCCATGACCACTAGTCTAACCCATGACCACTAGTCTAACCCATGACAACTAGTCTAACCTATGACAACTAGTCTAACCTATGACAACTAGTCTAACCTATGACAACTAATCTAACCCATGACCACTAGTCTAACCCATGACAACTAGTCTAACCTATGACAACTAGTCTAACCTATGACAACTAGTCTAACCTATGACAACTCGTCTAACCCATGACAACTAATCTAACCCATGACCACTAGTCTAAGCCATGACAACTAGTCTAACCTATGACAACTAGTCTAACCTATGACAACTAGTCTAACCTATGACAACTAGTCTAACCCATGACAACTAGTCTAACCCATGACAACTAGTCTAACCCATGACCACTAGTCTAACCAATGACAACTAGTCTAAGCCATGACAACTAGTCTAACACATGACAACTAGTCTAACCTATGACAACTAGTCTAACCTATGACAACTAGTCTAACCCATGACAACTAGTCTAACCTATGACAACTAGTCTAACCTATGACAACTAGTCTAACCTATGACAACTAGTCTAACCCATGACAACTAGTCTAACCCATGACAACTAGTCTAACCCATGACCACTAGTCTAACCAATGACAACTAGTCTAAGCCATGACAACTAGTCTAACACATGACAACTAGTCTAACCTATGACAACTAGTCTAACCTATGACAACTAGTCTAACCCATGACAACTAGTCTAACCTATGACAACTAGTCTAACCTATGACAACTAGTCTAACCTATGACAACTAGTCTAACCCATGACAACTAGTCTAACCCATGACAACTAGTCTAACCCATGACCACTAGTCTAACCAATGACAACTAGTCTAAGCCATGACAACTAGTCTAACACATGACAACTAGTCTAACCTATGACAACTAGTCTAACCCATGACAACTAGTCTAACCCATGACCACTAGTCTAACCAATGACAACTAGTCTAAGCCATGACAACTAGTCTAAGCCATGACAACTAGTCTAACACATGACAACTAGTCTAACCCATGACAACTAGTCTAACCTATGACAACTAGTCTAACCCATGACAACTAGTCTAACCATGACAACTAGTCTAACCCATGACAACTAGTCTAACCTATGACAACTAGTCTAAACCATGACAACTAGTCTAACCCATGACAACTAGTCTAACCCATGACAACTAGTCTAACCCATGACAACTATTGTAACCCATGACAACTATTGTAACCCATGACAACTATTGTAACCCATGACAACTAGTCTAAACCATGACAACTAGTCTAACTTACGACAACTAGTCTAACCCATGACAACTAGTCTAACCCATGACAACTAGTCTAACCTATGACAACTAGTCTAAACCATGACAACTAGTCTAACCATGACAACTAGTCTAACCCATGACAACTAGTCTAACCTATGACAACTAGTCTAACCCATGACAACTAGTCTAAGCCATGACAACTAGTCTAAGCCATGACAACTAGTCTAACCATGACAACTAGTCTAACCCATGACAACTAGTCTAACCCATGACAACTAGTCTAACCTATGACAACTAGTCTAACTCATGACAACTAGTCTAGCTCATGACAACTAGTCTAACCCATGACAACTAGTCTAACCCATGACAACTAGTCTAACCCATGACAACTAGTCTAACCCATGACAACTAGTCTAACCCATGACAACTAGTCTAACCAATGACAACTAGTCTAACTCATGACAACTAGTCTAACCCATGACAACTAGTCTAACCCATGACAACTAGTCTAACCCATGACAACTAGTCTAACCCATGACAACTAGTCTAACCTATGACAACTAGTCTAACCAATGACAACTAGTCTAACTCATGACAACTAGTCTAACCCATGACAACTAGTCTAACCCATGACAACTAGTCTAACCCATGACAACTAGTCTAACCCATGACAACTAGTCTAACTCATGACAACTAGTCTAACCCATGACAACTAGTCTAACTCATGACAACTAGTCTAACACATGACAACTAGTCTAACCTATGACAACTAGTCTAACTCATGACAACTAGTCTAGCTCATGACAACTAGTCTAACCCATGACAACTAGTCTAACCCATGACAACTAGTCTAACCCATGACAACTAGTCTAACCAATGACAACTAGTCTAACCCATGACAACTAGTCTAACCCATGACAACTAGTCTAACTCATGACAACTAGTCTAACCCATGACAACTAGTCTAACCCATGACAACTAGTCTAACCCATGACAACTAGTCTAACCCATGACAACTAGTCTAACCTATGACAACTAGTCTAACCTATGACAACTAGTCTAACCCATGACAACTAGTCTAACCATGACAACTAGTCTAACCCATGACAACTAGTCTAACCTATGACAACTAGTCTAACCTATGACAACTAGTCTAACCCATGACAACTAGTCTAACCATGACAACTAGTCTAACCCATGACAACTAGTCTAACCATGACAACTAGTCTAACCTATGACAACTAGTCTAACCCATGACAACTAGTCTAACCATGACAACTAGTCTAACCCATGACAACTAGTCTAACCCATGACAACTATTGTAACCCATGACAACTATTGTAACCCATGACAACTATTGTAACCCATGACAACTAGTCTAAACCATGACAACTAGTCTAACTTACGACAACTAGTCTAACCCATGACAACTAGTCTAACCCATGACAACTAGTCTAACCTATGACAACTAGTCTAAACCATGACAACTAGTCTAACCATGACAACTAGTCTAACCTATGACAACTAGTCTAAGCCATGACAACTAGTCTAACCCATGACAACTAGTCTAAGCCATGACAACTAGTCTAAGCCATGACAACTAGTCTAACCATGACAACTAGTCTAACCCATGACAACTAGTCTAACCCATGACAACTAGTCTAACCTATGACAACTAGTCTAACTCATGACAACTAGTCTAACTCATGACAACTAGTCTAACCATGACAACTAGTCTAACCCATGACAACTAGTCTAACCCATGACAACTAGTCTAACCTATGACAACTAGTCTAACCAATGACAACTAGTCTAACTCATGACAACTAGTCTAACCCATGACAACTAGTCTAACCCATGACAACTAGTCAAAGCCATGACAACTAGTCTAACCCATGACAACTAGTCAAAGCCATGACAACTAGTCTAACCCATGACAACTAGTCTAACCTATGACAACTAGTCTAACCTATGACAACTATTGTAACCCATGACAACTATTGTAACCCATGACAACTATTGTAACCCATGATAACTAGTCTAACCCATGACAACTAGTCTAACCTATGACAACTAGTCTAACCCATGACAACTAGTCTAACCTATGATAACTATTGTAACCCATGACAACTATTGTAACCCATGACAACTAGTCTAACCCATGACAACTATTGTAACCCATGACAACTATTGTAACCCATGACAACTAGTCTAACCCATGACAACTAGTCAAACCCATGACAACTAGTCTAAACCATGACAACTAGTCTAAACCATGACAACTAGTCTAACCCATGACAACTAGTCTAACCCATGACAACTAGTCTAACCCATGACAACTAGTCTAACCTATGACAACTAGTCTAACCCATGACAACTAGTCAAAGCCATGACAACTAGTCAAAGCCATGACAACTAGTCTAAGCCATGACAACTAGTCTAACCAATGACAACTAGTCTAAACCATGACAACTAGTCTAACCCATGACAACTATTCTAACCCATGACAACTAGTCTAAGCCATGACAACTAGTCTAACACATGACAACTAGTCTAACCTATGACAACTAGTCTAACCCATGACAACTAGTCTAACCTATGACAACTAGTCTAACCCATGACAACTAGTCTAACCATGACAACTAGTCTAACCCATGACAACTAGTCTAACCTATGACAACTAGTCTAAACCATGACAACTAGTCTAACCCATGACAACTAGTCTAACCCATGACAACTAGTCTAACCCATGACAACTATTGTAACCCATGACAACTATTGTAACCCATGACAACTATTGTAACCCATGACAACTAGTCTAAACCATGACAACTAGTCTAACTTACGACAACTAGTCTAACCCATGACAACTAGTCTAACCCATGACAACTAGTCTAATCCTTGACAACTAGTCTAACTCATGACAACTAGTCTAACTCATGACAACTAGTCTAACCCATGACAACTAGTCTAACCTATGACAACTAGTCTAACTCATGACAACTAGTCTAACCCATGACAACTAGTCTAACCCATGACAACTAGTCAAAGCCATGACAACTAGTCTAACCCATGACAACTAGTCAAAGCCATGACAACTAGTCTAACCCATGACAACTAGTCTAACCTATGACAACTAGTCTAACCTATGACAACTATTGTAACCCATGACAACTATTGTAACCCATGACAACTATTGTAACCCATGATAACTAGTCTAACCCATGACAACTAGTCTAACCTATGACAACTAGTCTAACCCATGACAACTAGTCTAACCTATGATAACTATTGTAACCCATGACAACTATTGTAACCCATGACAACTAGTCTAACCCATGACAACTATTGTAACCCATGACAACTATTGTAACCCATGACAACTAGTCTAACCCATGACAACTAGTCAAACCCATGACAACTAGTCTAAACCATGACAACTAGTCTAAACCATGACAACTAGTCTAACCCATGACAACTAGTCTAACCCATGACAACTAGTCTAACCCATGACAACTAGTCTAACCTATGACAACTAGTCTAACCCATGACAACTAGTCAAAGCCATGACAACTAGTCAAAGCCATGACAACTAGTCTAAGCCATGACAACTAGTCTAACCAATGACAACTAGTCTAAACCATGACAACTAGTCTAACCCATGACAACTATTCTAACCCATGACAACTAGTCTAAGCCATGACAACTAGTCTAACACATGACAACTAGTCTAACCTATGACAACTAGTCTAACCCATGACAACTAGTCTAACCTATGACAACTAGTCTAACCCATGACAACTAGTCTAACCATGACAACTAGTCTAACCCATGACAACTAGTCTAACCTATGACAACTAGTCTAAACCATGACAACTAGTCTAACCCATGACAACTAGTCTAACCCATGACAACTAGTCTAACCCATGACAACTATTGTAACCCATGACAACTATTGTAACCCATGACAACTATTGTAACCCATGACAACTAGTCTAAACCATGACAACTAGTCTAACTTACGACAACTAGTCTAACCCATGACAACTAGTCTAACCCATGACAACTAGTCTAATCCTTGACAACTAGTCTAACTCATGACAACTAGTCTAACTCATGACAACTAGTCTAACCCATGACAACTAGTCTAACCTATGACAACTAGTCTAACCCATGACAACTAGTCTAACCCATGACAACTAGTCTAACCCATGACAACTAGTCAAAGCCATGACAACTAGTCTAACCCATGACAACTAGTCTAACCTATGACAACTAGTCTAACCTATGACAACTATTGTAACCCATGACAACTATTGTAACCCATGACAACTATTGTAACCCATGATAACTAGTCTAACCCATGACAACTAGTCTAACCTATGACAACTAGTCTAACCCATGACAACTAGTCTAACCTATGATAACTATTGTAACCCATGACAACTATTGTAACCCATGACAACTAGTCTAACCCATGACAACTATTGTAACCCATGACAACTATTGTAACCCATGACAACTAGTCTAACCCATGACAACTAGTCAAACCCATGACAACTAGTCTAAACCATGACAACTAGTCTAAACCATGACAACTAGTCTAACCCATGACAACTAGTCTAACCCATGACAACTAGTCTAACCCATGACAACTAGTCTAACCTATGACAACTAGTCTAACCCATGACAACTAGTCAAAGCCATGACAACTAGTCAAAGCCATGACAACTAGTCTAAGCCATGACAACTAGTCTAACCAATGACAACTAGTCTAAACCATGACAACTAGTCTAACCCATGACAACTATTCTAACCCATGACAACTAGTCTAAGCCATGACAACTAGTCTAACACATGACAACTAGTCTAACCCATGACAGCTAGTCTAACCTATGACAACTAGTCTAACCCATGACAACTAGTCTAACCTATGACAACTAGTCTAACCCATGACAACTAGTCTAACCATGACAACTAGTCTAACCCATGACAACTAGTCTAACCTATGACAACTAGTCTAACCCATGACAACTAGTCTAACCATGACAACTAGTCTAACCCATGACAACTAGTCTAACCTATGACAACTAGTCTAAACCATGACAACTAGTCTAACCCATGACAACTAGTCTAACCCATGACAACTAGTCTAACCCATGACAACTATTGTAACCCATGACAACTATTGTAACCCATGACAACTATTGTAACCCATGACAACTAGTCTAAACCATGACAACTAGTCTAACTTACGACAACTAGTCTAACCCATGACAACTAGTCTAACCCATGACAACTAGTCTAACCTATGACAACTAGTCTAAACCATGACAACTAGTCTAACCATGACAACTAGTCTAACCCATGACAACTAGTCTAACCTATGACAACTAGTCTAACCCATGACAACTAGTCTAAGCCATGACAACTAGTCTAAGCCATGACAACTAGTCTAACCATGACAACTAGTCTAACCCATGACAACTAGTCTAACCCATGACAACTAGTCTAACCTATGACAACTAGTCTAACCCATGACAACTAGTCTAAACCATGACAACTAGTCTAACCTATGACAACTAGTCTAGCTCATGACAACTAGTCTAACCCATGACAACTAGTCTAAGCCATGACAACTAGTCTAAGCCATGACAACTAGTCTAACCATGACAACTAGTCTAACCCATGACAACTAGTCTAACCCATGACAACTAGTCTAACCTATGACAACTAGTCTAACCCATGACAACTAGTCTAACCCATGACAACTAGTCTAACCTATGACAACTAGTCTAGCTCATGACAACTAGTCTAACCCATGACAACTAGTCAAAGCCATGACAACTAGTCTAACCATGACAACTAGTCTAACCCATGACAACTAGTCTAACCCATGACAACTAGTCTAACCTATGACAACTAGTCTAACCCATGACAACTAGTCAAAGCCATGACAACTAGTCAAAGCCATGACAACTAGTCTAAGCCATGACAACTAGTCTAACCAATGACAACTAGTCTAAACCATGACAACTAGTCTAACCCATGACAACTATTCTAACCCATGACAACTAGTCTAAGCCATGACAACTAGTCTAACACATGACAACTAGTCTAACCCATGACAGCTAGTCTAACCTATGACAACTAGTCTAACCCATGACAACTAGTCTAACCTATGACAACTAGTCTAACCCATGACAACTAGTCTAACCATGACAACTAGTCTAACCCATGACAACTAGTCTAACCTATGACAACTAGTCTAAACCATGACAACTAGTCTAACCCATGACAACTAGTCTAACCCATGACAACTAGTCTAACCCATGACAACTATTGTAACCCATGACAACTATTGTAACCCATGACAACTATTGTAACCCATGACAACTAGTCTAAACCATGACAACTAGTCTAACTTACGACAACTAGTCTAACCCATGACAACTAGTCTAACCCATGACAACTAGTCTAACCTATGACAACTAGTCTAAACCATGACAACTAGTCTAACCATGACAACTAGTCTAACCCATGACAACTAGTCTAACCTATGACAACTAGTCTAACCCATGACAACTAGTCTAAGCCATGACAACTAGTCTAAGCCATGACAACTAGTCTAACCATGACAACTAGTCTAACCCATGACAACTAGTCTAACCTATGACAACTAGTCTAACTCATGACAACTAGTCTAGCTCATGACAACTAGTCTAACCCATGACAACTAGTCTAACCCATGACAACTAGTCTAACCCATGACAACTAGTCTAACCCATGACAACTAGTCTAACCCATGACAACTAGTCTAACCAATGACAACTAGTCTAACTCATGACAACTAGTCTAACCCATGACAACTAGTCTAACCCATGACAACTAGTCAAAGCCATGACAACTAGTCTAACCCATGACAACTAGTCAAAGCCATGACAACTAGTCTAACCCATGACAACTAGTCTAACCTATGACAACTAGTCTAACCTATGACAACTATTGTAACCCATGACAACTATTGTAACCCATGACAACTATTGTAACCCATGATAACTAGTCTAACCCATGACAACTAGTCTAACCTATGACAACTAGTCTAACCCATGACAACTAGTCTAACCTATGATAACTATTGTAACCCATGACAACTATTGTAACCCATGACAACTAGTCTAACCCATGACAACTATTGTAACCCATGACAACTATTGTAACCCATGACAACTAGTCTAACCCATGACAACTAGTCAAACCCATGACAACTAGTCTAAACCATGACAACTAGTCTAAACCATGACAACTAGTCTAACCCATGACAACTAGTCTAACCCATGACAACTAGTCTAACCCATGATAACTAGTCTAACCCATGACAACTAGTCAAAGCCATGACAACTAGTCAAAGCCATGACAACTAGTCTAAGCCATGACAACTAGTCTAACCAATGACAACTAGTCTAAACCATGACAACTAGTCTAACCCATGACAACTAGTCTAACCCATGACAACTAGTCTAACACATGACAACTAGTCTAACCTATGACAACTAGTCTAACCCATGACAACTAGTCTAACACATGACAACTAGTCTAACCTATGACAACTAGTCTAACCCATGACAACTAGTCTAACCTATGACAACTAGTCTAACCCATGACAACTAGTCTAACCATGACAACTAGTCTAACCCATGACAACTAGTCTAACCTATGACAACTAGTCTAAACCATGACAACTAGTCTAACCCATGACAACTATTGTAACCCATGACAACTATTGTAACCCATGACAACTATTGTAACCCATGACAACTAGTCTAAACCATGACAACTAGTCTAACTTACGACAACTAGTCTAACCTATGACAACTAGTCTAAACCATGACAACTAGTCTAACCATGACAACTAGTCTAACCCATGACAACTATTGTAACCCATGACAACTATTGTAACCCATGACAACTATTGTAACCCATGACAACTAGTCTAACCCATGACAACTAGTCTAACCCATGACAACTAGTCTAACCTATGACAACTAGTCTAAACCATGACAACTAGTCTAACCATGACAACTAGTCTAACCCATGACAACTAGTCTAACCTATGACAACTAGTCTAACCCATGACAACTAGTCTAAGCCATGACAACTAGTCTAAGCCATGACAACTAGTCTAACCATGACAACTAGTCTAACCCATGACAACTAGTCTAACCCATGACAACTAGTCTAACCTATGACAACTAGTCTAACTCATGACAACTAGTCTAGCTCATGACAACTAGTCTAACCCATGACAACTAGTCTAACCCATGACAACTAGTCTAACCCATGACAACTAGTCTAACCCATGACAACTAGTCTAACCCATGACAACTAGTCTAACCAATGACAACTAGTCTAACTCATGACAACTAGTCTAACCCATGACAACTAGTCTAACCCATGACAACTAGTCAAAGCCATGACAACTAGTTTAACCCATGACAACTATTGTAACCCATGACAACTAGTCTAAACCATTTTTCAATATACTACTGATTTTTATATCAGTAGATTACTAAAAAATTGATTAACAATATTCCAAAGATGTGTGTACTATCTAATTATGTGTTGTATGTGGTCCTAGATGTGTGTATTATCTAATTATGTGTTGTATGTGGTCCTAGATGTGTGTACTATCTAATTATGTGTTGTATGTGGTCCTAGATGTGTGTATTATCTAATTATGTGTTGTATGTGGTCCTAGATGTGTGTATTATCTAATTATGTGTTGTATGTGGTCCTAGATGTGTGTACTACCTGATTATGTGTTGTATGTGGTCCTAGATGTGTGTATTATCTAATTATGTGTTGTATGTGGTCCTAGATGTGTGTACTACCTGATTATGTGTTGTATGTGGTCCTAGATGTGTGTATTATCTAATTATGTGTTGTATGTGGTCCTAGATGTGTGTACTACCTGATTATGTGTTGTATGTGGTCCTAGATGTGTGTACTACCTGATTATGTGTTGTATGTGGTCCTAGATGTGTGTACTACCTTATTATGTGTTGTATGTGGTCCTAGATGTGTGTACTACCTGATTATGTGTTGTATGTGGTCCTAGATGTGTGTACTACCTGATTATGTGTTGTATGTTGTCCTAGATGTGTGTACTACCTGATTATGTGTTGTATGTGGTCTTAGATGTGTGTACTACCTGATTATGTGTTGTATGTGGTCCTAGATGTGTGTACTAGCTGATTATGTGTTGTATGTGGTCCTAGATGTGTGTACTACCTGATTATGTGTTGTATGTGGTCCTAGATGTGTGTTCTACCTGATTATGTGTTGTATGTGGTCCTAGATGTGTGTACTACCTGATTATGTGTTGTATGTGGTCCTAGATGTGTGTACTACCTGATTATGTGTTGTATGTGGTCCTAGATGTGTGTACTACCTGATTATGTGTTGTATGTGGTCCTAGATGTGTGTACTACCTGATTATGTGTTGTATGTGGTCCTAGATGTGTGTACTACCTGATTATGTGTTGTATGTGGTCCTAGATGTGTGTACTACCTGATTATGTGTTGTATGTGGTCCTAGATGTGTGTACTACCTGATTATGTGTTGTATGTGGTCCTAGATGTGTGTTCTACCTGATTATGTGTTGTATGTGGTCCTAGATGTGTGTACTACCTGATTATGTGTTGTATGTGGTCCTAGACGTGTGTTCTACTCGCTTCTGTTTTTTCTTTTCTCTTTTTTATTTGTAATATTATTTATACAATCGGGAATAAAATAGATCTACATAGTGTTAACTCGTTACGGTTGAGTCAATAATTTCAGACATGAAATACATTGTTATCGGTGAAGGAAAGATAAGATTCTAACTGGCGCTCAAAGTGTCATTGACCGAATCGACTGTGATTTTTCCATTTTTAGGATCTCAATTACCGGTTAATGTCTCAATTACCGGATATTCCTGCACACCTGCTCACAGCTGCGGTCAAACTATAGTTATGCTGTCTGCAAGCTCATTCAAATGCATTCAACTAGTCTAACCCATGACAACTCGTCTAACCCATTACAACTAGTCTAACCCATGACCACTAGTCTAACCCATGACCACTAGTCTAACCCATGACAACTAATCTAACCCATGACCACTAGTCTAACCCATGACAACTAGTCTAACCTATGACAACTAGTCTAACCTATGACAACTAGTCTAACCTATGACAACTCGTCTAACCCATGACAACTAATCTAACCCATGACCACTAGTCTAAGCCATGACAACTAGTCTAACCTATGACAACTAGTCTAACCTATGACAACTAGTCTAACCTATGACAACTAGTCTAACCCATGACAACTAGTCTAACCCATGACAACTAGTCTAACCCATGACAACTAGTCTAACCCATGACAACTAGTCTAAACCATGACAACTAGTCTAACCCATGACAACTAGTCAAAGCCATGACAACTAGTCAAAGCCATGACAACTAGTCTAACCCATGACAAATAGTCTAACCTATGACAACTAGTCTAACCCATGACAACTAGTCAAAGCCATGACAACTAGTCAAAGCCATGACAACTAGTCTAACCCATGACAAATAGTCTAACCTATGACAACTAGTCTAAACCATGACAACTAGTCTAACCCATGACAACTAGTCTAACCCATGACAACTAGTCTAACCCATGACAACTAGTCTAACCCATGACAACTAGTCTAACCTATGACAACTAGTCTAACCCATGACAACTAGTCAAAGCCATGACAACTAGTCTAAGCCATGACAACTAGTCTAACCCATGACAACTAGTCTAACCCATGACAACTAGTCTAACCCATGACAACTAGTCTAACCCATGACAACTAGTCTAACCCATGACAACTAGTCTAACCCATGACAACTAGTCTAACCCATGACAACTAGTCTAACCTATGACAACTAGTCTAACCCATGACAACTAGTCTAACCATGACAACTAGTCTAACCCATGACAACTAGTCTAACCTATGACAACTAGTCTAAACCATGACAAGTAGTCTAACCCATGACAACTAGTCTAACCCATGACAACTAGTCTAACCCATGACAACTATTGTAACCCATGACAACTATTGTAACCCATGACAACTATTGTAACCCATGACAACTAGTCTAAACCATGACAACTAGTCTAACTTACGACAACTAGTCTAACCCATGACAACTAGTCTAACCTATGACAACTAGTCTAAACCATGACAACTAGTCTAACCATGACAACTAGTCTAACCCATGACAACTAGTCTAACCTATGACAACTAGTCTAACCCATGACAACTAGTCTAACCCATGACAACTAGTCTAACCCATGACAACTAGTCTAACCCATGACAACTAGTCTAACCTATGACAACTAGTCTAACTCATGACAACTAGTCTAGCTCATGACAACTAGTCTAACCCATGACAACTAGTCTAACCCATGACAACTAGTCTAACCCATGACAACTAGTCTAACCCATGACAACTAGTCTAACCCATGACAACTAGTCTAACCCATGACAACTAGTCTAACCCATGACAACTAGTCTAACCCATGACAACTAGTCTAACCCATGACAACTAGTCTAACCCATGACAACTAGTCTAACCCATGACAACTAGTCTAACCTATGACAACTAGTCTAACCCATGACAACTAGTCTAACCATGACAACTAGTCTAACCCATGACAACTAGTCTAACCTATGACAACTAGTCTAAACCATGACAAGTAGTCTAACCCATGACAACTAGTCTAACCCATGACAACTAGTCTAACCCATGACAACTATTGTAACCCATGACAACTATTGTAACCCATGACAACTATTGTAACCCATGACAACTAGTCTAAACCATGACAACTAGTCTAACTTACGACAACTAGTCTAACCCATGACAACTAGTCTAACCTATGACAACTAGTCTAAACCATGACAACTAGTCTAACCATGACAACTAGTCTAACCCATGACAACTAGTCTAACCTATGACAACTAGTCTAACCCATGACAACTAGTCTAACCTATGACAACTAGTCTAACCCATGACAACTAGTCTAACCCATGACAACTAGTCTAACCCATGACAACTAGTCTAACCCATGACAACTAGTCTAACCCATGACAACTAGTCTAACCCATGACAACTAGTCTAACCCATGACAACTAGTCTAACCCATGACAACTAGTCTAACCCATGACAACTAGTCTAACCCATGACAACTAGTCTAACCCATGACAACTAGTCTAACCCATGACAACTAGTCTAACCCATGACAACTAGTCTAACCAATGACAACTAGTCTAACCCATGACAACTAGTCTAACCCATGACAACTAGTCTAACCCATGACAACTAGTCTAACCCATGACAACTAGTCTAACCCATGACAACTAGTCTAACCCATGACAACTAGTCTAACCCATGACAACTAGTCTAACTCATGACAACTAGTCTAGCTCATGACAACTAGTCTAACCCATGACAACTAGTCTAACCCATGACAACTAGTCAAAGCCATGACAACTAGTCTAACCCATGACAACTATTGTAACCCATGACAACTAGTCTAAACCATTTTTCAATATACTACTGATTTTTATATCAGTAGATTACTAAAAAATTGATTAACAATATTCCAAAGATGTGTGTACTATCTAATTATGTGTTGTATGTGGTCCTAGATGTGTGTATTATCTAATTATGTGTTGTATGTGGTCCTAGATGTGTGTATTATCTAATTATGTGTTGTATGTGGTCCTAGATGTGTGTACTACCTGATTATGTGTTGTATGTGGTCCTAGATGTGTGTATTATCTAATTATGTGTTGTATGTGGTCCTAGATGTGTGTACTACCTGATTATGTGTTGTATGTGGTCCTAGATGTGTGTACTACCTGATTATGTGTTGTATGTGGTCCTAGATGTGTGTACTACCTTATTATGTGTTGTATGTGGTCCTAGATGTGTGTACTACCTGATTATGTGTTGTATGTGGTCCTAGATGTGTGTACTACCTGATTATGTGTTGTATGTTGTCCTAGATGTGTGTACTACCTGATTATGTGTTGTATGTGGTCTTAGATGTGTGTACTACCTGATTATGTGTTGTATGTGGTCCTAGATGTGTGTACTAGCTGATTATGTGTTGTATGTGGTCCTAGATGTGTGTACTAGCTGATTATGTGTTGTATGTGGTCCTAGATGTGTGTACTACCTGATTATGTGTTGTATGTGGTCCTAGATGTGTGTTCTACCTGATTATGTGTTGTATGTGGTCCTAGATGTGTGTACTACCTGATTATGTGTTGTATGTGGTCCTAGATGTGTGTAGTACCTGATTATGTGTTGTATGTGGTCCTAGATGTGTGTACTACCTGATTATGTGTTGTATGTGGTCCTAGATGTGTGTACTACCTGATTATGTGTTGTATGTGGTCCTAGATGTGTGTACTATCTAATTATGTGTTGTATGTGGTCCTAGATGTGTGTATTATCTAATTATGTGTTGTATGTGGTCCTAGATGTGTGTATTATCTAATTATGTGTTGTATGTGGTCCTAGATGTGTGTACTACCTGATTATGTGTTGTATGTGGTCCTAGATGTGTGTATTATCTAATTATGTGTTGTATGTGGTCCTAGATGTGTGTACTACCTGATTATGTGTTGTATGTGGTCCTAGATGTGTGTACTACCTGATTATGTGTTGTATGTGGTCCTAGATGTGTGTACTACCTTATTATGTGTTGTATGTGGTCCTAGATGTGTGTACTACCTGATTATGTGTTGTATGTGGTCCTAGATGTGTGTACTACCTGATTATGTGTTGTATGTTGTCCTAGATGTGTGTACTACCTGATTATGTGTTGTATGTGGTCTTAGATGTGTGTACTACCTGATTATGTGTTGTATGTGGTCCTAGATGTGTGTACTAGCTGATTATGTGTTGTATGTGGTCCTAGATGTGTGTACTACCTGATTATGTGTTGTATGTGGTCCTAGATGTGTGTTCTACCTGATTATGTGTTGTATGTGGTCCTAGATGTGTGTACTACCTGATTATGTGTTGTATGTGGTCCTAGATGTGTGTACTACCTGATTATGTGTTGTATGTGGTCCTAGATGTGTGTACTACCTGATTATGTGTTGTATGTGGTCCTAGATGTGTGTACTACCTGATTATGTGTTGTATGTGGTCCTAGATGTGTGTACTACCTGATTATGTGTTGTATGTGGTCCTAGATGTGTGTACTACCTTATTATGTGTTGTATGTGGTCCTAGATGTGTGTACTACCTGATTATGTGTTGTATGTGGTCCTAGATGTGTGTACTACCTGATTATGTGTTGTATGTTGTCCTAGATGTGTGTACTACCTGATTATGTGTTGTATGTGGTCTTAGATGTGTGTACTACCTGATTATGTGTTGTATGTGGTCCTAGATGTGTGTACTAGCTGATTATGTGTTGTATGTGGTCCTAGATGTGTGTACTACCTGATTATGTGTTGTATGTGGTCCTAGATGTGTGTTCTACCTGATTATGTGTTGTATGTGGTCCTAGATGTGTGTACTACCTGATTATGTGTTGTATGTGGTCCTAGATGTGTGTACTACCTGATTATGTGTTGTATGTGGTCCTAGATGTGTGTACTACCTGATTATGTGTTGTATGTGGTCCTAGATGTGTGTACTACCTGATTATGTGTTGTATGTGGTCCTAGATGTGTGTACTACCTGATTATGTGTTGTATGTGGTCCTAGATGTGTGTACTACCTGATTATGTGTTGTATGTGGTCCTAGATGTGTGTACTACCTGATTATGTGTTGTATGTGGTCCTAGATGTGTGTTCTACCTGATTATGTGTTGTATGTGGTCCTAGATGTGTGTACTACCTGATTATGTGTTGTATGTGGTCCTAGACGTGTGTTCTACTCGCTTCTGTTTTTTCTTTTCTCTTTTTTATTTGTAATATTATTTATACAATCGGGAATAAAATAGATCTACATAGTGTTAACTCGTTACGGTTGAGTCAATAATTTCAGACATGAAATACATTGTTATCGGTGAAGGAAAGATAAGATTCTAACTGGCGCTCAAAGTGTCATTGACCGAATCGACTGTGATTTTTCCATTTTTAGGATCTCAATTACCGGTTAATGTCTCAATTACCGGATATTCCTGCACACCTGCTCACAGCTGCGGTCAAACTATAGTTATGCTGTCTGCAAGCTCATTCAAATGCATTCAACTAGTCTAACCCATGACAACTCGTCTAACCCATTACAACTAGTCTAACCCATGACCACTAGTCTAACCCATGACCACTAGTCTAACCCATGACAACTAATCTAACCCATGACCACTAGTCTAACCCATGACAACTAGTCTAACCTATGACAACTAGTCTAACCTATGACAACTAGTCTAACCTATGACAACTCGTCTAACCCATGACAACTAATCTAACCCATGACCACTAGTCTAAGCCATGACAACTAGTCTAACCTATGACAACTAGTCTAACCTATGACAACTAGTCTAACCTATGACAACTAGTCTAACCCATGACAACTAGTCTAACCCATGACAACTAGTCTAACCCATGACCACTAGTCTAACCAATGACAACTAGTCTAAGCCATGACAACTAGTCTAACACATGACAACTAGTCTAACCTATGACAACTAGTCTAACCCATGACAACTAGTCTAACCTATGACAACTAGTCTAACCCATGACAACTAGTCTAACCATGACAACTAGTCTAACCCATGACAACTAGTCTAACCTATGACAACTAGTCTAAACCATGACAACTAGTCTAACCCATGACAACTAGTCTAACCCATGACAACTAGTCTAACCCATGACAACTATTGTAACCCATGACAACTATTGTAACCCATGACAACTATTGTAACCCATGACAACTAGTCTAAACCATGACAACTAGTCTAACTTACGACAACTAGTCTAACCCATGACAACTAGTCTAACCATGACAACTAGTCTAACCCATGACAACTAGTCTAACCCATGACAACTAGTCTAACCTATGACAACTAGTCTAACTCATGACAACTAGTCTAGCTCATGACAACTAGTCTAACCCATGACAACTAGTCTAACCCATGACAACTAGTCTAACCCATGACAACTAGTCTAACCCATGACAACTAGTCTAACCCATGACAACTAGTCTAACCCATGACAACTAGTCTAACCCATGACAACTAGTCTAACCCATGACAACTAGTCTAACCCATGACCACTAGTCTAACCAATGACAACTAGTCTAACCTATGACAACTAGTCTAACCTATGACAACTAGTCTAACCCATGACAACTAGTCTAACCCATGACAACTAGTCTAACCCATGACAACTAGTCTAACCTATGACAACTAATCTAACCCATGACAACTAGTCTAACCTATGACAACTAGTCTAACCTATGACAACTAGTCTAACCTATGACAACTAATCTAACCCATGACAACTAGTCTAACCTATGACAACTAGTCTAACCTATGACAACTAATCTAACCCATGACAACTAGTCTAACCCATGACAACTAGTCTAACCTATGACAACTAGTCTAAACCATGACAACTAGTCTAACCTATGACAACTAGTCTAACCTATGACAACTAGTCTAACCCATGACAACTAGTCTAACCCATGACAACTAGTCTAACCTATGACAACTAGTCTAAACCATGACAACTAGTCTAACCTATGACAACTAGTCTAAACCATGACAACTAGTCTAACCTATGACAACTAGTCTAACCCATGACAACTAGTCTAACCTATGACAACTAGTCTAAACCATGACAACTAGTCTAAACCATGACAACTAGTCTAACCCATGACAACTAGTCTAACCTATGACAACTAGTCTAACCCATGACAACTAGTCAAAGCCATGACAACTAGTCAAAGCCATGACAACTAGTCTAAGCCATGCCAACTAGTCTAACCCATGACAACTATTGTAACCCATGACAACTAGTCTAAACCATGACAACTAGTCTAACCCATGACAACTATTGTAACCCATGACAACTAGTCTAAACCATGACAACTAGTCTAACCCATGACAACTATTGTAACCCATGACAGCTAGTCTAAACCATGACAACTAGTCTAAACCATGACAACTAGTCTAACCCATGACAACTATTGTAACCCATGACAACTAGTCTAAACCATTTTTCAATATACTACTGATTTTTATATCAGTAGATTACTAAAAAATTGATTAACAATATTCCAAAGATGTGTGTACTATCTAATTATGTGTTGTATGTGGTCCTAGATGTGTGTATTATCTAATTATGTGTTGTATGTGGTCCTAGATGTGTGTATTATCTAATTATGTGTTGTATGTGGTCCTAGATGTGTGTATTATCTAATTATGTGTTGTATGTGGTCCTAGATGTGTGTATTATCTAATTATGTGTTGTATGTGGTCCTAGATGTGTGTATTATCTAATTATGTGTTGTATGTGGTCCTAGATGTGTGTACTACCTGATTATGTGTTGTATGTGGTCCTAGATGTGTGTACTACCTGATTATGTGTTGTATGTGGTCCTAGATGTGTGTACTACCTGATTATGTGTTGTATGTGGTCCTAGATGTGTGTATTATCTAATTATGTGTTGTATGTGGTCCTAGATGTGTGTATTATCTAATTATGTGTTGTATGTGGTCCTAGATGTGTGTATTATCTAATTATGTGTTGTATGTGGTCCTAGATGTGTGTACTACCTGATTATGTGTTGTATGTGGTCCTAGATGTGTGTACTACCTGATTATGTGTTGTATGTGGTCCTAGATGTGTGTTCTACCTGATTATGTGTTGTATGTGGTCCTAGATGTGTGTACTACCTGATTATGTGTTGTATGTGGTCCTAGATGTGTGTACTACCTGATTATGTGTTGTATGTGGTCCTAGATGTGTGTATTATCTAATTATGTGTTGTATGTGGTCCTAGATGTGTGTACTACCTGATTATGTGTTGTATGTGGTCCTAGATGTGTGTTCTACCTGATTATGTGTTGTATGTGGTCCTAGATGTGTGTACTACCTGATTATGTGTTGTATGTGGTCCTAGACGTGTGTTCTACTCGCTTCTGTTTTTTCTTTTCTCTTTTTTATTTGTAATATTATTTATACAATCGGGAATAAAATAGATCTACATAGTGTTAACTCGTTACGGTTGAGTCAATAATTTCAGACATGAAATACATTGTTATCGGTGAAGGAAAGATAAGATTCTAACTGGCGCTCAAAGTGTCATTGACCGAATCGACTGTGATTTTTCCATTTTTAGGATCTCAATTACCGGATATTCCTGCACACCTGCTCACAGCTGCGGTCAAACTATAGTTATGCTGTCTGCAAGCTCATTCAAATGCATTCAACTAGTCTAACCCATGACAACTAGTCTAACCCATGACCACTAGTCTAACCCATGACCACTAGTCTAACCCATGACCACTAGTCCAACCAATGACAACTAGTCTAACCAATGACAACTAGTCCAACCAATGACAACTAGTCTAACCCATGACCACTAGTCTAACCCATGACCACTAGTCTAACCCATGACCACTAGTCCAACCAATGACAACTAGTCTAACCAATGACAACTAGTCCAACCAATGACAACTAGTCTAACCCATGACCACTAGTCTAACCCATGACCATTAGTCTAACCCATGACCACTAGTCTAACCCATAACCACTAGTCTAACCCATGACCACTAGTCCAACCAATGACAACTAGTCTAACCAATGACAACTAGTCCAACCAATGACAACTAGTCTAACCCATGACCACTAGTCTAACCTATGACCACTAGTCTAACCCATGACCACTAGTCTAACCCATGACCACTAGTCTAACCAATGACAACTAGTCCAACCCATGACAACTAGTCTAACCAATGACAACTAGTCTAACCTATGACAACTAGTCTAACCTATGACAACTAGTCTAACCCATGACCATTAGTCTAACCCATGACCATTAGTCTAACCCATGACCACTAGTCTAACCCATGACCACTAGTCTAACCAATGACAACTAGTCTAACCTATGACAACTAGTCTAACCTATGACAACTAGTCTAACCTATGACAACTAGTCTAACCTATGACAACTAGTCTAACCCATGACCATTAGTCTAACCCATGACCACTAGTCTAACCAATGACAACTAGTCCAACCAATGACAACTAGTCCAACCAATGACAACTAGTCTAACCTATGACAACTAGTCTAACCTATGACAACTAGTCTAACCTATGACAACTAGTCTAACCTATGACAACTAGTCTAACCTATGACAACTAGTCTAACTCATGACAACTAGTCTAACCCATGACAACTAGTCTAACCAATGACAACTAGTCTAACCTATGACAACTAGTCTAACCTATGACAACTAGTCTAACCTATGACAACTAGTCTAATCCATGACCACTAGTCTAACCAATGACAACTAGTCTAACCAATGACAACTAGTCTAACCTATGACAACTAGTCTAACCTATGACAACTAGTCTAACCCATGACCATTAGTCTAACCCATGACCATTAGTCTAACCCATGACCACTAGTCTAACCCATGACCACTAGTCTAACCAATGACAACTAGTCTAACCTATGACAACTAGTCTAACCCATGACAACTAGTCTAACCCATGACAACTAGTCTAACCCATGACCACTAGTCTAACCCATGACCACTAGTCTAACCAATGACAACTAGTCTAACCTATGACAACTAGTCTAACCCATGACAACTAGTCTAACCCATGACAACTAGTCTAACTCATGACCACTAGTCTAACCAATGACAACTAGTCTAACCTATGACCACTAGTCTAACCCATGACAACTAGTCCAACCAATGACAACTAGTCTAACCTATGACAACTAGTCTAACCTATGACAACTAGTCTAACCCATGACCATTAGTCTAACCCATGACCACTAGTCTAACCCATGACCACTAGTCTAACCAATGACAACTAGTCTAACCTATGACAACTAGTCTAACCCATGACAACTAGTCTAACCCATGACAACTAGTCTAACTCATGACCACTAGTCTAACCAATGACAACTAGTCCAACCAATGACAACTAGTCTAACCCATGACAACTAGTCTAACCCATGACAACTAGTCTAACTCATGACCACTAGTCTAACCTATGACAACTAGTCTAAGCCATGACAACTAGTCTAACCAATGACAACTAGTCCAACCAATGACAACTAGTCTAACCTATGACAACTAGTCTAACCTATGACAACTAGTCTAACCCATGACCATTAGTCTAACCCATGACCACTAGTCTAACCCATGACCACTAGTCTAACCAATGACAACTAGTCTAACCTATGACAACTAGTCTAACCCATGACAACTAGTCTAACCCATGACAACTAGTCTAACTCATGACCACTAGTCTAACCAATGACAACTAGTCCAACCAATGACAACTAGTCTAACCTATGACAACTAGTCTAACCTATGACAACTAGTCTAACCTATGACAACTAGTCTAACCCATGACCATTAGTCTAACCCATGACCACTAGTCTAAGCCATGACAACTAGTCTAACCTATGACAACTAGTCTAACCCATGACAACTAGTCTAACCTATGACAACTAGTCTAACCCATGACAACTAGTCTAACCCATGATCACTAGTCTAACCCATGACCACTAGTCTAAGCCATGACAACTAGTCTAACCTATGACAACTAGTCTAACCTATGACAACTAGTCTAACCTATGACAACTAGTCTAACCTATGACAACTAGTCTAACCCATGACCATTAGTCTAACCCATGACCACTAGTCTAAGCCATGACAACTAGTCTAACCTATGACAACTAGTCTAACCCATGACAACTAGTCTAACCTATGACAACTAGTCTAACCTATGACAACTAGTCTAACCCATGACAACTAGTCTAACCTATGACAGCTAGTCTAACCCATGACAACTAGTCTAACCCATGACAACTAGTCTAACCCATGACAGCTAGTCTAACCCATGACAACTAGTCTAACCTATGACAACTAGTCTAAACCATGACAACTAGTCTAACCTATGACAACTAGTCTAACCCATGACAACTAGTCTAACCTATGACAACTAGTCTAACCCATGACCACTAGTCTAAGCCATGACAACTAGTCTAACCCATGATCACTAGTCTAACCCATGACAACTAGTCTAACCTATGACAACTAGTCTAACCCATGACAACTAGTCTAACCTATGACAACTAGTCTAACCCATGACAACTAGTCTAACCCATGATCACTAGTCTAACCTATGACAGCTAGTCTAACCTATGACAACTAGTCTAACCTATGACAACTAGTCTAAACCATGACAACTAGTCTAACCCATGACAACTAGTCTAACCTATGACAAGTAGTCTAACCTATGACAACTAGTCTAACCCATGACAACTAGTCTAACCCATGATCACTAGTCTAACCCATGACCACTAGTCTAACCAATGACAACTAGTCTAACCTATGACAGCTAGTCTAACCTATGACAACTAGTCTAACCTATGACAACTAGTCTAACCCATGACAACTAGTCTAACCCATGATCACTAGTCTAACCCATGACCACTAGTCTAACCTATGACAGCTAGTCTAACCCATGACAACTAGTCTAACCTATGACAACTAGTCTAACCTATGACAGCTAGTCTAACCTATGACAACTAGTCTAACCTATGACAACTAGTCTAACCTATGACAACTAGTCTAACCTATGACAACTAGTCTAACCTATGACAACTATTCTAACCTATGACAACTAGTCTAACCTATGACAACTAGTCTAACCAATGACAACTAGTCTAACCTATGACAACTAGTCTAACCAATGACAACTAGTCTAACCTATGACAACTAGTCTAACCTATGACAACTAGTCTAACCTATGACAACTAGTCTAACCAATGACAACTAGTCTAACCTATGACAACTAGTCTAACCCATGACAACTAGTCTAACCCATGATCACTAGTCTAACCCATGACCACTAGTCTAACCTATGACAACTAGTCTAACCAATGACAACTAGTCTAACCTATGACAACTAGTCTAACCTATGACAACTAGTCTAACCTATGACAACTAGTCTAACCTATGACAACTAGTCTAACCTATGACAACTAGTCTAACCTATGACAACTAGTCTAACCTATGACCATTAGTCTAACCCATGACAACTAGTCTAACCTATGACAACTAGTCTAACCTATGGCAACTAGTCTAACCCATGACAACTAGTCTAACCCATGACAACTAGTCTAACCCATGACCACTAGTCTAACCTATGACAACTAGTCTAACCTATGACAACTAGTCTAACCAATGACAACTAGTCTAACCCATGACAACTAGTCTAACCCATGACAGCTAGTCTAACCCATGACAGCTAGTCTAACCCATGACAGCTAGTCTAACCCATGACAACTAGTCTAACCCATGACAGCTAGTCTAACCCATGACAACTAGTCTAACCCATGACAGCTAGTCTAACCCATGACAACTAGTCTAACCTATGACAACTAGTCTAACCTATGACAACTAGTCTAACCTATGACAACTAGTCTAACCCATGACAGCTAGTCTAACCCATGACAACTAGTCTAACCTATGACAACTAGTCTAACCTATGACAACTAGTCTAACCCATGACAGCTAGTCTAACCCATGACAACTAGTCTAACCTATGACAACTAGTCTAACCTATGACAACTAGTCTAACCTATGACAACTAGTCTAACCTATGACAACTAGTCTAACTCATGACAACTAGTCTAACCCATGACAACTAGTCTAACCAATGACAACTAGTCTAACCTATGACAACTAGTCTAACCTATGACAACTAGTCTAACCTATGACAACTAGTCTAATCCATGACCACTAGTCTAACCAATGACAACTAGTCTAACCAATGACAACTAGTCTAACCTATGACAACTAGTCTAACCTATGACAACTAGTCTAACCCATGACCATTAGTCTAACCCATGACCATTAGTCTAACCCATGACCACTAGTCTAACCCATGACCACTAGTCTAACCAATGACAACTAGTCTAACCTATGACAACTAGTCTAACCCATGACAACTAGTCTAACCCATGACAACTAGTCTAACCCATGACCACTAGTCTAACCCATGACCACTAGTCTAACCAATGACAACTAGTCTAACCTATGACAACTAGTCTAACCCATGACAACTAGTCTAACCCATGACAACTAGTCTAACTCATGACCACTAGTCTAACCAATGACAACTAGTCTAACCTATGACCACTAGTCTAACCCATGACAACTAGTCCAACCAATGACAACTAGTCTAACCTATGACAACTAGTCTAACCTATGACAACTAGTCTAACCCATGACCATTAGTCTAACCCATGACCACTAGTCTAACCCATGACCACTAGTCTAACCAATGACAACTAGTCTAACCTATGACAACTAGTCTAACCCATGACAACTAGTCTAACCCATGACAACTAGTCTAACTCATGACCACTAGTCTAACCAATGACAACTAGTCCAACCAATGACAACTAGTCTAACCCATGACAACTAGTCTAACCCATGACAACTAGTCTAACTCATGACCACTAGTCTAACCTATGACAACTAGTCTAAGCCATGACAACTAGTCTAACCAATGACAACTAGTCCAACCAATGACAACTAGTCTAACCTATGACAACTAGTCTAACCTATGACAACTAGTCTAACCCATGACAGCTAGTCTAACCTATGACAACTAGTCTAACCCATGACAACTAGTCTAACCTATGACAACTAGTCTAACCAATGACAACTAGTCTAACCTATGACAACTAGTCTAACCCATGACAACTAGTCTAACCCATGACAACTAGTCTAACTCATGACCACTAGTCTAACCAATGACAACTAGTCCAACCAATGACAACTAGTCTAACCTATGACAACTAGTCTAACCTATGACAACTAGTCTAACCCATGACCATTAGTCTAACCCATGACCACTAGTCTAACCCATGACCACTAGTCTAACCAATGACAACTAGTCTAACCTATGACAACTAGTCTAACCCATGACAACTAGTCTAACCCATGACAACTAGTCTAACTCATGACCACTAGTCTAACCAATGACAACTAGTCCAACCAATGACAACTAGTCTAACCTATGACAACTAGTCTAACCTATGACAACTAGTCTAACCTATGACAACTAGTCTAACCCATGACCATTAGTCTAACCCATGACCACTAGTCTAAGCCATGACAACTAGTCTAACCTATGACAACTAGTCTAACCCATGACAACTAGTCTAACCTATGACAACTAGTCTAACCCATGACAACTAGTCTAACCCATGATCACTAGTCTAACCCATGACCACTAGTCTAAGCCATGACAACTAGTCTAACCTATGACAACTAGTCTAACCTATGACAACTAGTCTAACCTATGACAACTAGTCTAACCTATGACAACTAGTCTAACCCATGACCATTAGTCTAACCCATGACCACTAGTCTAAGCCATGACAACTAGTCTAACCTATGACAACTAGTCTAACCCATGACAACTAGTCTAACCTATGACAACTAGTCTAACCTATGACAACTAGTCTAACCCATGACAACTAGTCTAACCTATGACAGCTAGTCTAACCCATGACAACTAGTCTAACCCATGACAACTAGTCTAACCCATGACAGCTAGTCTAACCCATGACAACTAGTCTAACCTATGACAACTAGTCTAAACCATGACAACTAGTCTAACCTATGACAACTAGTCTAACCCATGACAACTAGTCTAACCTATGACAACTAGTCTAACCCATGACCACTAGTCTAAGCCATGACAACTAGTCTAACCCATGATCACTAGTCTAACCCATGACAACTAGTCTAACCTATGACAACTAGTCTAACCCATGACAACTAGTCTAACCTATGACAACTAGTCTAACCCATGACAACTAGTCTAACCCATGATCACTAGTCTAACCTATGACAGCTAGTCTAACCTATGACAACTAGTCTAACCTATGACAACTAGTCTAAACCATGACAACTAGTCTAACCCATGACAACTAGTCTAACCTATGACAAGTAGTCTAACCTATGACAACTAGTCTAACCCATGACAACTAGTCTAACCCATGATCACTAGTCTAACCCATGACCACTAGTCTAACCAATGACAACTAGTCTAACCTATGACAGCTAGTCTAACCTATGACAACTAGTCTAACCTATGACAACTAGTCTAACCTATGACAACTAGTCTAACCCATGACAACTAGTCTAACCCATGATCACTAGTCTAACCCATGACCACTAGTCTAACCTATGACAGCTAGTCTAACCCATGACAACTAGTCTAACCTATGACAACTAGTCTAACCTATGACAGCTAGTCTAACCTATGACAACTAGTCTAACCTATGACAACTAGTCTAACCTATGACAACTAGTCTAACCTATGACAACTAGTCTAACCTATGACAACTATTCTAACCTATGACAACTAGTCTAACCTATGACAACTAGTCTAACCAATGACAACTAGTCTAACCTATGACAACTAGTCTAACCAATGACAACTAGTCTAACCTATGACAACTAGTCTAACCTATGACAACTAGTCTAACCTATGACAACTAGTCTAACCAATGACAACTAGTCTAACCTATGACAACTAGTCTAACCCATGACAACTAGTCTAACCCATGATCACTAGTCTAACCCATGACCACTAGTCTAACCTATGACAACTAGTCTAACCAATGACAACTAGTCTAACCTATGACAACTAGTCTAACCTATGACAACTAGTCTAACCTATGACAACTAGTCTAACCTATGACAACTAGTCTAACCTATGACAACTAGTCTAACCTATGACAACTAGTCTAACCTATGACCATTAGTCTAACCCATGACAACTAGTCTAACCTATGACAACTAGTCTAACCTATGGCAACTAGTCTAACCCATGACAACTAGTCTAACCCATGACAACTAGTCTAACCCATGACCACTAGTCTAACCTATGACAACTAGTCTAACCTATGACAACTAGTCTAACCAATGACAACTAGTCTAACCCATGACAACTAGTCTAACCCATGACAGCTAGTCTAACCCATGACAGCTAGTCTAACCCATGACAGCTAGTCTAACCCATGACAACTAGTCTAACCCATGACAGCTAGTCTAACCCATGACAACTAGTCTAACCCATGACAGCTAGTCTAACCCATGACAACTAGTCTAACCTATGACAACTAGTCTAACCTATGACAACTAGTCTAACCTATGACAACTAGTCTAACCCATGACAGCTAGTCTAACCCATGACAACTAGTCTAACCTATGACAACTAGTCTAACCTATGACAACTAGTCTAACCCATGACAGCTAGTCTAACCCATGACAACTAGTCTAACCTATGACAACTAGTCTAACCTATGACAACTAGTCTAACCCATGACCACTATTCTAACCCATGACAGCTAGTCTAACCCATGACAGCTAGTCTAACCCATGACAACTAGTCTAACCCATGACAACTAGTCTAACCCATGACCACTAGTCTAACCCATGACAACTAGTCTAACCTATGACAGCTAGTCTAACCCATGACCACTAGTCTAACCTATGACAACTAGTCTAACCCATGACCACTAGTCTAACCCATGACAACTAGTCTAACCCATGACAGCTAGTCTAACCCATGACCACTAGTCTAACCTATGACAACTAGTCTAACCCATGACAGCTAGTCTAACCCATGACAACTAGTCTAACCCATGACAGCTAGTCTAACCCATGACAGCTAGTCTAACCCATGACAACTAGTCTAACCCATGACAACTAGTCTAACCTATGACAACTAGTCTAACCCATGACAACTGGTTTAACCCATGACAGCTAGTCTAACCTATGGCAACTATTGTAATCCATGACAACTAGTCTAACCCATGACAACTAGTCTAACCTATGACAACTAGTCTAACCTATGACCATTAGTCTAACCCATGACAACTAGTCTAACCCATGACAACTAGTCTAACCTATGACAACTAGTCTAACCCATGACAACTAGTCTAACCCATGACAACTAGTCTAACCCATGACAACTAGTCTAACCCATGACAACTAGTCTAACCCATGACAACTAGTCTAACCCATGACAGCTAGTTTAACCCATGACAGCTAGTCTAACCCATGACAACTAGTCTAACCCATGACAACTGGTTTAACCCATGACAGCTAGTCTAACCTATGGCAACTATTGTAATCCATGACAACTAGTCTAACCCATGACAACTAGTCTAACCCATGACAACTAGTCTAACCTATGACAACTAGTCTAACCTATGACAACTAGTCTAACCTATGACAACTAGTCTAACCCATGACAACTAGTCTAACCCATGACAGCTAGTCTAACCCATGACAACTAGTCTAACCTATGACAACTAGTCTAACCCATGACCATTAGTCTAACCCATGACCACTAGTCTAACCCATGACCACTATTCTAACCCATGACAGCTAGTCTAACCCATGACAGCTAGTCTAACCCATGACAACTAGTCTAACCCATGACAGCTAGTCTAACCCATGACAACTAGTCTAACCCATGACAGCTAGTCTAACCCATGACAACTAGTCTAACCCATGACAGCTAGTCTAACCCATGACAACTAGTCTAACCCATGACAGCTAGTCTAACCCATGACAACTAGTCTAACCCATGACAGCTAGTCTAACCCATGACAACTGGTCTAACCCATGACAGCTAGTCTAACCCATGACAACTAGTCTAACCCATGACAACTAGTCTAACCCATGACAGCTAGTTTAACCCATGACAACTAGTCTAACCTATGACAACTAGTCTAACCCATGACAGCTAGTCTAACCCATGACAGCTAGTCTAACCCATGACAACTAGTCTAACCCATGACAACTAGTCTAACCCATGACAGCTAGTCTAACCCATGACAACTAGTCTAACCCATGACAGCTAGTCTAACCCATGACAACTAGTCTAACCCATGACAGCTAGTCTAACCCATGACAACTAGTCTAACCCATGACAGCTAGTCTAACCCATGACAGCTAGTCTAACCCATGACAGCTAGTCTAACCCATGACAACTAGTCTAACCCATGACAACTAGTCTAACCCATGACAGCTAGTCTAACCCATGACAACTAGTCTAACCCATGACAACTAGTCTAACCCATGACAGCTAGTCTAACCCATGACAACTAGTCTAACCCATGACAGCTAGTCTAACCCATGACAACTAGTCTAACCCATGACAACTAGTCTAACCCATGACAGCTAGTCTAACCCATGACAGCTAGTCTAACCCATGACAACTAGTCTAACCCATGACAGCTAGTCTAACCCATGACAACTAGTCTAACCCATGACAACTAGTCTAACCCATGACAGCTAGTCTAACCCATGACAACTAGTCTAACCCATGACAGCTAGTCTAACCCATGACAACTAGTCTAACCCATGACAGCTAGTCTAACCCATGACAACTAGTCTAACCCATGACAGCTAGTCTAACCCATGACAACTAGTCTAACCCATGACCACTAGTCTAACCCATGACAACTAGTCTAACCTATGACAACTAGTCTAACCTATGACAACTAGTCTAACCTATGGCAACTATTGTAATCCATGACAACTAGTCTAACCTATGACAACTAGTCTAACCCATGACAACTAGTCTAACCCATCACAACTAGTCTAACCTATGACAACTAGTCTAACCCATGACAACTAGTCTAACCCATGACAACTAGTCTAACCATGACAACTAGTCTAACCCATGACAACTAGTCTAACCTATGACAACTAGTCTAACCCATGACAACTAGTCTAACCATGACAACTAGTCTAACCCATGACAACTAGTCTAACCCATGACAACTAGTCTAACCCATGACAACTAGTCTAACCCATGACAACTAGTCTAACCTATGACAACTAGTCTAACCCATGACAACTAGTCTAACCATGACAACTAGTCTAACCCATGACAGCTAGTCTAACCCATGACAACTAGTCTAACCCATGACAACTAGTCTAACCATGACAACTAGTCTAACCCATGACAACTAGTCTAACCCATGACAACTAGTCTAACCCATGACAGCTAGTCTAACCCATGACCACTAGTCTAACCCATGATAACTAGTCTAACCCATGACAACTAGTCTAACCTATGACAACTAGTCTAACCTATGACAACTAGTCTAACCTATGGCAACTATTGTAATCCATGACAACTAGTCTAACCCATGACAACTAGTCTAACCCATGACAACTAGTCTAACCCATGACAACTGGTTTAACCCATGACAACTAGTCTAACCCATGACAACTAGTCTAACCTATGACAACTAGTCTAACCCATGACCACTAGTCTAACCCATGACAACTGGTTTAACCCATGACAACTAGTCTAACCTATGACAACTAGTCTAACCCATGACAACTGGTTTAACCCATGACAACTAGTCTAACCCATGACAACTGGTTTAACCCATGACAGCTAGTCTAACCTATGGCAACTATTGTAATCCATGACAACTAGTCTAACCCATGACCACTAGTCTAACCCATGACAACTGGTTTAACCCATGACAACTAGTCTAACCTATGACAACTAGTCTAACCCATGACAACTGGTTTAACCCATGACAACTAGTCTAACCTATGACAACTAGTCTAACTCATGACAACTAGTCTAACCTATGACAACTGGTTTAACCCATGACAACTAGTCTAACCTATGACAACTAGTCTAACCTATGACAACTAGTCTAACCTATGACAACTAGTCTAACCTATGACAACTAGTCTAACCTATGACAACTAGTCTAACCCATGACAACTAGTCTAACCTATGACAACTAGTCTAACCTATGACAACTAGTCTAACCTATGACAACTAGTCTAACCCATGACAACTGGTTTAACCCATGACAACTGGTTTAACCCATGACAACTAGTCTAACCCATGACAACTAGTCTAACCTATGACAACTGGTTTAACCCATGACAACTAGTCTAACCTATGACAACTAGTCTAACCTATGACAACTAGTCTAACCTATGACAACTAGTCTAACCTATGACAACTAGTCTAACCTATGACAACTAGTCTAACCCATGACAACTAGTCTAACCTATGACAACTAGTCTAACCTATGACAACTAGTCTAACCTATGACAACTAGTCTAACCTATGACAACTAGTCTAACCTATGACAACTAGTCTAACCCATGACAACTGGTTTAACCCATGACAACTGGTTTAACCCATGACAACTAGTCTAACCCATGACAACTAGTCTAACCTATGACAACTGGTTTAACCCATGACAACTAGTCTAACCTATGACAACTAGTCTAACCTATGACAACTAGTCTAACCTATGACAACTAGTCTAACCTATGACAACTAGTCTAACCTATGACAACTAGTCTAACCCATGACAACTAGTCTAACCTATGACAACTAGTCTAACCTATGACAACTAGTCTAACCCATGACAACTAGTCTAACCTATGACAACTAGTCTAACCTATGACAACTAGTCTAACCTATGACAACTAGTCTAACCTATGACAACTAGTCTAACCTATGACAACTAGTCTAACCTATGACAACTAGTCTAACCCATGACAACTGGTTTAACCCATGACAACTGGTTTAACCCATGACAACTAGTCTAACCCATGACAACTGGTTTAACCCATGACAACTAGTCTAACCTATGACAACTAGTCTAACCTATGACAACTAGTCTAACCCATGACAACTGGTTTAACCCATGACAACTAGTCTAACCCATGACAACTGGTTTAACCCATGACAACTAGTCTAACCCATGACAACTAGTCTAACCTATGACAACTAGTCTAACCTATGACAACTAGTCTAACCCATGACAACTGGTTTAACCCATGACAACTAGTCTAACCCATGACAACTAGTCTAACCTATGACAACTAGTCTAACCTATGACAACTAGTCTAACCTATGACAACTAGTCTAACCTATGACAACTAGTCTAACCTATGACAACTAGTCTAACCTATGACAACTAGTCTAACCCATGACAACTGGTTTAACCCATGACAACTAGTCTAACCCATGACAACTAGTCTAACCTATGACAACTAGTCTAACCTATGACAACTAGTCTAACCCATGACAACTAGTCTAACCCATGACAACTAGTCTAACCCATGACAACTAGTCTAACCCATGACAACTAGTCTAACCTATGACAACTAGTCTAACCCATGACAACTAGTCTAACCTATGACAACTAGTCTAACCCATGACCACTAGTCTAACCCATGACAACTAGTCTAACCCATGACAACTAGTCTAACCCATGACAACTAGTCTAACCTATGACAACTAGTCTAACCCATGACAACTAGTCTAACCTATGACAACTAGTCTAACCCATGACCACTAGTCTAACCTATGACAACTAGTCTAACCTATGACAACTAGTCTAACCCATGACAACTAGTCTAACCCATGACAACTAGTCTAACCCATGACAACTAGTCTAACCCATGACAACTAGTCTAACCTATGACAACTAGTCTAACCCATGACAACTAGTCTAACCTATGACAACTAGTCTAACCTATGACAACTAGTCTAACCCATGACAACTAGTCTAACCCATGACAACTAGTCTAACCCATGACAACTAGTCTAACCCATGACAACTAGTCTAACCTATGACCACTAGTCTAACCTATGACAACTAGTCTAACCCATGACAACTAGTCTAACCCATGACAACTAGTCTAACCCATGACAACTAGTCTAACCTATGACAACTAGTCTAACCCATGACAACTAGTCTAACCTATGACAACTAGTCTAACCTATGACAACTAGTCTAACCCATGACAACTAGTCTAACCCATGACAACTAGTCTAACCCATGACAACTAGTCTAACCCATGACAACTAGTCTAACCTATGACAACTAGTCTAACCCATGACAACTAGTCTAACCTATGACAACTAGTCTAACCCATGACCACTAGTCTAACCCATGACAACTAGTCTAACCCATGACAACTAGTCTAACCTATGACAACTAGTCTAACCTATGGCAACTATTGTAATCCATGACAACTATCTAACCCATGACAACTAGTCTAACCCATGACAACTAGTCTAACCTATGACAAGTAGTCTAACCCATGACAACTAGTCTAACCTATGACAACTAGTCTAACCTATGGCAACTATTGTAATCCATGACAACTATCTAACCCATGACAACTAGTCTAACCCATGACAACTAGTCTAACCCATGACAACTAGTCTAACCTATGACAACTAGTCTAACCCATGACCACTAGTCTAACCCATGACCACTAGTCTAACCTATGACAACTAGTCTAACCCATGACCACTAGTCTAACCCATGACAACTAGTCTAACCTATGACAACTAGTCTAACCCATGACCACTAGTCTAACCTATGACAACTAGTCTAACCCATGACCACTAGTCTAACCCATGACAACTGGTTTAACCCATGACAACTAGTCTAACCTATGACAACTAGTCTAACCTATGACAACTAGTCTAACCCATGACAACTAGTCTAACCCATGACAACTAGTCTAACCTATGACAACTAGTCTAACCCATGACAACTAGTCTAACCCATGACAACTAGTCTAACCCATGACAACTAGTCTAACCCATGACAACTAGTCTAACCCATGACAACTAGTCTAACCCATGACAACTAGTCTAACCCATGACAACTAGTCTAACCCATAACAACTAGTCTAACCCATGACAACTATTTTAACCCATGACATCACAGAAAACTGATGTAAAATGGTGGTGATGATGACGATAATGAATTTGTGGTGAAAGCTGATCTTAAGAAATTACACCTGAAAAGGAGATGACAAAGGAAGCGTATAACTCCTGGAGGAGACCTGCCTATGCCATGCTAGCATGGACAGAACTCCTGTACTGGAGGAGACGTGCCTATGCCATGCTAGCATGGACAGAACTCCTGTACTGGAGAATACCTACCTATGCCATGCTAGCATGGACAGAACTCCTGTACTGGAGGAGACCTGCCTATGCCATGCTAGCATGGACAGAACTGTACTGGAGGAGACCTGCCTATGCCATGCTAGCTTGGACAGAATTGACGATGATGATGAAGAGATAAGTTTCATGTTGGTTTTAGTTTTAATAAAAGCTGCACTTAAACTGTGTATATATTATAAGTTTTAATTTCTAAGTAAAATTTAGTGTTCTAGATCTCCAGTAGAGTATATATATATATATTAAAGTTATGTGAATACCTCAGGAAACTAGAATATTTAATTGAAATAATTAGAACAAGCAATCTTTATTTTAGTGATTGGCTATTAATAATGGTTTCTTTATTGGTGTCATGCATAGTAGAGCGTGGGCATGTTTGTAAGGAGTTGTGGGCCATCAGACTTCTTGCTAGAGTATGTAAGCAAGTTGTGGGGCTCTTTGCCCATCTGAGTGTGGGAATGTATGTAAGATACTGCCCCCCCCCCCCCCCCCCCTCCCCCTACTCACTTGAGTCCTTGGTAGTGTACCAGAATGTATGTGAGATGCTACCCCCTCTTCCCCTGCTTGAGTACTGAGCTGGTCTGTTGACAACCTATCCAACCTTTGCTGGCAGGGAAAGTGGATGTTAAATGATGATGATGATGATTAGGTTTGTGAAATGTGGGATCAATTCTGAGATTCGGTGATGCATTGTGTCGTTGAGCATTGCACCTCATTTCATGTTGCTCTTGTTTACTCAGTTGGAAATGAGTGCCATCAGAACCATCTGGGGATTAGCTCTGAAGTAGATTGGCGTCCCATGTAAGTGGTGAATCTTATACTTTCAATCAGGACAAACTTAGACTTTCAATCAACCTGTACAAACATGGAAGAACAAATATAAAAGTCATGAGTCTCTCTCTCTCAGAGAAAACTTTCTCATTACTTGCCACCCTACTTAACAGCCCAAACACCAGAATAAACTTTGGCTTTCATTCAACCCATGCAAACATGGAAAAGCAAACAAAAATTATAAGTATCTCTTTCTGGACTAATTTCAACATTCCATCACATGTTAGAACTTCCTCTCTTAAATTTCAACATGCTAAAATTCCTTCTATTTAATTTTAAATTTAAAATAGATACTGTTAATGCATGGGACGTAAGAAATGATATTTGACAACGACTATGTGACTAGCTTATGTCATCAGGTGACGTATAAAACTTTAACCCTTTAGCATTTAAACTGGCCAGAATTCTCTCACCGCTTTCTGTTCACACCGGCCATAACCGGCCACTCATACTAATGTTAAGGTATTGTTCTCAACATATATAACATGAAAATCTGATAGATTCAATATTATGTGCGATAAAGCCTTTACTGCGAAAATACAATAGTAAATCTAGAGTAATCATCATCACTTTATGTCCGCTTTTCCTTGCTTGCAAGGGTGGGACGGGTCTTATTCAGCACAGCATCTCTCCACTTGCCACGGTCCTTCGTCATCTCCACCGTGAGCTTCAACGATCTGAGGTCTGTTCTCACCACCCCCGCCCATGTTTTTCGTGGTCTACCTCTACTGGGATTTCCTGGCACTTCTTCACCCATCGGTTATCCTTCATGCGCATCACATGTCCATACCACCTAATGTGAATGTTAAAGGGTTAAACCATTATCTGTTCTTTTAGCTTCAACTTAACTACAACTGTGTCTAAGAACCCCGATGATATGTACTTGTAATCCTAGCCTGAGGCAACATTAGACTCAACACAAATCTAATATATGAGTGTTTTAAGCACTTTTATATTTTGGTATGAGAAAAGTATATTTCTACTTTTGGCACAAGGCCAGCAATTACTCCAGTACATTACTGGTACTTTATTTTATCGACCCCGTAAGGATGAAAGGCAAAGTTAACCTCGACGGGATTTGAACTCAGAATGTAAAGGGCCATAACTATGCTGCAAAGCATGGTGCCTGACGCTCTGGCATTTTTGGTCCCTCAACCACCTCAGTAATCACCACCATCATAGCAGAGTTGGTCACCTGCAGAAATGAGTCCCACCAGTTAGAATGGCTATTTCAACACATCTCCCCCGCTATCTTTTGGGGTGACATTTTCTCTGTCATCTGTTTGCTGGAACAAAGTAGAATCACATGCCAGAGACTGTTCTCTCACATCGTCCAAGCATACTGTCATCATCATCATCATTACCGTTTTATGTCCGTTCTTCCATGCTAGCATGGGTTAGACAGGTTGTCCTGTTATGGGCAATGCCAGGTCAGGTGACCTTGTCTTGCTCATACAGGAACTGATTCTGGCTTGATTTCTACAGCTGGATGCCCTTCCTAACACCAACCTCATTTACAGTGAGTGCTGGGTGCTTTTTACAGTGTGGACTGGGTGCTTTTTACAGTGTGGACTGGGTGCTTTTTTGTCGTTACACTTACACAACCTCTTTACAGTGTGGACTGGGTGCTTTTTACCGTGACACCTACACAACCTCTTTACAGTGTGGACTGGGTGCTTTTTACCGTGACACCTACACAACCTCTTTACAGTGTGGACTGGGTGCTTTTTACCGTGACACCTACACAACCTCTTTACAGTGTGGACTGGGTGCTTTTTTGTTGTGATATCTACACAACCTCTTTACAGTGTGGACTGGGTGCTTTTTACCGTGACACCTACACAACCTCTTTACAGTGTGGACTGGGTGCTTTTTTGTCGTGACACCTACACAATCTCTTTACAGTGTGGACTGGGTGCTTTTTTGTCGTGACATCTCCACGACCACTTTGCAGTGGGAGGGGGTGGGGGCATATTGTCTATATGCTTCAGCTTCGGCTTGTACCCGTGGGAAGTCGGATCTTCTGCATTACTGCATAATGCCAGAGGTCTCGGTCCTTGCCTTTGAGAGGTTCAATTGGGCAAGATCAACTTTTATTACCTCATCCCAGGTCTTCTTGGGTCTCCCCCACTCCAAGGCTGTGCTCTGCACCTTTTTATGCAGCTGTCATTCTTCATAAACATCACATGTCCATACCAATGTAATCTCCTCTTCTGAACTTACTGTGCTAAATAATAAGTTGCGATGCTGCTAGTTTTGTGTAATCATAGTCATAGTAATTTTTGCCTATAAACGCAACACACACAGAGGTAAAATCTATATTTGTCCAGCCCCACTCCTCTTTCACTGTCTTTATTAATGTGGGAAAAAAATGTTCATTTCTTTTATTTATCTATTACTTCTGCAGAAAGAAATCTTGAATTTTTATTTTCATTTATTGTATGTTATATATATATGTAAAAGATACACAAAAATAACAACACAATCGGTACAGTATATGGAAAAAATATATTAGGTTAACGCTTGAAATAGGAGGAAAGGGTCTTATATATATATATATATATATATATAACATGGCAGATACGTAAATACATTTGTGAGTGAATGATAATAATATAATAATATTATTAATATTTAGTGGATTGGCAGTATCGGTAGAGGGTCGGACACCATGCTTTGCCGCATTGAGTTACGGCCCTTGCCATTCTAAGTTCAAATCCCGCCGAGGTTAACTTTGCCTTTCATCCTTACGGGGTCGATAAAATAAAGTACCAGTAATTCAATGTATATAATAATAATAATAATAATGAAAACATTGTGTACAATGCTCAGGTGCACTACAACTCATCAAAAGTGTATGCATAGTACATAGGGCAATGTACAAATGTCAGGAAAATGAACAGTGCATGAGTTATGATATACACATGTGTGCATGTGTATGGAAGGGGTACATCAGGTGTAGTTTTGGCGAATTTCGGGAAGCATGAGGGTTTTAAAGGATGCAGTGTCTCGGCAGCTAACAACTGACGCAGGCAGTTTGTTCCATGCTTCAGCAACTCTTAAGCGTGAAAAAAATGTTTCCGAAAGTCATGGGAGCTGTGCTGTTTTCTGACTTTGTAGGCATGTCCACATGTGTTAGACACATGGAGATCAAAAAGGTGCTCAGGGTTGTTGTTGGCGAGATGGTTAATAAGTTTGTGGGTGTTTACCAAGTCCATGGCCAGACGTCGGAGCTTCGATGAATCCATGCCCAGGGAAGCTGTCTGATGGAGTGTATGCGCTTGGTTGCACGTCTCTGAACAGTTTCCAGGAGGTCAATGTTCTGAGCAAGATAGGGGTTCCAGACTGATGATGGGAATTCCAAGTGTGGTCGTACCATAGCTGTATACAGCTTTAAATATATACAATATATTGTATATATACATTATATTGTGTATATACAATATATTGTATATATACAATATATTGTATATATACAATATATTGTATATATACAATATATTGTATATACACAATATATTGTATATATACAATATATTGTATATATACAAAGCACATATTTCAAAGAAAAATATGTACTCTAGATGGAAACAATAAAATTCCTTATAGTGCTATTTTATGCCTTGTAAACCATAACCTAAAATCGATCTATGTTATCGATTTTAGTTAAGTTATGGGAGATGTAAGACAATCATCAGAGGTTATTGTCTACTGTACTAAATGGAACAGAAAACAGTTGGAAATTAGTATATGATACAATATACCTGATTATTTCCAAGCTAACACCAAGCTAAAACAGCATGGTGTAGTTACGTACAACACGAGGCAAGAGATATTCACAAAAGTGGATGTTTATTCTGCTAGAAATCATCATCATCATTTTACGTCCGCTTTTCCCTGCTTGGAAGGGTGCGACGGGAACTGATTCTGGCTTGATATCTACAGCTGGATGCCCTTCCTAACACCAACCTCATTTACAGTGAGTACTGGGTGCTTTTTTTTCCGTGGCGCCTACATGCCCACTTTACAGTGTGAGCTGTGTGCTTTTTTGCTGTGGCACCTCCACGACCACTCTGCAGTGGAATGATAGGGACCCGAGTCCCTATCATCTCATTTCTACAGCTGAGTAAACTGGAGCAATTTGAAATAAAGTGTCTTGCTCAAGGAAACAACACATCACCCGGTTTGAAAATTGTACTCACAACCTTTCGATTGCAAGGCCAATGTTCTAACCACTAAGCCATGTGCCTCCAGAGATTGTATATATATATACAAAGCACATATTTCAAAGAAAAATATGTACTTTAGATGAAACAAATAAAATTCCTGATAGCGCTATTTCATACCTTGTAAACCGTAACCTATGTAATCGATCCTCAATATTTTTCTTTGAAATATGTTCTTTGTGTATATACAATATATTTTGTATTCTCTTGGATAATATATATATATATATAGAGAGAGGCACATGGCTTAGTGGTTAGAGCATTAGGCTTGCAATCGAAAGGTTATGAGTTCAATTCTCAGACCGGGTGATGTGTTGTTTCCTTGAGCCAGACACTTTATTTCAAATTGCTCCAGTTTACTCAGCTGTAGAAATAAGATGATAGGGACTCGGGTCCCTATTATTCCACTGCAAAGTGGTCGTGGAGGTGCCATGGGAAAAAAGCACCCAGCACTCACTGTAAATGAGGTTGGTGTTAGGAAGGGCATCCAGCTGTAGAAACCAAGCCAGAATCAGTTCCCGTCCCACCCTTGCAAGCAGGGAAAAGCAGACGTAAAATGATGATGATGATGATGATGATATACAGACACACACACAGAAACATCTGTGTGAGTGTGGTGTGTCTTGTGTGAAATATGTCACCAATTTGGTTAACACCTGTAGTTTCATATGTTAATCAGTTCTATATAAATACATTCTCTATTTTTAGTGTAAATATATCAAAAGAGGTTTTATGCTAGTATTTCTTGTACTCACTACTTTAACTGCCATTTCTTCCTTTCACTAACATATTTGCTGTCTGACCTCATTTCACATATAATCTAAGCAGTTAGTCTTTGCATTATTTTCTCAATCAATATTGATGCATATACCACTTGGAAGCCGTGTCCACTGCCAGTTTGAGATAAACTCTACAGGCACAGAAGTGTGGTCAGACGGACCTGCGATGCAACCATTCTGCACACACTCGTCCAGTGTCCGTGCATTACTGACTTGTGGAATTATGTCGAACAGCTGTTATCACATGTAGGAAGAATCTGGTTATTGGACGAGTCCATCCTGAAGATCTTCCCACCACCTTGTTTTGGCTGGGAAGGGTAGGCAGTTTTCCTCTCCTTTGTTGTAGTGAAAGAGGTTTTGTGGTGGACAAGACTGAAAGGACTGAAGACAGACACTTTTCTCTTTGGCCAATCCCTCATCAACTTTTCCAAGTTTCACTTGGAAAAGAAAGTGAGGGTGGAGAGGGAAGTGCTGCCCCTTAGTACATTTGTTCAAAGTTAGGTGAATGTTGCAAAGATGGCTTGTGTAAATGGGCCCATTCTTCTGACCATGCTGGCTGATTTGGAGCGTCGGGTGGTTTAAGATTTGCGGGGTTCCTAAATCACTCCTAGCTGGTCCTCCTCCCTATTGGGGAATTTTCATTGTTATAAATTTTGTTCATTGTTATCTGTTTTCATATATTTTACTTGATTTTATTGTAAGCGCCCACTGTCCCTGTCTATTGTATTTTTCCCTTTTTGTTGGCCCTTGTGGCAAATAAAAAGAAATAATTACTACTACTATTATCAATTGTCACACAAATGATGCCACAAGGGTACAAACTAGAGTAAATGTCTTTGCAAAGTTTTTAAATTGATAATGCCCTGCTCAGGACATGGACAGTACCAGTCAGCATTATTTTCTGTATCTCTGGTGATGGCTTTCCAAGTATTTTTGGTCCAAATATTTTTCAGTACCCTTTGTTATCATTTCAAGTGCACTGACTGGTATTGTACAGGCCTTAACCCTTTAGTGTTCAAACCGGCCAAAACCGGCCAGAATTCTCTACCTCTTTCTGTTGAAACTGGCTGTAACTGGTCACTGGAACTGATGTTAAGGTATTGTTCTCAAAATAAATACTTTAAAAAAAAATCTCATAGATTCAATATTATGTGAGATAATTATGTGAGGTAAAGCTTTTACCATGCAAATATAATAGTATATGTAAAATAATGTGAATGCTAAAGGGTTAAGATGGCACACTTTCTCAATTTTAGTTGATAGATCTTTATACTTACTGAGCTTTCCAAACTTTTTCCAGATGTTACGATCTGATGGAATGCTCAAGTCAATCAAGGAACATGGTTTCTCTTTATGGTCCTTCACAATTATATCAGGTCTGTTCATCCTGATTGTTCTGTCAGTATTCACAGGGAAATTTCAGAGGATTGTTGTGTTCTCGCCTCCTCTTACTGCATCTGGGTGATGGTTGAACCATTTTCCCTCCATTTTCAAACTTAAAAACCTGCGCATTACCCTGTGTAAGTATTGCTCCACTCTATCATGCCTCGTTTTATATACCTGGGCAGCTAATACCTTGCAGCCTGAAACCAGGTGGTCAATGGTCTCAACATGCTCATCACAGAATCAACACTTTTAGTCAATTCTATTTCTGATCACATTGATGTAAAAGTTGCGCATTGGGAGACACTGGTCTTGGGCAGCAAAAATGAAGCCCTCATTCTCCGCCAGAAGTCAGCATTCACTGAGGGGTGAGAGTTTGATCTGCATCAGGTTCTTTGCTATGGAGAACATACTGCCCATGCAATGGTTTTTGCTCTCATTTAGTGCAGTCTCTGTTGGCCTTCAGATTTTGTCAACACTTTGATATTTTTTGTAGCTTCAATTGCAGAATCACCATTGTTATTTTCAAACTGTATTCCCAGTTCTTCCACAAATCCCTACTTTCCTTTGAGACTGAATGTAACCTTTTCCTTCCTTCGTGAACTGCGACCATTTTCATCATTCAGTCATCTGTTGTTTTAAGGTACTGATTGAATATTATCATCATTATTATCATTATTATTTGGCAGTATTCGGGAGACTGTTGAACACCCTGCTTCGCAGCATAGAGTTACGGCCTTTTACGTTCTGAGTTCAAATCCCTCCGAGGTTAGCTTTGCCTTTCATCCTTATGGGGATTGATTTCATCGACTTTCCCCCTGCCCCCAAATTTCTGGCCTTGAGCCTAATTTAGAAATTATTATTATTATTATTACATCAAATCAAGGGCGGGAGATTGGCAGTATCGGTAGAGCGTCGGACGACATGCTGTATGGCATAGCGTTACGGCCCTTTACGATCTGAATTCAAATCTTGCCTAGGTTAGCTTTGCCTTTCATCCTTACGGGAGTCGATAAAATAAAGTACCAGTAATGCACTGGGGTTGATTTAATCGACTTTTCCCTGTCCCCCAAATTTCTGGCCTTGTGCCTAATTCAGAAATCATTATTATCATTGGCCTTGTGCCAAAAGTAGAAACAATTATTATTACATCAGATCAACTAATAAATTCTTTTAATTCTTTCTCCTTCTGAGTTAATTAATAATTATAATCAGCAAATTGGCAGGGTCGTTAGGACAATGGATTAAAAAACTGCTTCACAAGTATTTCTTGTGGTTCACTGAGTTCAAATACCAGCAAGGTCAACATTGCCTTTCATTCTTTCAGGGGCAATAAATAAAGTACCAGTGCAATACTGGGGCCAATTCCATCCCCTACACCATATCACCTTGATCTCTCTGTGGAAGAGAAAGATGTAGGCATAGGTGACGAAAGCTGATCTCTGGAGGATTTTGAATACCACAAAGATGACAAAAAGAAAGGGAGATGTACTGGATGACGACTCCTGGTCTAACCCAAGCGAACATAGGAAAACAGATGTAAAAATGATGATGATGATGAATCAAGTTATTTAGTTCTTTTTATTTATTCTATTTACAGGAAAAAATATGGAAATAACAACGTTATAATGTCTGACATTGTGAAGCCAGACAAGTCTGTTTATGCTGATGGTAAGAAGTCAAACTTTTTCAATAATAATTTTCATAATATTTCCTCTATTTCCAAACTTAAATTTATTTTGGTTTGATCTTTTAGTTATTAATCCCCCACCCCACCCGAAGTTTTAACCCCTTTTGTTACTAAATACCCTGAAACTGTCCTCTGGTTTTAAACAAAACTGTTTATTTTAAAGTATACAGGGTGTATCAGTTTTTTGAGAACTCTTCTTTCTTGAGCTCTAAATTTCTTATTACTAATTTGTTTTTTAATTTTTCAGATAAATAACAGCAGACATTAAATTGACTCAGCAAATAAAAAGGCACGCTGTAATTGATGCCTTAAAAGCACAGCATAGTGATACAGCGATAGATTCCTTCTTGAAAGTTGTCTAATTCTTCGTTGTCAAAGTTAGAAAGGTGCTGACAGGGATCAAACATCAGCAGCCAAGCACAAAACACATGCACAAGGTCCTAATACAATCAGAATGCTGAAGTTTGTAAAAAAAAAAGTTTAAAAACTAATCAATAAAACCCCAGGAAAGTCAAACAGAACCATTGCAAAGGATCTTATGGTTTCAGAATGCTCCATCAGAAGAGTTGTCCATCCAATATAAATTGTATGTGATGCGGAGAGGCCAGTTTATGTCGGATGTGACAAAAGAAAATCATTTGGTGCGTTCGAAGTGCTTACTGAATAAGATAAAACATCAAGAAACTGGAATGCTTTGGTTCTTTTCTGATGAGGACTAAAATGTAAACCGAAGGAAAGATAGATGACTATACAGAGACCCGAGGTTCCAATGGTTATGCACACCAAATTTCCAGCGACTGTGATGGTTCTGGATGTCATCAGCAATGAAGGAGATATCATGCCTTATTTTTTTTTCTCCTTGGGGCTTAAGAGTCAAGGCTGCTGTCTGCAGATATATTGGAGAGGGTTGTGAAGGCCTGGATAGACAGGGTAAGCAACAGAACCAGACAAGCATGAATGTGTGACAATCTCCATGACCACGATCTTCCAGACACATGGACTCCTAGCTCACTATATTTCAATCTCCTGGACTATTGTGTATATGGCGTAGTTGAATGAGGGGGTCAATCATCATCATCCCAACAATACTATAGAATCTCTCAAGACGGCCATATCCAGCACAATGTTTATTATTGATTCAGGCACGCCAATTCTTCAGACTCCATATTGAAACATTGCAGCTAACAGAGGATTCATTAAATTGATATCATAAATGTATTGTAAATATTATTTGTACCAATTTGTATCTAAATATAGCATTTCTTTGATGTGCAATGCAACTTTTTCTAAATTCATTCAAATCTACTAAAAAAAAGCTGGTGCACCCTGTATATCTAATAAAAACCTTCCATCGTAATTTTATATAAGAAACTTTATTTAAGATATATTCCAAACCTCAGAAAGGTTTTAGTATATTTTTGATTATTTTCAAAATGATTTGAAACTTATAACCAAACGTCTTTCATTTGAAATATGGTTACAAAATGTTATGGTAACAATCACATGAGATATGGCAAGAAGATATGGGTATATAAGTAGCTAATCTCCTTCATGACACAGGCCTCCCTTTAATTTTTTTAGATGCATTATACAAAGGTTCAAGTACATGGCAACCTCCCTAGTGTTGGTGATCTACATGATAAAATCACCCAGTACACTCTGTAAAGTGGTTGGTAACAATATGGGTATATCCAATCATAGAAAACTTACTAAACAAATGGTTGGGAGAAGTATATCATATAATATGATGATGTTGCAGATGTGTGACAAAAGAACTTTCATAGACTATATATATATATATATTTATATCTATATTTTTAACTGCTGGTCAATCAACGATAAACATTGATTGCCAAATAAATTAACTATGGAGATATAAAAGATACAGAAGCGAAAACCAACCTAACAGTGAGTGTGTTGTGTTATTATTTCTGGCAAAGGGCAGTGGATTGGCAGTATTGGTAGAGGGTCGGACGCCCTGCATTGACGCATAGAGTTACGGCCCTTGCCATTCTGAGTTCAAATCCCGCCGAGGTTAACTTTGCCTTTCATCCTTACGGGTTCGATAAAATAAAGTACCAGTAATACACTGGGTAATTGCTGGCCTTGTGCCAAAAGTAGAAACAGTTTATATTTCTGGCAATATTATTACAAAAATATGTTTCGACAAAAATTTGTTTCGACAGACAATTTCATATAAAAAACCTTGCAAAACAAATTCATATATATATATATATATGTCTATATATATATATATATGTCTATATATATATATATATATATATGTCTATATATATATATCTATATATCTATATATATATATATATGTCTATATATATATATATATATATGTCTATATATATATATGTCTATATATATATATATATGTCTATATATATATATATATATATATATATGTCTATATATATATATGTCTATATATATATATGTCTATATATATATATGTCTATATGTCTATATATATATATGTCTATATATATATATATATATATATATATATATATATATATATGTCTATATATATATATATATGTCTATATATATATATATATATATATATGTCTATATATATATATATATATATATATATATGTCTATATATATATATATATATATATATATATATATATATATATATATATATATATATATGTCTATATATATATATATATGTCTATATATATATATGTATATATATATATATGTATATATATATATATACATGTACAAAGCTCTTTCAACTGTGCAGAGGGCTCTATAGAAATAGTGGACAGCTTCCGTTACCTGGGTGACAAAATCAGCAGTGGGGGAGGGTGCTCTGAAAGTACAGTAGCTAGAGTCAGAACTGGATGGAAAAAGTTCAGAGAGCTTATACCACTATTAGCCGCTAAAGGGTTCTCCCTAAAAACGAAAGGCAGGTTGTATGATGCCTGCATACGAATAGCAATGTTGCATGGCAGTGAGACCTGGGCATTGTGTGCAGAGGATATACGCAGACTAGAGAGGAACGAAGCTTGCATGCTCCGCTGGATGTGTAATAGTAATATACGTGAACGGCAAAGCATAAACGAACTAAAGAAAAAATTAGAAATAAGAGGGATCAGATGTTGTTTACTCGAGAGAAGGCTACGTTGGTATGGTCACGTGATGCGCATGAGAGTCGATAGCTGTATAACAAAGTGCAGGGCAATAAAGATAGACGGTAGCCACGGAATAGGCAGACCTAGAAAAACCTGGGACGAGCTGATAAACTCCAACCTCACACACTTACACCTCTCCAAGACAGTGTCACTGGACCGAGACCTTTGGCGGTACTCAGTAATAGAGAAGACCCGCCTTACCTAAATACATAGTAAAACCTACTACAGTCAGTAGGCATCTCTAACAAAATACACCCCCGTCCCACCACCCCCACCCCATCCACACCGCCCCCCTTCTATGTAAAGTTATGTTGGTGCCACACCATCCAGGCCGAAACAAATGAGATCGTGTAGGTGTCACGACAAAAAAACACACAGTCCACGCTGTAATGTGGCCGTGTAGGTAACTCGGTAAAAACCTCCCAGACCCACACTGTAAATGTGGTTGGTGTTAGGAAGGGCATCCAACCGTAGAAAACCTGCCAGACAGTCCTATGCGAGCAAGACAGTCACTCTTGCCTCAAGTGGGAAAACGCCCGTCCAAACCCATGCAAGCGTGGAACACGGACGTTAAACGTTGATGATGATGATGACATGTATATATATATATATATGTACATGTATACATATATATATATATATATATATATATATATATATAGACATATATATATATATATGTACATGTATACATATATATATATATATATAGACATATATACATATATATATATATGTATACATATATATATATATAGACATATATACATATATATATATATATATATATATATATAGACATATATATATATATATGTATATGAATTTGTTTTGCAAGGTTTTTTATATGAAATTGTCTGTCGAAACATATTTTTGT